>JAFJYI010000177.1:415000-1643635 GCA_019022655.1 Acacia acuminata | reverse complement strand
GTGTTGGTCTTGAGGAAATGGCTCATCTGGGTCCGAGAGTTTCAAAAATTTCTTGATTGCTATAATTGAAATTGGGAATAGCGGGGATTGTCTATTTTCAAGATTTTGTTCAAAATAAAAGATAAAGTGAATTGGAGACCCTAACGTAGTGGTGATTCGTTCCTCAATCAAATCACCACTTGGACTCGAAGATTATCATACCGCATATTGTAATAAAAGAGCCTAACAAGATTAGGCGAAAGTAGCAGAGATATGGAAACAAAAGACTCATACTCAAGCCACTGTGGAGACAAATCAAAGTGACACTCCTTGTGAAAATCTTCTAACAAATTACCACAGACAAAATTCTCTTTGCATGTATGCTTCCCTAAATTTCTCATTCTCTTCCTTAGTAAGAGTTAGGAGATAGTAAACTCGCTGCGGAGAAGGATGCTGTGAATGTCCGTAATGGTGTTTTCCATAATTGAAGGCACATCCTCTTGTTGATGTTGAGACGATGAGGAGCCTTGAAGAGGTTTGTTGAGATTTAGACACGAGGCTTTTTCTGCTCTTGCTCGTTTTGAAGGCTAAACCTTCTTTTTTCCTCCGCTTCAACCTCGGTTCCTCCTTTTCTGGATGGAGACTTAGCGTGTTCGTTGAACGAAACCCCTTTCCCTTTAGGGTTAGGCAGGACGGGACTTAGGGATTTTGTTGCTTACTCCTCTAATCGAACGGTCAATACCGTGGTGGAAACAATTTGGAATGGATTTCATCCTCATCGGCCGTTGAGGAGGAGGAGGAGGTGACCATGATTTCGACCTTCCCGGCGTAATCGCTCAAGTGTCTGGGGGTTTGATTTCGAAGCCATTGGAAGATTTTGAGTGAGGGTTTGGGTCGAGAGATGAGAGAATCAGAGGAGAGAGAAAAGCTAGGTTAAAGAGAGTTTTAGGTCGAGTTTTGAAGAACTTAGCTTATATATAGTCGCGATCAAAACTCGATGTTTCATGTCAAAAACTCGAGGTTTGATGAAAGATACTTATCCGGACTTTAAAGGTGTTCCGTGAACCTTTGAAATGTTAGCATCCAAAACTCGAGGTTTCCCCAAACCTCGAGGTTTTTCCATTCTTCAAAACAGACTCCTCTCATTCGATGAAAACTCAAGGTTTCTATTGAAAACTCAAGGTTTCTATTGAAAACTCGAGGTTTCTTTTTCTCCAAAATCTCACTGTGTTTCTCGACTCGATTAATGTACGACCAAAACTCAAGGTTTTCTCCAAAACTCGAGTTTTCACTCCTTGACAAGAAATTCAGATTGTTGATCATCCCGCATAAAACATGTCTAAACACTCGATGCTTAAGTTAGTAATTTTCAATCATCAAAACCATTACTAACATTGAGTAAGGTATACTTACAACTCATTGGGATTTACCATTCCCAATTCTCTTCTTATGAAATTAAATTGCTCCTTAGCCAATGGTTTGGTGAAGATGTCGAAGTTGAAGATGAGTTGGGATGAACATGACTTTGACATCTTTCTTCCGAATGTGATCCCTTATGAAATGATGCCTCACATCAATATGCTTGGTCCAAGTATGTTGAACTGGATTCTTTGCCAAGCTTATTGTGCTTGTGTTGTCACACAATATCGAATCTCCTTCAAAGTTGATTCAAATCTAATAGTTGGCTTTCGCTGAGATGCCATAGAATTTGAGCACGCAGCGTAACTTGAGGCTTATATATTCGCCTTTAGAAGACAGACACAATTTACTGGTTTGCTTCTTGTTGAACTACGACACAAGCCAACTACCAAGAAACTCACATCGCACCACAGCTTCTTCATCACCTACACACGCACACATTCAACCCATTCTTATCTTTGGGTCAAGGCACGAAACCGCAGAGGGATTAGAGCTAGCGAGAGGTCACACACATTAGTAACCATAACTCTAGAGTAGCTCACCCATCAGACTCCACGATGTCCTCAGACTCAGAAGCGTCTGCGCTATATATATATCCATGCTCTTTGTTTTTTTTTATCATCTGCGTGCCTCAACCAGAACCAAGAACGAGAGTGAGAGGAACTGAGGAAAGAGAGAGAGGGATTCAAATAGTGATCATTCCCATTCATTTTGCTCTGCACAATCAGGAGAAAACAGAGGCAGAGATGAGACCAAGACGAGGCGGGAGTGAGACAGAAAGAGAGAAAGGGAGCTAGAACACCGAGAGGAAGGTGAGTCTTTAAGCTTATTTCTACGCGTTAGTTTTCTTGTACTACTGCATGTCGGTTCTGCATGATGGTTCTATATTTTATGAAGCTGGAAAAGAGGAAGTTTAGCAGGTCATCCTCTGTTTGTGGGTACCAAAACAGAGTATGACTAAAGCTTAAACATTTCATGCATGAATTAGTATCTTTAGATCAGTTATTACTTGAACCAAAATGAAACATATATATATATATCATGAACCTAAAAGAAATTCGACCCTGGGAGAAGTTGTTGTTAGCTAGTTTGCGAGACTTGTTATATTTGAGAGACTTCGGGTATGATACTCTACAAGTTTGGTTCCCCTTGCATTTTGGTATTTGTTCCCTACTAGTCATCCACTCCAATGAAGATGTGTGTGCGTTTGGGCCTTGGTGGGGGCAGTACAATTGCAACATTATTCCCATGTGAATGAATGAACTATGAAGTTGAGTGCTGTTCTTATTTATCGCAGGGTCAAAATTAGGCTTATATCATAGCAACAATCTATTTTGCTCCTCATGTTGGCTTTTTGAGATTCGTTTTGATGCTCTGTTCTTCGCTTCTCCAATTAATTAATTTACAAATTTATTAACTTCCCTGTATCTTTATTGCATTTGTTTTCAATTCTTGAATGGCTGTCTCCATATTCAAAGCTATGATTATTGGGTTAATTACGTCTCGCCCATCTAATATTTGTAAAATTATGTCTTCATCCCTGGTTAATCATATTCCTATTAAAATTAGCTCTCTTCCTCAAGTTTTTCAACCACCCCGTCCTCATAAATAAAGTATAGAATTTAATTAATTAATTCATGAATATTAAAAAAAACTGTTGAGTAAGCTATTTGTCATTGTTGTATAAAAGATGTACTAGTATCATTTTTCCTACGGTACTACTAAATAGATGGAGCATTTTATGTGTGGGAGATCCATAAGAAGTAAGAAAAAACTGTGAAATAAATTAAGCCATCCTCTCGATCTGTGTATTTTCTTTTGTTCTATAAGTTTATATTTAGCATCATTTTCTGTCATTATCTGTGTTTATTTATAGTACCTTATCACATAATTTATTAAATGCACAATTACACCACTAACTATCCCTCCTTGGCCTGTCAACAAATCTTGGAGCCAAGAATAATTCTTAATCATCAAGTATGACTACTTTATGGCTTACTGTTTACTCCTTGGTGGCCATTTGCGTGGTATTTGACTATCTAAATATGATCAGGCTCTGAAATGGATACTCCTAAAACCAAGAAACAAAACTCTAAAATTGGTCTTTCGGAAAATGACAAGTATCAAATATTGCTATTTCTACATATATGATGAAGCATATTTTAGTGGTATTGATATTTATTAAACTCTTGATTTAAAGCATTGAGGGCATGCTTGATATTAGAATGGCCTCAGAGAGTTTAAACTAATAATAATAAATACTAAAATAATGATGATGGTGATTAATAATATAATAGTAAATTGACAAAAATTGGACCTAAAAGTAAAAATGAATAATAAGGCCCAAAATATATATTTTTGCCTTCAAAAATTAAAATGGACCTTGGAGAGTTAATACGGGCCCAATAGTCTTACACTAAGCCTAGTGCCATAACATTGGAGATTATGATGAGGTTGAACAAATAATAACCCGCCATCTAAAAATGTATATTTATAGGACGTGATAGTTGCCGAGAGAATTAAACGTACGTGAAGTTAGTTGAAGGTTTGGAAGCAGTCAGGTAGTAAATTAATCCTCGCACACTCTGTATGACTTGTATGTCTGTTTTAAATCGTACATGTGATTGTCCCACCTCGTGTGGACCAGCACCACTGGCGGCTCGATTAAGCGGAAGGGCTGACCATGGAGTACCTTCTCAGTGATTGGAATTGGGATACGGTCTATTGGATGAAAGTTCTTAAGTGGCTAACCTAGTTGCATTCAGAGGACTCGGACGCTTCTGATTGAGAACTCTGGTGGTTCTAGGGGACTCTTGGTAGGTCCTAGTCTACTATTCCTAGTTGAGTGTTCCGATTGAGAACTCGGGTGTACAGGGGGACTCTCAGTACATGCTACATGGTATACCTAGTGCTATGGTTATGTGATCTGTGTTTGTTGTTTGTGCTGCATGAGATGTATACTATGTTTACTGAATGCTATGCTGTTGTGGACTACTTGTAATGATTGATTGTCATATACTATTTATACTTTGTTCGTGAGATTAACTGGTACTCTAGGATTCAAATTGAATCCCGAGATGTCCCTAAGAGTTCAGGATCCATGCATGGTCATTGTGGCGCATTTAAGTTTCAAAGGAAAGGCGAAAGTGTGGATCACGATGGTCTATTTAAACATTAATAGGCTTGGAAATTTACAGACATGTTTTATTTAATTCCCTTTTTGAAATTTTAATATTTTGGTACCAATACATTCACGAATTATTGTATTAAGAACTCAATAGATTATTCCTACACATAACCAAGTATGTTCTATTTATTAGTTTACTATTCTAACCCTGTGTTGCTCACTATCATTCGCTACAATACTTGATAAGCGTCGTAATTTCAAGGGGTTTGACACCAATTCTTTGTGAAAATCCTTGGGCTATAATTAAGATGTGCCTTATATCTTATAATTTCACTCTTTTCATTTCTCTTTAGTATAAAGACCCATTTGTATCCAACTGGCTTTACATCTTTAGGTGTACGAACTATAGGTCCAAATACTGTTCATTTTGCCAATGATTTTAACGTTGCATTAATTGCATCTTTTTGTAGAGGAAAATCCTTTCTTTGTTGGCACTTGATAATGGATTTTGACAAATGATCATCATTATCATTTATTACACCATATGCTACATTATAAGAAAATATGTCTTCAATGTTGACTTCCTTTAGGTTCCATTAGATTCCATTTATAATATAATTTATAGAGATTTCATTATGTTCACACATGTCAAATACCTAGGTCTCTTTTAGGACTGCAACATTCTCATCTATAGATATCTCTATTGGAGATAATAACACTTTAGGATATGGCTATTCTAGAACTACTAACTTTTCTTGATTATCCTAGACTTGACCATCTATATTCTTAGCTCTTTTTCTCTTTTGAGGGTTTTTATCTTTGGAACCGATGGGCCTGTCACGCTTTAGGTGTGCTTTAAATTCATTCATAATAGGTTGTCCTTCGGGGACATCAATTATAATAGGAGCATTAACAACTACTAGTAGGACATATGACTTTGTCCCTTTCTTAGGGTAAGTAAATGCCTCAAGCATTTGATTAGCTAAATTATATAAATGAATTTTGTTTTGAATTTCTAGTTCACATTGTTTTGTATGAAGATGAAAATATGCCAATGATAATTCATTCAAGCTAATCTCGAAGAACTTATAGAGTGAAATAAACTTGCTCAAGCAATAAATTTTTGCATAATAACATGTTTTTATTTTCTAATAAAATATTTTAATAATAATATTTTTATTTATCATAATATTTTTCATTAAGGGTATTATTGAAATATCACATAAATTATAAGGATAAAAATAGTCCAAAATTTTGGCTATAAGGGTGTTGAAGGGGCGAGGATAGAAACTTTGAGGCCCCTCCCCTCCAAAATTTGGGATAAGTATCCTTTTTGTTGGGGTTTTTTTTTTTTTTTTTTTGGGAGCAAAATTGCCCTCGGAAGTTAACAAAATATAGCCATTTTTCCCCTCCTTTAATTTTGACCATTAAGTTTAACTAATATGCACACATGGCACCAATACTTGCCACGCCATCGTCAAACTATGGTTAAGTATCATTTTTGCCCCCGAAGTTTTAGATGAGGAATAGTGGGTATCCGGAATTTTTTTAAAGAGCAAGTTTGCCCCAGAAGTTTTAGATGAGGAGCAATGGGTATCCAAAAGTGTTTTCTTAACAACGATTTTGCCGGGAAGTTTAAAAAAATGTAGTAATTCTAACAATTTAGGGGAAGGTGGCCTAGATCAATCTATACAAAGATAAATACTATTGCTATTGATTTGTCTTATTGAACGAATTTGGGATAATTCATATCTCATTTTGTGTTTCACTTGCTTAGACCATAAGTGATGCTTCCTCTAGGTTTTGTAATAGACCTTTCACCCTTGGACCAGTTCGGTTTCACAAATTCTCGGTTGCCTTGTGCTCAACGTCTTAAGGATCTCTATCTCCAACTCCAAGTTTGACCTTTCCAAGGTAGACTTCTTTCTCTGCACCCTCAATTCTTGTCTCTGCGTCCTTCAACAACTCAAAGAAGACGAGATTTCCTGTTCAGTATGATCTTGTTGAGTCTATTGATCCCTTTAATTTCCTCAATACCAATGATTCCTTCAACAAGACGAGATTGATATATTTTTATATTTATTTCTTGGAAAAAAATTAAAATAAAGGACCTAGAGAAAATAATATTTATTATAAAGGACCATAAAAATTGTGATTACTTAGAAGCACCGAATGTCATAATATAAATTTAAAATTACTAAGTTGCCCTTATTCAAACTTCATGTATTATCACTTGTATTCATAATTAAAAAAACAACTAAAATTAAAACAAAAATTGACCATCATGATATGATCATATCTTTTTTTTTTCAATATATTATTTAATTCACAATGGTTAAAATCATTTTGTTTTTCAAATTTTTATTTTTCACCAATTTATATCATCAAATTTCTCGATTTATATTATCACCGTTGATATCAATTAAACTCTTTTTATATAAATAAGAAAAAATATATATTTCATATTTTTCTGGATATAATTAGTTAATTTGACTTTTTAATTTTATGAACATTACATGAATTTTTTGACCCATATAAATTGCTTCTAAAACAAAAATAAGTCATACAAACTTTCTTGGTTTAACATATATGATATATTATAAGAGACATCGACTTTTTTTAAAAATTATATAATTCCATTTGTAATTAAAATTTTTGTTGATTTAAAAAAATTATAGTTTTTACAAATTGAAGAATGCATAATTTTTTTCATAGGTATATATTCAAATTGTGAAAAATAAAAATTGAGAAAATTATTGTTTAATATAATGAAACTTAGAATTTTGTATTAGTTTTAAAAATAAAATGTGGAAGAGAATGCAAGAGGGAATGTAGAAGATTTTGTTAGGAGCATTTTAGTTCTTCTAATTTAATATTTTTATATTTGGTCGTTCTCTATAAATATCTTTTTCTCTAGGTTCTTCATTATAATTTTCCCTTATTTTTTTATGTTCGCCATATTGTGCTAAGTGATGCCCTCAATACCGTGGTTCCTTCAATAAGAAAGAGATGATGAGGTGTCTTGCCACATCATATTGGGTTAAGTGCTTGTGGATGATGAAGTGGCGTGATATGTGTGTTTTTTGACCGATTTAGCCGTCAAATTTAGAAAGGGCAAAATTGCTACGTTTTGTAAATTTTCAAGGTAAAATTGCTCCTAGAAAAAACTTCCGGATACCCATTGTCCTTCAACGAAAACTTTCAGGGAACAAATGATACTTAACCCTATTTTGATTGATGAGGTGAAATGTCACGTGTGCACATCAGTTAAACTTAATAGTCAAAATTAACGGAGGGGAAAAATTAATATGTTTTGTTAACTTTTGGGCAATTTTGCTCCAAAAGAAAAAAACTTCTAGTTACCCAATGCACCTCAGCCAAAAAATCCGAGGCAAAAATGATAGTAATCCCCCAAAATTTCAAGTCAAATAAGGGGAAAGACTCATTTTTCCTCCCCTTCCATTCTCTCCCAAAGAAGCCCTATATCAAACTTTGGATGGTGACATATTGCCTCAAAAAGAATGTATCAAGCGGCAAAAACAATGTATTTATTACCATCCAAGTTTCATATTTTTTGGAAATAGAAATAAAATAATTGATGCCGATCCAATTATTGCAAAGCAATTAATTCGCACTAAATAGATACATCAATTACTAGGGGAGCTGTACCTCAGTTGCCAACTATTTCTTTTATGTTTTAAAGATATAATTAGAATGTATTTATTTTTTTTCCTGAAAAAGTCATAATTGGAATTTAGAAGTGGGTCTTGTGGACTTACAAAGTTTAAGAAACAAGATACATGTACTGTTTATAACTTTATAAATAATTTAAGTTTTTTTAGAATTTTCATATATTGGTAAACAACTTAATTCACTTTTATTTTTGTATAAACCAAGTTCTTAATTAAAATTCAAATAGTTGATTTTCAATAAATTCTTTGAAATCTAAGTGAATATGTTTTTCTTACTCTTATTTATCCTACCCTATTAAATTCCTCAAAAATCTTCTTATATATTTCGTAGTTATCGCAATGAAATCTTTGGATCCAAAAAGTAAAAATTTGCAGAGCCAAGTGGCGGGGCACACTACAATATACAACATTATCTTAAAATATAGAGTCAATTTGATTTAAGAATTTACATACATATATATAGGAAAATCATCTTTGAATAAAAAGTAGAAAATTACATTGAATACACATGCACCTACATGCGTGTGTCCATGTACGAATGCACAAACACAGATTCAAACACACACTCACATCACTTTACTACTCTAAAATAAACCATAAAACAAGACTAAAGTAGAATCTTCAACTTCCATTTGTGCATTTACGAAGATGTCTAATGAGTAAGTCTTGTTTTTTCGTTATAGTGGCAGTCGGCAGAAGATGATATGAATGTCGTTGCTCGTGCAATGGCAAAAGTGGCGGCTAGAGCTTACGATGAAGCTGCATTGAGATTCCAAGGAAACAGAGCAAAACTGAATTTCCCAGAAAATGAAAGAGCGGTGACCGCTGCTCAAGACTTCACAACCATTCTCATGCCTTGTCAGATTCCTTGGCTTCTTATTTCCAACAACATGCACCAAATGGTCCATTTACACCTACTACCCAAAGATTTGATCAAAAATTACTGGGAATACTCTTGAGTTTTTTTCAAAGCTCCGATGACTTCCGACGACAGCATCATCACCAACAAGATTTGAACTTTTTTCAACAATATAATTCACAAATGTGGTAATAATTTGAATTGATTATGATACAATAAAATAAAATAGCATAATCTCAAAGAACTCATAGAGTGAAATAAACTTGCTCAACCAGTAGATTGTAGAAATATTTGATAAATTATTGAGTCACTAATTTTTGAGGATGGTGTATAGAAGAAAAGGGATTGGAGAAAAAGGAGAAATTTACATAGAGAAATAGGAAGGGGGCCATAAGCTTGAAAGCATTTTATTGAAATGTTAAACCACACATTTGTATGATGAAATGTTTATGATGACTAGGGGTATTTATACTTTTATCAGGGAGATGGTACATTGTATTTCTTGTGCATATTTTAGACTGTTTAGGAAGTAGAAATTAATTATTTTCCCCATTACACTATACAGATATAAGATGAGCTGTTCTTTGTTGCCAGTTATTTCTTTTCTGGTTTATTACAATTATTTAAAGTCTTAACCTTAAATTGATGGCAAATAGTACTAATAATAAGACACAACTCCCTTATTTGTTTCATCAAAGACAAAAAATAAAAGAAATTATTGAAAAGAGAGAATTCTAACAAGAAAATTTTGGCTAATGTAATATCATAATATATTCTTGAGATACTTTTACCTAAAAAATTGAAGGATTTAGCAAAGAAAGTTTTTGGATTGAAGATCTGGTTTAAAATTTTAACTATGCGATTGGAATACTTTTTGCATGTGTTTCAGCTCTAGTTTCAAATAATAAAAGCTTACCAAAATTTTATTAAGGTTACTGTTATGGACCTATATCAGGCCCATTCATGGAATGGTCCAACTAGGAGTATCTGGCACGTCAGGATCCGCCTATGATAAAGGAGGATCTTAACCCACCTATAATCAAGGAAGATATCAGTCTAGATAAGGTAGTTATGATATATACTTGGGCCATGAGACACAGAGGTCCCATAAAGCTCAACCTAAAGTATACTCTATAAATAAACAGGTAAAACCCTAAGGTACACACGTTAAACCCTAAACTATTTACATTCGGTCATCATTCTGCATACACCCCACTTCCTTGGGCGAAAGCCTTGTCTATGTACAGTGATCCTACGTTCTCTTGGTTATCTACCTCATAGATATCCAGGTTGAATCACTTGATCCAATATCAACTCACTAGCCCACCAGGCTAGACATCTGTGTTCTCATGTAGAACATTGGCGCCATGTGTGGGGACCATAAACTTCGGTCCCTGTGACCAACGATGGCAAACACAAGAAGCAATAGTCAGATCCCTCCGCAAGGAAACCAAGTTCCAGTGGAAGCGAGCCAGCTACAGCAGAGTCAAGACCCACCGCCACTCGAGGACGTCCCCAATTACGACGCCGTGAATGATGGAGATGACGTAGCCGATACAGCATCGCACGAGAAGGAAGTTTTAGATGTCGTAGATGATGATAGAATAGAGAAAATGATTCATGATGTTGAGATAGAATCTTTTGCACAATCGCGTGTATATGACAAATAAGTGCGAGTGATGCTAACATACCTTTGTACCCTAGGTGTACACTCTTGTCAGGTATTTTGCATTTGGTGAACTTAAAGGCAACTTGTTGGTGGACTGACAGTAGTTTCACATTGTTAGTTGAATTGTTGTGTGATATGTTTTCAGAGGATAATATACTTCCAAATTGTATGTATGAGGCCAAGAAATTCTTATCTATGATGGGTATGGACTATAAAAAGATACATGTTTACCCTAATGACCGCGTACCCATCGTATACTCCAAAGTAAAAAATGTATGACGGTGATCCAATTTTGAATCTTGACGATACACCACCTTTCACAACAAATCCACTTATAGCAAGTGACATACAATTTGTAGATGATGAAGACTATGCATCTTGATAACCTGCTTGTTGACTGGAAAACAAGGGAAACGAAGCTAAGGAAAAAAAATGCAATTGCTGAAGAAAAAGAAGATGAACACGGCATGGCTAACAATGATAATAAGAAAGAAGAAGATTGAAGTGTTGTTATTTGTGAATTGTAGAACCATTGTTGCAACAAATTTGAATGTTGCTGCTGTTTTTCGAAGTCATTGGAGCTCTGACGCAACTCGAGAGTATTCCAAATAGTCAAATCCGGCCGAGTTTTAAAAGACGATGACTACTTTGTCATTTTCTAAGAATTTCTGTTTTGCTTTCCTACCTCAGAATCTCATGGCAACTTCATCATAAGCTGATCTAGCCACCACCTATTTTGTGACATTTGTCCCCTATTTTTTTTTTCTTTGACTAAGGCTTTCCCCATTTGATGCTTAGAGTGCAAAAAGTTTTTGTCTCTATCAACAAGTGCATTTCCTAGGATTTGAACTTATGCTCTCCTTCTTACGGGTGAGACCGTTTACTATCTCAACCAACACCTTGTTGGTGACGTTCATCCCCTTTTCGGTCACTGCAAATAGAAAAATAAGACTTACTCATTAAGCATCTTCATAAATAAAAACATATTTTACATATACTTATTTTAGCATTTCATATTGGTTTAAATTATAACCAATAGTCGAATACTTTTGATTTAATTGTATACAAAATCCTTGTGAAGACTTCAGTACCGGTTGTACGTGTTGTGATTATTTTACTCGCACGTTCTTTTGTGGCGATTGTGGCCGTCAGTTTTATTTTATTAACTAAACCCAACAATTATCAAGTTTCAAATCCATGTCTCCCTTTGATGGAATTATGGCGGGACGCAGGGAGATGCTAATGTAAAGTAGGCTAAAGTATACTTTTGGTCCTTTAAGTTTTAGATAAGGTATACTTTTGGTCCCTTAACTTCATAAAGTATACTTTTGGTCCTAAAATTCTAACACCGTTAATGTTGGTAACGGAAAATGATGACGTAGTGAACTTAAATGATGACTAATAGCATTTAATTATACAAATTTTATATATTTTATAATTTTCCCATAAGCTTAATAGCATTTAATTACAAAATCATAACTTAAATTTACACCGTTATCACTTGATTTAACATTTTCCGTTAGCAAAATTAATGGTGTTAGAATTATAGGACTAAATGTATACTTTATAAAGTTAAGGGACTAAAAGTATAACTCATGTAAACTTAAAGGACTAAAAGTATACTTTAGCCTATAAACTAATATATAATTGATTGTTTGGAATTATACTAAGGTATTAAAACAGTGATTTTCCTTCGAAAATTTCAAATGTCTAGAGTTAGAAATTAATAAATGATTCCCATTATTTAATAACAATAAATTCCAATAAAGACATGACATAATATACATAACATATTAGTTGTAATTTGTTGCCAGGTATATCTTTTTTGTTTCATTTTTATAATTACTGAAATTTTAATTGAGATCATGTGGTGACTGTGATATATATTAATAATTACCTAGCATAAATCACAATAATTTTTAAAGGAATTTACTTTTAATTTGGAAATTGGAATTAGTTCTGGCAAGAGGATGCCAAAAAAGAGGTCTGGCAAGAGGAATGGGAAGAGGAATTATAAATTATGGTCACTCACATAAGCTTTTAAATACTTTAATATTTACTAGCTACAATTACATTCTTGCTGCAGTTATATTTGAGCTACAAGAATATATTTCTGTTTTTTTAATTCTCATATGAAAATATATCAAGTCATTTCTGTAGCAATATGTACACTACACCCATTACAACCTTAATAAAATTTTGGAATTTTGTGAACCTTTCTATTATTTGAAACTAGAGCTGAGACATGCAAAAGATATTCCATCCGCGTAGTTAAAATTTTAAACCAGATCTTCAATATCCAGAAACTTTCTTTGCTAAATCCTTCAATTTTGCAGGTAAAAGTATCTCAACAATATATTATGATAATACATTAGCCAAAATTTTTGTTGTTAGGATTCTCTCTTTTCAAGAATTTCTTTTAATTTTTGTAGGGAGCTGTGTAATTATTAGTACTATTTGCCATCAATTTTAGGTTAAGACTTTAAATAATTGTAAAAAACCAGAAAAGAAATACCTGGCAACAAATAACAGCTCATCTTATATCTGTATAGTGTAATGAGGAAAATAATTAATTTCTACTTCCTAAACAGTCTAAAATTAAATATGCACAAGAAATGCATTGTACCATCTCCCTGATACAAGTATAAATACCCTAGTCATCATCAACATTTCATCATACAAATGTGGTTTAACATTTCATTAAAATGCTTTCAAGCATATGGCCCCTTCCTATTTCTCTATGCAAATTTCTCCATTTTCTCCCTTTTCTTCTATACGCCATCCTTCAAAATTAGTGACTCAATAATTTATCAAATATTTCTACAATGTAATGCTTGAGCAAGTTTATTTCACTCTATAAGTTCTTTGAGATTATGTTTATGTTATTTTATTATATCATAATCAATTCAAATTCTTACCACATTTGTGAGTTATATTTTGCAAAAAGTTAAAATCTTGTTGTTGATGATCAGTGGCGAACTCGGGAATTTTAATAAAGGGGGAAAAAATAAGTAACGATGGATGAGCAGCGGCAGCGATGACAGAGGACGATCGATGGACTCATGCCGACGGAGGGACGCTCACCCTATCAGATGTGTCATTTATCGGTATTTTCGTGGGTAATTATTGCGGCAATCACTTATTCTCTCTCCCTCTCTCTTAGTTATCTTTGAAAATCCAAAGATTTCTTTTTTAGGGCCAACAAAAAAAAATCCAAATAAATGGAACTTTGTAAATGAAAAATAATTATGATAAAAAATTATGAAAAATGAAACTTGAGTATACTTTTTTTTTTTTTTTTTTTGCATCATTCTACCTTGAGATTACTGAATATTTTACAATTATTTTTTTAAGAATTAATATGAAAACTTATAAAATATTTTAGGTTAAATACTTTGTTTTGCCATGGAAGTTTAGCATAAGGAGCACTTGGTGACCCGGAAATTTTTTGGCCTCTTTTTTGCACTAAATGTTAAAAAAAGGACCAAATATGTCTGGAAGTTTTTTTAAAGAGCAAATTTACACTGAAAGTTCTTTTTAGCAGCAATTTTACGCCTAAAAGTTTACACAAAAGAGCAACAATTCAACAACAAGATTAATGCATGGGGAAAATTGCTATGTTTTTAAACTTCCGGTGACCATCCAAATAGCTCCTTAGACTAAACTTCTATGGTGAAAGTGGTATTTAACCCAATATTTTAATATGAGATTATCATATTTGATAATCATTCTATTTAGAAGGATGCAATTGGACTAACTTTCCACCTTTATCATTCTCATTTCATATGTATACAAAATTGCAGAAGAGACATGAAGAGGAGAACGAGCATACTGGTTTCTTCTTATCAAAGCTGCTAAATCCTCGTCCTATTTCTCCTTTGCAAAACGATCCTGCTACTTCAACACCTGGAAAATTGTCTATGAACGGCATCACATCAATGTTCTCTACTCCAAAATACTCCGTCCCGCGAAAATTGCTCGACAATATTCATCCTGCAAATACGTCACACTCATTCTCATCAACAATCTCCTTCAATGTCTCCATGTTATCTCAAGCTATGTCTCTACAAGCTAAGTGTAGCTTCCATGTCTGTGTGGTAGAACATAAAGGAATGGCCAGGTGTTAAGCCTATCCCCTCGACGGTGAACTGGACTTCTTGTCCCCTGTTTTCGTATACCATATATACCACAACCATATGTTATATACCTAATATTTTTTTTTTTTTTTTTTTTTTAAAGGTAGGCGGTCCGCCCCTGTTGATAATGTTATGTTGTTGTGGGAAGTCATCGGATCTTTGAAAAAACTTAGAGTATTCCCCATAATCTTTGATCAAATCTATAGGTAGGAGGTGTAAGTGAAAGATTTGGTGCCTGTTGTTGGAAATGAGTAGCCAAGGAATCTGACAAGGCATGCAAATGGTTGTGAAGTCACCGCTCTGTCATTTTCTGGGAAATTCAGTTTTGCTCTGTTTCCTTGGAATCTCAATGCAGCTTCATTGTAAGCTCCAGCCGCCACTTTTGCCACTGCAACAGTTACGACATTCATATCATCTTCTGTCACTATAACCAAAAAATAAGACTTACTCATTAAACATCTTCGTAAATGCACAAATGGTACTTCAAGATTCTGCTTTAGTCACATTGTTTTATGGTTTATTTTAGAGTAGTAAAGTGATGTGAGTGTGAGTTTGTATATGTGTTTGTGCATTCATACATGGACACACGCATGTACGTGCATGCGTATTCAATGTACTTTTATATTTTTTATTCAAAGATGATTTTCCTATATTTATGTGTGTAAAATTCTTAAATCAAATTGACACTTTATTTTATGATAATGTTGTATATTGTAGTGTGCTCCGCCACTCAGCTCCGCAAATTTTTACCTTTTGGATCCAAAGATTTCATTGCGATAAGTAGGGTATATATAAGAGGAATTTTGAAATAATAGGGTAGGATAAATAAGAGTAAGAAAAACATATTCACTTAGATTCCAAAGAATTTATTGAAAATCAATTATATGAATTTTAATCAAGAACTTGGTTTATACTAAGATAAAAATGAATTAAGTTGTTTATGAATATATGAAAATTCTAAAAATTAATTACATTATTTATAAAGTTATAAGAAGTACATACATATCTTCTTCTTCTTTTTTTTTTTTTGTTGTTGTACATATCTTCTTTCTTAAACTATATAAATACACAAGACCCACTTCTAAATTTGAATTATGACTTTTCAGGGAAAATAAATAAATTCTAATTATGACTTGAAAACATAAAAGAAATAGTTGGCAACTGATCTACAGCTCCCCTAGTAATTGATGCATGTATTTATTGCTAATTAATTGCTTTGCAATAATTGGATCAAAATCAATTATTTTATTTTTATTTCCAAAAATATGAAACTTAGATGGTAATAAATACATTGTTTTTGCTTCTTGATATATTGTTTTCGAGATATATACTTTAAATTTTGAAATTCATAGAGATAAGTCATCATTGGTAATCTTTTATCCTTGTACATATATACTCACCAAGAAAAAATTAAATTCCTATTATCCTAACCAAAACTCTCAATTCATTATTAGATACATTTATCCAAAAATATTATCATTGTCAGACTTCGGAAAATCGAACTATAATTTTTGAAGCAACTTAGAAAAATGTACTAGAAATGGTGTCCTTCTTCTCATAAAATGGTGCTTATGCTGTGAAATTCTCTATAATCGTTATCACAAATTTATCTTAATCAGTCAAGGAGATAAACCTGTGCATCTCCTTGATTTGGCAATTGTGCTTCTGGAGATTGGAAAATGGGTGTCAGATTTCTCAAAATTTCACAATTTAAAGAAAAAGAACAATGGTGACGGCAAATCTGAGAGTGCAGGGGAAGATTGAGGAAGAAGAGTCTGACAAAAGGTTTTTCATGCTGCATGTCATAAGAAGGCATCCTCTCATTGTATTATTTGCCATGTAAACCAATGCCCCTGTGCATGCCTCCAATTTCTTCAAAGGGGATCGGGTTGGATAAATTGGAAACCGTTGAAAACAATGTGATATGGGTGCCTTTTGTTTATTTTGATGTTGCTTTTGTTAGAGCATCTGATGATATCGATGTTGGAGAGCCAAGGGGCACTTTAGTTTCATATATATATATATTGGCCAACGGCACTGTAGTTTAATGAGAATATCACACACATATATGAATTGATAATTAGCAGCACATCCTTTTTGTGTGTGTGAAACTTACTTAAACATCTAAACTTTTGTGGAGATTTTTAATATACCATGTGGATGAACCCAAATCTTATTTTTGCAGGGAGTGTTTGGTCTGGCCAGAGTTTTCAATAAGTAAGAAAGTATATTTCAATTTCCTAATATGATGGAAAATCTAATATTCAATGAAATATTTGAGAATAATTTACCCCTTTTTCAGGTAACTAATTTGCTCGGGACATTTAATTTTCCAAAAAACTGAATTGGAGAATCATTTATTAAATATAACATTGGTTTTACCCAGATATTGTTTGATATCCTGAGAATACTAGATCAATCACCATACCAAGCACCGAATGACTAATTGTTGTGTCACTAGATGAATTTGCAGGGTGTTTTGAGGGTAAAATTGGCATATTGTATTCCCGCTCTCGTCCTTGCCAAATATTCCAGGTCGAACTTCAATGATTGGTTTTATCCTCAAAACACCATGCAATGAAAACATAGTTCTATGTGTTATTTACAAGAAAGTTGTGCGGCTATTTTGGCATTACTACAACATATAGTCACTCAATGCTTGGCATGGTGATTGATATAGTGTTCCCAGGATATCAAATTATATCTGGGTAAAATCAATCCTACATTTGGTAAATGATTCTCCAATTGAGTTTCTAGGAAAAGTAAGTTTCCCATCAAATTAGCTACCAACAAAATAGTTAAATTTCAATTGGAAACTTACTATTCTTGCAACAGTATGAGTTGGGTTTATGCGCATGACATATTAAAATTCTCCAATAAAACACCCTCAGGGTTTTTGTAACAAGAGAAGAAACAAAAATAATAATATTGCAGGTACAGCTAAGTTTCACACAAAACAAAAATGATGTGCTGCTAATTATCAATTCTATACATGTATGTGTATGATGCGCTGAATAAACTACAGTGCTTCTTGGCTCTCGAACATCAACCAAGCATTTCACATGTCCAAAATCTCCCTTTGCATTTATATATATTTTTTTTTTTTTGCCCAAAAAGTCAATTTTATTAATAATCAAACAAGTAGTACAAACACCAATAGCCGAAGCCCTCATAAAATCCTAGACAGTACAGACTAACACACATCTCACTTCTCTATTCTAAAATCAAATCACTATCAAATACCAACACTAGAGACAAACCACTACTATCATCTGTTATCAACACTGGGCTCATTTAACAATCCCCGTCCTTCCCTTTACACCAGCGGATTTGCCTTTCTCAGTCCTTACACATACAGAGTCACGAAAAATAATGTTGCTTAAAGGAAATGAAACCTGATTCAACCACTGTGGTTGATGCATCTCCCTTGCTGCTTTCGCTGCCAACCAGTCTGCACCTTTATTGCCCTCTCTTTATGCCCTACTATCTAATGTTCTCTAAGTGCTGGTTTGGCAAGATGAAAAAAAATGTGTTTTTTAAACATTTCTTTTTGTAAATTGAGACAAAACTCTTCTCAAATCACATGTAAAACACTAAAGCAAACCAGCACTAATGCTCCTTCATAACTTCTCAAATGTTTTTTTTTTTAAAAAAAAAAAAAAAAATCTATTTCTGTATATATTGTTACTTATTAAATTCTACATAAAATTAGTAACAATTTGATATTTCACAGGAAAAAATATTTTTTTAATTTTGATGATTTTTTTTTTTTTTGAAAAATACCCTAGAATGGACAGTTTTCTATAATTTTTTTTGGTTGAAAAAACGTAAAAAATTCAAATATTCATTTATCTTATTTTATGTTGAATCTAAATAATCCTCATAATTCTAAGGAGTTTCTTGGATAAATGATATCCTTAAATAATCCTTATGATGCATCTGATATTTTTTTTTTTTTTTTATTGTTCTTATGGTTTAACAAATTAAAAGGAAGTTCAAGGTACCTCGTTAAAAGACAGACATTGTTAAAAAGTAATGAAAAAACATATTTTGTGCAGAATCATTCGTCAGAAATATAAGAGTAGACTCAAACGTTTTGAAAACAATATGGCATACTATACATGTATTCAAGCAAACATCATTCAGAACTTAATTGGAAGAGTAAAACCTCTGTTTTACTAATGATTCCCAAAAGAAACATTGAAGCATATCCTAATAGATATCTTAGTCACAAATGACTATTTTGCCCTTGCAACGTTCATTTTTCACTTTATTCCTTCAAAATTCGTAGAACAACGCTGGTACAAATCTGGGCAGCATTTTGTCTAACTTTGAAAAATCATAATTAATTCTAAAAAAATAGAAACGAGGATCCGTAAAATTCTTTGGAATCCTTAGGATGTCTATTTTCAATTAAAAATAATCACCTTTTCCCAGATTACACGAATAACTCCCAGTTTTTAAGTTTTGAACCTCTGCCCAGAATTTTTCCAGAAATTTGTAGCCTAACTTTGAAAATTTTTATCTCCCTGTACAGAAATCATTTGGACATGTTCTTGGAATATTTAAAAATCCCTATATTTCTATCTTAACCATGAATTTTCTCAGAATTTTGTGACCCTAGTTTCAATATGAAATTCTGGCGTTTTCATCACCGAATCCAGAAATTCCGAAACCGATGAAATTTCGCGAACTTCGTTACTTTGATGATTTTCTTCCAGAAATTTTGTCATAACTTCTTCTTCATCAATTTTTCAAAATAAATCCAATTTTTACCATAAAACATGTAAATAAAATTATCCTAGCATATTTAAGATCTAAGCTACTTCTATCTAAGAATTTAAGAACTAGAACTTAAAGCTAGAGCTAGAGAACTTACCAAGAACTTTTACTCCTTCTTCTCCAAGACTCTCAGTCTCACTTTCTCTCTATATTTCAAATGTTGTTACTTTGTGAATTGGTGAGGATTTGTGAATGCACTACCTCCCTATTTATAGCAAATTTTGAGGTTAACTACCTAACAACTTTTATTCATTCTTAACCCTTGGATCTAAACTTAGTAAAGAAGTTTTCATCTCATCCATCCATGTGATTAGAAGACCCTAACTTAATCTCTAAGTTTTGCTTTTTGAGAATTAATTTACTTTAATGAAATCTATTTTTGGTTGCTTGATCAATTACCAATACTCTTAAATTCTCGAGTATGCTTTTTGATTAGTAGTTAGATATCCGATTTATGGTCTAATGAGATTCCCTGGTTGTACTAAGCTTATTCTTCAACATTTGCAAAAATAGTCTTTACTAGGCTTACTTTCGAGGTTAAATTATGTGGGTTCAAGATAAGTCATTATATTTTCTCCGGGGTTCCTACTTCTTCACAACTTTTAAAGTTTGTATAAATTCTCACTTTATTTGTTGTTTTGAGTTTTTACTTTTGTGTACATCGATATTTATCGGATTTCAAACCATTATCAAATTTGCTTTAATTAATCTCTCTCTCTCTCTCTCTCATTGGTTAAGCTTAGGTCACAAGGATTAAGCTTTATCATAACTAATTAGAGCCTTTAGATAAGCTTTATGAGGTTAAATCTTGGTCCTTAGATCATAGTTGAAATTGTTGACTTTTCAAAGCTTGATTAACATTTGATTAACACCTTAATCAAAAGCTTAATTATCTTTTGATTGTTGCATTATTGGTTCATGGAGTGATTTACGATTGTTAACAATTCATTAGTGCCAATCCTAATCCCTTATTGGTTCTTGACTTTTAATTAGCCTAATACACCTCTAATTAATGTCTATTAATATCGTTGTTAAAGAATTACCTAAATATTCCATTAGTGTAATTTTAATTGCTCATTAATCATTAGTAATTGCCCCTTAATTGTTCAAGTGTTTTGATAATTCTTTATGGCCTTCTATGAAATAAATATGAACTAAATATTAATTATAGGGTATTAGAAAATTTAGTCTCTTAACAAATTATGAAAATTGGTGTTTATGGTCCTTTAATTATGAAGACTTGCACAATTTATTTAATTTAGTGAATGTTTAGTTGGTAATTAATTGCCATTGATTTCTCTAAATTTATTTAGGTATTTTCATAACACTTTCTTGCTCTTTTAAATTCTACATAAATCATAGCTTAATAGGGTATTTATTATATTTTATGGTATTTTATGATGCCTAACAAAATTTATTAAATCATTGGTTATTCTAATCCCTAGAAAATAGAATGAACACATCTCAAAATTTGAGACCACGTATTCACCTATTTTAAATAGGCTTTTTCTATCAAAATATTGTATTTAAGATAAAAAGAAATTTTGGGTATTACAGTTCTATAATATAATTCACAGACATGGTAATAATTTGAATTGGTTATTAATACAATTAAATAAAATAAACAGTATATCAAATAATTGTAGAGTGAAATAAACTTACTGAATCAGCATGTGAGAAATATTTGATGAATTATTGAGTCAACATGGTAATTTAGAAGGATCTCAAATCTGTCGCTAATTTTTGAAGATGGTGTTGGGAAGAAGAGAAAAATTTGCGTAGAGAAATAGTGAAAGTATTTTAATGAAATGTGAAACGATTATACTTGTGTCAGGGAAAAGTTACAATGTCTTTCGTTTGCAAATTTCAGATCGTTTAAGTAGAAATCAATTATTTTCATCATTACACTATACTGATGTAAAATGAGCTATTATTTGTTGCCAATCATTTCTTTTCTATTTTTACTACAATTATCTAAAGTATAAACCTAAACCTTATGGCAAATAGTACTAAATAATAAACCACATCACAATAGGCTTCCAATGTATGTTTAGAATCAAGTTTGGCATGAAATTAAAAATCAGGGCATCATACACATATTTTGACATACTTTTTTTTTTTATACATGTTCCTTCTATTAGAGACAATTTTATACAAGAAATTGGCATGAAAAATCGAGGCATCATAAACATATTTTGACATACTTTTTTTTTTTAAATACATGTTCCTTCTATTAGAGACAATTTTATACAAGAAATTGTTGAGCATTACATTTAAGCAGATCTCCTAGCAAGAGTTTGAACCATATTGGTTCATGTGAGGGACTAAGCCCTTCTACTAAGTAGGCCCAAACCGTTTTAAATTTGTTATATTTAAATTTGAATAAATGGATAAAATTACCTATAAACTTTTGGCCCGTGAGTGTTAGCGTTGTAAAGTTTATAATGGATGGTGCAAAAATACGCATAAAGTTACCAAAATCCCACAAAAGTCCCCAATATATTAAATCAGGAAAATGTTTATGATCTTATATGAGTGAGCTCCACATTTGTTTCTCCCTTGGGAGTGTGCTTCACCTTCATTAAATCCATACAAACATAGAGTAAGTCCTTTCCTTAGAACACGATAAAAATTTAAGTTTTCGTTTAGCTGAGATGTTTGAAGTCAAAGTTAAGGTGGCTTGCCAATTCATTTAATTCCTTTGATTGTCGATAATAACATTCTTGCTGAATTAAAAACCAAGTTCTTAATTGAAATTCATATATTGTCCTTCCAAGCTTTAGAATCAAAGCTAACATCTTATATACACAGTAGTTATTGCAATGAAAACTCTAGGCCCAAAAAGAAAAAATTTAACAGACCCAAGTTGCCCAAAGTGCAGGAGAGGGGTGTCTTCACTAACCATTTTCTCCACTTAATATCATCACTCTCTCCTCCTATATCTTAACCATTGAATCATGTTTTAATAGGTGAGATTTAGGGAAGAGGATTCTCTCATTGACATATTTTCTCCTCATCTCTCATCATCCAATCTCAACCATTGATTTGACTTAAATGAGGTTATTGGTGTGGGAAGATATATCAAATCTATGGTCCAAATTTAAAGCTAATGAGGGACAATGAGAAATGCCAATGAGAGAATCCAAACCCGAGATTTAGTGCTATGTATTGAATAGTGTTATAATATTAAATATAATAAAAATATATTAGTATAAAATTATTACATTGCATAATTAAATCTCACTCATTAATTAACACATGATTCAATGGTTGAGATATTAAGTGGAAAGGAAGTGGAGAGAGATGTTAGCGAAGAGACCCCTCTCCCACACAGCAATATGAAATATTATCATAAAATGAAGAGTCAAATACTCTAATCACCCTTGTGTTTTGCCTTAATTACACAAACATCTCATCTATTTTGAAAACTCATATAAACCTCCATTAAAATCAAAATATACATTATAATACTTCCCTTATATTTTTAGATTCATTTCCCATCCATCCAACAATTAGTGGGCCATTAAGTTTGACTCATAAATTTTTTTGACCAAAATACCCCTCTTTAACATAAGAATAATTTAAACATTTATATTTGTCAAAAAAAGTTATATAACCAAAAATTAATTCTAATACATATTTTCAAAATTTCTAATATGTTATTAAACACATATTTTTGTTATCATAAAGTATAAATAATATATGTTCAAGATGTCATAAAAATAATTCATCGCTGAAGCCAGTGATTTTGTTCTTGAAGTTTGCAAAAGTTCAAAAATAAATTAGGATCATTTGTAAATATTTTAAATAAATTTAATTCAAAAATATTTTCTATAGAATTTTTTTAGAACATTCTTAATGGAGTAAATGATTTAGACCTAAGTGTGTATTTACAAAATAGAGGAGATGGAGAAAACAAAAAACTAGTCAAAGTATTTTGCACTAAAATTTAGTGTATATTTGATTTCAGAATATTCTACACACACATATAGGGAAATTATCTTTGAACAAGAAATAGAAAATGACATTGAATTCAAACACACAACATGCAAGATATACATGTCTATATTTACATGCATGTGTATCCATCTGTGAATGCACAGACACATAGATACAGACGCGCACGTAAATATTTGTTGAAAAATTGTGATATTAATGGATCACAAGTTAAATCATCCATCTGTGATCTCATACTCTTTGGAAACTTATGAATGAATTAAAAGAAAGTTTTTTACGCTTTACAACATAACACTTCTCTCATAATTATCTCATCAATGCAAAACCACCACTTAAAATAAGCTATTCAAAAACCCACAATCGATTGCTATAGATCTCTTATACACAAGCAAGTTGATGAAGAAATAAATTATACCCAAAAATTACACTATCATATTATGTACTATACGTTTATTAGGCAATTGTGTAAATCTAAACGGCATTAGATTATCAAATAAAATATTTTTCAGGCTCTTTGAGCTTTGCCTTTGGTTGGCCACAAACCAACACGTGACCAACAGAGCTCTGTCTAGAGAGCTTTCAGTAACTTCAGAGTTCCTTCTCAAGAATGAATCATCTTCAGGTGCAATTCCTACACAAACTCTCACTTCACTTTACTCTAAAATCAACCATGAAACAATGTGACAGAAGCATAATCTTGAAATGGCATTTGTGTATTTACAAAGATGTTTAATGAGGAAGTCTAATTCTTTCATTATTGTCCTAATGATGAAGTCGCATTCAGATTCCAAGGAAACAGAGCAAAACTGAATTACTCAAAAAATGACAAATCGGTTTCCGCTGCTCAAGACTTCCCAACAGACACCAAGTCTTCCTCCTACACGTCCTCCCCTGCAGATTTGATCAGAGACTACTGGGAATATATTATCCCAATAATCTCTTCAATATTGTTGCTTCATCAATCATCTGACGTTTGTGCCTCTATATATGGTTGTTGTTTTAATTAGTTTAACATTTGAAACTGCTTTTGTTTTCTTTGAATAAATGTACAAACTCCAGATTTTACATTCTCAGGCGCTTCAAAGCTCTGTGACTTCCAACAGCATCAACATCATCACTATAGCTACAACATAAGAATTTGTTGCAACAATATAGACGGTTCTGCAATATAATTCACATATGTGGTAATAATTAGAGTTGGTTATGAATACAGTTAAATAAATTAAACAGCATCTCAAAGAACTTGTAGAGCAAAATAAACTTACTGAATCAGCATTTGATGGAAATATTTGATAAATTAATGAGTCAATATGATAATGTAGAGGGATCTCAAATCTGTCACTCATTTTCAAAGATGGCGTTGAGAAGAAAAGGTAGAAATTTGGGTCGATAAACAGGAAGGGACCATAAACTTGAAAGCTTTTTAATGAAATGTGAAACCACATTGTATGATAAAGTGTTGATAACAAGGGGGTATTTATACTTGTACCAGGAAAAAGATACATTGTATTTCTTTTGCAACTTCCAGACTTTTTAGGAAGTAGAAATTAATTGTTTTCATCATTACACTATACAGATGTAAAATGAGCTGTCATTCGTTGCCGTAATTTCTTTTCTGTCTTTATTAAATTATTTAATGTCTAAACCTAAAATTATTGGCAGATAGTACTAATAATCAGCCACATCACATATATACGCTTTAAAAGATGGTAATTCAAATGTTTAGAATCAAGTTTGGCTAGGAATTGAAATCAAGGTACATCTCCTAACACTTGATGGATGTGAATGACTAACCCATTTCACTAAACTTTTGATTTGTAAGTGTTTAGTATCATAAAGTTTTTGATTGTGCAAAAATACACAAAAAGTTATCAAAATCCATTGAAAGTCCCCAATATATTAAATCATGAAACATCCATTATCTCATATGAGTCAGCTCCATATTTGTTTCTCCCATGGAGTGGGCCCCAAAGGTAACAAACGTTTGCCATTTTTAATAGCTTCAGGATTCCCCCAATCTGAAAACTTAACGAGTATTTTTTACTAGGAGGGGAACTCCTCGGCTCCCTTCTATAAAATCCATACCAAGCATCAAGTAAGTCCTTTCCTTAGAACAAGAGGAAAAAATTCAAGTTTTTTAACAGAAATTTTCTAGCTAAGATATGTTTGATGTCACAGTAAATGTACTCATATAAATGTTTATATCATATATATACAATTGGCCTGGTTTAGTCAAAGACCTTATATATGTATGTTTATAGTCCTCTTTAAAACGAATTTCAAGTCCAAAATAAAGTGATATAATATTATCATGAAACAAGTAGTAAAGTTGATTAAAAATTGATTTAAGAATACGTGATGGTAAAATATAATAATAAATTAAAATTATAAAAATTTAAAATTTATGCTTCTGATTTTTTTTAAACTTTAAATTTCAACCTCCAAAATGTAGTCTTTAACGTGCCTTGCCCATTCGTTTAATTCCTTTGATAACAATATAAATATTAAAATGCTTACTAAATTAAAAATAAATAAATTAGTACTCGTAGTAGTTTGTGTACGTGTGGGCGCATAGACTAAAAACACAAACTCATACACAGAAATTTGTCCATAAATATGATGATACTCATATGTAGAAGATAAATTAATGGCATGAAGAAATAATTTTGAAACATAAATTAAAATCTGACTTGGGTTTCTTATATAAAAATGAAAAAATGCCTCAAAATTAGATAGACGTCTCAGAAAGTATAAAAGCATTCTAAAAGCATATTTGAGGCCTAGGCACACTATTTAAAATTTAAATGGTTCAAAAATGAACTATTGGCCATAAAGACTATTATTGGATAAAAATTTAAGGAGAAATAATTACTGGGTAGAAAATTGAGTAAGCATTTTGGAATGTAATTTTGGGATCTAGAAAAATTATGAAGATGTTAATTTCCAAAAAGTAGCCGAAATAAATGTAGAGCTATTTACTAGGAATTAAGGGCGTACTTCCTTGAGAATTCCGGGAAAAATAGTTCGAGCTTAATGTTTAGCCTGAAACTCTTAAGGAAATTATTTTCCAAGGTATAGAATCTAATTAAAAAATAAACTCCTTATAAAGTATTAAGGATTAATTTTTGGGAATTACACCAATAAAAGAAAGGTAACATAGTAAATTCATTATCCTGATCCCAAAAATGGATTTGGGCTAAGATTATGCCCAGTTCTTGAAGCCCAAAGTGTGCCATCCTAGGCCCAAGAGATAAGGTCCAGACTGGTTTTGATATTTTGCCCCATTAAATGTTGAAAGTTGAAGGGTTGTGGCTTGAGAGATATGACTTATGAGCTGGACCCAAGGAAGTATTAAATAAAATGTTAATTCCATCATCCTCTCAATTAAGCTTCAGCCACGACCTTTGTCTCTAGATTCCCATCAGCAGAATATTTAGACTAGAGAGGGAGCTTAGCAAGGAGAGGGAGAGGCGGTGAGCTTGAATAGGGAGGAAGAAGAGAAATCTCATATGCAAATCGATTAATAGGCCAAAGGTTTGATATTTTCCATCAATACCAAAGAGGAGGCAAAGCAAAGGAAGGACACACAAAAGGAGGTAATTTGGAAGAAGAAGCAAAAGAGGTAGTACACTACAAAAAAAAAAAAAAAAAAAAAAAAGAACTTTCAATGGCAACTTTTGGTAGCGACTTTCAATGTCACCGCTGAAAGTATTGACATTTGGTAGCGACAATTTTTGTCGCCACTAGAAGACTAACTTTCAGCGGCTACATGTGAGAGTTGCCGTTGAAAGTATGGCTTTCAGAGGTGACATATGAGAGCGGCCACTCTCACATGTTGATGCTGAAAGTATGTTTAGTCTTTATATATATATATAATAATATTGATACAATAAATATGTTTATTGATGTTATTTCTTATGAAAAAATAAATTAATTTTTTAGATCATTGTGAGATAAAGAGAGTTTGAATGATAGTGTGTGTTGTGTATTTGAGAGTGAGAGGAAGAGAGCGGTATTTACTAACATTACATTGTCACATTAATTTTGTTGCTTAAAGTTGATTTTCATTAATTGTAGTAAGAGATTGTACATTTTGATGAAAAGATAAACATGATTTTGACTTGATGAGAAAGTTTTGTCAAGTGCTTTTAAACCTACTTCTAACACATATATTCATTGAAATACTAGTAGAGATGAAATTGATATAGTTTTATGAAATGCAAATGAGAGAAATAATCTTAGGTTCCATTTAATCATTGAAGTTAAATAATCATTTGCATTTATCACTATTTCCATATCGAAATTTGTCATGGCTCAACTTAATTGAATTCACTAAACCTTTACTTGTTAATCAAATCTTCGTGGAAACCATATCTCTACTTATTACTTTATTACTTGGCGTGACTCGTGCACTTGTAATAGCGAACATATGTGTATTTGAGAGATGATAATTATGTTCGTACTAGTATATATATGTGTGTGAGAGAGATGAAGAATTTAACTTTTGGTAACATATCTGATTTGATATTTTACAATTTCAAATCTTTTTTTTGTCTTTTTCCCTAATAAATAAAATATAATTTAGTTAAGTTCAATAGCCCCAACTTATCACTAAAAACACACACAGAAAGTAAGATCATAAGTGAAAAATTCATATATATTCAAACACTCTCAATAAGGCTATAAATCAAAACAACTTATATATTATAAAATCTTTAAAACTATTTTTAAATTCTTATTTTTTCCAACGATAATTAATAAAATAAATTAAAAAAAATGAGTGAGAAGAATATATGATATAATATAATATAATTAAAATATCTGACATGAACAATTTTACCATTGTAGAGTGAGGAACCATATTTTAAACAATGATTTCATATCTCAAATATATCCGTTTAAATTTTGAAAATGTAAATTTTTTTACTGCTGACATATTTAAATTAAAATAATCTCAAATATTAAATATATAAAATAGAATTACAGAAACAAATGAAAAATTATATATTTAATTTGATTTAAGTAATTCAAAGGAAAACTTAAATTCATTATATTTGATTTGATTTTTATTTAATGAATGGTACCAATAATTACTTCGCACATTTTGGAAAAAAAAATTTGGGCGCGAGACAAGAAATTTTTTTTTGGAATTTAGGCGGCCCTCTCACACTCGGCCTCCTTTCCAATCCCTAACAAAGCTCTCTCACACTCTCACAACTCGCCTTGGTGGGGGTGTGAACGGTCCACTATAGGGACCGTAGCTGCCCCCTCTCACACTTGGTCTCCTTCGTCTTCCCTCTTCACGTCATTCTTCGGCTTGCGTGCTCTGTTTTCGGCACCTTCCCCTCCTTCTCCAATCTCTGATGAAGCACATACGTTTGAGTCCTAGTTACTTTGCAGCAGCATTTTGGTTGCAACAGCACCATCCTGTTATTTCCATTTCATTGCTTCCTTATCCAGAAAACTCATCCACCCACTTCTCCAGCAAAAAAACTCCAGATCCATGTGGCGTTTGCCCTTATAGACCTTGGATTTGAGTTTAATTGCAGAGTCACTGCTCTATCTTTGCTCTGCCATCTCTACCAGGTGACCTGTTTGCTCTGCTCCTGAGTATAGTCTTTCAACTTGTCGAACTAAGGTAAAAAAATTAATTTGCTTGCTGGACCATAGGATTCAAGTCAATTACTGTGTTGCATGGGATATTCCATGATGCGTGACGACGTAATATGGTCTCTTCATTTATTCAAACTCAAGACAACAGATGTTTTCTTGATATGCCAATGGTTTACTTCTACAAATTCGAAGTTTAGTTAGCAAGTAGTCCTTAGCATATTATTTACATTTTGGACAAAAGAACAGCTGGTTGAAAGAGAATGGGTTATTAGATATTATGAGTCTAGACTTAAAGATGTTAAGATTGAAGTTGAGGTGAAGTGAACCAAAGGCAGAATTTGAAATGCTTGTTTAAACTTTAGAGATGCTTCTTTCAATGCTTATTTTTTGCTACATCCTTCTAGCAATCTGTGGGTTCAATTTATCCTCTCTTCCTATTTCGGTCATGCTATAATAATGAAATTTCTTGAAATAGTTACGAAATTCTTGTTTCTCTTTGTGTGTATGTAAGCTTATTTTTTTGCCAAAAATTATTGTTATGTTGCTTGGTGTACCAGAAAAGAAAGGTGTTAATTCTACTTTTTATGTGCGGTTCTCGTTTACTGAAATATCTTTTAGCTTATGAATCCACGCTTTTATATTTTGATAGATGAATGCATTCCTTTCCCATGCAATTGTTTCTCGTGGTCAAACAGAAGTTTTTGATCTATGGTTTTACGGGACATGAATTTTTCCCCCTGCATTTTATCCATGTCGTTATATGCCTTCAATTGCTTCTAAGTTAATTATAACTTCTAACATCGGGTAGAGAGTGTTCAAAAATGATTTGGAACAAAAGACTTGTCTATATAGATGCAACCAATAGCTTTTCTTATCTCTTCCTTCTCAAAAGGTCTCTCCAACCAAGCTGCCTCAGTTATCTTATTGGGGCCCAGTCCAAACCTTCAAGGTTAACTAAGTCTCTTTGTTAGAGAATAGATCCAAAAATTCTTAGTTTTCTTGTCAGAAATTATCTGCATTGTTTTAACATGAGTCCATCATCAAATGCTGATTCTATTATCAGTTTTGTCCTTTCTATGATAGTTGTCTCTCTTGACATTTATTCTCAAAAGGGTCTTCCTCTCTTCTTAATTCAATATAGATTGTTGGAGAGTTGGAGGACATAACAAAAGCTAATCTTGGACATGTTCGAGGCTTGAGTTGAAATAATCAATGGACAACTCCCCCCCCCCCCCAAAAAAAAAATGGAACAGAAAAAGATTTCCTTTCCAGCTAGCCTTTTACTTTGTTTCTTTTATTAATTATCGTTGGTCAGCTAATCTTTTTGATTATATACTGTATTTTTGTTGGACTAGTTTAATAATCATGACAGTCGTATTTCCTTTCCAGCTAGCCTCTTACTTTGTTTACGCATTTTGTCTTTCCCATTGGGATTAGACAGTTGCTCTATATTGTATATTCCTATCCTACTAGCATTTTATTCTATGCTTCGCCAGAATTGCAAGCGGGAATGCATGTATGGAAAGGTAGCAGATTCTTTTTCAGATTTATTCTTGCAATTCTCGATCGTTTTTCTATTTTGAATGTTGTACATTTTTGCAGGATATGTCGGGATTAAAGAGAGGTCGGGGTAGAAAAAATCATTCATTTAGACTACGTGGTGACACAAATAGTGGGGGTATTTCCTCTACACCTCAGTCACTCAAGGAAATGCTTGCAAACTCGCCTTTACTCAAGCTAGTAGTGCTACATTTGTTTTAATTTTATATAATACAAATAACTACTCTACGTCATAGTGGTTTAGGTATAAGTAAGAAATAAATTAATACTAGGAAAATATATAAAGTGTATGCATATAACTATTCTTTTTAAAAAATAATTCATTGTATGATCCTCTTTACAGAAACGGTTGATATGAAACTGAATTAGAATCTATTATTAAAGCTTATTGGCATGCAGTGTCAACGCAAAATATTGTATTTTGGATATATATATTCTGCTCTTAATGGATGCTTGCGTCTTTAGGCTGTTGCTCAATTTTAATTGTTTTAATTTTGTCACATGAATTATAGGCTCCTCTCATCCTATCAAAAAAGGCAGAGGAGTGTACAAATACTATAAAGTGGACTTGAGGACTAGATTTGGATCAAAGATACCAGTGAAACTTTCAGACTACCTGACAAGAGCAATAGGTGCAGAAGCGAGAAACCTTGTTAATTATTGTGGTTATGTTGTTAGGACCACAATCTCTTTTCGTCATAGTGCTGAGTGGAAGAATGTTTATGAACAATATAAATATGAGATGATTTTGAAAGTAAAGGTATACTCTTCCCAAATATTTATATATATCTTTGTTTATTTATGTTTTCATAACAATTTTTTTATATGTATTTTAGGACAAATTCGAACCTTATGATGCAACCAATGAAGAAAAGTTCAAAAAAACTATAACAATGAACTTGAAAAATGCCTTTAGAAATTGGAAGACCAACTTGCACAAACACTATAACAAATATGCTTCTGATGAGGAGAGGCGGGCTAATCCTCCTCAAAATATTAGTTCTGAAGATTGGGAGTTGTTACTAGCATATTTCCAGACTGACGTGTTCACAGTACCTTTCTATCCTTTTAAATGGATCATCTATTTATTTTAGTCATTAATTCTTTGTTACTAATTTTTTTGTAGAAAAAAAGTAAAAGAAACAAGAGCAACCGAGAAAAACAAGTAACAAAGCATACTTGTGGTTGTCTATCATTTGAGGAGATTAAGTTCGTTATAGTAAGTTCAATCTCTCTTCACTTTAGTTTATGTTTTGAATCATTTTTTATTTTAAATTGTACCATGTGTCGTCTTTGTATATTATGCTTTGTAGAGTGACCCCACTACTGGACAGCTTTCACCCCTTGACCAATTGTACCACATCCAACACACTAGGAAGAAAGCAAATGGACAGTTAGAGTAGGCAAATCCACAATCTAAGAAAATATACGTATGCATTGTGTTTTTATGTTATACTAACTTCAATAATATTTTATCTCATTTGTTTCATGCTTTTATTGTAGGCTAACTTGCAAGAACTTCGCCAACAACAAGAAGAGGTAGAGATTGATGCTCAAATGACCTCTGATGAAATATTGACAACTGTTCTTGGTGAAAGATTAGGGTATGTAAGAGGAAAAGGGTATGGAATAGAGCCATTGAGGAAGATAAATCGCTCCCAATCCAATGATAATTCAGCTATGGAGACTGTGCGTACCCAATTGCTTGAGGAGTTTGATAAAAAAATTCAGGAGGAGCGTGAAAAGATAGAAGCACAGCGTGCTGAGGAACGTGCTAGGATGGAAGCAGAGCGCGCAGAAGAACGTGCACAATTTGATGAGAAGATGAAACAAATGGAAAAGGATTCTAGCCGTCTTAATGCAATAGGGGTAAGTAACAAACTCATACTTCATCTACTCCTAGCATTCCTTCCCCACCAAATTGATCGTTCTTCATAGTTTTATGTTTGATGTTTCCTTCCAATGGACAACCTTTAGACTTTGTTTATAGAAAATTTAAATATTTCATGTTAATTTTGAACATTTATGTTTGTATCATTGTTAGTTAATATATTGTTAGTTTCAAGTTTCTTATGATCTAATCAATGTGGTACGGGTTTTAGTTGTGGTACAATTTTTAATTTTATCAATTTACATTTAATTTTTTTTTAAAAAAATGTTACTTTTGGTTGCGACAAATATCTCCATTGAAAAGACTAGCTGAAAAAAAGGTATCAGCGCGACTATTAGTCGCTGTTGAAAAGGCTATCAACGGCGAATTCTTGTAGTTGTTGAAACGAGTATCCACGGAGACAATTTTGTTGCCACCAAAAATAGTATCTATGGTGATGATTGTCGCCGCTGAAACCCTACCTTCAGCGGCGACACCAGCTTTTGTGGCTTCTGATGAAGTTTCAGCAGTGACTGATTGTCGCCATTGATACTCTACTTTCGGCGGCGACATTCGAAAGTATCAGCGACAGAGCTTTTAGCGACAACTGGAGGCGACTTTTTGTCGCTTCTAAAACACTTTTAGTGGCGACTTTTGTCGCCGCCGAAAGTCAATATTTTTGTAATGGTAAAACCTACTCTTATTTAGTTACTTGCATGTTTATTTGCATGTGTGTCATATTTAGGCCTTTGAACATGTATCCTTGCTTGAGTTTGTGTCATGACCATGTGTTTGTACCTGGAAGATGTTGTTCTTATATTGGCTATTACATGTTTAGTTTGTTATCATTGCACGTTATACATTGAATTAATATTTTACTACTAAAATGTCCTGGAATCTCACCCCTTTCTCCCATGTACCAACAGTAGGAGCTAGTTCCTCATAAGGAAAGAGCATGCCAAAGGAGGTGTGATGAAGGTGGAGACTTCAAGAAAGTTATTAGTTATGGTTGTTTTGTAAATTAATTATATTTTTGGCTGTTTGTATAAAAATGTGTGCTTAGCTTAAATTATTAAAGTTTATTCAACTTTAAGGTATGTAAATTAAGTTATGCAAGGGTATGTATCTAACCTTCATAAGGAGGAGTATGGGAGCTAAGCACCACCAAAGGTAAAGTGCCACGTAAAGATCATGGCCAAAATGCATGAGAATTAGCTTGATAATTACGTAGTATGCTCATGTAAGCCACGCTTTCACTACAAAAAAAATCTATCGATTAGTAGCGGCTAGAGGAAACCGCTACAATCAGATTTTGTAGTGGTTTAGACTGAAACCACTTCAAATTTGAAATAGGATGACTCGTGCCAAAACGCATGCTGGTTAGGAAATAAACTTTGTAGCGGTTATCAATAAATAACCACTAAAAAATATAGCGCCAATTTAGTAGCGGATATTTTAATTTGTAGTAGTTTCCTTTCGAGAACCGCCACAATATGGAGCCAGCTAGGCGCGTTATGGTGTGAAGGATATGATGGTTCAAAGGGAAACACCGCTACTGAATGCAAATAGTCTAAATATTTTTAGCGGTTTTCCTTACAAACTGGTACATAATACAAAGAGTCTTTAACATTTGTATCGGTTAGGCCTAGAAACCGCTACAAAATGCTTGCACATTTGTGGCGCTTACTTATGGAACCGCTACAAAGTTAAAGCCTATATAAACAGTTTAGCTTGCAAATTATTCTATGGAGAATTTGTAGCATGAAGCCAGACATTGGTTTCAAAGTAGTTGCTGACCCATGAAAAGTTGAAAATGGGTTGTGTTTGGTATCATTACACCTTTCACCACCATATCACAAGAAACTCCTGGTTACATGGTTGGTGATAGGAAACATATTACCTAGCATCTCATTTGCATTTTTTCATGTGTTTACAACTAGTTTCAAACCAATGTTTAGTGTCATGTTACGAATTTAATAACTGAAAGTTTGTAGCGATTATACAAACAAGCCACTACATAATGCAAAGAGTCTTGAACATTTGTAGCGGTTAGTCCCGCAAACTCTACTACGAACCTCATATTTGTAGCGGTTATTTATAACCAATAAAAAGTATCACGTTGAACAAGGTAGGGTTTTATGTTTTGTAGCGGTTAGTGTCACATCCCCAATAATATGTCAAACATCAGAGCATTATAGTGCAATATAGTGGGCAAAATGATTTGGGTGTAGTATAGTGATATTAAAATACAAGTCTTAGTTATATAATAGTAGTTACCCCTTAGGGTTTGTACCATAAAATACAGTAGTCCAGAATACCGTGATTCCATAACATTTACAAAATCCATACGGGGATAAATTTAATTAACATTATTTATGTGCATTTATGTGGTCTTAAATTTCATCAACATTAGTCAAGATGTATAAGTGGACTTATAGCAATTCATCGATTCACACTCTTTACTTAAAAAAAAGTTATTGAAAGTCAAAATATTATGCTTTACTTCAACATGTTTTAAACAAATCATTGGAAGTAACTTTTGACCACTATTTTTATAAACAGTTGGTGAAAGTTTAACTTTCAACGACTGTTTATCTGAAAATAGTCGTTGAAAGTTAAGCCAAAATTTAAAATATGTCATTGTCTCCTTTTTAACATCTGTTTTCTAAAAATGAACCTTAATTAATGTTGTTAAATTTATTTTTTTGTAGTAGTGAAATTATTTATTGCCATCTAAGTTTCATATTTTGGAAATAGAAATAAAATAATCGATTCCGATCCAATTATTGCAAAGCAATTAATTCGCAATAAATACATACATCAATTGTTGCCAACTATTTCTTTTATGTTTTGAAGTCATAATTAGATTTTTTATTTTTTTTTTTTTTTTTGAAAAGGTCATAATTAGAATTTGGAAGTGGGTCTTGTGTATTTATAAAGTTTAAGAAACAAGATGTACGTACTGTTTATAACTATTGATAAACACCAATGGCGGATCTTCATTAGGGCATGGCCCCCCAAAAAAAAATGTTTAGTTTTTTTAAAAAAAGGGGACTAAAGTACAAATCTTTGAAAACTTTGTAGAGAGTGCTATAATTTTTGAAAACTATGGGTATTTTTCTGTAATTTTCCTTAGTCCCTTTTCTTCATTGATTACAATTTTCAGAAATTTCGGGATTTTTCTATAACTTTTCCCCGTCCTCAAAACATTCATTCTGACTCTCCAAAATCTCAAATTTTCTTCTTAAACACCTATAATGTAAAATTAAGAACGAGTAGTATCAAAAGTCCAAGAAATAATTTGTATGAATAATTAACAAATTATCGTCATTTTACTCCTAATATCAAAAGTCCAAGAAATCATGACAAACCTTAGAATTTTTTTTTAAAAGTTTAATATAATGTAAAATTTAATATAATATTTTTAAAATGTTATATAATCATAAAAGTTTTTAATTAGTTAATAAGTATACATTTGACCCCCCAAACATTTTCTTCAAGATCTGCCACTGATAAACACGTTAATATATTTTTATTTTAGTATAAACCAAGTTCTTAATTAAAATTCATATAATTGATTTCCAATAAATGCTTTGGAATCAAAGTTAATATGTTTTTCTTACTCTTATTTATCCTATCCTATTAAATTACTCAAAAATCTTCTTATATATACCGTAGTTATCGCAATGAAGTCTTTGGATCCAAAAAGCAAAAATTTGCCGAGCCAAGTGGCGGAGCACACTACAATATACAACATTATCATAAAAGAAACTGTCAATTTACTTTAAGAATTTTACACACACATATATATAGGAAAATCATCTTTGAATAAAAAATAGAAAATGACATTGAATGTACAGCATGTAGATGCGTGTGTCCATCTATGAATGCACAAACACAGATACAAACACACACTCGCATCACTTTACTACTCTAAAATAAACCATAAAACAATGTGACTAAAGCAGAATCTTGAAGTGCCATTTGTGGGATGTTTAATGAGTAAGTCTCATTTTTTCGTTATAGTGGCCGGCAGAAGATGATATGAATGTCGTTGCTGATGCAGCGGCAAAAGTGACGGCTAGAGCTTACGATGAAGCTGCATTGAGATTCCAAGGAAACAGAGCAAAACTGAATTTCCCAGGAAATGACGGACCGGTGCCCGCTGCTCAAGACTTCACAACCATTCTCATGCCTTTTCAGATTCCTTGGCTATTCATTTCCAACAACAGGCACCAAATCTTCCACGTACACCTACTACCTACATATTTGATCAAAGATTATTGGGAATACTCTAATTTTTTTCAAATCTCCGATGACTTCCGACGACAACATCATCAACAACAAGATTTGAACTTTTTGCAACAATATAATTCACAAATGTGGTAATAATTTGAATTGATAAAGAAACAATAAAATAACATAACATAATCTCAAAGAACGTGTGGAGTGAAATGAACTTGCTCAAGCAGAACATTGTAAAAATATTTGATAAATTAATTATTGAGTCACTAATTTTTAAGGACCCGTATAGAAGAAAAGGGAAAAAAAGGAGAAATTTGCATAGAGAAATACCGAAGGGGCCATAAGTTTGAAAGCATTTTAATGAAATGTTAAACCACATATGTATGATGAAATGTTGATGATGACTAGGAGTATTTATACTTGTATCAGGGAGACGGTACAATGTATTTCTTGTGCATATTTTAGACTGTTTTGGAAGTATAGAAATCAATTATTTTCATCATTTCACTATACAGATATAAGATGAGCTATTATATGTTGCCAGTTAATTCTTTTCTAGTTTATTAATATTATTTAAAGTCGTAACCTAAAATTGATAGCAAATAGTACTAATAATAGGACACAACTCCCTTATTTGTTTCATCAAAGACAAAAATTAAAAGAAATTCTTGAAAAGAGATAATTCTAACAAGAAAATTTTGCCTAATGTATTATCATAATATATTGTTGAGTACTGTTACCTAAAAAATTGAAGGATTAGCAAAGAAAGTTTCTGGATTGAAGATCTGATGTAAAATTTTAACTATGCGGATGGAATATTTTTTGCATATGTCTCAGCTCTAGTTTCAAATAATAGAAAGGTTCACAAAATTTCAAAATTTTATTAAGGTTGTAATGGGTGTTGTGTACATTGCTACAGAAATGACTTAATATATTTTCATATTAGAATTAATAAACAGAAACATATTCTTGTAGCTCAAATATAACTTGAGCAAGAATGTAATTCTAGCTAGTAAATATTAAAATAGTTAAAAGCTAATGTAAATTACCATAATTTATAATTCCTCTTGCCAGACCTAATTCCAATTTCTAAATTTAAAGTAAATTCCTTAAAACATTATTGTGATTTATGCTAGTTAATTATTAATGTATATCACAGTCACCACATGATCTCAATTAAAATTTCGGTATTAAAAAAAATGAAACAAAAAAGATATACCTGGCAACAAATTGCAACTAATATGGTATGTATATATGTCATGTCTTTCTTGAAATTTATTGTTATTCAATAATGGGAATCATTTATTAATTTCTAACTCTAGACATTTGAAATTTTCGAAGGAAAAACATTGTTTTAATACCTTAGTATAATTGCAAACAATCAATTATATATTAGTTTATATTAGCATCTCCCTGTGCGTCCCGCCATAATTCCATCAAAGGGAGACATGGATTTGAAACTTGATAATTGTTGGGTTTAGTTAATAAAATAAAACTGACCGCCGCAATCGCCACAAAAGAACGTGCGAGTAAATCATCACAACAATTACAACCGGTACTGAAGTCTTCACAAGGATTTTGTATACAATTCGACTATTGGTTATAATTTAAACCAATATGAAATGTTAAAATAAGTATACGTAAAATATGTTTGTTGGGTTTAGTTAATAAAATAAGGGTTAAAGGCCTAATTTATCACGGAAGTTTTGCTAAGAGAACTCCCAGCACCCGGAAGTATTTTGGGTATCATTTTTGTCCCAGAAGTTTACAAAATGGAGCAAATATGCCCCGGAAGTTTTATTAGAGCCAAATATATTGGATAAATGAATAAATGGTTTAGGTTTGTTTGTTGCAATTGGAATCAAATGGCTGGAATGTTTAGTTACTTATATGGGCTTAGTGAATGTTAAATAGAGGGGAGGTGGCTTGTTCACGAGTAGGGCCTAAATGGGAGTAAGTGAGTATATGGGCCAAATGGGATTGGAGAAGTATGGGTCATAGTTTGTTTCAATGGTTCTGCTATATATATATATATATATATACAAGGATCCAGGATTTTTTTGCAGGGGGGGCACCATTGGCGGGAGATACGGGGGGTTCGGGGCGCGCCCCGCAAAATTTTACAATAAAGCTTTAAATGCATTAAAAAATAAGACAATATAAAGGAAAAAGTAAGACTAAGTAATGTTAAAAATCATTCAAATCAAAATCAAGGATAATGGCCAGCAAATTCACACAACTTATTCTTGTCAAATGCTGAGAAAGAGTTGCACGGGTTTAAACATGCCATGCATTCCAGCAAATTTGAACTAACATTACTAAAACGATCATTCAACTCTTGAAGTTGAGTATCTATCACCGCATAAAATATGTCAACCTTAAAGTGATGCGAGATGAGTAACTGGTCCTCTACGTTTTGTTCTCCCTTGTAGTACACTTTCCATATCGTGGATATGTATATCATGTTTTATACAAAATTCGGAAGTCTTCCCAAATAGATTATCCCACCCATTATCTCTCATCTTCGCATGTAATAACACCTTTGAAACTTTTACAAGACTCATAGCATTCACAATATCTTGGTCTTTTCTTTGAAGTGCTTGTGACAACTCATTCGTTATTGCCAAGACCATGATCATCGTGCAAAAGTAATACAAATTCAAAAGTTTCCATACGCATAATAAGGCCGAGGCTTCGGACCTTTTGCATGCACAAGGGTTGTATCATCTTTTATAATTGCTAGCACATCAAGCACAGGATCAAACAATGAACACAGACTTACCAATGATCGGTAATGTGAGCTCCAACGTGTGTCCCCTGGTCGTGACAAACTCATTTCTTGATTCAAGCCTCTCCCTGATTGAACATCATCGCTTGCAATACTTTTGACTAATTCTTCCCATTGCTTTTCTCTCAAAATATCTGCTCTTTTGCAAGAAGCACCAACTGCATTACATACCAATGGTATAAAATTAAAGAAGTCACCAATGCGTAAACCTTTTTTGCACAAGCCACTAGAGCTAACGGAGTTGATGTGCAAAGCAAAGGAACATAGTAAGCGGCAATTATTTTCATCTAAAATCAAGCTTTTCAAACCACTAAATTGACCACTCATATTGCTTGCGCCATCATAACCTTGACCACGAATCTTTGTCAAGCTCAAGCCATTTTTGGCAAAAATTGACTCAATTGATTCTTTAAGTGAACTAGTCAGTAGTATCAAACATGAACAAGACCAAGAAAACGCTCAATAATCTCACCGTTACAATTCACATATCTTAAAACAATGGCCATCTGTTCTTTAATTGATATATCACGAGCTTCATCAACTAGTATAGAGAAGAAATTATTCCCAATATCTGAAATAATAGCTCTAGTTACTAAACTAGCAGCAACATGTGCAATATCTTTCTGAATTGAGGGAGCTATCATTTTAAGATTCTCTGGGGCATTATTCAAAGAAACATTATTTACTTCCTCATTGCTTTCACAAAGGAATTTTACAAGCTCCAAAAAATTTCCCTGATTCATTGAAGCATCTGTCTCATCATGTCCCCGAAAAGGCAAACCTTGTCGTATGAGATATCGAATACATCGAACGTAACCATTCGACGAATACGATAATCCTGTTTGGCTTTGTTAGAAATGTTAGACATAACGTTGTCAATATGTTGATTTTGATTCATCAAATCTTTAGCGACTTTGAAGCACAAGTTATGAGTGCTTCCAACTTTCCCAATGTGTTTAAAAAGCCGTTGTTTCTCCTTCCAATTCCTAAATCCTTCTCCCACAAATGAATCACGACCACCCCTTCCATCACCATGTCCATGCTCACAAGTAAATAGATAACAATGCAAGCAAAATATAGCATCTTTTGATTCACTATATTCCAACCAAGTGCCAAACTCATTGTACCATTGAGGATTGAATCTACGCATTTTATCCCCAATTAAGGATTGAGGAAAGTTATCAAGTTTTGGTTGACAAGGACCATTTGTTAGATAAGTTCTTCAATCATTTCCCTTTCTCGAGCACTCTTCGCAAGCATAATAGGAAGTCTTTTACCTGGATCAGGAACATACAAATCCAATGGACCTTCTACTCTTGGTTTGTTCTGACTTGAGGGAGTAGCACACTCATTTTCTTCATCTTCAACTAAATCAATAAATGATTCTTCATCTTCAACTAAATCAATAAATGAAGATTCGGGTTGAGAACGTTTAGTTCCACTACCACTTGGCTTTGTAAAAAAAGAACCTAAATACCTTTCCATCCTAAAAAATGGCAAATAACAAAAATGAATCAATAAATAATATATCTACCAAACAAACATATTGAAAAACAACAAAGTTTGGACCTCAAATATTCATTAATACTAGTAAGCAGCAATTGCACACTTCAATAATAATTGCTAAGCATAAAGAGAAGCAAAATCTAACCAAGTATCAAGTCAGTATGAATATTGGCTTATATACCCTTGAATGATTATTGGCTTATGTTCTTAACATCAGCCCAAAAATAAAATAATCCAGCCCATGATATTCAACATCAACAAATGACACCATATATTCATTTAGCCCAAAATCAAACCATTCCCATGTTTTTTTTTATACAAAAACCATTCCCATGTTGGCCTATCTAGCATCTACACTTTAATCATCCTCCAATTCATGAATCAGCCCATTTAATTTCAGAGTGCAAAAACGCAGCAGCAGGTATATATTAAAAAAAAAAAAATGTAAACACAGAAAAATACGTTTCTGCAGATTCAGAACAACTAGCTGCTGGTTTATCCACCTCCAGCATCAGACAACTTCAAACAAGTCATGTAAAAGCTATAATAAGGCTAAAGCATGTGAAACATAAATAATCACCTGCTTCAAGCAATACAGGAAGTTTTGCCCATGGTGGCTAAAAGGATGAAGATGAAGCGAGAGTGAGTGAGAGTATGATCGTATGAGCACCGAAAGCGGTGAAGTAGCGATGAGCGACGGCCGGTGTTGGCGGGTGAGCGGCCGATCAGGAGAGACGCGAGAGAGCAATTGGGAGAGAGGGATCTGCAATTGGAACAACCGACTAAAACCTAAATTGGTTTCAAATTTTAGGAATAATTAAATAATAAAAAAAATAATAAAAAATTAAAAAATTAAAAAAAATAATAAAAAAAAAAAAAAAAAAAAAAAAAAAAGGAAAATTTCAGGTGGGCACTTGCCCCCAATGGTGTACCTCGGTCCGCCTCGTATATATATGGTTCCACCTAGAGGAAACAGTGCATGTTGTTGTTGTTTTTATTTAATAATTAATTATTCCCTTGTCTCTTTATTATTGCTTAATTACTAACTAAATGCTAGAAACGAATCCTTAATGTTTTATAAGGATTTTCTTCCTTATCTAACTTATTTAACCCTTAAAGTAATTTCTCGAACAACCTTGGGCTATAAATCAACCTCTAACTATTTTCTTTGAATTTCCCAAGAAAATAGGTTGTTAAATTTCAATAATTATTTTCATAACTATTTTAGGCTAAATTTTTATTAGAAATTTCCAAACAATATTTTTAATTCCAAATCCCAAAATTTGGGATGTTACATTTCTCCCCCCGTTAATTTAAATTTCGACCCTGAAATTTGTTGCACATTTTGTAAACTCTAATCCATAAATTTTAGGTAGTTCTCCTTCATTCTTTCCTTTGTTTCTCATGTTGCCTTTCTAGGAGATAAACCCTTCCAGACTTGTTTCACAAATGGGATACTCTTGTGTCTAAGCTGCTTTTCCTGATAATCAATGATCTGCATTGGCTCAACCACGAAGGTATTATCGTACCGGAGTTTAACATCTTCATACTCTATAACATACTTAGGGTTCGGATGATATTTTTTCAATTGAGATACATGCATGGAATACATCATGAAGTTTACCCATCTTTGGGGGTAGGGCTAACTGGTAGGCTATTGGTCCACGGTTTGCCAATACTTCAAATGGAACAACATATTGAGGACTTAACTTTTTCCTCTTTAATGTTCTTCCAACCCCTTTAACTGGAGATATCTTAAGAAAAACGTGATCTACAACTTCAAACTCCAGAGGTCTTCTCCTTTTATCTGCATAACTTTTCTGCCTACTTTACGCTGCTAGTAGCCTAATTAGATCAATGCCTTCGGAGGTTTTGTCTACAATATCTGGCCCAATTAGCCTCCTCTCAAACAACTCTATCAAGCAAATAGGTTATTGACATTTTTTGCCATATAATGCTTCAAACGGAGCCATCTGGATGCTCGAATGGTAGCTATTATTATATGCAAACTCTACCAATGATATTGATCCTAATTCCCTTTGAAGTCTAGTACACACGCTCTCAACATGTCTTCTAGCGTCTGTATAGTCCGTTCGGATTGACCGTCGGTCTGGGGGTGATAAGCTGTACTAAATTTTAGCTTTGACCCCAGAACTTCATGTAAAGCTTGCCAGAATCGGGACGTGAGTCGAGGATCTTTGTCAGAAATAATACTCTTCAGTATACCATGAAATCTCACTATCTCCTTGATGTAGACCTCAGCAAATCTCTCTGGAGAATAACTAGCACTGATGGGAATAAAGTGTGTTGTCTTAGTAAAACAATCAACAATTACCCAAATTACATCAAAATGCCTGATCTTGGGCAATCCCACTTCTAGGTCCATGATAACATCCTCCCACTTCCATTCTGGAATTTCAATTCTCTGCAATGGTCCTGGAGGCCGTTGGTGTTCAAGTTTCACCTTCTGATAGGTTAAGCATTTGGCCACATATTGGGTTACATATTTCTTCAACCCTGGCCACTAGACCTCAGATTTCATATTCTGGTACATTTTGATCATGCTTGGATGTAAGGTGTATTTGCTCTTGTGAGCTTCATCTAGTATTTTTTGCCTCAACTCAACATTTGGCGGTATATAAATTCTCTTATTGTACCTCACCAATCCACTGAATGACATATCGTAATCTTGAGTCTCATTTCGAGAGATCATCTCTCATATAGCATTTGCTTGTTCATCTTGCCTCTGAGCTTCTTCAATTTCATCCCTCAGGTCATATTCTCCTTGGTTAACAAGAAGACTTGCAAGATAAGCCTCATGGGGCTCTTTTGGTTCCATAGCAATTTGGTTAAACAGATTCAGATCCCTGAAATCTTCTACTAATTTCTGTTCGTGGATCATCATGAATGTTGTCTGCACTACTTTCCAAAGCATCTCGTGACAACGTTGGCTTTCCCTGGGTAATTTAACTTAGTATTTAACCTCCGTCCTTCATCCATCCATCTACACTATTTCACATTGAGCTCTCTCAGGTCAAAAAGGTATTTGAGACTCTTGTTGTCATAGTACAATTCCACGGTATTACCATACAAACAATGCCACCAAATTTTCAATGCAAAAAACAATAGCCGCGAGCTCCAAATCATGAATTGGATAGTTTGATTCATGAGGCTTTAGCTGTTGAGAGGCATAAGCAACTACTCTTCCCTGCTGCATAAGGACACATCCCAATCCATGCTTACTAGCATCACTATAGACAACATATGTCTCACCCGGATCTGGGATAATCAACACTGCTGCTATAGTCAATCTCTTCCTCAGTTCTCTGAAGCTACCCTCACAACGCTCATCCCAAACAAACGATTGGTTCTTTTGCGTCAACTTCGTTAATGGCAAGGCAAGTCCAGAGAAATCCTTTATGAATCTACGATAATATCCCGCCAGACCCAAGAAACTCTGTATTTTAGTTACCGTCTCTGGTCTCTTCCAATCTAGTACTGCTTCCACTTTACTAGGATCAATAGTGACCCCATCTCGTGATATCACATGGCTCAGAAATTTAACTTCTGAAAGCCAAAAGTCACACTTGCTCAACTTGGCTTAGAGTTGCTTCCCTTTTAGTACCTTAAGTACTTGCCACAGATGGTGCTCATGTTCCTCTTTATTCTTGGAGTAGATTAAAAAGTCATCAACGAAGACTACCATAGATCGATCTAGATACTCACGAAAGATTCAATTCATATAGTCCATGAACAGTGCAGGTGCATTAGTCAAACCAAAGGCCATCACCATAAACTCATAGTGCCCATATCTAGTCTTGAAGGCTATCTTTGGAACATCCTCAGCTCTTACACGTAGTTGATGGTATCCCGAGTGTAGATCAATCTTTGAGAAAACGCAAGAACTAAATAATTGGTCTAGTAGATCATCAATTCTAGGGAGTGGATGTTAGACCTGGCTATCACCCAAGAAGGGGGGGTGAATTGGGTGTCTGATAAAACTTTAGATAACTTTGAAAATCTTTTCGTAGCTTTACTAAAGGTAGTTCGAATGACAGAAATAGTTTATAAAGCAATAGTTAGTCATTCAATCATATATGCTGGAAATGTAAGAGTTTAGGGAAGAGAATATGCAAACAGAGATTTATACTGGTTCGGCCAATCCTTGACCTACGTCCAGTCCCCAAGCTTCACTTGAGTTTTTCAATCCACTATCTTTCAAGAACAATCACACACTCTGTAAACGAAGGATGGTCCAGTCACTTTCAGACTCCACTCCCCCTTACAAGTTGTAATTGATACACCCGCTTGATTACACACTCTGTAAACGAAGAATGGTCTACTCACTCTCAGACTCCACTCCCCCTTACAAGTTGTAATCAATACAATGTGTTTCCCACTCAAGATCACCCAATCTTGAGTAACTCTCGATAGATGTTTATAGATAAATCTTCTCTCTCATAAGTGAATGAATAAACACTGAAGTACATAATCTATCATCTCACTCTCTACGGTAAACTATGTAAGCATTGAGAACAAAGAGTAAGTAAATATCAGAGTATTGCCATATTGAAGGTGTGAGCTCGTGTCTCTATATTCTCCCTTGATGAATTCAATCCTTCGTGTATTTATACTAGTTGAAGTTTGAGGACCGTTGGAGGAATTTGAACTTTGTTGAATATGCCCGTTGAAGGTGTTCAAACATCCGCGCCTTGCCATAATCGAATGTCTACTTGGTAGAATCACCTTCCAGGTTGTCATTCATGTGGTCTTGGATGGAGGATAGATTATAATATTGTTCTGGTGCCTTTTCTGTCATGGATCTGTCTTAGCGTGTTCCAGTAGTGTTGGCTCCGACAATCTCAGTGCTTCACAGCTCATCAAGGAAAAGCTCAAAGGTAATGTTAAGATATGTGAAGAAATCTTAATTTCTGGAGTTCATTCCAGAATCAGCAGCCATGACTCGAGGCACGTAGATATAGCTAACTCGAGTCAATTGATTAATTGGATTCAAAATGATGTTTTCAGGATGCTTTTTAACTCGAGGCTCAGAGATCTTTGACTCGAGGCTGAAGCAACTCGAGGCGGACAAGAACAGACTTGAGGTTCTCCAGCTGCTTTGTAACGAGAATCCATGTGGAGTTTGTTGTAAGTGACTGTGACTCGAGGTTGGGGAAACTTGACTCGAGTTAATCCATCGTTGAAAACTAAGAAGATTGATTTCCACATTATCTGACTCGAGGCAGCTCAAACTTTGGCTCGAGTGTGGAGTACGTTGAAGATGCAGAAATGAACTCTGAGAAATTGACTCGAGGTAATGGGTAGTGACTCGAGGCAAAACGTACTCTCCATTCTTGAAACTCTCGGGTTGCCACTTGACTCGAGGCTACGCTGCTTACTAACTCGAGGTGATGAAGAACTCATACCTGGACGTTGAAGATGCACATCTAACTCGAGGTTGCATTGACTGACTCGAGGTAAAAACTGCTCTGCATTCTTCAAATTCTCGGGAGGGCCATTTGACTCGAGGCACACACTTCGACTCGAGGTAAAAACTGCTCTCCATTGTTCAAACTCTTGGGAAGGCCATTTGACTCGAGGTACACTCTTTTAACTCGAGGTAAAATGCTCTCTTAAAGTGTGATATAGAAGGAAAACCGAAGATATGCTGATATGTTTCCAGAATCACGAGTTTCAACTTTCGAGGGCCATATCTCCCTGGTCGGAACTCCTTTTAGCTTGATTCAATTCTTGATGGAAAGCTCTGTGTGTCTCCTTTCCAATGGCACCCATTTTAGCTCAATTGGATTTGTAGTGTGTGAGATACACCCAAAACATTGAAGCTTGGTTCTGACTATGACGGTGATGTTTATGTCAACTTGTAAAACTCATATCTCTCTCATCTGAACTCCTTTGGCCTTGAAATTTTTTAAACAGTACGTGTTGTGAGTCTAGTTTCATATGCCACTGGTTTCATGTCAATTAGATTCCTGGTTTGAGAGATATCATTGAATTACCAGAGGTCGCCCGAGCTGAACGTGGAACAGAGTGCACCAGAGTTGCTGAAAATGCACTTTAACTTGAGGTAGTAAGTGACTGACTTGAGGTAATCATCCCAAACAGTGAAAACTCGAGGTAAACATGTCTTGACTCGAGGTAAACATCCCAGAGACAAAAAACTCGAGGCAAATAGGTCCTGACTCGAGGTAAAATGTGCCTGGGAGCGAAAATCACCTAGAAATCATCCAGACTCGAGGTAGGGATGTTCTTGACTCGAGGTAACTCATTCCAGAAGACCAAAACACTGTAGCAACCATTCTAACTCGAGTCTAAACATCCTGGCTCGAGTTACTTCATCCCAAAACTTGATTTTGCTTATTTTAACTCCGATTTGAGCCGCTCCAACTTCTATATCATCGTGGGGACTTCTAGAATCAATCTAAGAGCTTGTATGATGATTTTCTCATTCCATTGAGCAAGTTCTTCTTTCTTTAATCTCTTTTCTTGATCATTCTCCATCATTAAACCTCACATCTACATTAAATATAAGAATTAGTCAAAGTAAAACATGAATGTAGTATTCAAGCTTTTTGCTCTGGATAATGGCATCTATATAAGACATCATCAAAACTAATCATAACTAACAGTGGATATTTGTTTTTGATTGTCACCTTGTTCAACTCCCTATAATCAATGCAGAGTCAAAGACTCCCATCCTTCTTCTTCACTAATAATACTGGAGCTCCCCAGGATGACACACTTGGTCAGATGAATTCTTTCTCCGGTAACTCTTTGATTTGCTTTTTCAATTCTGTCATCTCACTAGGTACCATTCTATAAGGTGGTTTAGATATGGGTATCGTGTCAGGCATCATCTCAATAAAAAACTCAACTTCCCTCACCGGTGGCAACCCACTAATGTCTTCTGGAATACTTCAGGGAACTCGTTCACTACTGGTATATCTGACAGTGATGGTTCAGTCTTTACCTTTACTGAGAAGAACACCATGTACCCTAGGCAACCTTGATTTAGACATTTCTTCACTTTTTAGGCGGTGAGAAGGTTCAAGCTGTTTACCGTAGTATTCATTGTTGATTGTGAGTACAGGATTCGCTTGTTACCGCAGTCGATTAGAGCGTTGTTGGCCATCAGCCAGTTTAATCCCAGTATGACGTCAATATCAACCAATGACAGACAAATTAAATCTGATGTGGACTCATGTCCATTTGCAATCAATTTACAATCACATCATATGGTAATCTATGGGTGTTCATCCCTAGCCTTTTATCACAATCACAAGCAATGAAAGAATGGATAACACCTGAATCATATAATGCTTGCAAAAAATTACCATTTTATGAGATTGTACCTTGAATCATGTCGGGAGATTTTCTGGCCACTTTATGGGTTAAAACAAAGACCCTTCCTTGATTTTGCAGCCTCTTTTCCTCGGCATTCTCAGGGCGCTTAAAACTAAAGTGTGACGGCTAGTTACACTTGAAGCAGATCAACTTTACATCACATCTTGTCCCTGGGTGGCTCTTCCCGCACTTCTCACAAGGTCGGGCATTAGTGGTCTTGGGTTGTTTTGCCTAAACTAATTGGGCTTCTTGTTCCCGCCCTTATAATCAGACCAGTTGCCTTTCCTCTTCTGATTGCAAGTGGGATTCCCACCGTGAGTCATGTAAAGCCCTAAAATTCCTATTTATCATAAATATTATATTTTCATGAATAATTTGAATAAATGAAGGTGAATATGTGTCTCAAATTATTGTAATTTGTTAATTATAATTTTAGGTAAATTTCACTTTGAATTTAGTTAACAAAAGGTAAGATATAAGACTAAGATTAGGATCATAAAATGTGATATAATTAGCACATAAAATGATGGTTATTTTATGACCAAAACAAGTAAGAAATGTTATGAAAACAGTTAAACAAGTTAAAAGAAATTAGCAAAAACTAATGGATAAGTAAGCTTGCACTAATTAAATTAATTTGTATAATTCTTCAAATTAATCAAGAGAAAAATTAAAAAGCATCAATTGAGGGGTGTCTTATTTTGAAAATCTAGGGCCAATGGGAAGACAAGATTAAGCTTGTGTGAAACATTAATGACCATGTTCAACTAATGAACCAATCCTACTATGGCAATTATAATTAATGGCATATAAAACACTTCATTAAGGATGCTAATTGAAGATTAAATGATCAGCCCATAAAGTCAATGAGAGAGACGAATGAACACATGGGGGGGAGAGAGAGAGAGAACATTTATTATATTATAATCAAGATATTTGATTATAAGAGCACATGTTTTATTTAAATAAAAGACTTCAATAGTGTTTAGTTTTTTCTAACAACAATGTAGGGTGAGGTTTAAGTTTAATAAAGTGGGTTTGATCCAATGGATAGGGATCAAAGTGATTGGGTGTGGTAGTTGTTAGTTCTCAATGTGTTTTGATGATTAACAACAATTGTAAACATGCATTGAAGCTTCTGCAAAATCTGTGTAAAACCATTTATCAGTTGCTTACTCGAGTAAAGGAAAGCTTACTCGAGTAAAGGACTGTTAAAGGATTGCCCAATTGAGTTTTACACGCACTTACTCGAGTATGGAGATGACATACTCGAGTAAAGGTCATCCAGAAAGCAAATGCGTTTTTCAAATTGTGACTTACTCGAGTAAAGGTTTGCTTACTCGAGTAAAGGCCATCCAGAGAGCAATCAATCTTTACAAGATAAATCAATACTGGAGTATAGAAATCTATACTCGAGTATTGGACTTACCGAGAGCAAATGAACTTTTGAACTTGAGTGTATACTCGAGTAAAGAATTGGCTTACTCGAGTAAAGGGTCTTACAGAAAGTTCCCAAGTTTTTCTAAACTCGTGCATACTCGAGTAAGAGTTTTCATACTCGAGTAAAGAACTCTTAAAATGATTTTCAACTTAACTCATGCTCGTGCTTACTCCAAGTATGAACTTGTTTACTCCAAGAAAGAGGCATTTTACACTTTGAGTTTTCAAGCAAATAGTTGCTTACTCGAGTAAACCATTAACTTACTCGAGTAAAGACTTTGGTCTCACAAGTTCAAGTCTCGATGGTTTGCTTCGGAAGTCGCTTACTCGAGTATCCTTTTGATACCGCAAGAAAGACTCTTTCACACAAGGACTTACTCGAGTAACGAAGAACTTACTCGAGTAAACAACGCTGAAACCAATTTTTGAATTATACGAATTTGCATATCACTCTTGTTTGTTCTAATAGCTTTCATGAATCATTCACCTATGTTCCCAGATAAGTTTAACAAGTTTATTGAGTGAATTTCAGTTAGCACAGATGAAGATTATTGAAGGTCAAAGCCATAAAGCAAAAAGTGTGCAGTGCATTTAATGCACTTCTGCAAATCAACCTTCTTTTGGTTAACCCACCTGAGCACGCATTCTCAACGGTCAAGAATGCTTTCTTCATCAAGTAAACTCTTCTCCAACGGGCAAATCCTCAGAGTTCCACCTCAGATCATATTAGCACCTGAATTAGTTGGAGCTTAGAGAGAGAAGATGACCAGACTTAATGCTAATCACCTACAACGGTTGGATTCATCATTCAACGGTCATTTAATGTTCTCTACCTATAAATAGAGTTCATTAACTTCTTCTCAAGCAGACACAACTACTAAGAGCGAAAATTCGTGATTGTTATTTATTGTGTTCAGCTTTCATCTACATTGTATCAATCGATACTTGCACTTCAGTGTTCATTTTATCTCGCTTCGAGAGAGAGTTCTATCTCGTAAATCATTTATTGATTGAGATAACCATAAGTCGGGGGACTTAGTGGTTGGGTGTATTGATTACAACTTGTAAGGGGGAGTGAGTTCTAGAGAGAGAACTACTCTTGAGTACGCATTGTGTAATCGGTTTGTGAGTATAGTGGATTGAAAATCCCAAGTGTGGCTTGGGACCTGGATGTAGGTCAAAGATAAGACTGAACCAGGATAATTTCTATTGTGCAAGCTTTCCTTCCCTTCCTCCTCTCGTCTATCTCTGGTTTCATTACTTCAAAACAGCATATTTCTAAAAGTTTTTAAAATACCCAATTCACTCCCCCTCTTGGGTATATAGCTCCATTTACATTAGTTTCTTGTGAGCTTGAAAATTTTACTATAAATAGGGGCTCAACCCTCTTCAATTTTCACACAAATCAACTCCAAGTAGCTGATTTCCTTAGTATTGAGAGTAGGAGAGAGGCAAAATTTTGGAGCAAGAAGGAGGAACGAGAAACAAGGTTATTCAAAGGTAAGTTCTCTAGTCTTTAGTTTTTTAGATTTTAGTCAAGTTGTGGTTTTAATCTAGAAAATTAGGAAGTAAATTCCTATACTTTTTTTAGGTATCCTTGCATTGAAAAATGCTGGATGAGGTAAAAACATATTGGGAAATAATTTTTGGAATCAAAAGATCCAAATGGTGAAAGTTGGCAAAAATTCTAGATTTCAGTTTTTCTGGAATCAGTCACATTGTGGTCATTATTTTATATATCAAATGAAGTCCTAAAATGATGAAAATTTATAGGGGTAAATTATACATGTAGTTATTTCTAAATATATAAAATATGTAGCAATTAGATTTTTGTAGAAGGAGATAAACATTCTTGAAGTTGGGTCACATTTTTTGGAAGAAAATCTGAACAAAGGATTGGAAAATATTAAACTAGTATTGATTCATATATTTTGAGTGCAAGATGTTATTTTTCCTAGACAATATACATGTCAAGAGTTGTGTAGAATTTTTCAACACCTGATTTCCATTTTTGTAGAATTAATTATGATTTTTCAAATTTATTGAAAAATCTGGGCAAAAATGCTGAAATTTCGTTTTTAAGGAAATGAAAGGGTATAATTGGAATAACAAAACCACTTGGGGTAAAAAGGTCAATAGTGGCTAAGATATCTCTTAGGATATTTTTATAAAGGAAATAATGCGGTAATACTATTATAGGATATCCGGAAAAATCAGGAATCGGTACCGAAATGAGAACATACCACTAGCAACATGGACTAAGGTACGGACGCGTACTGTAACTTTAACTCTGATGTGTCTTGTATGCTTATATGTGATAGAATGATTCATAGGGTTATGGATAATACTAGGTCTTGGGTCATGTACCGTGACTAAGACTCGGCCTATGGATTGTTCTAACGACAATGTAGGGTGAGGATTAAGTTTAATAAAGTGGGTTTGATCCAATGGATAGGGATCAAAGTGATTGGGTGTGGTAATTTTTTGTGAGCTTGGAAATTTTACTACAAATAGGGGCTCAACCCTCTTCATTTTTCACACAAAATCAACTCCAAGTAGCTGATTTCCTTAGTAGTGAGAGTAGGAGAGAGGCGAAATTTTGGAGCAAGGAGGAAGGAGAAACAAGGTTCTTCAAAGGTAAGTTCTCTAGTCTTTAGCTTTTTAGTTTTTAGTCAAGTTGTGGTTTTAATCTATAAAATTAGGAAGTAAATTCCTATACTTTTTTTTAGGTCTCCTTGCATTGAAAAATGCTGGATGAGGTAAAAACATATTGGGAAATAATTTTTGGAATCAAAAGATCCAAATGGTGAAAGTTGGGAAAAAAAATCCCATTTCAGTTTTTCGAATCATTGTGGTCATTATTTTATATATCAAATGAAGTCCTAAAATAATAAAAATTTATAGGGGTAAATTATACATGTAGGTATTTCTAAATATATAAAATATGTAGAAATTAGATTTTTTTAGAAGGAGATAAACATTCTTGAAGTTGGCTCACATTTTTTGTAATAAAATCTGAACAGTGATTGGAAAATATTAAACTGGTATTGATTCATATATTTTGAGTGCAAGATGTTATTTTTCATAGAAACTGTACATGTCAAGGGTTGTGTATATTTTTGCAGCACATCATTTCAATTTTTGTAGAATTAATTATGGTTTTCAAATTTACCGCAAAATCTAGGCGAAATGTTGAAATTTCGTTTTTAAGGAAATGGAAGGGTATAATTTGAATAACAAAACCACAAGGGGTAAAAAGATCAATAATGGCTAAGATATCTCTTAGGATATTTTTTATAAAGGAAATAATGCAGTAATACTATTATAGGATATCCGAGAAAATTAGGAATCGGTACCAAAAAGAGAACGTACCACTAAGGTACATGGACTAAGGTACAGACGTGTACTGCAACTTAAACTCTGACGTGTCTTGTATGCTTATATGTAATAGAATTATTCATAGGGTCATGGATAAGACAAGGTCTTGGGTCATGTACCGTAGCCCGTTAAGACTCGCAGCCCTAAATCCATAGCTAGGAAATAAACATGTAAATTATCTAGCAAACATGATAAGTCATACATGAATACATACAAAGCTAACAAGATAACAGTTACCTACCTTAAGCTTGAATCCTCAATTCCGTCTCGAAGGTGCTTTGGGATCGGTAGGCGTCAAGGTATGCCTATAAACGTTTATCATTGTCATTAGTCACTTCTTACTTCGCAAAGTAACTAACAAGACGAATTATTTTTATAGGATTAAAAGTGGATTAACCCCTAAAAATTCCCTTAATAATAATACTCTTTTTTATTTATTAATTAATAATAATCCACTTTTCTCTTTATTATTAATTAATAATTTCTTTTAATATTTATTCCCATTTTTAATAATAATAAACATATCTATTTATTTTATTATTATTATTATTTCACTAATTATTATTATTTCTATATAATTTATTTAAACTCTCCGAGGCTATCCTAACTCTTTAAATTAGGAATTTAATAAATGCTCACACCATGTAAAATATGCTTCACTATATATATATATATTGTTTTGTAAATAATATAGGAATTAGTTAGATTAGGTCCTATTATATAGGAATTTGTAAATACTAACAACTTAAAACTACATTTTATTATGTTATATATATATATATATATATATATATATATATATATATCACATATCGTAAACTCATGAGGAACTCATATTTTTTCCCAAATGCACATGAATTAATATATCATATATATATATATATATAAACAAAACATGACAACAAAGCTTATTGACAGCTAGCATCTTAGCAAAATGATATATATATATATATATATATATATTTTTTTTTTTTCCTTCTCTTTCTTATATAAAATATTCTCGGTGAGGTTTCTTATATATATATATATATTTTTATTTTTTTATTTTAATACACTAATATATCTGTGTGTATCGGACAAGCAAAATAAACTATATATATATATATACACTTATCTATACATGCAAAATAATAAGTTTTCCTTCACTCTTTACATATGTAGAATGTAGTGTATATATATATATATACTTTCACAACAAAATCAGCAACTCAACACTCAACGCTAACATATATATATATATGTGCAGTGGGTATACACACCGACATCAAGTTTTTTCAGAGGTTGCATCATTACTTATACATATATGAACAATGAAAACTCTTCCTATACCAGATTAGCAACATACATATATTTATATAGTGACAGTAAGGTTTTTATTCTTTCCCTAATGCAGTAAAAGCAAGTTCAAAGACTCCACATGCAAGCTACAAACAAATGGTCCCTATTTTATTATTTAGAAAGTAGAGATATAATGTGAACTTAAGCTACGTTCATAATGGCTTTAAACTCAACTTAATCAAAATCTAAGCTTGCATGCAACAGCCGGTCCTTCCTCTTCTCCGATTCCCCTTCCGTCTTCCTTTACTCTCAATCTCGATCCCACGTCTCTTAGTCTCGACTTCCTCTGTTTGCTGGTTCCAAAATAGAGTACACACACACACACACCGATTCCACGCTCTTTCTCTCAACTACTCTCTCACTTTCAGCTTGTCTCTCATGCTCTCTTTATTCTTTGGTTGAAACACACATACGATGAGAATAAGAGGCAATGGCTCTATATAATGAACCAAAAATAATCTGGTCCGAGAGAGAGGAGTATGTTGACTCATGGTGCTGGGTTCAAGAATGTGTGAACAGTGATTGGACGAAGGGGGGATACGCTAAGGTTTCTGTCTTCTCTCTCTCTCTCTCTCTGCTATGCTTGCGTGCCTAATATGGGAATGATTTCTCGCTAATACTATTTTCCTCTGTGTTTGTGCCATTGACCGAGAGGATTCACATTTCTGCTACGTTTTCGTGTTGCATTCTGGTGGCGTGATGTGATATTGGATAAGTGAATAAATGGTTTAGGTTTGTCTGTTGTAGTTGGAATCAAATGGTTGGAATGTTTAGTTACTTATATGGGCTTAATGAATGTTAAATAGAGGGGAGGTGGCGTGTTCACAAGTTGGGCCTAAATGGGAGTAAGTGAGTATATGGGCCAAATGGGATTGGAGAAGTATGGGTCACGGTTTGTTTCAATGGTTTTGCTTAAATTTGGTCAAGGCACTGGGGGAGGCATCTTAGCTTCTAGGTGCCTAGGTAAACGCCTGAGGGTAATAAACGGCTTGCCTTGTCTAACATTGGTATCACCTAGGAGGAAGGGAGATTTTGCCCTACCCTTAGATCGTTGGTGAACCCAACCTTACGTTTTCCTAAAATTTTAGTATTATATATATATATATATATATAAATGGTTCTGCTTAGAGGAAACAATGCGTGTTGTTTTTTATTTATTTAATAATTAATATTCCCTTGTCTCTTTATTATTGCTTAATTACTAACTAAATGCTAGAAATGAATCTTTGATGTTTTATAAGGATTTTCTTCCTTATCTAACTTCTTCAACCCTTAAAGTAATTTCTTGAACAAACTTGGGCTATAAATGAACCTCTAACTATTTTCTTTTAATTTTCCAAGAAAATAGGTCGTTAAATTTCAATAATTATTTTCATAATTATTTTAGGCTAAATTTTCATTAGAAATTTCCATACAATATTCCTAATTCCAAATCCTAAAATTTAGGATGTTACAACAATCGCCACAAAAGAACTTGCACGTAAATCATCACAACACGTACAACCGGCACATAAGTCTTCACAAGGATTTTATATACAATTAAATCAAAAGTATTCGACTATTTGTTATAATTTAAACCAATATAAAATGTTAAAATAAGTAAAATATGTTTTTATTTATAAAGATGCTTAGTGAGTAAGTCTTATTTTTCTATTTATAGTGGCCAAAAAGGGGATGAATGTCACTAACACGCTGTTCATTGAGATAGTAAACGGTCTCTGTAAAGAGGAGAGCATAAGTTCAAATCTTAGGAAACACACTCGTTGATAGAGACAAAAGCCCTTTATGCTCTAAGCATCAAATGTGGAAACCCTTAGTCAAATAAAAAAAAAGGGGGGGACGAAGGTCGCAAAATAGGTGGCGGCTAGATCAGCTTATGATGAAGTTGCATTGAGATTCCAAGGTAGTAGAGCAAAGCGAGAAATTCTTAGAAAATGACAAAGTAGTCATCGTCTTTTAAAAATCTAAGCCGGATTTGACTATTTGGAATACTCTCGGTTTCGAGCTCCAATGACTTCCAACAAAGAAGCAACATTCAAATTTGTTGCAACAATGGTTCTACAATTCACAAATAGCAACACTTCAATCTTCTTCTTTCTTATTATCATTGTCACCATGCCATCTTCATCTTCTTTTTCTTCATCAATTGCATTCTTCCTCGGCTTCATTTCCCTTGTTTTCCGGTCAACAAGCAGGTTACTTTCGACCATCAAGAAACTAGTATCTGGGCATCACATATTTTGATAATAATATGAGTTTGTTATCAAAACAATTAAATTAAACTTTTTGGATGGGCGTGCTATATAGTAATGTTTGATAAATTGTTGAGTCAATATGATAGTGTAGATGTGTCTTAAATCTCTCTGTAGTTTTTAAGGATGGCATTAAGAAGAAAAGCGAGAATGTTTTGTGGAGAATAGGAAAGGGCCCACAAGTGTAACATCCCATTTTCAAAAGCGGAATAATTTTTTTTTTCATCAGAGTGGAACATCAGAGCGATTGAGTAACTGATATTTATATTTAAAATGCCGTAAGTCTAGCTGATTACAGTAGCGGTACGTTATACCGAGTGTTTTCAAAAGTGAATAACAAAAGAAGAAAGTCTTCAGCTGAGTCCCTATGTGTGCCGCTTTTCTTTCTCCTCGATCCTCGGTCCTCCTGACCCTGACGCTATGTTAAGAGCTGAGGTTCAATGCCCATTGAACCTCAGGTAACGATTAACCTCATGCTCAGGTAATACAGTATATGGATGACAGATATTCATGACATTACAGCAGTAATCAATACATAAGCACACAGCAGATGCAAGATTAACATATCAACAGTACATAGCACACAGCACATGTAAAGTCATCCCTGTTTGCACTAGCCAGTGCCACGATGGCCCCTCATGTCCTCAGCGCTAGGAAAACTCAACGGCATTATCAAGACTATAACCCGTATAAAGCTGAATGTATAAATAGGTGATCTAAGCCCCATAAACTTAGTCACAAGTGCCTAGCCCAAGACCTAGTCTTGTCCATCACTTCATAAATCATTCTATCACATATATGCATACAAGACACATCGAGTTAAAGTTACGACGCGGACGTACCTTAGTCATGATGTCGGTACGTTGACGTTTGGACTGTGATCGTGTTCAACCTATAATGGTAATGTTATATCTATTAATTCCCAATAACTTTCTAGCAGATATCCTAGTCACTAATGACCCTTTTACCCTTGGTAGGATTAGCTCTCAACTTATCACATTTAATTCTTCAAAAACGCTGGTCCAGAATTCTGGACAGATTTTTATCTAACTTTGAAAAATCATAATTAATTCTAGAAAAATCGAAACGCGGATCTGTAAAATTCCTTGGAATCCTTAAGATGTCTATTTTCAAGTAAAAATAATAAATATTTTCCAGATTACATGGACTACTCCCAGGCTTAAAGTTTTGAGCCTCCGCCCAGAATTTTTCCAGAAATTCGTAGCCCAACTTTGAGAATTTTTATCTCCCTCTACAGAAATCATTTTAACATGTTCTTGGCATATTTAAAAATCCCTATGAGTCTAATTTAACCATGAATGTTCCCAGAATTTTTTGACTATATGTTCAATATGAAATTTTGGCATAGTCATCACCGATTCCAGAATTTTCAAAACCGATGAAATTTCGCGTAACTTCGTTACTTTGATGATTTCCTTCCAAAATTTTGCTATATAGTGTAATACCCTATATTTAATACCTAACTCATATTTAAATCATAAAGGACTGTGAAGAATTATCAAAACACTTGAAACAATTAAGGGGCAATTACCAACAATTAATGAGCAATTAAAATTACACTAATGGAATATTTAGGTAATTCTTTACAATTAATGTTAATAGTCACCAATTAAAGATACATTAGGATAATTAAAGGTCAAGGACCAATGAGGGGTTAGGATTAGCATAAAGATGATTATTAATGATCATGATTAGCAACCAATCAAATAAATTTAATAACACCTAAAACACCATTTTAGGATTTATGACCAAAGATTAAAGCTAATTAAAGACTAAACTTAAGTGGTAATTCATGAAGCAAACAAAGGTTGGTGTGTGGATAATTTTAGACCATGGAAAACAAAGCAAGAGAGCATAGGGGAGAGGGGTGCCACGTGTTAGTTCTCAATGTGTTTTGATGATTAACAACAATTGTAAACATGTGTTGAAGCTTCGCAAAATCTGTGTAAAACCATTTATCGATTGCTTACTCGAGTAAAGGAAAGCTTACTCGAGTAAAGGACTGTTAAAGGATTGCCCAATTGAGTTTTACACGCACTTACTCGAGTAAGGAGATGACATACTCGAGTAAAGGTCATCCAGAAAGCAAATGCGTTTTTCAAAAGGTACTTACTCGAGTAAAGGTTTGTATACTCGAGTAAAGGCCATCCAGAGAGCAACCAATCTTTACAAGATAAATCAATACTGGAGTATAGAAATGTATACTCGAGTATTGAACTTACCGAGAGCAAATGAACTTTTGAACTTGAGTGTATACTCGAGTAAAGAATTGACTTACTCGAGTAAAGGGTCTTACGTAAAGTTCCCAAGTTTTCAAAACTCGTGCATACTCGAGTAAGAGTTTCCATACTCGAGTAAAGAACTCTTAAAATGATTTTCAACTTAACTCATGCTCGTGCTTACTCCGATGAACTTGTTTACTCCGAAGAAAGAGGCATTTTACACTTTGAGTTTTCAAGCAAATAGTTGCTTACTCGAGTAAACCATTAACTTACTCGAGTAAAGACTTTGGTCTCAAAAGTTCAAGTCTCAATGGTTTGCTTCGGAAGTCGCTTACTCGAGTATCCTTTTGGATACCGGTAAAGACTCTTTCACACAGTGACTTACTCGAGTAACGAAGAACTTACTCGAGTAAACAACGCTGAAACCAATTTTTGAATTATACGAATTTGCATATCACTCTTGTTTGTTCTAATAGCTTTCATGAATCATTCACTTATGTTCCCGAGATAAGTTTAACAAGTTTATTGAGTGAATTTCGCTTAGCACGAGATGAAGATTATTGAAGGTCAAAACCATAAAGCAAAAAGTGTGCAAAAGGCATTTAATGCACTTCGCAAATCAACCTTCTTTTGGTTAACCCACTTTGAGCACGCATTCTCAACGGTCAAGAATGCTTTCTTCATCAAGTAAACTCTTCTCCAACGGGCAAATCCTCGAGTTCCACCTCGATCATATTAGCACCTGGATTAGTTGGAGGTTAGAGAGAGAAGATGACCGGACTTAATGCTAATCACCTACAACGGTTGGATTCACCATTCAACGGTCATTTAATGTTCTCTACCTATAAATAGAGTGCATTAACTTCTTCTCAAGCTGACACAACTGCTGAGAGCGAAAATTCATTGATTGTTATTTATTGTGTTCAGCTTTCATCTACATTGTATCAATCTGATACTTGCACTTCAGTGTTCATTTTATCTGCTCTGAGAGAGAGTTCTATCTGTAAATCATTTATTGATTGAGATAACCATAAGTCGGGGACTTAGTGGTTGGGTGTATTGATTACAACTTGTAAGGGGGAGTGAGTTCTAGAGAGAGAACTACTCTTGAGTACGAGTGTGTAATCGGTTTGTGAGTATAGTGGATTGAAAATCCCAAGTGTGGCTTGGGACCGGATGTAGGTCAAAGATAAGACTGAACCAGGATAATTTCTATTGTGCAAGCTTTCCTTCCCTTCCTCCTCTGTCTATCTCTGGTTTCATTACTTCAAAACAGCATATTTCTAAAAGTTTTTAAAATACCCAATTCACCCCCCCTCTTGGGTATATAGCTCCATTTACACCACGTTTTTTAGTGTGGGTGTTTTTGTGTATGTAGTAAATGAATGAAATAGCCTTGTTGGCTCAATGTGAATGTAGTAAATAAAGGAAATAGCCTTGTTGGCTCAATGTGAATCAAGTATTCCATAAGCAAAAATCTCAAGCCAATTAAAGTGAAGTAAAATTTGCCTAAATAAACACTAATCCTCATGATAAGTCCATAAGTCAATTAATTCCTCAATTAAGTATTATCAAAGACAATTAAGGGATTTTAATCCTAGATTAAATATAAGCAATAATTCAAGACAAGAACACAAATTTGGCTTAGGATGAATTAATTGTTACCTAACAAATACAATAAATTCTAAAATGATAAAAGGGTAATTAAATGCTTCTAATTAAGCCATAATATTCAAGAATCATAAGACTAATGAGGGAATTTGATTAAACTACAAACTAAATCCTAAGAGCATTTTTGCTTAATTGCTAACCAACCACCAAAGTCATCTAGTTACAACTATACTTAGAGTAACTAGGAAATTAAAGCACCAAGTTGGGAAATGCATGAAGGTGGAGAGGCCACCAATGCATGTTTGAAGAATGCTTGATGGTGGAAAGGCCACCAAAGCACTTTTGGGGCCAAAAGCTTTACACATGGGGACAATTTTGACACCAAGGCAAGAGGCTTTAGTGAAAAATTAAAGGAGGAAGAGTGGGGGGAGGTAGGCCATGTTTTTTTGGCCTTGTAGGAAGAGGTATTCAGATTTAAACCCATGGCCACAAATGGAAGATGTGTAGGTTAGAGAATTACAAGTGTGCCATAGCTTTTTCCTATAAATAGAGCACCAACCTCTTCACAAATTTCACACCAAAGCAAGCTTAGTAAATCTGATATAGAGAGTGAAAGTGAGAGTGAGGAGTCTTGAATAAGGAGGAGCAAGGTTCTTGGTAAGTTCCCTAGCTCTAGCTTTGAGTTCTTTAGTTTTTAGTCTTTAAATTCTTAGATAGAAGTATCTTAGATCTTAAAATTTCTAGAGTAATTTTATTTACAAGTTTTTATGGTCAAAATTGGCTTTATCTTGAAAAATTGGTGAGGGAGGTTGTATAGCAAAATTTCTGAAAGAAAATCATCAAAGTAACGAAGTTCTGGCGAAATTTCATCGGTTTCGGAATTTCTGGAGGCAGTGATGAAAACACCAGAATTTCATAACGAAACTATGATCAAAAAATTCTGAGAAAATTCATGGTTAAATTAGACATATAGGGATTTTTAAATATGTCAAGAACATGTTAAAATGATTTTTTTACAGTGAGATAAAAATCCTCAAAGTCAGGCTACGAATTTCTGGAAAAATTCTGGGCAGAGACTCCAAACTTTAAACCTGGGAATGATACGTAGAATCTGGGCAAAGGTGATATTTTTTACTTGCAAATAGACATCTTGAGGATTCCAGAGAATTTTACGGATCCTCGTTTCGATTTTTCTAGGATTAGTTATGATTTTTCAAAGTTAGACAGAAATCTGCCAAATTAGCACCAACGTTGCTCTACGAATTTTGAGGAAATAAGGTGAAAAATAAATACAGCAAGGGCAAAAAGGTCATTAGGGACTAGGATATCTTCTAGGATATTATTTGTAAATTAATAAATGCGATATTACCATTATAGGATAAACGTGATCACCATCCGACCAACGACGTACCGAAATCGCCGACGAAGGTGCGGACGCGTCTTTGTAACACTAACTCGATGTTTACCGTATACCTATATGTGATAGATATGTTCATAAACTGTGACTTTGTTTTTAAAAGAATTTTTCATACACGTACAGCTTTTACGGGTTATAGTCATGATAACGCCGTTGAGTTTTCCTAGCGCTGAGGACATGATAGGCCATCGTGGCACTGGTGAATAGTGCAGACTGTAATAACATTCATATGCAGTGGCTGTGTTGTTATTACTTTTTATATGTGAACATAGCTGTGATGTCATGAGATAACTGTCATACATAACTGTACATGAACATAAGGTTAACCGTTACCTGAGGTTCAATGGGTATTGAACCTCAGCTCTTACCATAGCTTCAGGATCCGAAGTGAACAGGATCGAAGACAGGGGTAAGCAGCAGATATAGGAACCGGCTGGAGATAGTCCTTTTGTTTGTACTTATGATATTTGAAATTTTTGTACCCGCCATTAAGGCTGATCACATACATTACAAGTGGATTTTATCGTTACTTTTTAAATACTATTTACTTCCGATGCTTTACTCTGATCATGATACCGTGAAAACGCTTTCAAAAGTTGGGATGTTACATATAGCCTCTCTCATAATTTTTCGAAACTAAGCCAATTTTGACCATAAAAACATGTAAATAAAATTTATTCTAGAATATTTAAGATCTACACTACTTCTATCTAAGAATTCTAAAAACTAAAGACTAGAAACTAAAACTAAAGACAAGCTTACCTCTTGAAGCTCTTGAACTCCTTCCTCCTTCTTAGAAATCACCACTTGGTGGTTGATTTGGTGTGAAGAATGAGGAGAGGCAAGGCCTCTATTTATAGGGAAAATCTCAAGGTTAAAATGGTAATCTCAAGCCCAATATGGGCCCCACCATTTGCCTCTTCCTTAATCTCAACCATTAGATCTAAACTTAACCAAGAAGTTTTAATCCTCACCCTTCATTATAAAGCATGTGCTCTTGTGATGTCATCCTTGTGATGTCATCTTGATGACATCATCAAAGCTTAGGTGTCATTGTTGATTAATTTACTTTAATGAAATCTATTTTTGGTTGCTTGATCAATTACCAATACTTTTGAATTCTGTGTATGTATCTTGATTAGTAGTTGGATATCAAGATTTATGGTCTAATTAGATTTCCCTGGTCGTACTAAGCTTATTCTTCAACGTTTGCAAAAATAACCTTTACTAGGCTTACTTTCGAGGTTAAATTATGTGGGTTCAAGATAAGTCCTTATATTTTCTCCAAGGTTCCTACTTCTTCACAACTATTTAAATTTGTATAAATTCTCACTTTATTTGTTGTTTTGAGTTTTTACTATGTACATCGATATTTCTTGGATTTCAAACCATTATCCAATTTGCTTTAATTCTTTTTTCTCTCTCTCTCATTGGTCAAAACCTTTTCTCATGGATTAAGTTTTATGAGGCTTAATTAAGGCCTTTGGATTTGGCTTTATTAAATTTAATCTTAGCCCTCCATATCTAATCTTAATTAGCATCCCTAATAAAGTAGTTAAGTGTAATTGTCAAAATATGATTGGTTCTAAGATTAATTAGAAACCACTTCCATGCTAATCCTAGCCCTTCACTAGCCCTTATTTCTTAATTAAGGTAATACATCCTTAATTATGCCTTTAACATATGCCACTAAATTAATTGTGAATGTTTATGAAAATAATTCAACTAACATAGATTGAATCATCCACTAATTGTTGGCAATTTTCTCTAATTGGTTTAATTATTTCCTCACAACTTTTTAGCTTTGCATGGTCATTTATGCACCATGTATTAATTCAATAATTATAGGGCAATTTATGATCCCTAAAATAAAATTGGATTTTTTTGCCTCTTTAAATTCCAAGGAAAATAAACAAATAAATTACTAAAATTAGAGACAACATACTTTCCTATTTTAAATAGGTATTATTTGGCCAAATTATAATATTTATGATAAATATGAATTTTGGGGTATTATACCATTATTTTAATTAGTGCAAATTTAATTGCCTCCTAATTGTGGTTAATTCCCTTTAATTAATTCAAGTGGTTTCATAACACCCCCTTGATTATTTTGGTTACATAAGAACCATGTTTTAACATGATAATTTTATCATACTCTTAAAATTGGCCCTTCAACTTTAATTAATCTCTCTTAATAAATTTTAGTATCTCCATAGCATTTTATTGCTCTTATGATTATAAAAGTAGAGAATTTGGTTTTTGATTACCTTAATTCTTAGAGAAAATTCCCTAAATTAACATAAATATGTTACTCAATTTTGAGACCACATTTTCACCTATTTCTAATAGGTATTACTTACCAACATATAATGTTTATAATGAATATGAATTTTAGGGTTTTACAACAAGATTTTAATGAGACATGAAACCTCAAATTATGATGAAATGTTGATGATGACTAGTGGTATTTATACCTACACCAAGAAAAAGGTACAATGTTTTTCTTTTGCAAATTTCACCCTGTTTAATTAGGAAGTAGAAATACATATTTTCATCATTAAACTACACAAATAAAAGATAATCTGTAATTTGTTGCCAGATATTTCTTTTCTGTTTCTCGTATAATTATTTAAACTCTAAACCTAAATTGATGCCAAATATATAATAATACTAATAATAAACCACATCACAATATGCTTTCAAGGATATTTCAAATGCTTGGAATCAAGTTTGGGAAGGATTTCGTTTTGCCAAAGTTTGACAAGGAATTGAAAATCAAGGTATCATGCATGTACAATATCTGAGATATTTAATAGAGGGCACTGGAACAAAAATACCCATAAATGTTTTTCCATTATTTTATCATTTCCTTCCATACTTGTTGCAATGAATACAATCGTATATGAATTCCGATGGTCAAATCATCTGGTCAATGTTGGGTTCATTTCATTTGACAACGTTCATTAGGGCTTTTGAGGCTTTGGTGCGATGGTTTTGCTTGTTTTTTTGTGAAATATTTTAATTTGATTAAATTTTTATATTGATTATTCTTTAAAAAATTGATGTAAAGATATGATCATTTTCCTATGAATTGATGAACTGCTGGATCTCATTATAAATTTAAAGAGGGCATTGACAAGAAAAATAAGAAATTTTAGTTGGGAATAGCTAGGAAGGGCCTAACCTTGTGATTGTTGTTGAATATTAAGGGTTATTTATTATAGAGTAAAAAACTTTGATCACCCTTCTATTTTGCCTTAATTACACCGACATCCCCTTTATTTTGAAAACGTACACTTAAGTCAAAAAAATTAACTCTATTAAGAATATTCTAAAAATATTTCAAAAATATATATTTTTAATTAAAATTTATTTACTATTTTACCCTTAATACTAAATCCCTAGTTTTGCTTGACCGTTTGTAGACTTTTAGAAGAAAAAACACAAGCCGCAAGAACAGCTATGAAGAAGACAACTTCAATGGATCATAGAAACAAAAAGGTACAAAGCTTATCAATTTTTCATTCAAACCCATTAAACAATGTAAATCGCATATTCCGTAGCCTTTTATTTATCATAAAATGAAGCATTGTGCGTGATATATGGATATATAATTATCCACTGTATTGTCGCAAGAAAAAGGCATTGATAATGTTTTTTGAAAAAAATTGTTCTTTGATTGGGATTATCGGTTGAACTATATATAGAAGAACAAATAGTGATGAGTTGCATTGAAATAATGAATGAGAGTTAGGTTGCAATATAGACAGAATCTGTATTGATAAATTATAGCACACTAGTCCAACAAAATTCGTCCTTGCAAAAAATTTATGTCATCATAAAATGTGTTGTTGGCATTCTATTTTGATTTTAATTTTAAAATTTTTCATCATTGCAGGATAATATTATTCTTGTTGAAGATATTGATAATTGTGAAAAAAGTGAACCTCCTTTTGATAAATTATATATTGATACTGAAGAAGAGGATTATAATGATAATGAAGTAGAATAATTTGGACAGGAGAAAGGATTGATGATTATTCTATTTTAAATGATGTAGAAGAAAAGGTAGTGAATTTGAAATTGAGTGCTACACCCCTACCGGCCTAGCCCTTTCGGTCGCGGGTTAGAGGGATTTCTTTTATTTAATACCTTTCCTCTGTCGATCAACCCCTTTAAACTTATATCAGAGTGCACACAGTAGAGCATATTAACGGTTTGGACAAAAAAAACTGCATACTGGTAAAGGCGCACAAAATTAATAGAAAGTATTCCTTGTAGGGTTAAGGGTACAATAATCCAACGTAACTGTTGGGCGATAGGTAAGTTAATACAATCATCCAAAAATAAACATACAAAATGAGATGGGGCGGCAATCCATACGTCTTCAGTTGTCAGCTTCATTGCTCTTACCCTCATCTTCCTGATCTGCTCAGCGTAAACACCTGTATCTTTTGAACCAGTTTGGAGTTCAAAATTGAACCCCAGAGTAACTGTTAAACTCATATACAATATGTATGCAATGCATGCAATGCAAATCACAATCAGGACAAATAATAAACCTAGCATGTACTCCGCAGGACCGCTTGGTCAGTAGCCAGGGCTGCAGAACCTAACTACCTACCCCAAGAGGCCTCAGTAGCCACCTAAGAACACACAGTCATATAGGCTCCACCTACCTCGCATACCTTGGGCCTCAGTAGCACCTTATGGACATGCAGTCCAATAGGTACTACCTGCCCACCATACCTTGGACCTCAGTAGGCAACCGTAGGACACAAATCCGCATAGGTACTACCTACCCGACGTCCACGGTCATGATAAAACACACATGCAAGAGCAACATAGAGTATGAAGTTAACAGTTACTATCTGGCACTCCTCAAATATAGTAAACTCTTCTCCAGAACTTGAAATATGTCCCACACATTTTAACACCTTAGATATAGCAACATATTATTCTTTCAATCACATATGCAACCTTTACTTCAAGTTCCATAGATTTCGCCTAGCTAACACCAAAATTTTCCAGAAACTTTAGTCTGAATTCCACGGTTCTTAATAAATTCTAGAAAAATAATATTGATGTGAAATTAGTGATCGATCCTTGAACCCTTAGGATGTATAGTTTACCATAAAAATAATTCTAGAAGTCATCTGGGTTTGAATCCTTCCCTTACTCCCAAACTTAAGCCATTGGTCTGAGACAAAGTCCATGTTTTTTGGGTCATATTCAACAGCAAATAACTCTTGGTTCGAAAGTCAAAATGACACAAAATATTATATAAAAATCATCCTCAGGATGTCTACTTTCACCATGTAAAATATTAGAGAATTTGAACTTCATTTACTATTTTAAAATTATCAATTTCCATTTGCTGCCCAAAAACCGCAAGAGTTGGTAGATTTATATAGTTTGAAGACTTAGGCTTTTAGGGTTTGGAAAAAGGTGATCCTACTTGTCCCCACTCAAAAATATGTTTTGAACTCAATGGAAACCTCAAAAATATCAAAATCCTACTGTAACCCCAAGTTTAACACCATTGGGCAGAACTGAATACAAAGAATCACCAAGTTATCAGTTTAGTGCTTACATTGGATCTTCGGTTGCATATGACCTTCTTCTTGTAAATGGAGCTATATACCCAAGAGGGGGGGTGAATTGGGTATTTTAAAAACTTTTAGAAATATGCTCTGTTTTGAAATAATGAAACCGAGAGATAGACGAGAGGAGGAAGGGAAGGAAAGCTTGCTCAATGGAAATTATCCCGGTTCAGCCTTATCTTTGACCTACATCCAGTCCCCAAGCCACACTTGGGATTTTCAATCCACTATACTCACAAACCGATTACACACTCGTACTCAAGAGTAGTTCTCTCTCTAGAACTCACTCCCCCTTACAAGTTGTAATCAATACACCCAACCACCAAGTCCCCGACTTGTGGTTATCTCAATCAATAAATGATTTACGATATAACTCTCTTACAAGCGAGATAAAATGAACACCGAAGTGCAAGTATCGATTGATACAATACAAGTGAAAGCTGAACACAATAAATGACTTAGTAAATTTTCGCTCTCGCAGTTGTATCAGCTTGAGAAGAAGTTAATGAACTCTATTTATAGGTAGAGAACATTAAATGACCGTTGAATGATGAATCCAACCGTTGTAGGTGATTAGCATTAAGTCTCGGTCATCTTCTCTCTCTAAGCTCCAACTAATCCGAGATGTTGATATGGTCGATGTGGAACTCGAGGATTTGCCCATTGGAGAAGAGTTTTCTTGATGAAGAAAGTGTTTTTGAACGTTGAGAGTTCGTGCTCGATGGATTAACCAAAAGGATGTTAATTTTCTCAAGTGCAATAAATGCTCGACCACTTTATGCTTTTTCTCTTGATCTTCATTAACTTTCATCTCGTGCTAACCGAATTCCACTAAATAAACTTGTTAAACATATCTGGGAGCATAAGTGAAAGATTCATGAAAGCATTTGGAACAAACAAGAGTGATTCAAGAATTCGTATAATTCAAAATGTAGTTTTTGCGTTGCATACTGCGGTTTGTTCTTGTAAACTCGAGTATGGCACTGTTCACAAGTGACCAAACTGCAGTATCCAATTGGATACTCGAGTTTCCACTTTTCAGAGGCAAGTCATCGTGTCTTGTATTTAAAGGTCAAGACCTATACTCGAGTTTGCCTATGCAACCGCAGATGGGTTTAACTTGAAAAATCCATTTGCTCTCTGGAAGTCCAATACTCGAGTTTAGCAACACAAACTGCAGTATTGACCATTCAATACTCGAGTTTGCCAATGCAAACTGCAAAGATTGATTTATCTTGAAAAATCCTTTTCTCTCGGAAGGTCAATACTCGAGTTTGTTTTGGAAACCGCAGCTTTGACTCGGTTTGAAAAACTTGTTTTGCTTACGAAGTCCAATACTCGAGTTTGCCAAGCAAACTGCAGAGTATTGGCCGTCCAATACTCGAGTTTGCAAATGCAAACCGCAGTATTGACTAAGTTGGAAAAATCCTTTGATTCACAAGAAGTTCGATACTCGAGTTTACCCATGCAACCGCAGTATTGACCATTCAATACTCGAGTTTGCCTATGCAAACTGCAGATCGACTTTGGTTGAAAACTTGGTTTCTTTACGTATGGCCTATACTCGAGTTTGCCAAGCAACCGCAAGATTGGCTCGTCCCATACTCGAGTTTGCCAAGCAAACCGCAGATGGACTTTGGCCGAAAACTTGGTTTCTTTCGTATGGCCTATACTCGAGTTTGCCAAGCAAACTGCAGTATTGGCTGTCCAATACTCGAGTTTGCAAATGCAAACTGCAGTATTGGCTGTCCAATACTCGAGTTTGCAGATGCAAACTGCAGTTTGCAACTTTCAGAGTGTTTTTAAAACAACTTTGCAAACTTCAAAACATGTTTTACATTTGTTGTAAATCATCAAAACATATTGAGAACTAACATTCTCCCCTTTTTGATGATGACAACACTTGTAAATTATTTTGCAAAGAATTTGAAAGATGTAGTTTGTTTTGAGATGAAGTTTTCAAAGTTCGAGGTTTGAGTTATCGAAAACCATCTAATTTGGCATTTCAACATTTGAGGTTCGGAGAATAGCAGCAAGTGGAATTCAAAAACGTAAACAAGTTGAACTATACTCAATGAAGCAAACAATGAACAATATCGATAAGATAGATACTCTGATAACTGCTGATACTACTGATATCATTCTGATAATAGCAAAGTACAAATGATAAAAACAAAACATCTAGAACAACAAACTACCTAGAACCTATAGACCCTAAACATCTACATCTTTCTCTCCTTCTCCCCCTTTGTCTTCATCAACATACTCGGGATCAAGGATAACAAAAGGAGGGGTCCGTAGGACCATGGCAAGGTGGATGGATCGAAGGTAGGGTCATGATAAGGAGAAGGTGTGGGGAATTTCTCGAGACGGGGTAGATGGAGATGGAGGGCGGTCGGGAGAAGCTGTGGAAGGAGTGATAGGAGATGATGGGATAACAGGGGTAGGAGTGGAAGTGGAGGCTGGGGAAAAGGTGTGAGGTGGACTAGGAAATGAGAAGGGAGGTGAGGAAGGTGGGGATATGTGTATCTCTGGTGGCTGGGTCTCAGGTATAGGAGAGGATGAGGATGGACCCGGTCGTGAAACCAAATGTGGAGGACGAAGAAGCACCAAGACCAAAATGGTCAATCGACGATCAATCTTATTCCTGGGCTTCAAGCAAGCTCATATGTCATGGATAACCGGAGTCTAGATCAATCCCCCGATCAAAAATCTCGCTCGTTACAGTCGGGGCATCCTTCGCCTTCTCCAAGTCGGTCTTCACATCCATGAGACCCATCTTGAACTCGGCTCGCAAAGATGTCCAACTCAGCTTTCATAATCGCCTATGAGATGAGAGGGCAGCATCGATCATCTCTCTCAACCGTTCTTCGAGGTCCAATGATGGAGGAGGATGTGACTGAGCCTCGTGCGCATAAGACTGTGATCCACGGGCTTGTGACCTCGGAGGAGCCCTTGACTGGCCTGATCCTTCCGGCTCGAATGTGATCTTCATAAAGTTCAACTGAGTCTTGCCGAAGGATGGAATGAACTTCATCTGCTCAGGTGGTCCCACATACCATATCTTGTAGTAGAACATAATGAGGGACACCAGTGAGGCAAAGGGCATGTATGATCCCTTTCGGGATGTAAACTTGAAGGCGCTGATTTCTTTGAAGATCCATTGCCCAATGTTGAGAGGATTCTTCTGGATGAAGGCCGTGAAGAATCGATAATCTTTCCGAGCAAAGTGAGTATAGCTCCTCCTTTCGCACAAAGTTCCGAGTGTAGATATACCAAATTACTCGGTGCGGCGGGCATGTCTCGAGGGCTTGATAGACAAATGAGCAAGCCGATCAGCCGCACGTCCCGTGAACGCATTAAAGTCCTATACACCTCGGCATTGGTGTATTGTGGTGTGGACGCCATGGTGGAGGATGATCAACCTTTAGGATCTTGTTGATAATAGCAGCAGACAAGGTGAATTGGACCCCTCTAACACACGTGGTGATCCTCTCCTCACCGTATAGCCTTCGAGTCCAATAGGTTGTTGGTTGCCATATTGAAATAGAACATCTTGACCAACTCCGGGTAGTAAGCGGCTTCGATGGAGATGAATGACCGATAAGGTCCAAACCATGGTGTGAGATCCACATTGCGCCGCGATAAAGTTGCTCCAAGTCAACCGAGACAACCGCACGTAATCCACGAGATGAATACTCGGTCCTTGAATTTGGCATTGAGACCGGAGGAAGAGGAACCGGGGTGACTTTGAATCCGGAGCGGAGTCTTGTGAAGCTTAATCTCCTCTATTGCATTATCGATGAATGGGGAGACTCCTTCGTGCTCATCTTCTTCAGTCTCATAATCTGAAGAGCCGGTAACCTCGACTGTGGAGCGAGAGCCAGAAGCAGGGGTGGCATTCTTGGACCTTGTTTTGCGGTGAACAACGGTTCTTTTCCCTTTTGCTTGGCTCGACTCAGCCGTTCTCTTCCGTTTTGTGGCTGAAGAAGGTTCTGGACCCTTTGAAGTCGAATCACATCTCTTGGGATTCGAGGATGGATTATCCTTAATCACAACACCCACCTCCGGGATTCTTGTATCAATGCCTCTCTCGCAACTTCGTGGAATCGATTTGCTCCTTGAGCTCGTGGAGGAATCGGTTGAGAGGATTGTGAGACTTCCTTAGACATCCGATCGCTTAGGGTTTCGAAGGAGAGAAGATAAGAAGAATTAGATGAAATTTGGTGAGGATTTGAAGGGGTTGATGAGGGATTGTGACGGATTCGAAGGAGAAGAAGAGAGAAAGTTGAAACTCTAGGGTTTACTTGGAGTGAAGACGCGAGTTTGGAAGAACACCACTGCTCACATATATATATAGACATGCACTCTCCTTACTCGAGTTTATCTATTTCTTACTTGAGTCTAGCAAACTTTCACTAACAAACTCGAGTACAAATGGAAGTTTAGGAAACTGTCACTAACAAACTCGAGTACAAATTGAAGTTTAGCAAACTTTCACTAATAAACTCGAGTACGTATGGAAGTATGCCACATCGTTGATTTAAAATGGTGTAACGTTTGGAATTCACGGTGACATACTCGAGTTTAGCTTCTCCTTACTCGAGTTTAGCAAACTTTCATTTACATACCATGCGGTAAAGGTGAAAGTATACTAACCTGGACTTCAAAAATGTAGCGTGAATTTTTGAACCCACGATGAACATACTCGAGTTTAGCTTTTCCTTACTCGAGTTTAGCATACTTGCACTTACAAACTGCAGTTTGTCTGGTCCTAAACTGCAGTTTTGGTTCCCCATACTCGAGTCAAGCTATTGATGAAGGTCAGGTTTGGCTTCTGTCTGGTCCTAAACTCGAGTAACCCATCCTATACTGCAGTATGGAACTTCTGAAGCATTGAAATATCCTGCAAGAGACATATCTAAACGCTCCGATGCTCAAGTTAGTAAAGATTAATCATCAAAAACATAACTAACATTAGATTGAATGAGAAATTCTTACAATTCATTGGGATTTACCATTCCCAATTCTCTTCTTATGAAGTTGAAAGGTTCTTTGGCTAGAGGCTTTGTGAAGATGTCGAAAGTTGAAGATGAGTTGGGATGAACATCACTTTGACATCTCTTTTCTGGACATGATCCCGAATGAAGTGATGCCTCACATCAATATGCTTGGTTCTTGTATGTTGCACCGGATTCTTGGCCAAGCTTATTGTGCTTGTGTTGTCACACAAAATTGGGATTTCCTTCAAGTGAACTCCCAAGTCGCAAGTTGTTGTTTCAACCATAGCACTTGAGCACAACAACTTGAGGCAGCCACATATTCAGCTTCGGTAGAGGACACGGCCACAGATGTTTGCTTCTTGCTGAACCAAGAGACAAGTGAGTTGCCAAAGAATTCGCATTGGCCACTTGTGCTCTTTCTATCTGTCTTGTAGCCGGCATGATCCGAATCGAGTATGCCACCAAGTGTTCCGGTTGACCTTTGGGAAACCACAAATCAAGAGTCTTTGTGTCCGAGAGATATCTCGAATATCCTCTTTACTTGTTCGATGGGACTCTTTTGGAGCGGATTGGAACCTTGCACACATCCCAACACCGAATTGGATGTCCGGCGACTCAAAGATAGAGAAGTGATCCAATCATTCCTCTATACTTTGTGATGTTGAAATCTTTGCCCTCCTCATCAAGATCTAGTGAAGCAGTTGAGCTCATAGGAGTGTCAGCACCATTGCACTGGTCCATCCCAAATTTCTTCAGTAAATCATTCAGATATTTGGTTTGGGAAATAAATATCCCATCTTTTCTTTGCTTGATTTGCAGTCCAAGAAAGTAGTTGAGCTCTCCCATCATGGACATCTCAAACTCTCCCCGCATAGTCTTTGAAAACTCTTCACACAAAGCATCATTAGAAGCACCAAATATAATATCATCCACATATATTTGAACCATTAAAATTTCATTTAGCTTATTACTCTTTATGAAAAGAGTTGTGTCTCGCTTTTCCTCTAACAAAGCCTTGATCTAGAAGGAATTTGCTTAATCGCTCATACCAAGCTCTAGAGCTTGTTTCAGTGCCATATAGAGCCTTCTTGAGACGATACACATGATCTGGACAATGTTCATTTTCAAAACCAGGAGGTTGTTCCACATAAACTTCCTCTTGTATAAAACCATTCGAAAAGCACTTTTCACATCCATTTGATATAGTTTAAAACCTTTTACACATGCAAAGGCTAGAAGTACTCTTATGGCTTCCAATCTTGCCACTCGGAGCATAAGTTTCTTCATAATCAATTCCTTCTTCTTGATTATAGCCTTTGGCAACCAATCTTGCCTTGTTGCGACAATGATTGCAGACTCATCACGTTTGTTCTTGAATACCCATTTGGTGCCAATGACCGGATGATCTTTGGGCCTAGGTACCAAATCCCAAACATGATTTCTGTCAAATTGATGTAACTCCTCTTGCATTGCTATCACCCAATCATTATCCGAAAGGGCTTCATCAATCTTAGAGGGTTCTATATGAGATATAAATGCGAAAAGTTACTTCATTCAAAGTACTATTTCTCGTTCTTACTCCTCGATGAATATCACCTATAACTTGGTCTAAAGGATGATTTCTAATAAATTTCCAAGCTCTAGGTTGAGTCTCGATCGGATTTTCAATAGAGTTTTGGGATCACCAAAAACATTTTCGGATTTTCAATAGAAGCAGAGTAGTTTTCGAAAAGAATTGATTCTTGAAAACATTTTCTTCTTCATTGTCCAAGGCTTTATCGATTTGGATTCACGAAAACAACATGTATTGACTCTTCAACAATACGTGTGCGAGTATTAAAGACTCTATAAGCTCTACTCCTATTTGAATAACCAATGAAGATACCTATATCGCTTTGGAATCGAATTTACCAAGATTCTCTTTACCATTGTTGTGCACATAGCACTTGCATCCAAAGACATGTAGGTGGCTGAGATTTGGCTTCCTTTCCTTGTAGAGTTCATATGGGGTCTTGTTCCGTTTCTTCCTCAAATAGGCTCGGTTGGAGATGTAGCAAGCCGTACTCATCGCATCAGCCCAAAACACTTGAGAAGTGTTGTTTTCATTTAACATTGCCCTTGCCATCTCGAGAGGACTCTATTCTTCCTCTCAACCACACCGTTTTGTTGAGGAGTCCTTGGAGCTGAGAAGTTGTGATCAATCCCCACATTGTCACGAACTCGCCGAAGGCGTTGTTTTCAAATTCGCCACCATGATCGCTCTTATACCTGAAATTGCAAAGCCTTTCTCGTTCTGGACCTTTTTGGCAAAGGTAACAAACGATCAAATGTTTCATCTTTAGATGACAAAAATATCGTCCAAGCAAATCTAGAGTAATCATCAACTATGACCAAGGTGTAAAGATTTCCACCAAGACTTTTTACTCTAGCTGGTCCAACTAGATCCATATGAAGAAATTGAAGAGGTCTACTAGTTGAAATCTCATTTTTTGCTTTAAAAGAAGATTTGGTTTGTTTTCCTTTTTGACAAGCATCACAGACTATGTCATTTTTGAAATTCAATTTAGGAATACCAATGACCAAATCCTTTTTCAAAGAACTTGTCAAGTTGAAACATATTAACATGAGCTAATCGCTTATGCCATAGCCAACTCTCATTCAAGTTACTAACAAAACAATTTTCAGAAACGAAGCATTGCTAGAGAGGTTAAGAGTGTAACAATTTCCATCTCTAGGTGCTCTAAATAAGGCTTTAGTTTTCAAATCATCAATGGGGACTAAATCTTTTCTAACAATCAAGCATTCATTTGAATCAAAGATAACTAGGTTACCCTTGTCGGTGCTTTGGCTCACACTTAGGAGGTTGTGACACAATCCTTCTACTAGGTAGACATCTTTGATGAGAGGACCTTCATTGTTTCCTATCTCACCAATTCCAAAGAATTTTTCCCGATTGGTCTCCTCCGAATGTGACTCTACCACCATCCTTTGGTTTGATTGAAAGAAATTTGGATTCATCTCCAAATGTGTCTTGAGCACCCACTATCAATGTACCACTTGTTGGGTCTTGATGCTCTAAGACAAACCTGCAATTTTCAAGGGATCAAGCCTTAGGTACCCATCTTTTCTTGGGTCCTTTGGAGTTAGTTTTGACCTTAGGAACATAAGTTCCTTTCGGTACCCATTGATAATTTCCTACTTTGGTTTAATTTTTCTTTCCCTTTTATGAAAGCAAGATGAAGTAGAATGACCCTTCTTATTACAAAGAATTGCAATGTGCAAAGGGATTTGAAGAGTGAACTGATTTTGTAAAATAGTTCATGTATGTTTTCTCGACCACTCTTCTTCTTGCCTTTCTTCTTATCAAAGTTTGGTCTCGTAACCAATGCCTGATCTATCATTTATAAAATGTTGTTGTTTCAAAATGACATTGAGCATTTCACTTCCTCTAGTGAATTTCTCAAGTGCCTTTGTAAGATATGAATTCTTTTTCTTCAGATCAGACAATCTTTACAAATAGTATTTTCTCAAGAGGACAACATTTCAACTTGAGATTCAAGAGTAAGATTTCGGTTTTTCAGTTTGAAATATTTTTTCAGCAAGTTTTTCAAATTCAAATTGCACAATCATATATTCATCAAACAGATCATCATAAGGAGGTTTGCAATCATATACCTCTTCAAGTTTAGCACGTTGCTCTTCTTCTTCAAAGAACTAGGCATATATTTGCTTTTTCTTCCTCATCCTCATCATCTTCATCGATGAGCCGTCACCCCAAATGCCGGAGACATAAGCTTTCTTCTTGTATTTGCCGTGAACTTCTTCTTTTCTTTGTCTTTGTTGTTCACCAAAGTGGGCATTCGACTTGATGTGACCAGGCTTTTGACATTCGTAGCGATGACCGGCTTCTTTGCCTCATACCGGAGCTACCCTTGTGAAATTTCTTGAAGCCTTGGTCCTTCTTGTAGAATTTCTTGAATCTACGAACCATCATGCCTATTTCCTCATCTTCGTCTACATTTTCATTTTCCTCATCTCGAATCTTTAACTTCTCTTGTAGACTTGAGGGCAATTCCCTTGTTTTTGCCATGAACTTCATCAAGTCCCTTCTTGAATTTGAGTTTAGCCTCATACTCGCAGAGACCGCGAATAGAAAGGCTGACGTCATTGACTCTCCTCGAGCCTCTTCAATAGCCGTGACCTTTGCTTCCCATTCCTTGTTAAGGACATTCAAGATCTTCCTTACTTGGACCGGTTGGTCATATTCTTTTCCCAAGGCAGCAAGTTGATTGATGAGATGAGTGAACCTCACTGGAACTCACCAATGGATTCGCCATGCTTCATTCGCGAAGATCATACTCGGTCATAAGAGTATTGACTCGTTTTGCTTTACTCCACTGCTCCTTCATGAGCTATCTCCGTAGCATCCCACATGGCCTTAGCAGATGATAAGGTGCAAATACGAAAGTATTCTTGTTGACTCAAAGGCACTTTGGAGAAGCGTAACCGCCTTGTCAGTTGAGGGTGACGTTTTCCGTCGTTCTCATCATATTCCTCTTCTAGCTTGGGAACTCGACTCCATCTTCCACGGTTGATGGCTCATAATCTCCTCTTTCAAATACTCTCCAAAGACCATACTCGCTTGCCATAACAAACACTTTGAATTTGGCCTTCCGGATGAGTAGTGCTCTCCATTGAAGCCAAAGTGTCTGCTGATAGATGCTCCATCGTGTAAGATACCTTCCATAATGATCCTTCTCGAGTTGTTAAGCTCTTAAGAGAAGACCTTGCTCGATACCAAATGTAAATGGAGCTATATACCCAAGAGGGGGTGAATTGGGTATTTTAAAAACTTTTAGAAATATGCTCGTTTTGAAATAATGAAACCGAGAGATAGACGGAGGAGGAAGGGAAGGAAAGCTTGCTCAATGGAAATTATCCCGGTTCAGTCTTATCTTTGACCTACATCCAAATTCCTTTAAGCCACACTTGGGATTTTCAATCCACTATACTCACAAACCGATTACACACTCGTACTCAAGAGTAGTTCTCTCTCTAGAACTCACTCCCCCTTACAAGTTGTAATCAATACACCCAACCACCAAGTCCCCGACTTGTGGTTATCTCAATCAATAAATGATTTACGATATAACTCTCTTACAGAGCGATAAAATGAACACCGAAGTGCAAGTATCGATTGATACAATACAAGTGAAAGCTGAACACAATAAATGACTTAGTAAATTTTCGCTCTCGCAGGTTGTATCAGCTTGAGAAGAAGTTAATGAACTCTATTTATAGGTAGAGAACATTAAATGACCGTTGAATGATGAATCCAACCGTTGTAGGTGATTAGCATTAAGTCCGGTCATCTTCTCTCTCTAAGCTCCAACTAATCCGCATGTTGATATGGTCCGATGTGGAACTCGAGGATTTGCCCGTTGGAGAAGAGTTTTCTTGATGAAGAAAGTGTTTTTGAACGTTGAGAGTTCGTGCTCGATGGATTAACCAAAAGGATGTTAATTTTCTGAAGTGCAATAAATGCTCGACCACTTTATGCTTTTTCTCTTGATCTTCATTAACTTTCATCTCGTGCTAACCGAATTCCACTAAATAAACTTGTTAAACATATCTGGGAGCATAAGTGAAAGATTCATGAAAGCATTTGGAACAAACAAGAGTGATTCAAGAATTCGTATAATTCAAAATGTAGTTTTTGCGTTGCATACTGCGGTTTGTTCTTGTAAACTCGAGTATGGCACTCGTTCACAAGTGACCAAACCGCAAGTATCCAATTGGATACTCGAGTTTCCACTTTTCGAGGCAAGTCATCGTGTCTTGTATTTAAAGGTCAAGACCTATACTCGAGTTTGCCTATGCAAACTGCAAAATGGGTTTAACTTGAAAAAATCCATTTGCTCTCCGGAAGTCCAATACTCGAGTTTAGCAACACAAACCGCAAGTATTGACCATTCAATACTCGAGTTTGCCAATGCAAACCGCAGTATTGATTTATCTTGAAAAAATCCTTTTCTCTCCGGAAGGTCAATACTCGAGTTTGTTTTGGAAACCGCAGCTTTGACTCGAGCTTTGAAAACTTGTTTTGCTTTCGGAAGTCCAATACTCGAGTTTGCCAAGCAACCGCAAGATTGGCTCCCAATACTCGAGTTTGCAAATGCAAACCGCAGTATTGACTAAGTTGGAAAAATCCTTTGATTCACAAGAAGTTCGATACTCGAGTTTACCCATGCAACCGCAAGATTGACCATTCAATACTCGAGTTTGCCTATGCAAACTGCAAAGATCGACTTTGGTTGAAAACTTGGTTTCTTTCTCGTATGGCCTATACTCGAGTTTGCCAAGCAACCGCGGTATTGGCGTCCCATACTCGAGTTTGCCAAGCAAACTGCAAAGATGGACTTTGGCTGAAAACTTGGTTTCTTTACGTATGGCCTATACTCGAGTTTGCCAAGCAACCGCAAAGATTGGCTGTCCAATACTCGAGTTTGCAAAGGCAAACCGCTAAATTTGGTCGTCCAATACTCGAGTTTGCAGATGCAACCTACAGTTGCAACTTTCGTGAGTGTTTTTAAAACAACTTTGCAAACTTCAAAACATGTTTTACATTTGTTGTAAATCATCAAAACATATTGAGAACTAACACTTCTTCTCCTTGGACCAAGACTTGGCTGGACACTCTCCTTTCCAAACCTTGAGCACGTCCTAGGAAGCAAAGAAATGGGCAACGGATGTCCTTAAATAGACTCTCTTGGGTAGGGCTATTATCCAAGGCTTGCTATTATCCAGTGGTCGGAAGAATGCTTCGGGTTTTTAAATAATTCTATGGGTTGCCCTCCAAGTCATTCTAGAGTCTTCTTGGGCAGACATGTGGTGTCTTCTAGTCCCTTAAAATCAGATTCCTTGATTGCCCCTGGGTGTTGGTTAATGGATTTACTAAGTGTTAGCTTTTACTCAGTGGTTAAAATGGTCATTTTGGTTGCCTTCTTCTCCAAGACAGTGGAACCCACTTTGGCTGCCCATAAATGATGTCATTAATGTCCATGTGAGGTCATAATTACATGTCATTTCTCTTGTCCCATCAGATTCAAATGTGTATGTAGATTAATTCTTATTATTTTATTTTCTCTCTCTCTTCATTATTACTTGATGTGACTTTTGCCTTGCTCTCCAAGTCACTACTTTCTCTCTCCTGGCCCACCATGTGGCACCATTTTCCCTATATGTGGGGGTCTAGGCCCGTCTCTAAAAACTCCTAATCGGTCTCGCCCAGCTGCTTTTTGCCGGTTACACTTTCTCTTTCTACTCGGGCTACCTGATTTGACTTGTGTGGGGCCAGACTAGCTGGCTCTTCTCCCTGACAATGAGTGGTCGAAACTCAATGCCTTGGGGAGTAAGAAACTCAAATTTCAGTATCTTATAATTACCTCGTACTTCATGCTACCAGAAATCCAACTTCTGACCCGAAACGCCACGTGTCCTGCAAATCATCATTACATTTGACTTTTGCTTGGCTTCTTGAATACTCTTCCCTTCTGATTTCCTCCAAAAACGCAGGACATCCATGACTGCCCTGAAAATGCCATATACTTACTTATACCGGCATATTTTCGCTCAACTAATTGTCTTATACCTCAGGACATAGTTAGGTGGCATCTTTTACACTGGATTTACTCCGTATAGGTCTTTTGTGCCCCTTTTTCCTTGATACTCTAATTCCACAGCTTATACATATTAGGTCCACTAACCCGTATAGCTAAGTTACATAGTCCCAGATAGGCTTCCTAACTCTCAACATTCTTAGGAATCTTCACAAACTGAGCTTAGTCGTTCACCTATTTTAGGCTTATTCTCAAATCTCAGGGTCCAAAATTTGGGATGTTACATTGAGATTAAAGATAGCTAGTGAAATTCGCAAGTGGTAGTGACGTGGAAAAGCTTGAAATTCTTGATATTGTTAAGAATGTCAAGGGAAAAAGATACAAATCCTGAAGCTGGAGTAGCCAGTTGTTTGAACACCTGAGAATAAAATCCAGAAAATGTGCTAGATATAGGTTGAAATTACAAGGGAAGAAAAAACTTCTAAATCTTCTCATGTAGCATAAGAGTCATATAATAAAAGAGATTAGACACAAACAATCAATAAGTAATAAAAAAAAGCAACAAATCTTTGATAAATTTGATAAATTATTGAGTCAATGTGATAATTTAGAAGGATATATGATATTTCGCTAATATTTTAAAGATGGTGTTGAGAAGAAAAATGAGAAATTTGGGTAGAGAATAGGAGGATGACATAAGGTTGAAAGCATTTTAATAAAATATGAAACCACACAGTATGATGAAAATCTTGATGATGATTAGGGGTATTTATACTTGTATCAAGAAAAATAACAATGTATTTTATTTATGAATTTATTGATTTATACGATTATGGCTAGTATATAGGATGAATCTTTAATTTGTTGTCTCATATATCATTGAAAATCTGTGGTTATAAATTATTGTCCATGTAGGTGTAGCATTCCATCAGCTGCATCACCAATGTGGTATTAAATTTGAATTGATATTTTACCAAGAACAATTGAATTGGCCATTAAACCGTACAGAAAATATTGATGATTATTAAGTAGTATAGATGATTGTTCCAAGAAGTAAAAACCAACAAGTCAAGTTTGTTGGTTGAGGTGGTAAAAGGCTTTACCTTTATAAGAAGCAGAACACAAATTCGAATCTCAAAAAATGTACTTATTGGGAGAAGTGAAAATTATTTGCACCCTAAATTTCGAAAGTAGAAAGCCTTTGTTATTCAAAAAAAAAAAAAAAAAGAAAAAGAAAAAAGAAGTAAACAATATATTTTTGTGCAAATTGAAAATTTTTAGAAATAGAAATAACTATTATTTTGTTTTATTTTAAGTTTTAGAAATAGAAATAAATCTTTTATATCGTTATACTATATAAAATGAAAGATGATCTATGATTTGTTGTCAATTATACTACTAACATCAGGCATATTTCTTTTTTTGAAATTGTTATTGGAGTCATCTTAGGAGCCACACCAGGCTTTGGTATTGGCACTAGTGGAAAAAAGGGCTTTAAGACCGCCTCATTTAGACCGGAGTAATGATGCACCGGTCTTAATAATATGACCGGTGGCAGTTTTGTAAATATAAAGAACTTCTTGGACCGCATCCTAATGAGCATCGGTCTTAATAGTATGACCGGTGGCGTTTTGTAAATATAAAGAACTTCTTGGACCACATCTTTTATCAATGAGTCTTAAATATATTATTTAGACCGCTTAACAAAACAAACGGTCTTAAAAATGTTATTGAAAAAAACCGAAAGTTTAAATTTCTTTATAGAGAAATCTCAACGGGGCCGACTTATATTTTCTGCGGTCCAAAATAATGAGGAAAAAATTAAATAAACGTTTAAGACCGGATATATATAATAGATGGTCTTAAATATTATACTTTTTAGACCGGACATAAATTGTGATCGGTACTAAATAGTTTATTACTTTTAAGTTCGGAGTTTAATAAATGACGATCTTAAAACTTAACATTTAAGAACGTCTTTTTAGTTCTCCGATCTTAAAAATAAAGCGCCAAATATATTCTTCTTCGCGCGAAACGTTCCTTACGACTTACGTTGTCCCTCTAAACTCAAACCCCTGTTCTTGTTGTGAAACCACTCTTCCTTGTGCATTACCTCTCTTCCTCGCCCACACGAAACGTTACCTTACGACTTACGTTGTCCCTCTGAACTCTGAAACCCCTCTTCTTGTTGTGAAACCACTCTTCATGTTGCATTACCTCTCTTCCTCGCCCACGTACCATTAGCCTCCGTTACGCTCTCATTTGCTCAGCATTCCTCTCTTCCCCGTTTTGAAAATGAACGGTGAAAATGATTCCATTCGTGTTCCGGAACGCCGATCGGTGTGAATCGAACGAACCCTCTTCATTTGACAATGTGCCTCGTAACCGCCAAGACGCCGTGGTAGTAGAGGCACAAGAATGTTGGATGTAACCCTAAGTCAGACTTCTGGGTCAAAGCTAGAGATTCAGTTTGATGAAAAGTTGCAACCTTTCGGTCCTAATAAAAGCAAATATACTAGTTTTGTCGGCTATCTTGCACGCACAAGGTTAGCATCTTGACCGATGAGTGGAAAAATGTGGACTTGGGCAATGTAAAGCAACCTATTTGGGACACTATCTCGGCTTATATACACTTTGTCCCGACTCGAGAAGTTGAAAGACAAGACATTGTCTTATTGTGCCGATCGGTGGAGGAAGTTTAAGACCTCTCTTGCTAACAAGTATATTTTTGCCGAGGTTCAAATGACCAAAAGCCTTGGGACAAGTACACATTTATTGATGAACAAACTTGGCAACAATTTGTTCACCGCGACCACTCCCGATGCTTTGGTGAGTTTATATTTAGTTTTTTTTTTGCCCTTTTGTTTGCTTATTAACCCGTGTCTTGATATGTGAATGTTATTGTGTTCATCTAATCCCGTTAGTTAAATTGTTTGGTGTGTGAATAGAAGTATACATTTCCTGCCTTTGTCTATGGAAGTCGATATGTAAACCACGAAAAGGTAAAATACTAAGAAGGTAATTAGGGAAATAATAATGGCACAAGAGTCAAGCCATTATTATAGTCTTCGTTCATTATAGTAGGTAGTGGTTAGACATTGCTGTTAGTTCTCTTATTATCTAATGAGGACTGCTGATCCCACTGGATGCCTTAAAAATGATCAAGTTTGTATTATTCTTTAAGCATAATTATCTTTTGTTTCTTAACCTATCTATCTAGCAGTACAAGACATAGCTCCAATTTCTTCTACAATTCTACACCTTCCTTACATAAAATGTTGAAACTTGATGAAGTGAATTTGAGTAGTGTTTGAGGTTCATATCAAGCGAAGTTCTCTAATTTCTGTTAGTGAGATGGGCGGAATTCATAATTAATAGTTGTTTTCAATTCTGATTCACAGGAAAGAAGAGAACGACGCGGCAGATATGAAAAGGCTGAAAAAGAATTGATGGCGGCCAAGGGGAAGAGATTGGATGATGAAGCAGAATCCAATCCTTCTGCGGTACATGATCTGCCATCTCCAATACGTTGCGAGGAGTTATGGTTGCACATTCGAAAAAAGCCAAGCGGTGCCTACACGAGTGAACAAACTCGTGTAGTTGCTGAAAGAATTGTAAGTATCGTTATTGTTATTTTTTACTTACTAAACATGTTTCATTACTAAGCTTCTCGTTATCTATATCTTACAGGAAGATCTTAAAAAGAAAGAAGCAGAGGGGTCTTTTGTGTCGGATGGGAGGAGTGATGTTCTGACCGTTACGACTGAAAAACCGGATCATGGTGGGCGTGTAAAGGGGATTGGAGGATGGGTAGGCCTGAAGGAATACTTTGGTAAATCCAAACGCCATAAACAAAGTATGGTTACCGGAGGAAATGGAACAGACGGTGGCCAAATTAAGTGAGGATGCGCGGCTCAAGAAGCAAGACATCAATCGAGATGAGCCGGATGAGGAGGAATTGAATCGATGAGCCGGATGAGGGAGGAATTGAATCAGATGAGCCAGATGAGGGAGGAATTGAATTAGATGAAGCTGCTTTTGAGCAATCGTCTAGAGACCAATGTTCCCTTCACACATTCACCGCACTTTGTGCAAAATAGCACTAGAGGGGAGCCGCATTGTTGGACGATCGAGCAACCTTGTGACCTATATGTGGAGGATCGTGATAGTCCCGAAAGATTAGTTGCAAAAGGACTCCCACAACTTATTGGGATCAACAAGACACCACCAACAATTGGCGATGATGAAGTCGAGTGTCGGTTGAAAAGGTGATCATTGATGCACCTTTCCCTCTCCCAACCGATCACCGAAGCTTGTGAGTCATGTCAAGGAACCTTCATCTCTTGGCCGCTGAAGCTTGTACATGTCTCTACTCCTCCTAAAGCTTCATCCCTCCCCGCTCAAGTTCCACCCCCTCCTCCTCAAGCTCTATCCCCTCGCTAAGTTGACTAGCACGGAAAAAAATATCCAATCCGGTGAAGATTGGATATTTTAAAGATAAATCGTGGCGTGTCAATGAAGTATTAGGCGTCCCTCATCCTCGGCCGTTCAAGTTGACACCGTTGATGTTGAGTCCTCGCTGCTTCCTCGACAGGAGCTTATTGATGCAATTGTTCAAATTTGTATGAAGTAAGTATCTTCTGTCTATGAGTACATAATTTAAATGCATCGTTTAGACACACATACATATATACTAATTCTCTGATCGATGTCATTATTGTAGGTTATTGCATCAAGAATTGGTTCAAAAGGGCGGAGCAACGATTTTGGATTCTTGTGCCTGTCTATTCAAGTCAAACATCCATGCGGGAGAGACAGTGTACATATCAAAGAGGTGTGTGAAGTGAGAAGAAAGGTGTACTTGTTGCCATTCTTCCACGTGTACATATCACAAATCTTGTCCGCAATTCACTTAATTCGCTACATATATCCCCGAGTATACTTTTGCTCACGTGAATTTTCAGCCGCCATTGGCAATTGGTCCTCATGTGCATGGAAGATCATAAAGTTATCTTCTTATGCTCCACTCATAGAGAGCCATTGCCTTCGTTGACGCAGACCATCAACGAGTAAGCATGTCATTTTGATTCTCTTGTCTCGAAATCTCTGCTTTGTGAATTTTCGGTGAACATTATTGATAAATTTGTGATTTTGATGATAGTGCTATGAAGACCTTCTAAACCGAGGTAAAGATGAGGCGTCGGGCCAAAGACCCCATCTGGGACACACCAGAGGTTGGTACAATATTTGTACACTGGCACACTACCTTGTGAAGTTGGTCATTAAGCTATATATACTCTTATATATATTTCTTGTTCTTTTTAGACCCGTCGGCAACCACCGGGGTCCAACTTATGTGGCCAGTACGTCATGAAACACATGTATGATATTATCACGAGAGGAAGGACTAAATTAACTGTAAAGGTAAATGTATTTGATGTTAATTCAGTGTGTGGCTTAATGTTACATATGAAATATGCAAGCAAGTTAATTCAGTTTAAATCTTTGATGTTACAGATGTTTGACTGCTCTGATCCCTTTTCTGATGATGAACTGGAGCACATACGCAATTTGTTTTTTGAATATCTGTATGACTTGATCTTAAAGTCAGGACAATAATTAATGCCCTAAATTCATTTGTAAATATACCCTGTACAACAATAAAATTCAATGTAAAATTCAATAAATAAATTTGTTTAATTTTTCGAACAATTTTCTTGTGTCCATTTTGGGTTTCTGAATGTATTGGATGGTGGATAAAGCTATTTAGTGCTTGAAATTTGAGAAAGATCTCAAGTTTAGGACCGTATATTAATTAAAAGTCTGGTCTTAAAAGTCCGCATAGTAAACATCCGGTCCTAAAAGTATTCGTTTAAAAAAATACTGAGACTTTTAGGACCGTATATTTTTAACATCCGGTCCTAAAAGTATTATGAGACCGTATATTATTTTACTGTCCGCTCCTAAAAGTCCTCTTATTTTAAGTTTAGAAGTTGTTTAACCTTTAGGACCATGTAATTTTTAAATGTCCGGTCTTAATAGTCTTCATTTAAATAGAAATGTTCACGCGCTTTTCAGACAAATCATTATCGTTCGAGACAACCGAGGTTCTGGCGTTCCGCTCAAGCTAGGTCCTTCATTGTAGTCAATGTTACCTCTCTTGATCTTGAGCAGCATTATCGATTTCCCTTTTCTTTGTCTCTTTTCTTTTTGTCGGAAAAAGAAGGAAGGTATTGAAAAGGTACTTTGTTTCAAATCGGGGAGGTAAAACGACGACAACGACGGTCCAACCTTGAGAAGAATTGTCACCGTGTTTGTTTTTATTCAAATAAGGTAAAAGATGTTTTTTGTTTTTTGTATGTTCTCAACTGTATTCTGCGAATTTCTATTGTTGATTTACACGAGGACAATGTTTTGTTTGTTTCCTTTTTGTCGGAAAAAGAAAGATGATAATGAAAAGGACAAGGCGATCGAATATGGAAACCAAAGCTGACAAAAAAAAGCGGTGTTTTTAGGACCCCGATTTACTAAGTGTGCGGTCCTAAAAGTCTTCGTTCGAATTATTCATATTAGTTTTTTGAGTCTCCCATTATCCATCTTTCATAGTTGCCTTGTTTATTGCTTTCCGGTTCGAGATAATGGATAAACTAACGAATTAAAGTACTAAACTCGCACGAGAACAAAAAGAGTGCATAATATTTTAAACAAGGAGACGCATGAAAGATGGAGAAGAATGTGATGAAGAGGAGGAGGAGGAAACGGAGGACCTGGGGGAGCAGCCATTACAGTAGAGGCTAGCCGGTGGAGGAGGCCGTGTAGAAGTGATGGAGAAGAATGTGAAGAAAGTACAAGAACAACGGGTTTAAATAGAGAACCCATCCCGAACAATGTGAAACGCGTAAACTTTAATGAGGAGACGATAGTTCATCGAATACGAGAAGACGCCTAGTTGGGAAGCTTATCTCGGAAGCCAAAGAGACTCGAATCATTCATTTGAACGAGTGTAAGGATACGACTACGCCATCTGAATTTGAAAAGAATGAATTTTAGTACCGGTAAATGATGAAAGGTCGGTCTTAAAAGTAATAGAACTGAATATTTTAAAAATAAATATACTTTTAGGATCGGGCATATTATAAAAGGTCGGTCTTAAAAGTAATAGAATTGATTTTAAAAATAAATAGACTTTTAGACCGGACATATTATAAAAGGCCGGTCTTAAAATAAAAATTAAATGATAGAATTTTATACTTTGCGTACCTATAAATCCCACTCTTAAAAGTTTCTCTACCTTTATTAACTCCTCATACCTCTCTGTCCTTAACTCCTTATTAATTCCTCATCACCGCCTCATAACTCCAAACTACGTACGCGGCTATCGAGAACAGCTCTGCCTTTATTAATTAACTCCTCATACCTCTCTGCCCCAACTACTCAAACCATGGTTAGATACGAGGTTACCGCTTGTAGGGGTGCTCTTACTCGTGATGCTCGTTCCTTCCATCGATCGTTATACGGTGCGCCTCCTCCATCGAGAGTCCGTCCTATTGCTCCAGAAGAGTCTCGGGTCGTTGGACCCATTGTTATTTCTTCGGATGATGAAGAGGTTCTCGCTCCCCCTCCCCAACCTCTTGGCCCCACCGCGACTACTACTAACCCCTCTCCTCTTTCCTCTAATGAAGCATCGTGTCTGATGAGACTAAGACGAAACTTGCCGATCTCCCGGGAAATTAATGCTGTCCACGCCGAAATCACCAAGGCTTTGGAGGATAATAAGCTTTAGGATGTTTAGTCAGATTCTTGTTTTTGATAATTTTCTGCTTGTTTTTCTCTCTTAATTTTCTTGTGTACGTGCATATTCTCCAGTTATGTATGGAAGCAGTAAAACTAAGCTTGTGTCTTTCTAATATTCATATTCTCTAGTTTTCCTTTAATTTATTTTATTAACTCAGTTTCTGCTGAGCTCGCCAAATGCAAACCTCTTCTTTTTTTGTTTGGTTAATTAATAAACGAAATACTTTTAGGACCGTAGTTCTTATAACCGTGGTCTTAAAATTAAATGAATACGAAAGTTAGGACCGAGTATTCTTAACCGGTCTTAAAAATTAGTTAATAAATGTTTGACTTTTAGGACCAGACTCTTTATAAATCTCTAGCCTTAAAATTAACTCAATACTAAAATTTTGGACCACAGTATTGTTAACCTTCGGTCTTAAAAATTTATTTTATATCTTTAGGACCGTATACTATATAATTAACCAGTCTTATTAAAATATAAAATATAAAGACATGTCTATGTCGTGGGGAAAATTAAATTTCCCTCTCAGAACTTCTCTTGTCGCGCCGAAAGTGATTACACAGGTTCTGTCTCCAGTGTGTGTTGCGTTGTCGCTGCTTCGCGTTCCTCTCTCGAGATAACTCTTTGGTTCCTTAGCTAAACATCTATAGACCAACCTCATGTACGAGGTGTTTCGGTTATATAACTTTATGATTTTCCTTCTAATGGTTCTGGGGTTTTCATGGGTTGAACGAAATCGATGAAATGTTATTGTGGGTTTATATGTTGTTAATGAATATTGTATTTTGAAGATTATATTTGCACTTTAGACCTACCCAACTGACCAAGAAATGTTTTTAGGTTACTCTTGCTGTCTGCAACATCAACGTTCGTGGCGAGAGAAGAACGACTCAAAGAAATGCATTTGAATTTATATGGTACATGTGAGTCCACAAGACCTTCATGCGATGCATTTAATTTCCTCGTCATGTATTTATTTTGCTTCTTGGATTCACTGTGATACATTTGTGACCAAAAGTGATTCTTCGTTATGCATTTAATGGGCAGTTTCTCCGTAAAACCAAAAAAAAAAAAAAAATGACATGCATAACCGACATTGAGCATAAATATGCATTTGGAGTTGGCTTATTTTATATGCAAGTCTCTCGCCTTTTCGGATTATGTATATGTTAAATCTTTCCGTCTATAGGAATACTACTATGGACCACAGTTGGATAAATGCTTTACGGACGAGTGTTGAATATCAGAATGAGGTGAGGGACTTTATTGAATTTGCTAAACAAAATGCTCATGATGATAGTGGGAAGTTTTATTGCCCTTGTGTAAAATGTCTGAATGAGAGGCGACTAAGTGTTGAAGTTATACACACACATCTAATTTGTGAAGGATTTTGTAAGACTTATACAGTATGGGTATGGCATGGTGAAAAAATACCAAGTGGGTCTCAACATGGGAAAGTGGCCTTTGATGATAATGACACGGATATGGATGATCGCATAGAGGACATTATCCGTGATGTAGGAGAAGAGACTTTTCATCAATCACATGCATATGGTAATATGTGCAATGATGCGAGACCCTCTATACCGTGGGTGTAAAAAATACCAATTGTTGAATGCCGTATTGAAATTGGTAAGCTTGAAGGCACGTCATGGATGGAGCGACAAGAGTTTTTCGAAATGCTTGAGGCTTTTAAGGACATGCTTCCGGATGATAATGTGTTGCCGCATCGATACTATGATGCTAAGAAAATACTTTGTCCACTGGGGATGGAGTACAAAAAGATCCATGCATGCCCCAATGATTGCGTATTGTATAGAAAAGAGCTTGAAGAGAAGCAGAATTGTCCGAAATGTGAAACCCCAAGGTACAAGTCAAATAAGGGGCCTGCAAAAGTGTTGTGGTATCTTCCAATCATACCAAGGTTCAAGCGGTTGTTTGCGAATGAAAATGATGCAAAAAATTTGAGGTGGCATGCAGATGAGAGGATTTCTGATGGAAAGCTTCGACATCCGGCCGATTCTTCTCAATGGAAGAAAATCGATCAATTATTTCCGAACTTCGGCGAAGAACCTAGGAACCTTAGGCTTGCCTTTAGCACGGATGGCATGAATCCATATGGAAGCCTTAGCAAAGATACATAGTTCATGGCCTCGTACTACCGATTATTTACAACGTATCTCCAATGTTATGCATGAGATGAAAGTACATCATGCTTGTCTATGTTGATTTTGGGACCGAAACAACCCGGAAATGACATTGATGTTTACCTTCACCCTTGATCGAAAACTTGAAGGAGTTGTGGGCGAAGGTGTTGATGTTTTTGACTCTTTCAAGAAGGAGGTGTTTAAAATGCGAGCCATGATATTTTGTACTATAAACGACTTCCCAAATATGGGAACTTGTCGAGTATAGTGTAAAAGGCCATAAAGCATGTCCGGTTTGTGAAGAAGGCACACGCTACCATCAACTTCAACATGGAAGAAAGACGGTTTATCTTGGACATAGGAGATTTCTTAGACGGGGCCACCCATATCGTCGATTAAAGAAAGCCTTTTTTGGTGGCCAAGAGTATGAAGATGCTCCGGTGGCATTGACTCAGGGGAGCAAGTTTATGAAAATGTGAAAAATATCAATGTCATCTTCGAAGACGCAAAGAGTAGAAAAGAAACAAATATATCAAAAAAGAGATCTGTATTCTTCAATCTTCCATATTGGCGCAATCTTGATGTGAGACACAAAGATTGATGTCATGTATGTGGAGAAAAACGTATGTGATAGTATTGTCGGCACGCTTCTCAACATACAAGGTAGTTCCAAGGATGGTGTGAAGGCAAGATTGGATCCGATAGCAATGAGAATATGCGAAGAGTTACATCCAAGGCCGATGGTAAGAGAACTTATTGTCCCCCCTATTTCTCATACTTTGTCTAAGGATGAGAAACGAAGTTTTTGTGAGTGTTTACATGGCACAAAAGTTCCCACGGGGTATTCTTCAAATTTGAAGAGGCTTGTATCGATGAAGGACTTGAAATTAGTAGGCCAAAAGTCTCATGATTGTCATGTCTTGATGCAACAACTACTCCCAATAGCTATTCTAGGCATCGCCGAATATGATCTTCGGTCGTTTTGACTAGACTTTGTGTCTTCTTCAATGCGCTTTGTAGTAAAGTTTTCGAGATTGAAAAGTTGGATGAATTGGAGAATGAAGGATATCTTATCTTGTGCCACCTTGAGAAGCTTTTTGTTCCTACATTTTTTGACATCATGGTTCATCTAATTGTTCATCTAGTGAGGAGATAAAGATGTGCGGCCCTATCCATTTACGGTGGATGTACCCAATTGAAAGATCTATGAAATTCCTAAAAGGGTACGTGAAGAACGCATACCGGCCTTTAAGTATCGATTGTTTAGAAATATGTTTCGAAGAAGCCATGGAATTTTGTCAAAATTATTTGGCCAAAGTAAGACATATTGGGCTTTCAAAAACGTCGATGCTAAAGGGGGTAGACGAGGGGCTTCCGTAAAGAGTGTGGATCCCGATGAATTGTCACAAGTCCACTTATACATATTGAATAATGTTGATGAAGTTCAAGCCGCATAGCTGAACATAAATAAGCTTGTAAGGAAAGAAAATCATCGAATGACGAACAAAGGTTGATTAGGGGGCATAATAACTTTTGCAAACTGGTTCAAACAAAAGGTTGAGGAGAGGAATGTGTTTCTGATACAATCAAATGGTTAGCACGTGGTCCTGAGGTCGATGTCATAAGTTGGAATTCGTATGTGATCAATGGTTATACATTTTACACGAAGTCCCTAGATGATAGGAACACAGTCTAGAACAGTGGTGTTATGTTAGAGGCTGAATCTATGCACTTCTCCGATTCGAAAGACAAGAGCCCTTTATTGGCGATCATGCCATATTATGGGGTTATTGAAGAGATTTGGGAGGTGGACTATGTGAAAATTAGATTTCTCATTTTCAAATGCAAGTGGGTCAATGTCAATAATGGTGTTCGGATCGATTGGCTAGGATTTACATTAGGCGATGTCCATGGTAGAAGTTTTGGAGATGAACCTTTTATTATGGCGGACCCGTGCAAAACAAGTGTTCTATATCACCGATCAAGAAAATAAAATGTGGTCTGTAGCTCTCCAAGGAAAGAGGGTCATTGATATTGATGAGGAAATGAATTTGAATTATGGTAATCCCGAGAGTACTCCTTTTTCAAGGGGTCTACCTGGACATAAACGAAGAAGATGAAGTGGATAATGAACCCCGCATAAGAAGTGATCATCCAGAAGGGATATGGGAAGATATCACTTTATAAAAGAGTCAATTCATAAGGTAATATTCATATGCATATTTCTTTGAAAACTTTAAGGTTTTAACTATATTATATTCTTTTTATGTTCATAAACAATGTCACTGACTTTGAAGTTTGTTCTTGTTTTATTTTTTTGGTAGGATCCGATCCAAAGGGGCATGTTATAAAAGAGGATGTTACTTTGTCGGGTGGGAATCGGATGAAGGCATGGTGAATATTATTTTGGGCATGTGTGTTGTATTTGTAACTTATTGTATTTGTAAGTAAGTTATCTTATTGTATGAATTAATTTGGGTGTTGTAGTCATAGTATAATCATTAATTAAGAGGCCAAATAACTCATGGTGAATAATATTTGTATTCTTTTTCCAATTCTATTTATTCAAATAATTGTTCATAGCTTACAGCTTAAAGTATCGACTTTTATGTGCTAGCTTGGGTGGTGGATTTGTGTGTATAATACAATCGGAAGAACGAACGGGGAAAAAATTCAGGAAAATTTACAATAAATAAATGCGCCGGGTCTTAAATGGTGAGTTTTTAAGACCGTATGTATTTATATGTTCAGTCTTAAAGGTCGAAAGCGGTCTTAAAAGCTCGGTCTTTTTAAGACCGGTAAATTTATACATGCGGTCTAAAATAAAATTTTTAAGACCGCATTTATTTATCATCCAGTCTTGAAAGTCAATCTTTTAAGACCGCGTATAATTAGTCAGGTCTTAGAAGCGCTAAGTTTAAGACCGTATTTATTTTTGTCCTGGTCTTAAAATTCTATCTTTTAAGAGCGGCCTAATTATTAGCCGGTCTTAAAAGTTGAGTTTTAAGACCGAAGAAAAAATATTTCAGGTTTATTTTAGTACGACTTTTAAGACCCAATGTTTTAAATGTCCTATCTAAAATATTTTCTTTAAGACCTAAGTGTAGTCCGGTCTTAAATGTAGACTTTTAATACCCATTTTGGAACAAGACCGTCGCGGTCCGGTCCTACGATGCCTCTTTTGTCCGGTCTTAAAAGCCTTTTTTGCACTAGTGTGGTAGTGATTGTCTCATGCCGCTACTAATGTCGTAGTAGGCTTGATCAAGTGTGTTGTTTTTTCAAACCACTACAAAACTGTTTGTCAATGCTCACTTAATAGTGGTTTTCAAAACCACTACCAAATATGTACACACAGCAATGAAAACTGCTACAATCCTGACAAAACAACAGCTGCAAATTTACAATGTTTTTTGTAGTAGATAAATGATCATTATTAATATGATCAAGGATAAAAAAATGAAAAGAAAAGGTTTAATGGAAAAGACTAGTCCCTTATAATGTGATGAATTAAAATCCAAATCATGTTCAGAGAAGTGTACATATTTAGTTTCTGACAGTTTATCAAGTATAATTATCTCCAATAGCATTATACTTGTGCCTATCCAAAAAAATGGGAAAAAAAAAAAAAACTACGAAGTAATCAAATAAAGAAAGGTTCTCTCTCAGTCTTTATAAAGACGCAAGGAGTTTGAACCTAGATTGGTGAGAATTTTCTAAAAGTAGATGGACCTCTTTAAAAAAAAATCACTTGTGATAGATCTACAAAACATTATATATCCGTTACACCCCTACCGGCCTCGCCCTTTCGGGTAGCGGGTTAGAGGGATTCCTTTACTTAGTTTCCTTTCCTTCATTATTAGGTCTATTTAACTTGTATAAGAGTAAGCGCAACAAAGCATTTAACCGGTTTGGACAATCTACTGTACTGGTAAAAGTAAAATAAACAGAAAATAAAAGTCCCAGAAGGGTTAAGGGTACAATTATTCAACATTAATACCAAATAATAAATACAATCATCCAAAGGTAAAATACAAAATGATAGGGCATTCCCTATTCTTCACTGCACCATTGGGCCTTACTTTTCCAAAAAGGTTCTTCAATCTCAGGCACGTCCCCCTGTGTCTACAAAAGCGTCTGGAGTCCGAAAACGGCCCCCCAGAGTAACCATCAATACTCATACACTCAATTTCTAATGCGTATGTATGCAACCATGTATGTATATGAACACATATAAACATGTCAAATATACCACAATATGCAAACAGAAACATACACAATAACACATCTTCGCACCGTCGAGCCGCCTTACCAAGGCAGGCCCCGGAATTACCAGAATCACAAGCCAGTCCCGTTGAGCCGCCACATAGGCCGACCCTGGTAGGCATCCTCAGCGCTAGGAACACATCACAAACATGTTTTGTATGTATATTTGGCAAAACAATACAAAAACACACATATGGCAAGCAACACATACATCAAACACATAAAAGTGCCGGAATAAAGTGGTTACTACCTGGTAGGGGATATACTGTCTTTAATATTTTATTGTGCCTAATAATATTTTCAAGAAATCTCTTGACCTAATTAACACCAAAATACCTTATTTTTAGTATTGACGAAAATACCCTTGCATTATTTCTCAAAACCGAGCCCTTTACTTATTTTCTAGAAAATCCAGTGTTTCTGGCCCAACTTCAAGGATTTTTAATAAATTCTAGAAAACTCATATTTGAATGAAACCAGCTCCGTATGAACCAATAAAGTGTATATTTTTCATGAAAAATAATTTCAGAAACCAAAAGGACACATACTTTGGCATGTAGCCAATTTTCCACTCTCTGGTCCAGATTCGACCTGATGCTTTTGAGCCAACTTTAACAATTTTTATCTCTTAGTAGAAAAATCCAAATAATAAAAAATTATATATCAAGGTGAACCTTAGGATCTGTAATTTATCCCTGTAAAATTTTAGCTTAATCCAAGCTTATTTACGATTTTTAAAACTCAGTTAAAGGTTCACTGCCAGAATTTCCAGAATTGCCGAACAAGCTTGTCTTTAGTGTTTTTCGGTGTTTTAGAGTTCAGAAACTTAAATCACAAGTTTAAGTTCCAAAGGTGTGGGTTTTCAGTATTTACCTGAATCACTAAAAATAGTTTAAGTTTCCGAACTCTAAAACACTGAAAAACACAAAAGACAAGCTTGTTCGGCACTTCAGGAAATTCTAGAAGCGAACCTTCAACTGATTTTTAAAAATAGTAAATGAACTTGGATTAAGCTGAAATTATACAGAGATAAATTAAAGATCCTAAGGTTGACTGTGATATATAATTTTGTATTATTTGGATTTTTCTACTAAGAGATAAAAATTGTTAAAGTTGGCTCAGAATCATCAGGTCGAATCTGGACCAGAGAGTGGGAAATTGGCTACACGCCAAAGTATGTGTCCTTTTGGTTTCTGAAATTATTTTTCCTGAAAAATATACACTTCAATGGTTCAGATGGTTCTGGTTGCATGCAAACATTAGTTTTCTAGAATTTATTAAGAATCCTTGAAGTTGGGCCGAAACACTGGATTTTTCTCGGAAAATAAGTAAAGGGCTCGGTTTTGAGAAATAATGCAAGGGCATTTTTGTCAATACTAAAAATAAGGTATTTTGGTGTTAATTAGATCAAGGGAATTCTTGGAAAGGTCATCAAGCACAATAAAATATTAAAGACAGTATATCCCCTACTAGGTAGTAACCACTTTACTCCGACACTTTTATGTGTTTTGTTGTATGTTTTGCTTGCCATATTTGTTTTTGGTGTACGTGTTACCAAATATGCATACATAACATGTTGTGATTGTGTCCTTAGCGCTGAGGGTGCCTGCCGGGGTCTGCTTATGTGGCGACTCCACGGGAACAGGCGGTGCCTGCCGGGGTCTGCTTGTGGGCGAATCAACGGAAACAGGCTAGCGCTTGTGCTTCCGGGGCCTGTCTTGGTAAGGCGGCCCAACAGAGCAAAGACGTATTTCTGTGTGTGTTATTGTCTGCATATTGTGGTATTTGGCATATTCATATGTATTTACATACTATATGGTTGCATGCATACGCATTTCACATTTAGTGCATGAGTATTGATGGATACTCTGGGGGCATCTTTGGACTCCAGAAGCTATTGTAGACGCAGGGGCGTGCCTGATCTAGAAAGACCTTTTTGGAAAGGTAGCGCCTACCAGTGCAGTTGAAGAATAGGGATGCCCTATTATATTTTGTATTTATATCTTGGAATGTCTGTATATATTTTGGTATTTATTTTTGGATGACTGTACCCTTAACCCTTGGGGACTTATACTTTCTGTGTATTTTACTTTTACCAGTACAGTAGATAGTCCAAATCGGTTAAATGCTCTGTTGCACTCACTCTGATTTATGTTAAATGGACTTAATAATGAAGGAAATGTAAGTAATACAAGGGATCCCTCTAACCTGCCACCCGAAAGGGCGAGACCGGTAGGGGTGTAACACTTTCTTCCTTTTTTCTCCAAGCAAATATTTTTTATAATTAAAGGGGGCTGTGTGGGACATAAGGGGCCCACAAACCTGATCCCCTTCATTTTTTTTCCTTTTTCCCACCTAATCAGTCCAGTTCCTGGTCTACCAGTCCGTGTGGGTCCCGCTGGCCAACATGGTGTTTCCCTTCGCACTTTTCTTCATCTTTTTTTAGATATTTCCCCCTTGATTAAACCCTTACATGTGACACCTTCCAAACTTCCCAGAGTGGCCCCACATTTGTCTCATTTAATCGAAAAGAAGCCCTTAACTGGTCCCTATTGGTCCCCTTTCTACCCGTTAACATCCTATGGGACTTGTATTTTGTGCTTGTGCCTAAGTATGGATAAAATCATCTGATTTTCCTTCTCTCTCTCCATGTGGACGAAACTCAATGCTTAAGGGGTAAGGAATTGACTTTTCTACTCCTGTAATTATTACTTACTTTTTGCTTTTTAATTCTGTAGTGACATGTGTCCTCCAGCAGTGATTACATTGACTCCTTATCTTCAAAAACCTAGGGCATCCCTAACTTCCCTGAAAATGCTATATACTTACTTATACCTGCATATTTTTACTCAACTAATTGTCCTTTACCTTAGGACATAGTTAGGTGGCACCTTTTCCAACCGAATTTGTACCGTATGGGTCTTCTGTGCCCCTTTTTCCATTGGCACTTTATTTCACGGTTTATATATACTAGGTCCACTGACTTGTATAACCGAGTCATTAGCCCCTGAGAGACTTCCTATCTCTCGTCATATTTGTGACTCTTCTCAAACCGGGCTTAGTTGTATGCCTACTTTAGGCTTGTTCTCGATTCTCAGGGTCCACAATTCAAGATATTACATTATATATCCTTAAAAAAACATATTTTGGTATGCTTCTCCATGAATATTGTGGCCTATGCATTCAATATCCAATTTTTGTAGTAGATTACTCATTAACTATCATTAGCTCTTTGTAACTTCAACGAGAAAAAATAAAAAGAAAACCTTTTCAAAAATTGGGAAGTCCCAAACAAGAACAGTTTAGCTAGTAAGTATATAGTCTCTTGTTAGCATTTAATTGCTAATCACCATTTTAATTGATGGGGTCAACATTTTTGTTAAATGAGACTATCGGTATTAAGAGTAAGAGATTAAAAATATAATTTATAAAATGTTTGTCAATGCTCACTTAGTAGCAGTTTTCAAAACCACTACCAAATATGTACATACCAATGAAAATTGCTACAATCCCGACAAAATAACAGCTACAAATTAACAATGTTTTTTGTAGTAGATAAATGATCATTGTAACATCCTAAAATTTACTTAGAATAATGATAGAATAGATTAATGGTAATTAATTTACCAAGAAAAATTTAGTATAGGAGAAAAACTTTCTAATGTTAGTTAAAATAATAAGAATAATAATATTATTTTTTGTTATTATAATATATTATAATAATATAAATATATACGCAAGTTTTAGAAAACATGGTCGAAGGGGACAAGATTGCCCCCATTGTTGACTTTGAAAGGGGTAATAGTTTTCACCGCCAATATCACCCGTTTTCACCGAATTACCCCCTCCTCAACCACTATAAATACGCACCTTCGGGTGCGTATTCAGTAGAGCAAGTGAGTGTGAGAAAAATAGAGGGAGGAGAGTGGGAAAGCATAGAAATAATTATTTGGGGAGCCTAGTAATAGCTTTTTGGTGATTACTTGGAAATTAGTGAGTAACGGTAACTACGAATATTCTTCCATATACTTGTGAATTGTATATGATTATAAATTATATATATTTTTAGACTGAATTATGTGTATATGTATTATAATATTATTTTAATAAAAGCTGAATATTACATTATTGTGCCCATGAAAATTACAGTTTTGTACCTAGCAAAAATTACGGTTTTGCCCCGAATTTCAAAATGACAGTTTTGTTTGATGATATTTTATGAGATGTTCGGTTTACCTTGTGATGATATTTTATATGAATGGAAGCTTATTTTAATATACTTTATTTTTATTGAATATAATTATCATAACAGGTGTATTTGTGATGAGTTTGAGTAAGGAGGAATTTGAATGATAAAATTTCTTTATGTCATCACTCGGTGCACAGTGGATGGTACTTGTCAGGGCCTCATCTTCCATGTTTTCCTCTGGCCGGGATTACATTGGAGTTGTGGGACACGTGACACCTCCTTAGTTGTTATTTTTAAGGAGGGGAGCCATAGTCTATACTTAAGATCTATACCTTTGGCGGGTGTATCTTAGGTTTTTGTCAACTTGGAACCATCTAGTCAAATGAATGAGTTTCTGTTGGACTATATGTTAGCCTATGGCTCCAGTCAGCGGTACAAGGGTGGACGGTGATATAAGGGAAGCTGCATATTGCATACTGTATAATTGTATAGTTCACAATTTGACATAATGATGTAATATATGACAAGAATTTTGTATGAGAAATTATGATATATATATATATATATATATGAAATCAACTGCTTTTTGTCATATATAATTTGCTTGAGTACGGTAGAAACTTTTAGTAGTTCTTGAGACATGAAATCTTATCATATATTAACATTTTTCAAGTGAATATTCTAGCAAGGAGCAAGGGAAGGCACCTATGGAGTGAGCTTTGAAGGCTCTTTTGTAGCTTATGTTATGTTATTTTTATTTTCCATGACTCTAGAACTTCCGCATTGTGTGTAACTCTGAAGTATTTCAGAAATTTATTTTGACTTTGTATTATGAATTTTATTTGCAATGTTTATGTAATTTAATGATTTGGATATTGATCATCCCTGTTGGAGTTATTTCAAATATTTTGGTCAAGTTTTCGGATGTTGAATTTGGGGTGTTACATTTATTATTGATATGATCAAGGAATAAAAAACTGAAAGGAAAATGTCTAATGGAAAATACTAGTCCCTTATAATGTGATGAACTTGTGGACACTTGATTATATTTGTTTAATTGGATCTATGTTTAGTTTTGGAGCATGTACTTGATTATAAAAATGAATTGCTGGATGTATATATATAAGGCATAATAATTATCCTCACTTAGTTTTGTGTATTATTAGGTTTGGTTGGAAATTGAATGTTTTTTTAAAAGATTGTGGGTAGAAAATACGAATTACGTTTAAAAAAAAGTTGACTATCAACATTTGTTTTCTATAAAACAGTCATTGTACAATGCTTACAATGAATGCTTTGAAAACAATTCTAAAAAAATATCGTTGTAAGTCTACTTATAGTGATGGTTTTACTAAAAATCGACATTGTATGTAGCAGACATACAATGACTGCTTTCTAAAAGCAGTTGTAAATCACTTACAAGAATGGTTTTAAAACAAACTTCTATTCTAAAATTTACAATGATACTCACAAACACGTCGCCCTAAAAGCAGTCATTTAATAGTCTTAAAAACATATGTTAAAAGTACATTCTGTAGTAGTGAAAACACCTCTAAAATTGAGGTCTTATAAAAGAATGAGTCTCGTATTTCATTGGAAGGAATATTTATAATGACAATATCAACATCTATTTGGTGACGTTGGCAAGCGAGCTATGTAATCACCATAATGGTTAAATTCTCTTAGATGTAAGGTCAAATGTAACAACACACCCTCATGTCAACAGGTTGCAAATTTTACTCCCTCCGGTCCTAATTATAGGAGCAAATTTTGGAGTTGGTTTTGGTCCTAATTATAAGAGCAAGTTTTAACTTTTGTCATTTTTTCCCTATAATACCCCTATTTATACTTTCTCAATAATAATTAAAGACAATAATAATTTAATAATACACCTATATATTTTATAAAGTAAATAATGTTTGCAACTCATTAATGGTTTGATTTCTGAACTTTATTTATTTATTTTTATTTAAGCGTTAAAAACTAGGTATTTTAAAGTCATAAGGAAGCGTAAGATCCAAATTCTAAAATGAAATCTGTCGATAAGAATGCATCATCTTTTAAATGCATCCACGGATTATGAAATTTAAATTTTGAAATATAAGGCGTAAGCAAAATTTGATGAAGAAGATATTAAACTAGAGCGAACAAGCGGGAAAAGAAAAGGTAAGGAGAAGCTTACATTGAGAGTGCGTTGGATGAATTTGGCCCTCTTCTTGGGTCTCTGAGGGCGCTTAGAACCCTTGATTGCCGGAAAACTAGTTTTAGGTAAGTGTATTTTAGGAAAATACATATAATTAACTAATTTAACTTCCCTCCTTAATCCCTTCAAATTCTGGTAATTTGCTCTTATAATTAGGACCGGAGGGAGTATCATCCAACCGTGCTTAATATATTTCAAAATGTCAGGACGTTTCTAGACATTACTTATTTTTTTCACTTTTGTGATGAAAATTGGCTATGATCTCCATCAAGGTTTGAAGTGCTAATATTATTATGAGATATGTAACACCCCATTTTTAAAAGCGGAATAAAATGTTTTTTCCTTCCCATCAGAGTAGAGCATCGGAGCAAGGAGGTGAGTAACTGATAAATGTCAAAATAGTAACTACAGTCAGTGCAGTGTATCCAGATGGTCATTATAGTTGTACATTGATTCCACAATTCAAAAGTATAACTATGTAATGTAATAAGTACAACTTCAAAATATATCTCCAGTCGGGTCCCTTATGCAGGCTGCTTGCCCTTGTCGATCGCTCTTGGTCTTCCAGACCCTAAGCTATATTAAGCGCTGAGGTTCAATGCCCATTGGACCTCAGGTAATGGTTAACCTAATTCTTATGTAAACAATATATGTATGACAGATATTCATTACAGCATTAATCACACACAAGCACACAGTAGATGTAAGATTCATATATCAACAGTACACATCGCATGTAAAGTTATCTATGTCAACAGTACACATCACGTGTAAAATTATCTATGTCAACAGTACACATCACATGTAAAGTTGTCTGTGTTAACAGTACACATCACGTGTAAAGTTATCATCTATCACATATAAGCATACAATAAGCATCAGAGTTAGTGTTACGACGTGTGCCGTACCTTAGCCCGTCGAATGTCGGACGTCTATCCGCACTGTACGTCCCCTGACTTTCTCGGATATCCTATAATGGTATTTTTGCATTATTACCTCGTAAATAATATCTTAAGAGATATTTTACCCACCACTGACCTTTTTACCCTTGGTAAATTTCTTATTCCAATTATATCCCTTTATTTTCTCAAAAACGTGGTTTTCAGCATTGCTGGCAGATTTTTCGCCTGACTTCGATAATTCATAATTAATTCTACAAAAATTAAAACGAGGATCCATAAAATTCTTTGGAATACTTAACATGTCTATTTTCAAGTAAAAATACTTACATTCACCCAGAATTAGTGAATCATTCCCAGTTTAATATTCTTTAACCTCTGCCCAGAATTTTTCCAGAAAAACGTAGCCTAACTTTGGGAATTTTTGTCTCACTGTACAAAGCTCATTTTAACATGTTCTTGGTATATTTGAAAAGGCCTATATGTCTACTTTAACCATGAATGTTTACAGAATTTTGTTACTTCATTTTCAACATAAAGTATTGGCATTTGTATCACTCGACTTCAGAAATTTCTACCCGATGAATTTTCTCCGAGCTTCGCTACTTCGATCATAATTTTCCAGAAATTTTGCTATCACTACTACAAAACAGGGATACGGAGTCCTATTTTTTGTACTTCTGGAGTCCTTTTCAGAGGGGACGTCTATCTGGGGGGCGCCATAGGGAAAACTTAAGGAGTCCTATTTTATAATTAGATGCCTAATATAAGGAGTCCTATTTTAAAATTAGACGTCCTTTCGTGTATTTTTTTTAAAAAAAAGAACCCCGAACTTGCTTAGGTTCGGGATGTAGGCAACCTACTACCAAGAAGAACCGACAACCAGATAAGAAGAAGACAGATTACCAGAAGCAACAATCAACTACACAAAATCAGAAACTTAAATCAATAATATCAATGCTTGACGGCTTGAAATTTCAAAATGAAAAAAGGCAAATCGAACTAAAAACTATTAATAATATTAGATCTACGAGACACAAAATCGAAACTTTAATCGGATCTACACACAAAAAATCGGAGAAGGGAGGTCGACGGAATAGACACCCGAGACGGAGGGCTAGAACCATGAAGATTTCAAAATAAAGGAAAATCCAAGTTGCACTTAACCCCGATCTGGCAATGCCGCACCTTGTCGTCGACGGATCTGTCAACCGTCAAAGCTATTGCAACCCAAATCGTAGATCTCGCAACCTAGAGACGTTGTCGCCGTAAGGGATGGAGAGGAGGTCGCGGCCGCGCCGCCGGCGTCTCCGGTGGCGTGGTGGGTCATGAACGCTACAGATCTGAAAGAAAATGAAAAGTGAAATGATAATGGGAGTGAAAGGGTCACGATGCACGGGATATGAAAAAATGAAGAACTTTTGACGCGGATGTGAAAAAGGTGGATTATTTAACTTAGAGCATAACTTTTGGAGTCTAACTTTATTAATTAGACTCCAAAAGTTATGCTTTGGGGTCTAAGTTTAAAACTTAGACTCCAAAAGCATAACTTTTGGAGTCTAATTAATAAACTTAGACTCCAAAAGTCAACTTTTATCACATATAATTACAAAAATGCCACCGCCTTTATTTTTTACTTCCTTTTTTTAAAAAAATAGGACGTCTTTTTGGGACGCAAAATCCGTTTTTTGTAGTAGTCTATACTATATGGCTCATTTTATTTTTGAAATATTAACATTTCTAACTATAAAAAAATGATACTAACATTATTCTAACATATCTAAGATCAAAGCTACTTCTATATAAGAAATTAAGAACTACAACTTAAAGAACTTACTTGCAAATGCTAGACTCCTTCAAGAAGCTCCTCACTCGCCTCTTTTCTCTCTATATTCAGATGCTATGCTTGCTCTTGCTTGTGAAGGTGTGAGGAATAATGAAGCCTAAGCCCTCCTATTTATACTAAAAGGTCATGGCACTCTTGGCTCCGAGAGTGCATTGGTGGTCTTTCCACCTTTATGCATTCTCCAAGCATGCATTGGTGGCCTCTCCACCTTCATGCATTTCCCAACTTGGTGCTTTAATTTCCTAGTTACTCTAAGTATATTTGTAACTAGATGACTTTGGTGGTTGGTTAGCAATTAGGAAAAATGCTCTTAGGGTTTAGTTTGAAGTCTAATCCAATTCCCTAATTAGTTTTGTGATTCTTAAACATTATGGCTTAATTAGAAGTATTTAATTACCCCTTCATCATTTTAGAATTTATTGTATTTGTTAGGTAATAATTAAGATGATAATTCATCCTAAGCCAAATTTGTGTTCTAGTCCTAGATTAATGCTTATATTTAATCTAGGATTAAAATCCCTAATTGTCTTTTTGATAATAATTGATTGATTCAATTGATTTATGAATTTATGATGAGAATTAGTGTTTAATTAGGCAAATATCACCTATGGAACCCTTGATCCACAATGTGCCAACAAGGCCAATTAACTCTAATCACCCCAACCCTTGATCCTCATTGTGCCAACAAGGCCATTTGGATTTAATTACTCCATTGGTTAACTTTACAATTATTGCATTTAAATAAATTCCTCGCTTCTCCACTAGACACACATCACTCACAACTTTATTTTCATGGTGCAAAATCATCCACTCACAAGCCTTTGTTGCCTCTTGAATTTTCACTTAGGTTTAGTCTTTAATTAGCTTAATCTTTGGTCATTAATCCTAAAAATGGTGTTTTAGGTGTTATTGAATTTATTTGATTGGCTACTATATTAATCATGATCATTAGTAATCATCTTTATGTTAATCTTGGCCCTTCATTAGCCATTGGTCTTTAATTAGGGTCACACATCCCAAGTTAAGACATGTTGTTATATTAATTATGAAAGTTTATGAAATTAATCTAATTAATGTAGATTTAATTATCTACTAATTGTTGGCAATTATATTTAATTGGATTAATTATTTTCTCACAACTTTTGAGTTTACTTTGGTCATTTATGCATCATGCATTAATTTAATAATCTTAGGGCAACTTAGGGTCCCTAATATAATATTGGATTTTTGCCCCTTTAATTTATAAGGAAAATTGTAACATCCCAATTTTCTAAAGCGTTATCAAATAGTTTGATCAGAGTAGAGTATTGGAATAATTTAAAAGAGCGAGTATCGATAAACTTTCACCGTTGGTGTATCTCGGTTGCTTTACGGTACATTTATTCGAATATTCAAAAATACGCTAATACATATCCAAAAAGAAATTCTCCACTGGTCTTCACTGGTCTTTGCTTGCCCTTGTCCTCGGTCCCCGATCCTCCGGATCCCGAGGCTATAGCGAGAGCCGAGGTTCAATGGAATTGAACCTCGGGTAACGGTTAACCTCATGCTTAAATATGACAAGATATGTATGACAGATATTCATGGCGTTTCAAGAACAATCATTACATAAGCACACAAGATGTATCCCAACAAGAGTACATAAGCACACAAAAGAGATGTTTCCCAACAAGTACATAAGCACACAGCAGATGTATCCCATAAGCACACAGCAGATGTAAAGTTATCTATCATATATAAGCATACAATAAGCATCGGAGTTAGTGTTACGACGCGAACGTACCTTCGTTGATGAATTCGGTGCGTTTGTCGGTCGAAAATGCGTTCACGGATATCCTATGAGGGTAATATCGCATTTATTAATTCCCAAAAAATATCCTAATAGATATCTTAGTCACAAATGACTATTTTTCCCTTGCAACATTTATTTTTCACTTTATTCCTTCAAAATTCATAGAACAACGCTGGTACAAATCTAGGCAGCATTTCGTCTAACTTTGAAAAATCATAATTAATTCTAGAAAAATCGAAACGAGGATCCGTAAAATTTCTTGGAATCCTTAGGATGTCTAATTTCAAGTAAAAATAATAAAATTTTCCTAGATTACACGATTCACTCCCAGGTTTTAAGTTTTGAACCTCTGCCCAGAATTTTTCCAGAAATTCGTAGCTAAATTTTGAGAATTTCTATCTCACTGTACAAAACTCATTTCAACATGTTCTTGGCATATTGGAAAAGCCCTATATGTCTACTTTCACCATGAAGTTTCCCAGAATTTTTCAACATCATTTTGAACAAGAAATATTGGCATTTCTATCGCTGATTTCAGAAATTGCTTACCGACAAAATTTCGCCGAACTGCGTTACTTCTTCGGTGTTTTTCTTCCAGAAATTTTTCCCTAACCCTTCCTTCATCAATTTTTCGAAATAAAGCTATTTTTAACCATAAAAACATGAAAATAAAAATACTCTAGAATTTTTAAGATTAAAACACAACTATCTATGAATTTAAAACTCAAAACTCAAGAACTTGCTTACCTATGCTTGAACTCCTTCAAGCTACTTCCCACTCAACCTCACTTATCTCTAATTTCAGATTTCTCTTGCTTGTTTGGTTTGAAGAATGGAGAGGTTTGCTCTCTATTTATAGGCTCCAAGCAACCCCTTTCAACAAGCTATCTCTCTTCCCTCTTGGCTTTGGACTTGTGTTTTCTATTATGCCACATAAACAATAATTCTATGGTTGGAAGGGAGGATGAATCATCACCTTTTACTCCCTTTAACCTTGCATTGTTGGCTCTTCCATGTTCCACCACCTCTTGTCCTTGTCTCTTAACTTGCCTTGTTGGCCCTTTCTACTTCTCATATTTATCTATGGAACACTCATTGAGCCAACAAGGCTCTTCTCATTTAATCACTACACACACACATACACACACACACACAAAATTGCCACATCTCCCCATTTACTCCATGCATTCTTGCTTGTTGTTTTCATTGTTCCACATCTTTAGCTCTTATTGGTTCATGAATTACCACTTGGATTTAGGCCTTAACTTAAGTAATTAATTTAAACCTTTGGCTAATTATTTCCAACAAGGTGTTCTTAAATATTATTAGGCTTATTTGATTGGTTACAATATTAATCATAATCATATGTTATCAATTTAATTATGAAAGTTTATGAATTTAATTCAATTAATGTAGATTTAATTATCTACTAATTGTTGGCAATTTTCTTTAATTTGCTTAATTATTTCCTCACAACTTTTGGGTTTACCTTAGTCATTTATGCACCATGCATTAATCTAATAATCATAGGGCAACTTATGGTCCCTAATATAATATTGGATTTTTGCCTCTTTAATTTTCAAGGAAACTAATCAAATAAATTACTAAAATTAGAGACAACATGCTTTCCTATTTTAAATAGGTATTATTCTTTCCAAACAATAATATTCAAGAGAAATATGAATTTTGTGGTATTTTATGATCCCAAAATAAAATTAGAGAATTTGGTTTTTGATTACCTCAATTCTTAGAGAAAATTCCCTAAATTAACATAAATATGTTACTCAATTTTGAGACCACATATTCAACTATTTTTAATAGGCACTATTTACCAAAGTATTGTATTTAAAATAATTAGGGATTTTTTTTTCCGGGTATTACAAAAAGAATCAAATAAATTATTAAAATTAGAGACAACGTATTTTCCTATTTTAAATAGGTATTAATTCCCAAAATATCATATTTAGGAGAAATACAAATTTTGGGTATTACAAGATAGGATATTGTAACTACCATTTTTATCACTACCAATGTTACTACCACTTTTCCACCGTTAAATCATAATCTTAATAGGAGAGAGAAATTATAAAGGTAGATGAGATTCTGATCTAACGGTGGAAAAGTGGTAGTAACATTGGTAGTAACAAAAAATGGTAGTAACAATATCCTATCCCTCTTATTATTATGGTTTGAAGATTTGACGTTGATTCCTGGGGATGATGACAAGTGGAGGGTTTGTGATGCTCCCAAAAGATTCTTACTCTTCATCTCTTTGCCTTTGCCACATAAAACCAGGTATAGTCCACATTGTAACATCCCATTTTTGAAAAGTGGAATATAATATTTTCATCAGAGTATAGCATCGGAGCAAGTGAGTAACTGATAAAACATTAACTGTGTCGTATCCGGTTATTTAGATTAGCGGAACAATTATCTGAGTATTTAACAATATAACAATGTACATCCCAAAATAAAAATTTCTAGCCGAGTCTTCACGCGTCTTGCTTACGCTTGTCTTCGGTCCTCATTCCTCCGGACCACGGAAGCTATGGTAAGTGTAATACCCCAAAATTCATATGCCTCTTGAATATTATAATTTGGCCAAATAATACCTATTTAAAATAGGAAAGTATGTTGTCTCTAATTTTAATAATTTATTTGTTTATTTTCCTTGGAATTTAAAGAGGCAAAAATCCAATTTTATTTTAGGGGTCATAAATTGCCCTATAATTATTAAATTAATACAAGGTGCATAAATGGCCGTGAAAAGCTAAAAAGTTGTGAGAAAATAATTAAACCAATTAGAGAAAATTGCCAACAATTAGTGGATAATTCAATCTATGTTAATTGAATTATTTCCATAAACATTCACAATTAATTTAGTGGCATAGGTTAAAGGCATAATTAAGGATGTATTACCTTAATTAAGAAATAAGGGCTAGTGAAGGGCTAGGATTAGCATAGAAGTGGTTTCTAATTAATCTTGGAACCAATCATATTTTGACAATTACACTTAACTACTTTATTAGGGATCCTAATTAAGATTAGATATGGAGGGCTAAGATTAAATTTAATAAAGCCAAATCCAAAGGCCTTAATTAAGCCTCATAAAGCCAAATCCTTGTGAAATTGAATTGGCCAATGATAAATCAAGAAAATATTCTTAATCCTCATAAAATTAATTGGACCAATAAGAGATTAGCATAAATTGAAGGTCAAGATTAAATCTAATAAAGCTAATCTAAGGGTTTTACAATTAATTTAATAAAGCATAATCCATGTGAAATTAAATCCACCAATAAGAGAAAAGAGTTGTGAGTGTGTGTGTGTCTAGTATTCAAGAGAGAGAAAGAGAGAGAGAAAAAAAATTAATTAAAGCAAATTTGATAAAGTTTGAAATCCTAGAGTAAATTGGATAATGGTTTGAAATCCAAGAAATATCGATGTACACGTAAAAACTCAAAACAACAAATAAAGTGAGAATTTATACAAATTTAAATAGTTGTGAAGAAGTAGGAACCCTGGAGAAAATATAAGGACTTGTCTTGAACCCACATAATCTAGCGCTCGAAAGTAAGCCTGGTAAAGGCTATTTTTGCAAACGTTGAAGAATAAGCTTAGTACAACCAGGGGGAATCTAATTAGACTATAATTCTCGGATATCCAACTACTAATCAAAAAGCATACACGAATTCAAAAGTCTTGGTAATTGATCAAGCAACCAAAAATAGATTTCATTAAAGTAAATTAATTCTCAAAAAGCAAAACTTAGAGATTAAGTTAGGGTTTCTAATCACATGGATGGATGAGATTAAAACTTCTTTACTATGTTTAGATCCAAGGGTTCATACACAAGAAGAGTTAAGTTTGAAATATTTACCAAGGTGCCATAGCCTTTTGCTATAAATAGGGGCTTTGGTCTTTATTATTCTTCACCAATTCACAAAGGTATTAAGCATATTTGAGAGAGTAAGGAAGATGTAATACCCTAATTTTCATAACTCTTATAACATTGTATTTTGGAGAATAATTACTAAAATACAAAGGTGAACTTATCTATTGATTATATTTTCATCTAAATTCCATTTTGGAATAAATTAGCCAAAGGTTAATTATGAGACTACATATTAGGGCCTATTAAATGTGATATTAAATCACATGAAATAATAGCTATTTTAAATAACCATAGGCTAAACTTAAGACCATATTTAAGGATTTTAAAATATGATATAGATATCATATTTAATCATTGTTTTAATTTAACCAAAAGAGATAAGGAATCACATAAAATGATAATTGTTTATGACTTAAAAATAAGTAAGAAAATGTTATGGAAACACTTAAATTAATTAAAGGGATTAACAACAATTAATGGGCAATTAAGCTTACATTAATTAAAGTGATTATGTAATTCTTCAAAATTAATCAAGAGGCAAATTAAGAAGCAACAATTAGGGAATGTCTTAATTAAAAATCAAGGATCAATTAAAAGACAAGATTAGCATAGAATGAGTCACTAATGACCATAATTAACTAAGAAACCAATCATACTATGTTTAAAGGCCTATAAAACACTACATTATGAAGGCTAATCAAGCTAAATTGAATCAGCCCTCAAAGTCAAGAAAAAAGTAACGCATAGGCACATAGGTGTCTTTGTAGAATGATTAAATCAATGAGATAAAGCAAGCACATGCAAGTCATAAATTATGGAAGAGGATTATGTACTTTTAATTAAGAGACTTAATGACCATGGAAGAGGATACATTGGAAAGAGAAAAAAAAATTAAAGCAAATTTGATAAAGTTTGAAATCCTAGAGTAAATTGGATAATGGTTTGAAATCCAAGAAATATCCGATGTACACAAGAAAAAACTCAAAACAACAAATAAAGTGAGAATTTATACAAATTTAAATAGTTGTGAAGAAGTAGGAACCCTGGAGAAAATATAAGGACTTATCATGAACCCACATAATCTAACCTCGAAAGTAAGCCTGGTAAAGGCTATTTTTGCAAACGTTGAAGAATAAGCTTAGTACAGCCAGGGGAATCTAATTAGACTATAATTCTCGATATCCAACTACTAATCAAGATACATACACAATTCAAAAGTATTGGTAATTGATCAAGCAACCAAAAATAGATTTCATTAAAGTAAATTAATTCTCAAAAAAGCAAAACTAAGAGATTAAGTTAAGGTTTTCTAATCACATGGATGGATGGGATTAAAACTTCCTTACTAAGTTTAGATCCAAGGGTTCATACACAAGAAGAGTAAAGTTGCAAATATTTACCCAATTGCCATACCATTTTCCTATAAATAGCAAGCCATATGCTTCATATTTTCTCACCAATTCACAAGCATAGGAACTGAAACATAGAGGGAAAGTGAGAGTGAGAGTCTTGGAGAAGAAGGAGCAAAGTTCTTGGTAAGTCCTCTAGCTCTAGCTTTAAGTTCTTTAAGTTTTACTTCTTAAATTAATAGTTAGAAGTAGCTTTGATTTTAAATATGCTAGAGTAATTTTAATATCATGTTTTTATAGTCAAAAATAGTGATATTTCAAAAATTAGATGAGCGACCTGGTATAGCAAAATTTCTAGAAAACTATGAGCAAAGTAGCGAAGCTCGGCAAAAATTCATCGGGTAGGAATTTCTGAAATCGGTGATAAAAATGCCAATATTTCATGTTGAAAATAAAGTTAAAAAACTCTGGGAAAATTCATGGTTAAAGTAGACATATAGGGATTTTCAAATATGCCAATAACATGTTAAAGTGAGTTTTTTTCAGTGAGATAAAAATTCTCAAAGTTGGGCTACGAATTTCTGGAAAAATTCTGGACAAAGGCTCAAAACTTTAAAACTGGGAGTGACTTGTGTAATCTGGGAAAAAGTGAGTATTTTTACTTACAAATAGACATCCTAAGGAGTCCAAGGAATTTTATGGATCCTTGTTTCAATTTTTTTAGATTTAATTATGATTTTTGAAAGTTACCGAAAAATCTGCCCAGAAAATACTGCACTGCGTTTTTAAATAAATATAAGGGCAAAATCGTAAATAAAAAATCCACCAAGGGTAGAGAGGTAAATAGAGGTGAAAATATCCCTTAGGATATTATTCTAAGTACTATGGTGATATGTTAGGATATCCGGGATGTCCGGGGCTGGGTTCAAAGGTCAGGCATGTGGCCATTACATGGTGAAAGGTACGTTCGCGTACTGTAACACTAACTCTGATGCTTATTGTATGCTTATATGTGATAGATTAATTCAAAAAGACATGGACGAGACTCTGTCTCAGGTCATGCACCATGGCTAAGTTATGGGGCTTAGTTCACATGTTTATACATTCAGCTATACACGAGTTATGGTTTTGATAATGCCGTTGAGTTTTCCTAGTGCTGAGGACACAATAGGCCATCGTGGCACTGGTGAATAGTACAGACCATAATAACGTTCATATGCAGTGGCTATGTTCTGTTATTATCCTTCATATGTGATTCTGCTGCAATGTCATGAATATCTGTCATACATAAACTGTTACATAAGCATGAGGTTAACCGTTACCTGAGGTTCAATGGGTATTGAACCTCAGCTCTTACTATAGCTTCAGGATCCGAAGTGAATGGGATCGAGGACAAGGGTAAGCAGCAGGCATAGGGACTGGCTGGAGAAAGTTCTTTTGATATGTACTTAACGTTGTAGTAATTCAAAATTTTTGTATCACTATGGAAGCAAACATATACAATACAATGGATGTTTATCGATTACTCTTCAATTTAAATACTTCCGATGCTCTACTCGATCAAATATTTCAAAAAAAAAAAAAAAAAAAAAAAAAAAACGCTTCCGAAAATTGGGATGTTATAGAAGAGGGTGAAGAGCTTCTTGAAGAAGTAGCGAGGTTCTTGGTAAGTCCTCTAGCTCTAGCTTTAAGTTCTTTAAGTTTTAGTTCTTAAATTAATAGTTAGAAGTAGCTTTGATTTTAAATATGCTAGAGTAATTTTAATATCATGTTTTTATAGTCAAAAATAGTGATATTTCGAAAATTAGATGAGCACTTGGTATAGAAAAATTTCTGGAAAACTATGAGCAAAGTAGCGAAGCTCTAACGAAAATTCATCGGGTAGGAATTTCTGAAATCAGTGATAGAAATGCCAATATTTCATGTTGAAAATAAAGTTACAAAATTATGGGAAACTTCATGGTTAAAGTAGACATATAGGGCTTTTCAAATATTCCAAGAACATGGTAAAGTGAGTTTTTTACAGTGAGATAAAAATTCTGAAAGTTGGGCTACGAATTTCTGGAAAAATTCTGGGCAGAGGCTCAAAACTTTACAACTGGGAGTGACTCGTGTAATCTGGGAAAAAGTGAGTATTTTTACTTACAAATAGACATCCTAAGGATTCCAAATAATTTTACGGATCCTTGTTTCGATTTTTGTAGATTTAATTATGATTTTGCAAATTTACCGAAAAATCTGCCCAGAAAATACTGCACTGCGTTTTTAAATAAATATAAGGGCAAAATTGTAAATAACAAATCCACCAAGGGTATAGAGGTAAATAGAGGTGAAAATATCCCTTAGGATATTATTCTAAGTACTATGGTGATAATTTTTGACAATGTTCCACTGATATACATAAACCATAAACAGAGTGTGTGTGTTTTTTTTTTCAAGTTTTAAGTTTATAAAAATAGCATTGGTGACGGATTAATTTAATACCCAAATAAGCCACATATAATACCATGAAACAGTATAGTCCAAGTCATCTTTGGTGTAACATCCCATTTTCAAAAGCAATATATATATATTTTTTTTCATCTGAGTAGAGCATCGGAGCGATTGAGTAACTGATATTTATATTCAAAATGCCGTAAGTCTGGCTGATTATAGTAGCGGTACATTATACCGAGTGTTTTCAAAGTAAATAACAAAAGAAAGTCTTCAGCTGAGTCCCTATGCATGCCGCTTGCCTCTTTCCTCGATCCTCGGTCCTCCTGACCCTAACGCTATGTTAAGAGTTGAGGTTCAATGCCCATTGAACCTCGGAGTAATTAACCTCATGCTTATGTGTGACAAAATATGTATGGCCGATATTCATAACATTACGGATTAACCAATACATAGCACACAGCGAGATGTAAGGTTACAACAATACATAAGCACACAGCAGATGTAATGCCAATCACAACAACGAGTACATAGCACACAAGACATGCACATCAACCATGTTTGCACTAACCAATACCACGACGACTCCTCGTGTCCTCGCGCTAGGAAAACTCAACGACATTACCAAGACGTAACCCGTATAAACAAAGCTGAATGTATAAACAGTGAACTAAGACGAGTCTTAGACACGGTGCATGACCCAAGACAAAGTCCTGTCCATGACTCTATGAATAGTCTATCACATATAAGCATACAATAAGCATCAGAGTTAGTGTTACAGTACGCGAATGTACCTTCGTTGACGGAAAATGATACTTTTTGACAGCGGTACGTGATTATAGATATCCTATAAGGATAATATCATATTATCAAGGCCCAACATCATAATAGGCATTTTCGGTACAAATTACCATTTTGCCCCTAACTCTCCTAATTGGCGGAATTTCGCCGAACTTCGTTACTTTAACTCTAATCTTCCAAAATTTTGACATATCTCCATCTCCAATATATTTTTGAAATAAATATCATATTTATCCCTAAAACATGATATCTAAACTAACTTGGAAGATTAAAGATTAATCTAGCATTTCTACTATAACTATCGAAGGAACTACCAAAACTTAAGACTAGGGACCGAAGAACTTACCCAAAGACTTCGCTACTCCTTTTTCGAGCTCCTCCTTGCTCTCACTTCTCTCTAACCTCTCTCTAGGATTCCTTTGTGAATTGGTGAGTTTGAAGAGAAATGTGAAAGGCTATTTATAGCAAAAGCCAAGGATCTCATCCCTTGGATCAACCTTTGCATCAAGGGCTAGGATGATGAAGATGTGACCTTATGAACATCACTCATTTTCCTCTTCTCTCCACCACAAAAATGTCCCCTTACTTTATGCATTTACCCGATAAAATCCCCGATCGGTGTTCTAATCGCGTAATCTTAGAAAATCTCAAAAATCCGGAACACAAATGACCTTGAAGTTCTATTCTTCCTCTTTGGAAATATCTGAGTTAACTAAATTTTTGATCCCATTAAGGGTATTCCGTTGTGCGTTGAACATTTTCGAATGACGGTTTTGTCGATTCTGAAAATTACTTTAGGTAATGCTAATTTTGGGACAAAAATCCACGATTCATAATATGTCCAGTTGTTTTCTACTTAGTTCAAGGATTTCAAGTTATGATTTATTTTCCATTGGTTCTCACTTTTCTTATATGCCCTTTGTTTACAAAATATCTTTTCATCGATCCCTTATTCACCCATTGGGTTACGGAAATGACTTCCGCTAACACCAACTTCGGACAAAAATTCACTTGTTTGTAATATGTCTTGACCTAAGAAACTTAGTTCATGGTTTTCTAGATAGGATTTAATTTCTATCGGTTCTCATTTATCTAACCTGGTTCTCCCACAAATATCTTAATTATATTATTATTTAATTAACAAAATATCATGATATTATTTTTGAAAAACCCACAACCCTTTTCACACTCAAATTTCGGTTTTCTCTTCCCTTTATTATTATTATTATTTTTTTATCTAAATTAGCTAGAAGCTTAATTAGAGCCTTAATCCCATGATTAGCAATCTTTTAGAATTTAGGGTTTTCATGTTCTTAATCTCACCAATTTTTCTTAATCGTTTCTAATTGATTAGCAAGCACACTTTATGCTAATATTAGCCATAAACACTTAATTACGGGATTTTTCATAATCTACCTTAAATATTCTCTTGTTCGAGGCTTAAACAATTAGCCATTAATTACTTAACTAATCACTTTCTAATTGTTGATAATTTCCTTAATTAGGATTAATCATTTTCTCACAACTATTTCATTGACATTGGTATTTTATGTTCCACATATCATATTAAAAATCATGGGGCAACTTATGCTCCCCAAAATTATATTTAATTTTGCCTCATTATTTTTCAAGGGAAATAATCCCAAAAATTCCTAAAATTAGAGACAACATACTTTCTAATTTTCAATAAATATTTTATTGCCTCTTGGGATTTATCATAATATTTTCGGGCATTTCATGGCCCATAATTGCATTTAGGGATTTTGACACTTTAATCCCTCTAATTTCATTAGAAATTTCCCTAGACAATAGAATAAGTATCCTACAAGGTTTTAAAATCACATATTCACATATTTCCAAATAGGTATTATTTGCTAAAATATAGTATTCCAGATAGATAATTATCCGCGTATTACATTTGACCTCTTCTTCCTGCAAACAAATTCACAAGTATATCTATCAAACTGTGTTAATCCATGCAAAATATAACAACTTTATTAAAGTACACCAATTATTTTTATTTTTTTTATAAATAAAAAGTTTTGGAGGGGTTCGACATCAGTCCCCCACCAAGGCCAGGCACGGCCCCGGGCTCTTTGAGCACTTAATGGGGACTAACGAGATCGCCTACCAAAGAAGTCTCAGCGACGACAGCGAGGATCGAACACACATCCCTTTGGGATTTAACCAAATCCCTTACCATCTATGCCAACTTCCTTTAGCAAAGTACACCAATTATGAGTCATAATCAGCGTGATGACAATTTTTTCAAAGCCCAAGTTTAGTTGGGTGGTAAACCCTAGCTATCTATCAGAATACTCCACAAGTAGCCCTCTTCAAGAAGATTAAAGTTATAATATCCTAAAAGTAACCCTTTCCTTTCAGTCTAGATCAAGCTCTCAATTACTCATTTTAGTTTTTATTACAAGTCACCAACTAAAAATCATTTTTGTTTCCAAATATAAGGCACCAACTGGTGCGTTAATTACACCCTTATTTTTAATTGAGATTCAAAGTTGGAAAAATTAAGTCACATCATTTAAAGATGGTTAAGTTAGAAAATTTATTCAATTTAGGACAAATTAAATCACTTAACTACTGTTTCTAGCTCCGCGAGAATGGACAAATCTCAAAGGAGAGCACAAAACAAAGGACTGGCCTACTGAATATAGGAAAATACTTTAAACCCGTTAACCACATTTCATTTGTCAAGCTCTAATATGGGACTCATAACAACCAATTTCATGAATAAAACGCCAGCCAACCAGCCAGCACAATCTCAACACTGAGCTCAATGAGGGTTCATAACAATCATACTTGATAGAGACTTGAGAGGGAAAAAATGAATAGAGCAAGGGGAGTTATAAAAGTAGTGGCGAAAATGAAACGATAAACGATCACAATTCGCAAGTCCATGCCATCATAGAAGACAAGCGTGTAAAGAATGTTAACGCCAACATAAAATAGTTGAACCACCACCATTAGTATGGTTGGTATCAACCCGTCCACAACCTCACATATGTTCTTTGTCATCTTTACCATCACCGCCAGTAACGGCACCGCCACCAGGTGTGGACAAGGCCAGCGAGAGAAGGACTGAGAGGCGCAAGAACACTGAGGGTGTGTTGAATTGTGCTTGTTTTTGGGTGAGATCTATATTGTATGAAATGGGCTATTTATAAAGGGAAAAGAACAAGAAAATAGTCATTATTAAAAAAATAATTTTAAAAATAAGTGTCCTTTTTTGAAGGACATTTCATTTAATTAGCCGAATGGCATAGATGATATAACGATAAATGTTTCTTTAATTAGACACAGATAAGACAAATTATCTCATTTTTTCATGTCTACCGCTCATGATTTTCTTTATTAGTGGAAGACAAGACAAAAAGAGAATAAAACAAAAATACTAGTGGCAGCGATTCTTCTATTGTAAAAAATAAATAACTTCTTACAGTTGGCTGTGGTAGGGCTTCCCACTTCCGGAGATATTTTTTTTAAAAAAAATTCTCATTCGTATTTTGTTTTATGATATAAATAATATTTCCTACTAACAAATAGAAACTAATTAAAACTCGATCATATTTCTATTCTCTCAAAAAAAAAAAAAAAAAATTCCATGAATCAATTTTACGAGTTTGACTCCAAAAAAACCAATTGACAAGTATTATAAACTTGTGATCATTGTAAATTTATATATTGTGTTGGGAGAGGTAGTCATGAAAACCAAAGGATGATAATATCAAAAAATTTATATATTGTTTTCACTAAACCAAACTCAAATGTGGAACAGAATATTTATTTGTTTCATTGATAACTAATTTGCACGTATCAAGAAAATTGGTAAAATTTGTTAATTGCAAAAAATATGTGTTGTTTTTTTTTTTAAAAAAATATTTCTTCGGTTCTTAATATAAGACCCAACTGAATTTTTTTAGAGATTAAGGAAGTTAAATAAATTAGTTTAAATTATTTATATTTATTAATTTCTCCAAACTAATTTGTCAAACTTTTAAAGTGATATATAATCTTTTTTGGGTTCGTGACTATTCCTCCCGGTATAAGTGTCTCTTCTAGGACTCGAACTTGAGACTTAAAGAGATCCAGTTGTTGACATAGCTCCCGCAAAATGAAGTACGTAACCCTAGTCACATCCACGAGATGTTGTCTTTAAGAGCTATTCCGCTACCACTTTGGTTGATAGGAAGCAACACTCCCCAAGATTAAATAGATTCTTCTTGTAGATAGAGAGTGAGCAGAACAAAAAAATATAACAGCAACTAGCAGGCAAAAATAATGAAGGCAAAGAAATAACTTAGAGGAGGAAGAGAGTGCTTGAGATTTCTAAAGCGGGATGCCTTAAACCTTTCCAGACTCTCACTTTTATAACTACTAGAAAATGTCCAATTTGCGATGGAATTTGCGAGGAAAAAAATTCCGTCGCAAATTGGGGTAAATCTGCGAGGAAATAAGTTTCCCTCGCAAAAAAGTAATCTTGCGAGGGAAAAAAGTTCCCTGGCAAAATGGTCATATTTTGCAAGGGAAACTTTCTTCCCTCGCAAAATATGACCACTTTGCGAGGGAAACTTTTTTTCCTCGCAAAATTGACCATTTTGGGGGGAAAATTTCCCGCCAATTTCCCCATTTTGCGAGGGAACAATGGTTCCCTCGCAAAAAGTCCCCAATTTTGCGAAGGAATCGGTTTTCCCTCGCAAAATAGTGACTTTTCGAGGAAACTTAATTCCTCGCAAAATAATATGTATATTTTTTTTATAAATATCTCGAACTTTGCGATGGAAAAAAATTTCCCTCGCAAAAGTAACTATTTTGCGATGGAAGAGTGTTTCCCTCGCAAAAAGTCCCCAATTTTGCGAGGAAACTTTTTTCCCTCTCAAAATATTTTTATGATGGAATCTTATTTCTCTCATAAAATTAACCTATTTGCGAGTGAACATGACTTTCCCTCGCAAAATATCCTAGTTTTGCAAGGAACTACACTTTCCCTCGCAAAAAAATGCAATACCCTCCCTTTTGCACACAAACGGCAGAAACACTCAAAGTGTTAGGTCTTCATCCTTGTCGCCCCGAAGCTCAGCGGCCGGCGCCTCACCATCTCGCCATCTCTCGATCTTGGCCACAAACTCTCATCATTTCTTTGTCTCTCGTCTCTCTGGATTTGGATCTCAGCCTCTCGCAGTCTCGCCCTTGAACTTGCCCTCAGCCTCGTTTCAAACGCCTTGCAGGTTCGTTTCGAACGATTATTCTCTCTATCTCGATATTTCTGAAATTATTCACTGCTTATATCACTTGCAGTCTTATCCAAGCAGAATCAATAAAACCGACAATAGTGACTGGCAGCCATGGGACCTGGGTCCAGACACAGGCTCACCCTAGTGGCACCAGCGTCATCTGCGTTCTGTATAAGCTCCTTCAACACTGTGTTTCCCTCAGGGGTTGGTGTTGAAAAAGTCTTGGGCTGGTTGTAGGGTGTTGGTATCCACGTCGAGTTGAAGTACGGGTCACTGGGCTTGGCGCGCACGTGAGTGAAAATAGGAGAAGTCGGTAAAATTCAACCATGATTATGTTTGATGATTCTTCATATATCATAATTGTATTAAAGAATCGAACAACAAAAGCATAAGAATTGAAGACGTGTTTTTTTCCATATTGTGAACCATCATTACTTTTAGATTTTAACTAGCAGATTTAGTATTTCTTCAAATTACTTGTACTAAGAGGTCATTCTGTTCTAGTGCCTGAATGATGCCATTTATCTGGTGTCAAGTCTGTTCTCTTTGGAAACTGCAATTTTTATCTTAAATTTCTGTTTGACAACTTGGGCTGATCAAGTAAGTGACAGAATAGGAACTGATGGACGCATCTCATATGTTTTTCTAGTGAGACCTCATGCCCATATTATATAGATTCTTTTTAGCTGTAATGCAGTCTGTTGTGCTTTAGAACGAACTCATTTGTACCCTTGTCATCATGTTGTGACTAAAGTTTTATTGTGGTATGCTACCATAATTTGCTATGTTATTTTACATGCAGTAGAACTTTATTTTCTATTTTTTTCCTTCAATGATCAAACATTCGATGCTTATGTTGTTGGCAAAGAAGATGCTCCTGGAATTGTTGTGCTCCAAGAATGGTGGGGTGTGGACTAAGAAATTAAGAACCATGCTGTGAAGATTCCTCAGCTTGGTTTTGGATTCAAAGCTCTTATTCCAGAGTAAGATGTTGGCGCTTACTAAAGATTTAAAATTTCATTATGCATCACTTCATATTATAGGTTGCATTTGGATTGACTTGACTTAGCATTTGATCTGCATTTTGGATTGGGAGTTATTTTATTTTTTGAGCTCGACATTATCACCTATATTTGAACCTCATACCACAATTATGGTCAATGAAATTCTGGATTGTGAGTTATTTGCTCAAGTGACATAATAGGGTGATTCATAATGTGTTTATGGCTGTTATAATTTCTGAGATTCCACTCTTAGTTTGGGCTTCACTACTGGAGCTACAAGTTTGTATTTTACAGAGGATTAGTTTTACTAGGTAGAGTTTGATGTGCAGCTAGGTTAAATTGGGAGGAGAAAACTGCAGTGTTTTATTTGGGGAAGGTGTCTCATGCTTATGTTTTTTGTTCAGGGTTAAGGTTAATAAATTGACTTTTTGTTCCTTTTCTCTTATGCACTCAAGTAAAAAAGTTATAATTGTTGCATTTTCAGATATCTTCCTGGGCCAGATGATTTGTTAGTGCTAGATATCGCATATATGATCTATCTAAAATTTGAAGAATATCCAAATGCACTTCAGATTGCACTGTATCTGGATAATCTTCAGGTGTGACTTTGTTGTTAAATGATTTATTTTTCCTTTTTGAAGTCTTCTGATTCTGAGATTAGTGATTGTCCTTTTTTTAATTGCAAATTCTGTGATAGACTAGTTCAAATGAATTAAATCTTGCAGTATAGGACAAATAATTTTTATCCCTTTGTTTTCAAATGTTTTACAATTTAAAACTAACAATTTGCTGCATCATTGACAGTATGTAAGGCAGGTTTTTACTTCTTGTGATGATCTTCTGCGAAAGAAGCAATTTTGTTACATGCTTGCTCGACATGTAAGTCTGAATTATCTGTTAGCACTTGATGACCATCTTGTTGAAGTTCCCTTTGCACTTTTCATGTGGACTTCCTCTTTGAACCTGTTATGTTTTCTTGATGATATTTGCTTCATGCATTCATTGCACTAAGTTAATAACTTATGGTAATTTTGACCCCCAAAAAACTCATGGTAATTAAAACCTAAAGATAACCTGGACTTATTCCACGCCATTGAATAGTATGTATTATGTAATACCGGATAATTATCTATCTAGAATACTATATTTTAGCAAATAATACCTATTTGGAAATAGGTGAATATGTGGTTTTAAAACCTTGTAGGATCTTATTCTATTGTCTAGGGAAATTTCTAATGAAATTAGAGGGATTAAAGTGTCAAAATCCTAAATGCAATTATGGGCCATGAAATGCCGAAAATATTATGATAAATCCCAAGAGGCAATAAAATATTCATTGAAAATTAGAAAGTATGTTCTCTCTAATTTTAGGAATTTTTTGGGATTATTTCCCTTGAAAAATAATGAGGCAAAATTAAATATAATTTTGAGGAGCATAAATTGCCCTATGATTTTTAATATTTTACATGGAGCATAAAATACCAATATCAGTAAAATAGTTGTGAGATAATGATTAATCCTAATTAAGAAAATTATCAACAATTAGAAAGTGATTAGTTAAGTAATTAATGGCTAATTGTTTAAGCGCGAACAAGAGAATATTTAAGGTAGATTATGGAAAATCCTTTAATTAAGTGTTTATGGCTAATATTAGCATAAAGTGTGCTTGCTAATCAATTAGAAAAGATTAAGAAAAATTGGTGAGATTAAGAACATGAAAATCCTAAATCCTAAAAGATTGCTAATCATGGGATTAAGGCTCTAATTAAGCTTCTAGCTAATTTAGATAAATAAATAATAATAATAATAATAATAAAGGGAAGAGAAAACCGAAATTTGAGTGTGAAAAGGGTTGTGGGTTTTTCAAAAATAATATCATGATATTTTGTTAATTAAATAATAATATAATTAAGATATTTGTGGAAGAACAGGTTGGATAAATGAGAACCGATAGAAATTAAATCCTATCTAGAAAACCATGAACTAAGTTTCTTAGGTCGGGACATATTACAAACAAGTGAATTTGTGTCGGAAGTCGGTGTTAGCGAAAGTCATTTTAAAAAACCGGCGAGGCGAATAAGGGATCAGATGAAAAGATATTTTGTAAACAAAGGGCGAGATAAGAAAAGTGAGAACCATGGAAAATAAATCGTAACTTGAAATCCTTGAACTAAGTAGAAAACAAGCTGGACATATTATGAACCGGTGGATTTTTGTCTCGAATTTGGCGTTACCGAAGTAATTTACTGTAGCAAACGGCGTCAATGTCGAAAATGTTCAACGACAACGGAATACCCTTAATGGGATCAAAATTTTAGTTAACTCAGATATTTCCAAAGAGGAAGAATAGAACTTCAAGAGAACATGTTCCGGATTTTTGTGATTTTCTAAGATTACGCGATTAGAACACCGAACGGGGACTTTATCGGTAGAAGTTCATAAAGCACATGGATGACATCATGTTGGTGACATGGGGTGACATGTGGGGGGCAAATTTGTGGTAGAGAAGAGAGGAGAGTGTATGGTTTGCAAGAAGCCACATCTTCGTCTTCTTAGTTGATGCAAAAGTTGATCGAGGGTTGAGATCCATGGAAATTCTCTATAAATAGCTAACCCCTCTTCACTTCATTCCTCACCAATTCACAAAGGAATCCTAGAGAGGTTAGAGAGAAGTGAGAGCAAGGAGGAGCTGGAAAAAAGTAGCGAAGTCTTTGGGTAAGTTCTTCGGTCCACTAGTCTTAAGCTTTGGTAGTTCCTTCGGTAGTTATAGTAGAAATGCTAGATTAATCTTTAATCTTCCAAGTTAGTTTAGATATCATGTTTTAGGGATAAATATGATATTTATTTCAAAAATATATTGGAGATGGAGATATGTCAAAATTTTGGAAGATTAGAGTTAAAGTAACGAAGTTAAAGCTGAAAATTCCGCCAATTAGGAGAGTTAGGGGCAAAATGGTAGTTTGTACCTAAAATGCCTATTATGATGTTGGGCCTTGATAATATGATATTATCCTTATAGGATATCTGTAATCACACCACATGTCGTCACTTGTCAAAAGGATCGTTTTAAGTGAACGAAGGTACGTTCGCGTCTTTATAACACTAACTCGATGCTTATTGTATGCTTATATGTGATAGACTATTTCATAGAGTCATGGACGGGACTTTGTCTTGGGTCATGCACCGTGTCTAAGACTTCTGTCTTAGTTCACTTTGTTTATACATTCAGCTTTGTTTATACGGGTTACGGTCTTGGTAATGCCGTTGAGTTTTCCTAGCGAGGGACACGAGGAGGCTGTCGTGCTTGTTAATGCAAACATGGTTGGATTTGTGCATGTCTTTGTGTGCTATGTCTTGTTGTTGTGATTGACATTACATCTGGCGTGTGCTTATGTATTGTTGTAACCTTACATCTGTTGTGTGCTATGTATTGGTTAATCTTTGTAATGTTATGAATATACGTCATACATATTTTGTCACACATAAGCATGAGGTTAACCGTTACGAGGTTCAATGGGCATTGAACCTCGGCTCTTAACATAGCGTCGGGGTCGGGAGGACCGAGGATCGAGGAGAAAGGCAAGCGGCACGCATAGGGACTCAGTGAAGACTTTCTTTTGTTATTTACTTTGAAAACACTCGGTATAATGTACGCTACTGTAATTAGCCAGACTTACGGCATTTTAAATATAAATATCAGTTACTCAATCGCTCCGATGCTCTACTCTGATGAAAAAAAATATACTGCTTTTGAAAATGGGATGTTACATATTAGAGGCTACTGTTGCATATATCTACTTAACTTTGAAGACATATGCTCTATTTGGTTCCCCTCATTTCTTTATAAAAGTAGGAAATTCAATTACTGTAGTGCATAATACAGCATTAGAACTTCGTTCTTGCCAAATTTTATATTGTGTTTGTTTTTTGAAAATATTTTTGATGTGTTGATTACTATTTCCATGCAGGGAGTTACTTTTGAGCTAGATGAGGAGATGGTTGCTGATGATGACAAACGAGAGGTGATGCAGGATATCATAAAACAACTCCAAGTTAAGTGAAGGATATCTGACCCTTGCTCGTGATATTGAAGTAATGGAGCCTAAATCCCCTGAAGATATTTACAAGGTGAGAACTGTGGTGATATTTCCCTTTTTATTGAATAAGACTGCACTTGATATGACTCTTTGTGCTGGCCATTTCTTATTTCTTTTTCACTTTTTCTGAAAAGTTCTTCCGAATATATATATATATTTTTTAATCGTACTACTATATACTAATAGCAACAAAAGTTAATAATGACGTGATTTATGCAATTGGCATGAAATCTTTGTTGGATGGTATTTCAATTTGCGATTGTGCTCAAGGTTCACATGTATAAGGAAAAATGTTTATTACTATGCTATTTGTTGGTACAAGTCTTTCATTTTTTTGGATTGTTTTCAACCGCATAATTTATTGTTTTCTCTCTAATGGCCACAATTTATTTTTATGATATACAGGTCTTTTTATTTTTTTATTTTTAATATTTTTATGTAATTCTTTTAGTTTTTCTGATTTTTTATATTTTTTAAGAAAATTAATTGCCATTTGCAAGGGAAAAGTGTTTCCCTCGCAAAATGGTGGACTTTTACGACGGAAACGTGTTCCCTCGCAAAATTTGAAAATTTGTGAGGGAAAGTTCTTCCCTCGCAAAATTTGAGAAAATTTTTAAATTTTGCGAGGAAAGAATTTTCCCTCGCAAATTTCAGATTTGCGACGGAAAAATGTTCCACTTTGCAAAATTCTGAATTTGCGAGGAAAGAGGCATGTTTGCGACGGAAAATTAGTTTGCGAGGGCGTTTTTGCGACCAAACTTTTTTTCCGCAAATTCCGTCGCAAATCACTTTTGCGACGGAAAATGCCTGTTTTGCGAGGGAATTTTTCCACCGCAAAAAACAGTTTTTTTTTTTTTTTTGTAGTGTATAGGCAGCGAGCCATGGCACCTATTAGGTAGAAATTTAAGAACAATAAACTCATCCATAGCAATTTAATCACCGATTACAAATGTTAGGTGCAATAAGATCTTTTGTTTTGAACGTTGAGAGGAAATGAAGGCTTTTTGGTTTCTGAACGTTGAAGAGAGGCAATGAAATCAGATTCAAATGTTGGAGAAGATAACCGGTCAAAGAAAAAATAAAATATAATTTATAGCCATTATAACCGAAACATGAAGGTCTCAAATTCAAAAGCCTCAAAATATGTTTATCCGGTAAGCCATTTTCACAAAATAAATTTTAGATTTTATCAAGAAAATATTTAGATAAAAAGTTTCCAGTTCATATTTACCTCGTGCGTAGGGGGAGATTACCGCATTTGCACTTTGCGTTGCCTCCTAGTGAAACGTTATTGTGCACGCAAGCCCACTTCTCCTCTTGGCCCATTTACTAGCCCAAACTTACAAGGTGTAATGTATACACTTGTATTTTCTCTCTCCCAAGCAATGTGAAACGTAGTTTCTATTTGACACACCCACATCCAATGCATTAACTCCAACAATGCCCCACTGGTGTCAAAAGGAACGCCGTTAGTTGAGTTGCACACCTGGATATAATCACTATATCTGGTGGTCTTATGAACTTAAAACCAGACCTAGACCGATAGCACTGAGTACACAGAGATGTTGGTGGTGCTATAAACTTAAAATTAACAAATCTTAGGCGTGTACTAGAGGAATCAAGGGTCAGATTATACCCCCCACATTTTGCTGTTAACTTGTTTTTGCACGTTAAGATGACCATGGGCGCGCCTAGTGCATAACGAATGCTTTAGAGATTTTTCCATGATCTCATAGGAGTGGCCCTACTCTAAATTCGTAAAGGTGATTTCATGAAATGTAGCTACAATGAGCATACCATCACATAAGATTATGAAATCATTAACTACTTTCACTCAACCTTGTTAAAATACATTCTAGCACTTTCTCGCATCATAGGAAGATACTATCAATTTAATTTGAGTGCTAGCAGAACTAACAAATTAAACAACTTGTTCTTGCCCATTGAACATCCTTCATGGGAACACCAATAACAGAGGTTGGGTTGCCATCACTGTCAATTTCTTGACGGCTTAAGTCACATTCTCCTAATGAATCAAAGATCTTTGTCCTTCCTAGGGATTTTGTAAATGGATTCACTAGGTTACATAATCGATTGAGATTACATTATCTTTTAGCAGATGCCTTATAATATTATGTCTCTATCAAATATGTTGCTTTTACCATTAAATGTTTTATTTGTAGCTATAGCTATCACAGATTGGCTATCACAATGTAAAGACATTGATGATGTTGGTTTCTCACCTAGTGTTATGCTCCCTTATATATCTCCCAATATTATCAATGTTACTATGCAATAGAGCATATAGGATCTAGTTTTGTAACACCCAAAATTCCATACTACTTACTGTGCCTGGTGACACGTAGTATCTAGGAATATGGTGTTGAAAATCAAAGTAAAGCAGAATAGAGAGCATGCGCTAACGTTTGGACAATGAGTAACTGATATAAAATGGCTAAGCATAAGTTGGTAAATTAAATATCTCGAAGGAACACTCATGTCATACAATCATTTGGGACTTATACACCTAAAATTCTAACATAATAGCTATACAATCTTAAACCAAACCTTAACTAGACTTATGGCTTGGAACCCAATACAGTCAATCAAAACTATTGGCCAGGTTGGTGTTTAAGTCTAGTAGAAATCTCCCCGTCTTTCACGACGACTTATGACTGAACCACATAGACCAACCCTTCCTTAGTTTAAGAACCAAATGGTTTGAAATAACTTTATCAGATTCATGCCAGAAACTATAATCTAATGAACTTCTTCTAGCATTTGCTCTCACCGACGCTTCTTCTCGGCTCCGTCCATCGATGCCTTTTCCCAACTCCGTCCATGTCATCTTCTTGGATCTTGGTTCCTTTCCTGAACCTTTAGTTAAGTCTGAGATTCAATACCCATTGAATCTCAGGTAACAGTTAACCTCATGCTCAAGTAATAATTGTGTATATGAGAGATATTCATTACATTTCAGCATCAACCATACATAGCACACAACAAATGTAAGATTACAACAATACATAGCACCCAACGCACAGCATATGTAATGTTCACAATGTTTGCACTCACCCTGTGCCACAAATCCATGTGTCCTCAGCACTAGGAAAACAACCATACGGCATTATTATGACTATAACCCACACAAATCTGAATGTATATAAACAGGTGGCCTAAGACCCATATCTTAGTCACGGTGTATGCCCAAGACCTAGTCATGCCCATGACTTGATGAATCATTCAATCATATATAATCATACAAGATAAATAAGAGTTAGAGTTATAGTACGCGTCCGTACCTTTCGCCACATAGGTACCAAAACACCCAACCTTTTGAATCCGACTCTGGACTTCCTAGATATGCTATAATGTTACCGTCAGATTATTTCCTTTTCCATGATATTATAATTAATATCACATTTCCTATGAAAAAGGATATTTTCACCTATTTTGACATTTCTACCCTTGGTGGATTTATTATTCCACTTTTACCCTTACATTTTATTAAAAACACAATTCTGGATTTTATTGGCAGATTTTGTAGCAACTTTGGAAAATCATAATTAATTATATAAAAATCTAAATGATGTGCTTCCAAATCCAAAATGACCCTTGACAAGTCTCATTCCAAGTAAAAATAACATCCCAAACTCGAAATGTATGAATCATTCTCAATTTTTATGTTTCCACACACTGTTCAGTTTATAATTCTAGAAATAAGGCCTAACTTAAACAATATATAACTCCTTGTGTAGAATTCAAAAATTTACATACTTTATATATTTAGAAAGCCCTAGATGTCTATTTTATTATTATAAAATATCATGATTTTAGGATTTCGTTTAATACATAAAATAATGACTTCAACCCAACTGACTCTAGCAACCCAGAAATTTGGAAACTATCTTGTACCATTGATTCTAAAAATTATTTCCCAACATGTTTTTACCTCATTCAGAACTTTTCAATGCAAGGAGGCCTAAAAAAAAGTATAGAAATTTACTTCCTAATTTTCTAGATTAAATTAAAATTTTACTAAAAACTAAAAAAAGCTAAAGACTAAATAACTAATCCTTAAAGAACCTTGCTTCGCCTTCCTCCTTCTTACTCCAAGGATTTCACCTCTCACTCTTACTCTCACTTATGAGAAGGTGTTGCTTGGATTTGAAGCGAAAAAAGAAGAGGGTTCAAGTCCTATTTATAGGAAAATCTCAAGCCCAATATGGACCCCACCATCTGCCTCTTCTTTAATCTCAACCATTGGATTTAATTTACTTTACAAGACTTAATCCCCTCCACCTATGTTAGAGGACTTTTGGGGCTAATGATGATGTCATCCTTGTGATGCCATCTTGATGACATAATTCAGGCTTAGGTGTCCCTTAATGCCACATGTTCATGCCCTATTTAGTTAATCATGGTCATTAATGCTTTATTAATCATTGTCACTAGTGCTTTATTAATCAAGCTTTATGCACTTTAATCTTTACTCAGTGCAAGCTTAATTGCCAATTAGCATTTGCTAATTTATTCTAATTTAATTAGGTGTCTTCATAACCTTTTCTTATCTGTTTTGGTTGTCAAATTAGTTATCTACGTGCTATTTATATCACATTAAATAGCCCTTAAAATGTAGTCTCATAATCAACCATTGGTTAATTAATTCCAAATTGATAAGAATATAATCAATAGATTATAATCCTTTGAGACACATATTCACGTTTGTATTTTGCTAATCATTCACTAAAATACAAGTTTATGAGAATTATGAAAATTAGGGTATTATGGGTTTGGATGAATGAGTAACTAATATTATGCACAAAATATTAACTTGGTAATGCGTAAAACTAAATTCCCATCGGAATATTATATTACATTCATCCGAAAATATACTTTCAAATTAAACATATACAAAACTAAAATAACTCTTCCTCCTGAGTTCAACCTTCTTCTTTTCGTCTCACAGAACCGCCATCCCTTTCGTCCTGATCCACTACCTTTACTTCTATACAAGTCTAAGATTCACAATTGAATCTCGAGAATAATAGGTTACTCTCAAATTCTAGCATATACAATATATGTAAATCAACCAAACGGAGTAGTCCACACAGCATATAAAGCATTCAAATTCAAATGACAAGTATTACATTCCATATGCAACTTGTAATACAAGTAATCATTAAATGATTTTCAAATACCTTAACACTAGGAAATTTATTTTGGTAAAATAATAACAAAAAATAATTGAATGCGCTAGGCCCAGCCTAGCCATCGAGAAGCTAACTCCATAATCGAGCCACGAGTGGTGCTGGTGTAACACCCCATTTTTCAAAAGTGGAATAATTTTCTTTTTTTTTTGTTCATCAGAGTAGAGCATCGGAGCAAGTAAAAGAGTGAGTAACGATATATCATTAAGCGTGGCGTATCCGATTGTTTATAATGTACGAGTACATTTATCCAAGTAATGTCATAATGTTACAAGTCTAAAAATAGGAATCTTCAGTCGGGTCTCTACGTGTGCTGTTTACTCTGCTTACTCTTGTCTTCGGTCCTCAGTTCCCCGGACCTTGAAGCTATGGTAAGAGCTGAGGTCCAATGCCCATCGGACCTCAGGTAACGGTTAACCTCATGCTCATGTATAACAATGTATGTAGGAGAGATATTCATGACATTACAAAGCATTAATCAACACATAAGCACACAAAGAGATGTAAGATTAATATATTAACATAGATATCACATGTAAAGTTATCTATACAATTCACATGTATAGTTGTTTGCACCTCACCGTGCCACGATGGCCTATCGTGTCCTCAGCGCTAGGAAAACTGTAACGGCATTATCAAAACTATAACCCGTGTATAAAGCTGAATGTATAAGTAGTGATCTAACCCCCATAAACTTAGTCACGGTGCATGACCCAAGACCAAGTCTTGTCCATGACTTTATGAAATAATCTATCACATATAAGTATACAATAAGCATCGAGTTAGTGTTACGATGCAGCGTCCGTACCTTAGTCCGTTTGGATGATAGTACGCTTGCCTGGCAGCCTCGTCGTCTCCCGATTTTTCCCGATATCCTATAATAGTATTATCACATTACTACCTCATAAATAATATCTTAGGAGATATTTTAGCCACTACTGACTTTTTACCCCTGGTGGATTTATTATTCCGATTATATACCTTAATTTTCGTAAAAAACGCTGTTCCAAAGATTTCTGGGCAAATTTTTTCGATAAATTTAAAAATTCATAATTAAATCCAAAAAAAGCAAAACGAGGTTCCGTAAAATTTCCTGGAAACCTTAGTATGTCTAGTTTTGAGGAAAGATAATGATTTCCACCCAAAACTTGTGATTAATTGCTAGTTTAATGATCTTCAACCTCTGCCCAGAATTTTTTTCCAGAAAATGTAGCCTTATTTCCAGAATTTGTATTTCTCTCTACAGACCTCTATTCGATACATATTTTATATCAATGGAAAGCTATACATGTCTACTATGACATGAATTATTTCCGAATTTTTGAATATAAATTTATTCACAAACTAATGCCTTCTAACTGACTGACTCCCATAGCCCAGCAAAGACCCCACAATTCCCATCTTACTCTAATTTGTTTTGTTAATCCTAAAAGTTACTTCCCAACATGTTCCCACCTTGTCAGGCATCTTTCGATGCAATAAGGCTTGAAAACAATTATGGAAAATTACTTTACCTATTTCCTAGATTAAACTAACATTTATACTAAGAACTACTAAGAACTATAGAACTAAAGAACTAAAGACTAGAAACTAAAAACTAAAGACAAGCTTACCTCTTGAAGACTCTTGCTTCTCCTTCTTGCTTCTTAGAAATCACCACTTGGTGGTTGATTTGGTGTGAAAAATTGTGAAGGGCAAGGCCCCTATTTATAGTAAAAGTCCAAGAATTACATCCCTTGGATAATCTTTTCTTATCAATGGCTCATGATAATGTATGCTTCCATGAAGGCACAAAATGTGAGCAAAGGATTCTCATTGGTCCATACTAATTACATAGGATTTAGCTAATTATTCTAATTTCCTATTTTTAATTCAACATGTGCTCTTGAAAAAATTATATTTTAATCTCTCTCTCTCCCTCTCTCTCCCTCTTTCTTTCTCCCATGTGCAATCTAACACTTTTTTCCTCTCCCATTGGTCTATTTTCTTTTTCACAAGGATTAAGCCTATTTCCTCGATTTTCCATTGGCTAATTCAATTACACAAGGATTAAGGTTAATTATAGAATTATTTAGGACCATTGGATTCCATTTGTGTTTGTTCAAGTTTAATCCTTACCATTAATCTATGGTTCAAGTCTCCTATTGGTCCATTTAATTTCACGAGGATTAAGATCATTTTCTTGATTTATCATTGGCTAATCAATTTACAAGAGGATTTAGCTTATTGATTAATTAAGCCTTAATTGCATTTGTTGACTTTTCAAAGCTTGATTAAAGTTTAATTAACATCTTAATCAAGTGCTTCATTTAGACAAGATTAATTCTTCATTAATTAGCTTTTTGATTAATTATGAAGATTTACAATTATTTAATTAGTGAAGACTTAATTTTCCTGTTAATCCTTAATAATGTCCCTTAATTTATTTAAGTGTTTCATAACATTATCTTGCTTCTTTTAAGAACCATGGTTTAATATGATGATTATTTTGTATTTTATGATCCTTAGATGTGCTCTTAAATTTAATCTTTGGTTTATTAAATTCTAAGAAAAATTGTCTAAAATCTAATTAATAATCTGCAAAATTTAGAGACAACATATTCTTCTTTATTTAACATGCATAATTTATCAAAATATAGCATTCACTACAAATAGAGATTTTTAGGGTTTTACAGTTATTAGGTGTAATTGTCAAAGTATGATATGTTCTTAAATTAATTATGATCATTAATAATTCACTTTATGCTAATATTGAACCCTTATTGGTTCTTGATCTTTCATTAAATTAATACATCCCTAATTGTTGACTTTTAATATGCCTTTTAATTAATTTTTCAAATTAATACAATTAATTATTGTAAATTTAACTGTCCTTTAATTGTTGGTAATTTCCTTTAATTGATTTAGGTATTTTTATAAAATTTTATGGGTCTTTATAAACTATGTTGTAATATGACAATTTTAGGGTATTTTATGATCCCCAAATGAAGATTAGAAAATTTGGGTCTTTGGTTATTTAATTCTAAGAGAAAATTCCCTAAATTAAATTAAATAAGCTATTCAATTTTGAGACCACATATTCACCTATTTTTAATAGGTATTTCCTATTAGAATATAATGGTTAAGCTAAATAGGAATTTTAGGGTATTACAGCTGGCCTCATACAAGCGGGACATACAAATATGGTATAAACAAACATATATAGTTATACAAGGAATGTGAGATTAAAGTTACTACCGATTGCGTAGTAACCACCATATCATCCAAGTACTTCGTGGTGCATGCGGGCTTGGGAATTGCTATAATTTTGAGATAATTGGTTATTAATTTATCTATATATGAAAACATGATAAAAAGTACCTCTAATTATCATGTTTATTTCCCTTCTTAACCCTTATTACATTAGGGTATGATTTGAGGACCCAAACTTGTCATTTTCAGTCTTAACTTGGACAGTTCACAAAACCCAGTCACTTCAAACATTTATCAAAAATTGCACAAAAATCATTTTAATATGTAGTCAACTCTCCCTTACTCTCTGGAATGTCTATTTTTATAGAAAAATAATCCCACAAGCCAGTGTCTTATCAATTCCATTTAATTAATTGTTTGCTAACTATCCAATAAAGATTTCTAAAAATGAGTCTTATTAACTTTAAAAAATTGATAACTCATGATACAGAGCTCAAAAATTTACAAATCATAGACGAAATTAAAACCCTCTGTATCCTCTTCCTATCTGGAAAGTTTCAAATTTTTATCTTATTTGAATCATTTCCAGTCTTGCTTTCTTTTCCTACTATCCAGATTAAATTTCCAGCAACATTGCTTAACTTTAAGAATTGATATCTCAAGGTTCAAAGCTTTAAAATTACCAATCATATATCAAAGTAAGGCCCTTTGAAATGCCCTTTGAGTCCTCTTTATACCTGGAAAAGTTCATAATTTTCTAGACTCATTTATCCAGTGAGATATTGCGGACAAGCTCTTTGCCCAGTTTTGGTTTCCAAAAAATAGGGTCATTTTGTGCCCAAAAAAAAAAAAAAAAAAAAAGCTACGTGTGTCCTTTATCTTAAGGAATATTTCCATAATTTTAGAGGTTGTTTACCTAGTGAAACCACTCAGACAAGCTCACTGACCTCTGAGTCCCAAAACTTGCAGGTTTTCATGTTTTTGAAAAGCCTATAATTTTATGTTTCAAAAACACTTTTCAAAATTCATTCACCATTTTAATCCCTCACAATTTTTTTGTGGTGAAAACCATAGTGACCTCAGATTTACGAAAATCCCTTCATTTTCCCAAGTTTTGGTTCGGCTGAGTCAGGGCTTTTTGCCAATAACTTGAAAAATTACAAGAGAAGGTTTATGATTATTACCAATCTTGGCTTGATATTTGTATTTGGTGACGCTTCTTCTCTCTTTTCCTCTTCAAAACTTTCAGCCTTGCTCTTGATCTCTGATTCTCTTACCTTTGTTTTCAGCCAAGATGGAATGAATAACTTGGCTGAGTTGAATTGATGAAAGAGGAATGAGGGATAGCATGTTTATGTGTGTGTTTTCGGTTAAGAGGGAGTATATGTCCGAAATTGAAAGAGCAAGAGAAAGTAATTGGAAATGAGAGACACTTGAAATACATGCAAGAAGGAAAGGGAGAATTGGACGAATAAAAAGAAGGATTGAGGTGTCTTAAGGCTGATCAAAATCTCACACACCATGACACCTAGCATCTTAGGTGTACAAACAAAACTCATTGTGTTTAGGTGTGTGTTCGTGTGTAATTATGGGAGGGATGATTTGTCAATTGCAAGAGGGAAATAGGTGTCCGAGATTCGAAGAAGGGAAGGATGTAAATGGAACACTAATTGCATACGGAGAGAAGGTTGGAGGTGACTAATGGTTGGTTGTAGACTCACCATAAGTTGACACTCAATTAGCTTAGGTGTCTTTTAATTAAACCTCATTGTAACAGTTGTCATTTTTTAGTGTTATCTGCATATTTTAAACTTCTTCATGCTGGCCGAAAATCCTTTCCTTTTATCAATTCAATTTTGGTCTTAGACACTTGTCATTTGTTTGGATAGTCACCAACTTAAAGATGACACATAACCATATTAATATTTTGTAATCTTCTCAAGTTGACACATATTCACATTAGATATAGCTTAGGTGTCTTATGCTCAATTTGCAATGAATCAATGGATTATCAATCCTATGATAAAAATGTAATTTATCATATCATTTTCCAAAATTACATTTCTATGAATATTTACATTATACATGGAATTTTTGTAGAACAAGAATTGGGATATTACACCTAGTGGGATATTCACCAAGAAGTTTTACTCAGCCTCAGTACCAGCCAAAACCATGACAATAATTTGTTTGGCTGAATTCCATGTTATGGCACTACCACCAAGAGCGAAAACATAGCCACTAATTGATTTGATCTCTTTTGAATCTAAGATCCAATTAGTAACATTATATCCTTCTAATACAGTGGGTACCTCTTGGGTATCTCAATACCCTTAGCAGATCCCTCCAATGTTCATTGCCTAGATAATGAGTATATATTCTCAATCTACACAAAGAACATGATATGTCTACCCTGGTATAGTTCAATAAATGAAACCGACTCCCAATAATCTGTGCATATTTGGATTGAATAATTGGATCTCCTCTACTATTCTTTAAATGCACATTATATTGGGATCATAAGGAGCACTCAAAGAAGACTTATCAAATAGTTCAAACTTTCTCAGAATTTTCTCAACATAATGTTCTTGAGAAAGTATGATACCATTTTCATTCATTATGATCTAACACCCAAAACCACTTTTTCTTCACCCAAATATTTCATATCAAAATTAGAAGAAAGAAAACATTTTGTCTCAAGCATAGCACTCATGCTAGTGTTTAAAGATAAGTTATCATCCACTTATAAACTAATAATCATAAAATCACAATCTACAAATTTGTATAGACACATCTTTCTACTTCAACAGTAGAGAAACCACCACTAAACAAAACTTGATCTAGTTTTTCATGACATTGTTTGGGTACTTGTTTCAAACCATACATAGGTATAACAAGGTTACAGACTTTGTTTTCTTGTCCCGAAACAATACAACCTTCAGGTTGCACCATATAAATCTCCTCTTCTAAATCACCATTCAAAAATTATGTTCTAACATCCGTTTTATGAATAGAAGCTAAGGCAATAAGGATTTCAATAGAAGAAGTCCTAGTCGTGAGAGAAAATGTGTCAAAATAGTCAACAATTTCTTTTTTAGTATATCATTTGGCAACCAACCTAGCCTTATATTTATCAATGGTTCCATTAGGGGGAAAAAACTTCTTCCTAAAGACCCATTTACAACCAATAGGCTTTGCTCTTGGAGGTAAGTCTATCAAAACCCACATTTTACTTTGATTTAAAGAATCAATTTCGGCTTATATTGCTTCTTTAAAAAAAGAATGCATCCAAAGAAGAAAGAGCTTCATAAAAATTTTTGGGTTTATCTTATGCCTAATAAGTATAAAAATAATCTCCAAAAGACATTTGTTTTCTTTATATTTTACTTCTCCTTAAATCTTCAACCAAAATTTCGTTTGAATTTTGTTCAGAATAATAATTTTTTTGAAATAGCTTCATAAATTTTTTTTGAGTTTATCTTGTACCAAATAAGTATAAAAATATCTCCAAAAGACGTTTGTTTTCTTTATCTTTTACTTCTCCTTAAATTTTCAACCAAAATTTTGTTTGAATTTTGTTCAGAATAATAATTTTTTTTGAAATAGCTTCATAAATTTTTTTGGCTTTATCTTGTACCAAATAAGTAAAAAAATATCTCCAAAAGACGTTTGTCTTCTTTATCTTTTACTTCTCCTTAAATTTTCAACCAAAATTTCGTTTAAATTTTGTTCAGAATAATAAGAAGAATTTTCAATTCTTTTGGGAATATGCTCAACCATCATAGAAAATATATTTTAAAAAACTCTTCATTTTTTATTGGGTTAAGGTGCAAAAATAGACATGTGCTTTTCTCAAAGGAGCGCCCAGTAGCAAGTGCTTTTTTAGGTGCAAAAGTGACTATGTGGTTACAAATTAGGTGCAAAAATACTGTTTGACTATTAAGTTTGACTTTTTTTGACCGACGATGATGACGGCATTTCAAAGGTGCAAAAATACACATGTGGTTTGTCAATAAGAGTATCGAACACCATTTTTTTAATTTAATAATTTTATTTTAATTACTACCGGGTACTAAAAAGATATTCAGAATACTGACCTGTACTGAAAAATTACTTCATGATCTTGAAAAATTATTTTAAGATCTGAAAAAATATTTCAGGGTATTGACTGGCATTAAAAAGATACTTTGAGAATATTGCGTACATAAAAATATTTCATGATCTTAAAAAATTATTTTAGAATCTTAAAAAAATATGTTGAAGTATATTTTTATTACCAAAAAAGACCTAAAATATTTTTTCATGATCTTAATATAATCTTTCAAGATCATGAAGTATTTTTCAAAAATCAAAAGATCCTTTTTAGTAACAATCAATAACTTGAAATATTTTTTTCAAGATCCTAAAATAATTTTTCAAGATCATGAAGTATTTTTTATGTACCAATTAGTATCCTCAAAGTACTTTTTAGTACCAAATCCAGACTCAAATATTTTGTCATGATCTTAATATAATTTTTCAAAATCATGAAGTATTTTCAATGCCAATCAATATCCTTTTAGTACCAGTCAATAGCTTGAAATATTTTTTCAAGATCCCAAAATAATTCTTCAAGATCATGAAATATTTTTTTCCCCGTACCGCAAGATCCTCAAAGTACTTTGTAGTACCAAATTATACCACCCGAAATATTTTTTTAGTATCACCAAGATCCTTTTAGTACCAGTTAACACCTGAAATATTTTTTTCAAGATCCTAAAATAATTTTAATTGAAGTAAAATTATTAAATTAAAAAAATATAATTTGGTGTTGGACGCTCTTCTTGACAAATCACATGTGTATTTTCGCACCTTTGAAATGCCACATCATCGTTCACAAAACAAAAAGTCAAACTTAACGGTCAAACGGTATTTTTGCACCTAATTTGTAACCACGTGTGTACTTTTGTACCTAAAAAAAGCACTTGCTACTGGGTGCTCCTCTGAGGAAAGTACATGTGTATTTTTGCACCTTAACCCTTTTTTATTTCAACAATTGTATTATGATCTAAACATCATTTTTCAAAACCAGAAAATAATAAGCAATGCTTTGTTGAGCATATCCAATAAACATACAATTAGAAGTTTTATAACGAATTGTTTGTTTTCTCTTTTAAAATCAGGTAATAAAACTTTAGCAAGACATCCCCATAGTTTCAAATATTCAAGTTTAGGTACAAAACCTTTTCATAACTCATAAGGTGTCTTTTTAGTTTTCCTGTTGAGTATTTTGTTTTGTGAAACACAAGAAGATAACAAGGCTTCGCCATACATGTTATTAGGTACAACAGAACTCATAAGCAAAGCATTTATCATTTATTTTAAAGTTATATTCCTTCTTTCTAAAACATTATTAGATTCAGGTCAATAAGGAGGAGTGAGTTACTTCATGAATTATCCCTCCTTTTTCATAAAAGAATCATTTAATAAAAAATATTCTCCTCCTTTATACAACCTGACCTACTTGATATTTTTATTCAATAGAGTTCCTACTTATTCCTTGTACAATTTTTTTTCCCAAATCCTTGTCTTTATTCCTCGTCAAATGTACTTTGGTAAATTTTGAAAAATCATTAATAAAAGTAATATAATATCTTTTACCACCTCCAATCTCAATTTGTTTTAAATCTCCTAACTCAGTATGAATTAAAGCTAACAACTCAGTCTCTCTTTGAATAGAAAAATGTGGTTTTTTAGGCTACTTAGTTTTTGCACAAGCTTCACATTTCTAAAATCATTTTTAGTTTTAGAAATCAGCCCAAGATTTTGCAGTATTTTAAAATAAGATTTATGAACATGTCCTAATCTAGCATGCGACACATCAAAAGAATCAACCACTTATGTAGAAGAAGATGCATTCTCATTCATTTCAATAACACTCAAAACAAACAGACCCTTTTTACAATAGCCCTTCCTGATGAAAACATTGTTCTTGGTCATGAAATTTTGTGACAGTCAAAACACACCTTAACCCCAGCTTTCTCGAGTAGCGCCATGAGACTAAGTTAGCTCTGACTTCAGGTACATACAACACATCATCCAGCTACCAAGGTATTTCCAAATGTGAACTTTAGTACCCACTACTACAGAAAGCACTAATTTAACGTTCAGTTTTAGGTCCTTTCTATTTCCCTTTTCAGGGGATGCCTATGTGAGCTGCATAGTAAAGTATGGGAACAACGTCTATTAGAAAAGGGACATCATTGCTTTCCCACTTCCCCATGCGTTTGGCTGTATTATCATGAATGAGTATCAAAAAGCGGTGCTAGCACTCAGCAGGTCCAGACCAATATGATGTTTGAGTTTGCCTTTTGATCTCTCCATGAAAAGATTGATACTCTGGTATGCAGCCCCTCTACTCCTATTATACCCAGTACTCTAGTGTTTGCTGCCCCCTCACTTGTCATTGAGCCCACTCCAAGCAATATTTTATTACCAAAGTATCAATCTTCTCTAGGGGAGAGCAAGTGGCAATCTCAAAGATCATATTCGTCTGGACCTCCTGGTGTGCTAGCACTGGTTTATGATACTCATTCATGATAGTGCACATTTGACCCATCTTCTCATCAATATGAGATACAAACTTAGCATTCGGGTTTTCCATATCCACATGAGATTTGACTAGAAAAGTAAGAAATTTTAGTTGGGAATAGCTAGGAAAGGGAACCTTGTGGATGTGAAGACATGTGAGTAGGAAAAGTGTTGTTGGTCTGAGAATAATGTTGATGAAGATTAGGTGTTGTTTATTATACTACTGTGCAAGCAACAAAAACAATGTATTTATTGTCATCCAAGTTTTATGTTTTGTGAAGTAAATATAATTTATTTCAATTATTACAGAGCAATTAATTACTAGGGGAGCTGTAATGTAAATCAATTGCCAACTTTTTATTTTCTGTCTTTCAACAAAAAAAAAAAAAAAAACTTTTTCTTTTCTATTTTGAATTCATAACTAGAAGTGGGTCAAGTTTAAGAAACAAGATGTATGTATAGCTTTATAATTTATAAATAATTTAATTTTTTAGAATTTATATATTTTTATTTAGATAAACAGCTAAATTCATTTTTATTTTACTATACTACTATAAACCAAGTTCTCAATTAAAATCCATATAAATTCCTTTCAATAAATGATTTGGAATCAAAGTGAATGTGTTTTCTTTACTCATATTCATCCTACTCAATTAAATTCCTCAAAAATATTCTTACATATACAGTAGTTATTGCTATGAAATCTCTGGACCCAAAAACAAAAATTTCCAAGCCCACGTGGTGGCGCGCACTACAATATACTACTTTATCATAAAATGAAGCGTAAATTTGATTAAAGAATTATATATATATATATATATATATATATTATGGAAGTTATCTTTGAATAAGAAATAGAAAATGACATTGATGAATACAAACATGAATATAAATATATGTTGAATAAATGTCATATTAATGGATCACAAGTTGAAATAATCCCATACATGATATTATACTCTTAATGGATGATTGCAAGAATATTATAAATAGATTGATGAAAAAATAAATATACGCAAAACTTACACCATCATGTTATTTTTCTTGTACAACTACGTTTATTTGGCTACTGTTTAACCTATTTTTTAGTATCAGCATTGGAGAGCTTTGCCTTTGGATCTATCACACCTCTTGGGTTGGCCACAAACCAGCACGTGCCCAACACAGCTCTGTCTATGGAGCTTTCAGTGACTTAGAGTTCCTTCTCAAGAACAAATCATCTTCAGCTGCAAGTTTTGCATCACTTTACTCTGAAATCAACCATACATCAATGTGATGGAAGCATAATCTTGAAATGGCATTTGTATAATACCCTAAAAATCATGTTTAGCATAACCACTATATTTTAATAAATGATACCTATTAAAATAGGTAAATATGTGGTCTCAAAAATATTATAGCTTATCTAATTTAATTTGGGAAATTTTCTCCTAGAATTAAATAAACCAAAAAGACCCAATTTTTCTAATCTTCAAATAGGGATCATAGTATACCATGTAATTAGTATTTTAACCTCTAGTTCTTATATGTAATAAAGTCATAAAAGGGTATGAAAAGGATTAAGATGGATTAAGAGGCAATTAAATTTATATCAATTAAGTTAATTGCATAAATATTCATAATTAATCTAGTGGCAAGTGTTAATCAACAATTTGGAATATTTTGTCTTAATTAGATATTAAAGGCCAATAGGGGTTTAATATTAGTATAAAGTGAATTAGTGAAGGTCATAATTAATCTAGGAACCCATCATACTTTTACAATTAGGCATAATAACATCTCAAACGTTATATTAGGGATAATAACTTGGATTAAATTATCATTCCCTAAGGTCAATTAATAGGGGGCGAAATTCACAATAATAAAGGAATAAAAGATTAAGACAATAATATAAGATAGAAGCACATGTGATATAAGATAAAAATTTCCAAAAGTAAGTAGGGTATCTTTACATAAATAAAGGAGAGTATGTTGTCTCTCAATTTTGTAAGTTATTAATTAGATTTTAGATAATTTTTCCTTAGAATCTAATAAACCAAAGATTAAATTTAAGACCACATTTAAAGATCATAAAATACAAAATAATCATCATATTAAACCATGGTTCTTAAAAGAAGCAAGATAATGTTATAAAAATACTTAAACAAATTAAGGGAAATTAATAAAGATAAATGAACAATTAAGTTTTCACTAATTAAATGATTGTGTAAATCTTCATAATTAATCAAGGGGCAAATTAAGAAGCAACAATTAGGGAATTTCTTAATTAAAAATCAAGGATCAATTAAAAGACAAATGGAAATAAGTAAAGATTAAGGTGCATAAAGCTTAATTTAATTAAGCACTAGTTTCCTTGGTTAGCTAGCAAATGCAATTAAGAGTTAATTAAACTTTGCTAATGACACTTAAGCTTTGATGATGTCATCAAGATGACATCACAAGGATGACATCACAAGAGCACATGCTTATTAGTAAAGGGTGTAGATTAAAACTTTTTGATTAAGTTTAGATCTAATGGTTGAGATTAAGGAAGAGGCAAATGGTGGGGCCCACATTGGGCTTGAGATTACCATTTTAACCTTGAGATTTTCCCTATAAATAGAGGCCTTACCTCTCCTCATTCTTCACACCAAATCAACCACCAAGTGGTGATTTCTAAGAAGCAAGAAGGAGAAGCAAGAGTCTTCAAGAGGTAAGCTTGTCTTTAGTTTTTAGTTTCTAGTCTTTAGTTCTTTAGTTCTATAGTTCTTAGTAGTTATTAGTATACATGTTAGTTTAATCTAGGAAATAGGTAAAGTAATTTCTCATAAATGTTTTCAAGCCTTATTGCATCAAAAGATGCCCGACAAGGTGGAAACATGTTGGGGAGTAACTTTTAGGATCAAAACTAGAGTAAGATAGGAATTGTGGGGTTTTGCTGGGATATGGGAGTCAGTCAGTTAAAAGGCATTATTTTGTGAATAAATTTATATTCAAAAAGTCTGAAATAATTCATGGTCATAGTAGACATGTATAGCTTTCCATTGATATAAAATATGTATCGAATAAAGGTCTGTAGAGAGAGATAAAAATTCTGGAAATAAGGTTACGTTTTCTGGAAAAAATTCTGGGCGAGGTTGAAGATCATTAAACCGGGAATGAATCACAAATTCCGGGCACCTTCGAGATCTCAGGCAATAGCCTCTCAGTCAAAAGCTCAGGAAGCTCAGTCTACTCCACCCCCTCAGTCATCCTTGCCGTATGATCTTGACTCGCGAATTAAGGGCATTGTGGATGCTGCCATTGCCTCTTTGTCCATTAGATTCGAATTTGAAATTGGGAGGTTGCTTGCTGAGGTGAGAAGTGGTAATCATGAGATGATAGATGCACATGAAGCAATGAAGGTCCAGATAGATAAGCTCAAGGATCAATCTGAAAAGACACAAGATGAGATTTCTGATCAGCTCATTGATCTAGATGCCAGACTGTCCACTACCTTGGTCACTTCCATCGAGGTGCGTGACAAGGTTGAAAAGATTATCAAGCATCTTGGCCTTGGCTCGTCTTCCCCTTTTGGGGTCACTGGTGGTCCAGGTTCATCTCAACCTAAGCCTGAACCTAAGCCCTCTTCTGCCTCTCCCTCATTCACCTTCATTAGCCCTCGGGTTCTTACTTCATCCCCTGAGCCATCCACTCCCATTTTCTCCTCCCCCATGCCTGCCCCTACTCCATCCACTAAGATTCTTCACCCTACTCCATCCACTGAGATTCTTCATCTCACTCCATCTACCGAAGTTCTACCTCAATCACTTCCTCCTACTCTTCTCTTTGATCCTCTTTCTCGACTCCACCATCTCGCACCCATCCACCGTCAAGATGACAAAGGGGGAGAGACCTTAGAGTAGAATTTGAGAAAGTTTGAAGAACTTAGAATATCTTTTATGATTAACTCCTATGTATTGGCTATTTTGTGTCTTTGCATTTCGAGCTCACTTGGCGATATAACCTCTATGTTATGAAATGCATTAAGTGCTTATTTACCTTCGTTGCTCATTTATGATATATGAAAGATACTAAATATTTGGAAGTCGTTTGAATGTTATTTTGTGCATAATTGTATTACACAACAACTAAGCTTTCAAAATGCCACTTCGCCGTAATTTCAAATTCAAATGAACTCAACTTGAAAAATTTCATTTCAAAATGCAAACTCTCTCAAAACTTGGAAATTTGGTTTACAAGTGTTGTCATCATCAAAAAGGGGAGAATGTTAGTTCTCTATGTGTTTTGATGATAATTAACAATTGTAAACACACATTGAAGTTTGTCTTTGGTAAGTTGAAAAACTTACTGTCAAAGCCAAACTCGAGTATTGGTCTCAATACTCGAGTATGGACTTGACAGAGAGTTGCTCAAATCCATTACACAAAGCAATACTCAAGTATTGGACACAATACTCGAGTATTGGACTTACAGAGAGCACTCCAAGTTTTTCACCCTGAGCCAAACTCGAGTATTGATATGAATACTCGAGTATGGAACACACAGAGAAAATTTCAACATTGACTTAAGATCTCAATACTCAAGTATTCAATTGAATACTCAAGTATTGGTCAAACAGAGAATTGGGAATGGTAAATCCCAATGAGTTGTAAGTATTTCTCACTATCTCAATGTTAGTTCTGGTTTTGATGACTTGTTAAAAACTAATTTAAGCATCGAGTATGTAGTTATGTCTTTTGCAGGATGTTTAAAATTTTAGTAATTGCTAACGAAAGGAGAATACTTGAGTATTGGAGGAAATACTCGAGTATGGCGAAGTCAGAGAGCAACATTGAATTTTGGAGAAGTTGAATACTCGAGTGTGTAAGTAGAATACTCGAGTATCCACCGCATGAGGACAAACAAGTATCGAAAAGTTGAATACTCGAGTATGCAAGTTCAATACTCGAGTATTGGTCGTGGAAATTCAAAAGTTCACCTTACACTTTTGATGTCCAGTTAGTATGTGAGTTCAATACACGAGTATAGTTTGGAATACTCATGTATGGGTGTGCCTATATATATAGTTACTATTCATGTTCTTCAATACTCGCTCCAAAACTCAAGTTTTCCCTAGACGCTCTCTCTTCTTCTCTCAGATTCTCTCAATTTTCGTCCAAATCCTTCACTCTAATCCCTCCAATGGCCTCAAAATCACAATCCCAAGTCCCATTTTGTCTCTATCTCGATTCCGTAGAAGAAGGAACAAAATCATGGTCTCCACCTCCTCCTCCTCCTCCTCGTCAACCACAGGCTCCACCTCCATCTTCTTTTGAACGACCAGTAAGGGTTAAAACGCGCTCAACTCGCCTTCGCTATGGCATAGATAAATCAATTAAAGGAGTAATAGGTGAAATTTCTGATGAGCAGTCTCCCTCAAAGAAGAAAAAGGAATCCAAAACCCAAAGCAATGGTGTTTTTGTCAAGGAACCTGTTGCTCGAAGAACAAGGTGTCTCAAGAACTCGCCAAGTCGCCTTCTAAGAAGAAAAGGAACTCGAACCCAAGAAAAAGGGGAAGGCAAAGGATCCCGAAATTTCCAAACCAACAAAAGCAAGAACAAAGAGGGCATCCGTACCCTGCCGGCGAATCCTCACGAGGACAAGAACAAGAAGAGGAGGTCCCTCCCCGTTATGGAAAATACAATCTCAAATATCTACGGAGTCATCTTTCACCTCAAGCGATTTTACCATAGATTCTATACCTCTCACTCCAGAACAAAGTGCCAAGTTCAAAGACTTTTATATGAATAAAGAATTCTGTGTTGTCGTAGCAGTGAAATTGGTCACTCTTCAACAAGAATGTAATGTCAATCTTTCTCCTTGGCTTGCACCTTATGATTCTTTCACATCCATTTCATCCCCCTATAATCCCAACCTAGTGAAATTATTTTACTTCAATATGCAATCGATAATATTCTCAATTCGATGGAGAGTTAGTTGAGGAAAGAGTGACTACAAGTGTCAAAGGTGTCAAATTCACCTTATCCGCTTCAATTCTCAATGATATTCTGAAAATTGCCAATCCTCCTCCTGCTTCCACTCCTACCTATAGCAACCAATAGATATTCACCACCCTTAGACCTAATCAAGTGTTTCCTGAAAACCAAAGACATACACTTTCCTTCAAACCAGGGTCTATGTCATCTATCAATAGGGTCCTCTGGTATATTTATTCCAGGAACTTCGTTCAAAAAGGAGGCAGTTTTACACATTTTTCCCGGAGAGATTACCGTTTCTTCACCGCATTTGTGAAACAAAGATCCTTGAACCTTGGTCACTAGATTTTCCAGAGATGATACGATTCAAATTTTCATCCGACACTGAATTTCCTTCCCACATACCATTCCCTTCACTCGTATCTGTCATTCTCTTTTATCATAAAATTTGGTATGTTGGCACTCCTGAGAGTATGAAGTATCCACCCGTCTTTGGCAAGACTCAACTCAATCTCATGAAGATTACTTTTGGGGCGTAGGCTCGGTCAATCTCGGCACCTTCAAAATCTCGGCAAGAGCCTCTCGACCAAAAGCTCGAAGCTCGCCTACTCCACCCCTCGGTCATCCTTGCCGTCCGATCTTGACTCGCGAATTAAGGGCATTGTGGATGCTCCCATTGCCTCTTTGTCCATTAGATTCGAATTTGAAATTGGGAGGTTGCTTGCTGAGGTGAGAAGGGGTAATCATGGGATGATAGATGCACAGGAAGCAATGAAGGTCCAGATAGATAAGCTCAAGGATCAATCTAAAAAGACACAAGATGAGATTTCGATCGGCTCATTGATCTAGATGCCGGTATCCACTACCTTGGTCACTCCATCGAGGTGCGTGACAAGGTTGAAAAGATTATCAAGCATCTTGGCCTTGGCTCGTCTTCCCCTTTTGGGGTCACCGGTGGTCCAGGTTCATCTCAACCTAAGCCCGAACCTAAGCCCTCTTCTCGCCTCCCTCATTCACCTTCATTAGCCCTCGGGTTCTTACTTCATCCCCCGAGCCATCCACTCCCATTTTCTCCTCCCCCATGCCTGCGCCCTACTCCATCCACTAAGATTCTTCACCCTACTCCATCCACTGAGATTCTTCATCTCACTCCATCTACCGAAGTTCTACCTCAATCACTTCCTCCTACTCTTCTCTTTGATCCTCTTTCTGACTCCACCATCTCAGCTCCATCCACCGTTGAAGATGACAAAGGGGGAGAGACCTTAGAGTAGAATTTGAGAAAGTTTGAAGAACTTAGAATATCTTTTATGATTAACTCCTATGTATTGGCTATTTTGTGTCTTTGCATTTCTAAGCTCACTTGCTGATATAACCTCTATGTTATGAAATGCATTAAGTGCTTATTTACCTTCTGTTGCTCATTTATGATATATGAAAGATACTAAATATTTGGAAGTCGTTTGAATGTTATTTTGTGCATAATTGTATTACACAACAACTAAGCTTTCAAAATGCCACTTCTGCCAGAATTTCGAAATTCAAATGAACTCAACTTGAAAAATTTCATTTCAAAATGCAAACTCTCTCAAAACTTGGAAATTTGGTTTACAAGTGTTGTCATCATCAAAAAGGGGAGAATGTTAGTTCTCTATGTGTTTTGATGATAATTAACAATTGTAAACACACATTGAAGTTTGTCTTTGGTAAGTTGAAAAACTTACTGTCAAAGCCAAACTCGAGTATTGGTCTCAATACTCGAGTATGGACTTGACAGAGAGTTGCTCAAATCCATTACACAAAGCAATACCAAGTATTGGACACAATACTCGAGTATTGGACTTACAGAGAGCACTCCAAGTTTTTCACCCTGAGCCAAACTCGAGTATTGATATGAATACTCGAGTATGGAACACACAGAGACAATTTCAACTGTAACATCCCAATTTTTGAAAGCGTTTTCACGGATCGTGATCGCAGTAGAGCATCTAAGTAAATAGTATTGAAAAAGTAACTCGATAAGTAGCCACCGTAATGTATGTGTTAGCTGTTAACAGTTACAAAAAATTTCCAAATGACATCATCAAGTAAGTACAAAAAGGGCTTCCTCCAGCGGTTCCTATATATCCGCTTCTTACCCCCGTCTTCGATCCCGTTCACTCCGGATCCCGGCTATGGTAAGAGCCGAGGTTCAATACCCATTGAACCTCGTGTAACGGTTAACCTCATGTTCATGTACAGTTATGTATGACAGTTATCTCATGACATCACAGCTATGTTCACATATAAAAAGTAATAACAACACAAACACCGCATATGAATGTTATTACAACGCACTATTCACCAAGCCACGATGGCCTATCGTGTCCTCGCTAGGAAAACTCAACGGCGTTATCATGACTATAACCCGTATAAAGCTGTACGTGTATGAACAATTCTTTTAAAAATAGAGTCACAGTTTATAAACATATCTATCACATATAGGTATACAGTAAACATCAGAGTTAGTGTTACAGTACGCGTTCGTACCTTCGTCGGCGATTTCGGTACGCCGTTGGTCGGATGGTGATCACGTTTATCCTATAATGGTAATATCGCATTTATTAATTTACAAATAATATCCTAGAAGATATCCTAGTCCCTAATGACTTTTTTACCCTTGCTGTATTTATTTTTCACATTATTTCCTCAAAATTCGTAGAACAACGTTGGTGCCAATTTGGCAGATTTCTGTCTAACTTTGAAAAATCATAACTAATTCTAGAAAAATCGAAACGAGGATCTGTAAAATTCCTTGGAATCCTTAGGATGTCTATTTTAAGCTAAAAATAATAAAATTTGGCCAGATTACATGAATCACTCCCAGGTTTTAAGTTTTGAACCTCTGCCTAGTATTTTTCCAGAAATTCGTAGCCTAACTTTGAGGATTTTTATCTCTCTGTACAGAAATCATTTTGACATGTTCTTGACATATTTAAAAATATCTATATGTCTATTTTAACCATGAATTTTCTCAGAATTTTTTGACCTTAGTTTCAATATGAAATTCTGGCGTTTTCATCACTGCCTCCAGAAATTCGAAACCGATGAAATTTCGCGAACTTCGTTACTTTGATGATTTTCTTCCAGAAATTTTGCTATATGACCTCCCTCATCATTTTTTCAAAATAAATATAATTTTGACTATAAAAACATGTAAATAAAATTATCCTTGCATATTTAAGATCTAAGCTACTTCTATCTAAGAATTTAAAGACTAAAAACTAAAGAACTCAAAGCTAGAGCTAGGGAACTTACCAAGAACCTTGCTCCTCCTTATTCAAGACTCCTCACTCTCACTTTCACTCTCTATATCAGATTTACTAAGCTTGCTTTGGTGTGAAATTTGTGAAGAGGTTGGTGCTCTATTTATAGGAAAAAGCTATGGCACACTTGTAATTCTCTAACCTACACATCTTTCATTTGTGGCCATGGGTTTAAATCTGAATACCTCTTCCTACAAGGCCAAAAAACGTGGCCTACCTCCCCCCACTCTTCCTCCTTTAATTTTTCACCAAAGCCTCTTGCCTTGGTGTCAAAATTGTCCCCATGTGTAAAGCTTTTGGCCCCAAGAGTGCTTTGGTGGCCTTTCCACCATCAAGCATTCTTCAAACATGCATTGGTGGCCTCTCCACCTTCATGAATTTCCCAACTTGGTGCTTTAATTTCCTAGTTACTCTAAGTATAGTTGTAACTAGATGACTTTGGTGGTTGGTTAGCAATTAAGCAAAAATGCTCTTAGGATTTAGTTTGTAGTTTAATCAAATTTCCTCATTAGTCTTATGATTCTTGAATATTATGGCTTAATTAGAAGCATTTAATTACCCTTTTATCATTTTAGAATTTATTGTATTTGTTAGGTAACAATTAATTCATCCTAAGCCAAATTTGTGTTCTTGTCTTGAATTATTGCTTATATTTAATCTAGGATTAAAATCCCTTAATTGTCTTTGATAATACTTAATTGAGGAATTAATTGACTTATGGACTTATCATGAGGATTAGTGTTTATTTAGGCAAATTTTACTTCACTTTAATTGGCTTGAGATTTTTTGCTTATGGAATACTTGATTCACATTGAGCCAACAAGGCTATTTCCTTTATTTACTACATTCACATTGAGCCAACAAGGCTATTTCATTCATTTACTACATACACAAAAACACCCACACTAAAAAACGCGTGGCACCCCTCTCCCCTATGCTCTCTTGCTTTGTTTTCCATGGTCTAAAATTATCCACACACCAACCTTTGTTTGCTTCATGAATTACCACTTAAGTTTAGTCTTTAATTAGCTTTAATCTTTGGTCATAAATCCTAAAATGGTGTTTTAGGTGTTATTAAATTTATTTGATTGGTTGCTAATCATGATCATTAATAATCATCTTTATGCTAATCCTAACCCCTCATTGGTCCTTGACCTTTAATTATCCTAATGTATTTTTAATTGGTGACTATTAACATTAATTGTAAAGAATTACCTAAATATTCCATTAGTGTAATTTTAATTGCTCATTAATTGTTGGTAATTGCCTCTTAATTGTTTCAAGTGTTTTGATAATTCTTCACGGTCCTTTATGATTTAAATATGAGTTAGGTATTAAATATAGGGTATTACATCAACATTGACTTAAGATCTCAATACTCAAGTATTCAATTGAATACTCAAGTATTGGTCAAACAGAGAGTCATCAAGTTTCTCATCTTTTGAAAACTCGAGTATTGGTTTTGTGTAATACCCCAAAATTCATATGTCTCTTAAATATTATAGTTTGGCCAAATAATACCTATTTAAAATAGGAAAGTATGTTGTCTCTAATTTTAGTAATTTATTTGTTTATTTTCCTTGGAGTTTAAAGAGGCAAAACTCCAATTTTATTTTAGGGGTCATAAATTGCCCTATAATTATTAAATTAATACATGGTGCATAAATGGCCATGAAAAGCTAAAAAGTTGTGAGGAAATAATTAAACCAATTAGAGAAAATTGCCAACAATTAGTGGATAATTCAATCTATGTTAATTGAATTATTTTCATAAACATTCACAATTAATTTAGTGGCATATGTTAAAGGCATAATTAAGGATGTATTACCTTAATTAAGAAACAAGGGCCAGTGAAGGGTTAGGATTAGCATAGAAGTGGTTTCTAATTAATCTTAGAACCAATCATATTTTGACAATTACACTTAACTACTTTATTAGGGATGCTAATTAAGATTAGATATGGAGGGCTAAGATTAAATTTAATAAAGCCAAATCCAAAGGCCTTAATTAAGCCTCATAAAGCCAAATCCTTGTGAAATTGAATTGGCCAATGATAAATCAAGAAAATATTCTTAATCCTCATAAAATTAATTGGACCAATAGGAGATTAGCATAAATTGAAGGTCAAGGTTAAATCTAATAAAGCTAATCTAAGGGTTTTACAATTAATTTAATAAAGCATAATCCATGTGAAATTAAATCCACCAATAAGAGAAAAGAGTTGTGAGTGTGTGTGTGTCTAGTATTCAAGAGAGAGAAAGAGTGTGCTAAAAATCAAGTTGGCCACTTGCACTATGAGTCATGAACCATCATTAATTAAATGGAGACTTTGAAGGCTTTGTCATGAATTATGGAAGAGGATAAAAAGGTGAAATGGAAGAGGATAAATTGGTGGGAGAAAAATCAAGTGTAAAAGTCAAGTTGTCATCCAATGAGAAAATTGCACATGAATTAATTAGATTAATTAATAGGATTAATTCAAGACTTAATCAAAGGGAAACCTATACAAAATAAATTGTATCTTGAAATCCATTGATCATCAATCAAATATAGGGAGTGATTATTAACAAGCATAATTCAAGCTTGAGATTGACTATAATCAAAGTCATTTCCTCAACTTTTGAGGATTGTGTCCAATTGAGAAAATGAGAGATTATAGTCTCTAATTAAAGCCAAAAATCTCAAGAGTTCAAAACCAAAAAGAAAATTTGAATCAAACTTCATTAAGATCCCCAAATAAATTTTTATCTAGTGAAGAACAAAGGATAGAAGAAGGAGAAAGTTGGCTTAGGAAAAAGCTAGAACACATAGGATATTTTGCATCTTGGAAGAGGATATGGTACTTTAGGATAGAAAATGGAAGAGGATCAAGGAGAGAGAGGGGGTCAGATTTGAGGGTTCTAAAGGCTAGGATTTGTGCTTTTAATTTACCTAGATCCAATGGCCATAATGCAAGATGAGGGGTTGTGAATAGTGCCATGGACTTTTACTATAAATAGGGGTTGGGGTCTTCATAAATCCTCACCAATTCACAAAGCAACACATCTGAAATATAGAGGGAAAGTGAGAGTGAGAACCTTGAAGAAAGGAGGAGCAAAGTTCTTGGTAAGTTCTCTAGCTCTAGCTTTAAGTTCTTTGAGTTTTAGTTCTTCAATTCTTAGATAGAAGTAAGCTTAGATCTTAAATATGCTAGGATAATTTTATTTACATGTTTTTATAGTAAAAATTGTATTTATTTTAAAAAATTGATGAAGAAGAAGTTATGGCCAAATTTCTGGAAGAAAATCATCAAAGTAACGTTAGCTTAAAGAAAATTTCATCGGTTTCAAAATTTCTGGAGTCAGTGATGAAAACGCCAGAATTTCATATTGAAACTACGGTCAAAAACTTCTGAGAAAATTTATGGTTAAAATATACATATAGAGCTTTTTAAATATGTCAAGAACATGTCAAAATGATTTCTGTACAGAGAGATACAAATCCTCGAGTTAGGCTACGAATTTCTGGAAAAATTCTGGGCAGAGGCTCAAAACATAAGACCTGGGAGTGATTCATGCAATCTGGGCAGAAGCGATTATTTTTACTTGAAAATAGACATCCTAAGGATTCCAAGGAATTTTACGGATCCTTGTTTCGATTTTTATAGAATTAATTATGATTTTTCAAAGTTAGACGAAATGCTGCCCAGATTAGTACCAGCGTTGTTCTACGAATTTTGAAGGAATAAAGTGAAAAATAAATGTTGCAAGGGAAAAATAGTCATTAGTGGCCAAAATATCTCTTAGGGTATTATTTGTAAATTACTAAATACGATATTACCATTATAGGATACTCGTGATCACCGTCCGACCGTCAACGTACCGACAACACCGACGAAGGTACGTTCGCGTACTGTAACACTAACTCTGATGCTTATTGTATGCTTATATGTGATAGACTATTTCATAGAGTCATGGACAGGACTTTGTCTTGGGTCATGCACCGTGTCTAAGACTCGCCTTTGTTCACCGTTTATACATTCAGCTTTATTTATACGGGTTACGCCTTGGTAATGCCATTGAGTTTTCCTAGAGCTAAGGACACGAGGAGCTGTCGTGGCACTGGTTGGTACAAACATGGTTGACTGTGCATGTGTTGTGTGCTATGTACTGTTGTTGTGATTGACATTACATCTGCTGTGTGCTTATGTATTGTTGTAACCTTACATCTGCTATGTGCTATGTATTGGTTAATGCTGTAATGTTATGAATATCTGTCATACATATTTTGTCACACATAAGCATGAGGTTAACCGTTACCTGAGGTTCAATGGGCATTGAACATCAGCTCTTAACATAGCGTCAGGGTCAAGAGGACCGAGGATCGAGGAGAAAGGCAAGCGACACGCATAGGACTCACTTGAAGACTTTCTTCTTTTGTTATTTACTTTGAAAACACTCGGTATAACGTACCGCTACCGTAATCGCCCGACTTACGGCATTTTGAATATAAATATCAGTTACTCAATCGCTCTGATGCTCTACTCTGATGAAAAAAAAATATATATATATATATACTGCTTTTGAAAATGGGATGTTACATTTTGCATACTCGACTATTGGATTTTCACAAAGTTTTCATACTTAACACTTGTTTATGAATACTCAAATATCCATTTGAAAACTCAAGTATTGACTTGACATCAATCTATCAAAGTTTTCAAACTCCTTGAATACTCGAGTATTGGTATAGACACTTGAGTATTGGACCTGACGAAAGACTACAAGTTTTATGTATATATTGAATACTCAAGTATTCATTTCAATACTCAAGTATTGACTTGGGAAAGTCTTCACAAAGTTTTTGAAAATGAATGCATACTCGAGTATTGAGTTAGAAACTCGAGTATTGGGCATACAGAGAGCTTTGCTTTTTGTCAATGATTTGAACACTCAAGTAGTGAAATCAATACTCAAGTATTGAGGTTTTGAACTTAAACTTATTTTCATATCAAAAGTTCAAAACTCGAGTATGGATTTGTATACTCGAGTATTTTCCTTATTTCCAAAGGTCAAGTCTCGATGATTCCTCTCGGAAGAAGAATACTTGAGTATCAAAATGGATACTCGTGTATTGACTTAAGTGCACAAGTGACAAACTCGAGTATTGATGCACATACTCGAGTATTGAACGCTAAGTTTGAAAATCAAATCGACGAATTTGTGAAACCTTCTTCTTTGATCTTAATACTTCCTTTTATCATTCTTCTATATTCCTAGCTATGTTTAACCACCTTGTTAGTGAGTTTTCGTAAAGATTAGAGAATGTACATTGAAGGTTTAAAGAAAAAGCAAAAGTGATGTCAAGACATTAATTGTAAACCCAAAAGTTGCATTCTTTTGGGCAATCCACCTGCACACGGTTGCAAAGCATTAAAGAATGATTACTACAACAAGCAACTGCTGCTCCAACGGATTAATTCACAGAGAGTCAACTTTCATCTTCTGGACAGCTGGATTAAGAGGAAATTAGAGAAAGAAGATGCCTAAACCACTTCCTTAACTTTGGCTGAACTTCTCCAACGGATCTATTAGGAAACCAACGGTCATTTAATGATCTCTGAGTATAAATAGAGCTGCATTCAAGTCTTTCCAACAACTACAACTACTGAAAACACATAGCATTAAAAGTTCTTCAACTACCTCTCAGGTTTTTCGGGATATTGTGTCTTTTGACATTGTAAGCTTCAGTGTTTATCATTATCCACTCATAGATAGAGTTTCTATTTGTAAAACATTTATTGTAAAGAATCACAAGTCAGGGGACTTGGTGATTTGGGAGTTCATTGATTACAACTTGTAAGGGGAAGTGAGTTCTAGTGAGAGAACTACTCTTGAGTGTAGAGTGTGTAATCAATTGTGATAGTGAAAAACCAAGAGAGTCTGGGGACTGGACGTAGGTCAAGTGGTTGGACCGAACCATTATAAATCTCTGTGTCTAGCTCTTCTTCTCTACACTCGTTCACCCCTGTTTTTGCCGTTACAAAACGAACAGCTTTAAAAAGATTTTGAAATCCCCAATTCACCCCCTCTTGGGTATTTAGCTCCATTTTCATTTTTGCTCCGAACGTTAAGAAAACGGAGCAAATATGCCCTGAAAGTTTTTTTAAAAAAGCAAATTTACCCCCCGAAAGTTCTTTTTAGGAGCAATTTTGCCCCTAAAAGTTTACAAAAAAGAGCAACATTTCAACTTCAAGATTAACGCATGGGGAAAATTGCTATTTTTCAAACTTACAGGCAAAAATGAGATCAAAAAAACTTTTGGGTGACCAAAGGTGCCCGAGGCTAAACTTCTATGGCGAAAGTGGTATTTAACCCAATATTTTAATGAGATTATCATATTTGATAATCATTCTATTTAGAAGGATGCAATTGGACTAACTTTCCACCTTTATCATTCGTATTTCATATGTATACATAGTATTTACACGTGTTCACATTCTATGCTTCTCCCTTATGTGCTTCTTATATACTAATTCCTCTAATTAGAGCGATAATGACATTTTTATTTAGATTATATTATTTAATGTATCATGATTTTTTTTTTTTTTTTTGCATCTAGTATCTCAAATTAATTAATTTTTATTATACCGATGTTACAAGAAATATATTTTTGAATGCAAGATTATTATCTAATTTGTAGGTGGAAAAAAAATTTCATGATGCAAAAGATATAATTTAATCTAGATAAATGAAAAATATATTTAAAAAATGTCATCATCCCTCTAATTAGAGGGATGAGCATATAAGGAGAAGCATGGAATGTGGATTGGTATTCACACACGCATAAAATTCATGACTCAATGTAATTATTGATACAGTCCAAGAACACAAATATCAGTTATCAGCTGTAGCTGTAGCTGTGGAAGTTGGAGAATAAGACATGACCAAGTAAATTGCAGAAGAGACATGAAGAGGAGAACGAGTGTACTGGTTTCTTCTTATCAAAGCTGCTAAATCCTAGTCCTATTTCTCCTCTGCAGAATGATCCTGCTACTTCAACACCTGGAAAATTGTCTATGAACGACATCTCATCAACATTCTCTGCTCCAAAATACTTCTTCCCGCGAAAATTGCTCGACAATATTAATCCGCAAATACGTCACACTCATTCTCATCAACAATCTCCTTCAACGTCTCCATGTTATCTCAAGCTATGTCTCTATAGCTAAGTGTAGCTTCCATGTCTGTGTGGTAGAACATAAAGGAATGGCCAGGTGTTAAGCCTATCCCCTTGACAGTGAACTGGACTTCTTGTCCCCTATTTTCGTATACCATATATACCACAATCATATCTTGTTTCTTAAACTATATAAATACACAAGACCCACTTCTAAATTCGAATTATGACAAAAAATGAATTCTAATTATGACTTGAAAACATAAAAGAAATCGTTGGCAACTGAGCTACAGCTCCCCTAGTAACTGATGTATGTATTTGTTGCGAATTAATTGCTTTGCAATAATTGGATCGGAATCAATTATTTTATTTCTATTTCCAAAAATATGAAACTTGGATGGTAATAAATACATTGTTTTTGCTGCTTGATATATTGTTTTTCAGGCAATAGGTCACCATTCAAAGTTTGATATACACTACTACAAAAAAGGTCTATAACGTCCATTTATTTCGCCTTTTAACGTCTAAAAACGTGGGGACGTCTATCCGGGAGGCACAAAACGTGGAGACTTATGGAGTCTAAATATTTCTTAGACTCCAAAATTGAAGACTTACGGAGTCTAAATATTTCTTAGACTCCATAAGTATTTTTTTGAAAAACAAAAACAAAATAGATGGGGATGGTGACGGCGTTAAACACAAATCTGAGAGGTTTGAGATTTGAAAACACATCCAGAACGGAAAAAAAAATCCAGAACGCAATAAACAGATCTGAGAAATTTCAGATCTCAAAAAAATCCACAACACAATAAAAACAGCTCTAAGAAATTTCAGATCCGGAAAAAACCAGAACGCAATAAACAAAACATCACCAGACCTATCATCTATAGCACATTGAAAGCTTTAGGAACACAGATCTGAGTTCGTGTTTTTGAAAAATAACAGGAGCAACTCAAAATTTTAAAAAAAAAAATCTATAGATCCGTGTTTTTGCTCACCTTCGCCATCATCCTCCTTCATTAGCTCAGATCTGAGTTTGATTTCAGTAAAAGAAGACAGAGAGGCTTGCATTGCTGGACGAAGATGACGAGGAAGACGCACGATGGTTGACGGAAAAAGACGAGGAGGAAGACGAGCACGAACCACATGAAGGGAGGACGGCGAAGGAGGAACGATGACGGAGGAGGGCTGACGATGAAGGTCTTAGGCTGCATCTGAAATGAAGGTGCAGAGTAGAGAAGGAAGACAAATTGAAATGAAATGAAATGAAATGAAGTGGGGGAAGAAGAAGAAAAAGTCGTGTTGTTTGTTCTGGAGACTTTTTGAAGTCTAAGTTTAAAACTTAGACTCCAAAAGCATGATTTTTGGAGTCTAAGTTTAAAACTTAGACTCCAAAAGTGTCTCTCACAGCGCCACACATAACCCCCGCCACACCACGTGACCTCCCGCTCCACGATGTGACCTTTTTTTGCCGTACGACATCATTTTAGGAGTCTAAGTTTAAAACTTAGACTCCAAAAGCATATTTTGGAGTCTAAGTTTTAAACTTAGACTCCAAAGATGTCTCTCGCGGGCCCACACATAACCCCCGCCGCACCACGTGACCCCCGCTCCATGACGTGACCTTCTTTTCTCGTCGTACGATCATTTTTGGAGTCTAAGTTTTAAACTTAGACTCCAAAGGTGTCTCTCTCGAGACTTTTGGAGTCTAAGTTTTAAACTTAGACTCCAAAAGTGAACTTTTAATTACAAGAATGTCACCGCCTTTATTTTTACTACCTTTTTTTTTTTCAAAGGACGTCTTTTTGGGACGTAAAAAACCATTTTTTTGTAGTAGTTATAGGGCCTATTTGGTTGAGGGGAGAGGATGGAAGGGGAGGAAAATGAACCTTTCCCCTCATTTAATTTGAATTGAAGGGGAAGGGACCTTTAACACCCTTATTTGACTCCCCGCTCCAAATTTGGAGGGGAGCCAAGATTTTGGACTACTTTATTCCTATAATTTTTCCGATATTTTAATAATATGATACCCATAATGAAAAATATTATGATAAATTAAAATATTATTATGATTATTAAAATATTTTATTATAAAATAAAAATATATTATTATACAAAAACTATTATAGTTAAAATACATTTTTAAAAATAATTTAATATAAAAAGTATATATTTATAAATAAAAAATTATTATAATTATACCATTCAAGCGAACTCGAGGTTAACCATGGTGCACCAAGAACTAACAAGCATTACTCAGTTAGTAGCAAGCGTTATGTATTTAGTCCTCCCAAAAACATTCTTCAAGCATGCTTGGGACCAATTTATCAAAGCAATAAACCTTTTTCTTTCACGGTAATAACAACTTGTATCTCATACTTCGTAATCGAATTCCCCAACAAAAAGGTTCACAAACAACATTTCAAAACTTTCCTTCAAATTCAATATGACAACAGAAATCCTTTTCAAATAATAAATTCTAGCTTATAAACTTTTCATCAAAATGCAAGATCATTTCAATATAAAATAAATGAAAAATATCTCAAAAAACCTCCTTACCATTTTAGTACATAATCATCAATTATGATTTGAAGAAAATATATATTAATGAATAAAATCATCGATCCTTACTCATGTAATATCAATAGGAAAATTAAACAAATACGACAAACTTTCCTTCACAAAAGCATACATTAAAATATGGTAATTAACATAAAAATACGATAACTAGTAAATATCTCATTTATAAAAGTTATAATGGGACGCTATTCACTCACGTGTTGCTTCTTCTAAAACTATACCTTTATCAAAATCCTTTGGATTCACTTTTCTCTTGAGCTCAAGTAATTGTCAATTCCTTGAAATTTTGAAATTCACGAGAGATAAGTCATCACCGGTAATCTTTTATCCTTATACATATATACTCACCAAGAAAAATTTAATTCCTATTATCCTACCCAAAACTCTCAACTCATGGTTAGATACATTTATCCAAAAATATTATCATTGTCGAACTTCAGAAAATCTAACTATAATTTGTGAAGGACTTGGAAAACTGAAAACTTAATCTATGAAACTCCAAATGAGGTGATTTCAGTTCCTAATTCAAGCTATATAAGTCTATTTTAGAGGAAAAATAATCACCAAATCCATTTGTAGCTTTATCATTCCCATAATTTCGAAATCATAATTAATTCTATAAGATCCCTATTGGGGTGATTCAAATGCCTATTTAAATATCTTTAAGAGTATTTTAAAGGTAAAATATTACCCAGAACCAATATTTGCTACAGAATTCCAAAATTATGCCTAAAACCTCACTGCCACAAAATTCATTCGAGATTCAACCCCTTACTTCCAAAATTCATAACTTTCTATCTAGACCTTCTGTTAAGACATTCTACACTCATTGTAAAGCTTAAAAGGTGTAATATATTAATACCAAATTTCACAGACAAATGAAGTCATTTACTCAGTCAAAACCTCACATGAATCCAAACTTGAATAAAAAATTATCTCAAATATGATATATAAAAGATACCTTGATTTTCAATTCCTTACTAGATTTGATTCTGAACATTTGAAATATCTTTTAAAGGATATTGTGGTGTGGCTTATTATTAGTACTTGCTATCAAGTTTAGGTTAAGACTTTAAATAATTGTAATAAACTAGAAAAGAAATAACTGGCAACAAATTAATAACAGCTCATCTTATATCTGTATAATGTAATGAGGAAAATAATTAATTTCTACTTCCTAAACAGTCTAAAATATGCACAAGAAATAAATTGTACCATCTCCCTGATACAAGTATAAATAGCCCTAGTCATCATCAACATTTCATCATACAAATGTGGTTTAACATTTCATTAAAATGCTTTCAATCTTATGGCGCCTTCCTATTTCTCTATGCAAATTTCTACTTTTTCTTCCCTTTTCTTCTATACGCCATCCTTAAAAATTAGTGACTCAATAATTTATCAAATATTTCTACAATCTACTGCTTGAGCAAGTTTATTTCACTCTATAAGTTCTTTGAGATTATGTTATTTTATTTTATTGTATCATAATCAATTCAAATTATTTCCACATTTGTGAATTATATTGTTGCAAAAGGTTCAAATCTTGTTGTTGATGATGTTGTTGTCGGAAGTCATCGAAGATTTGAAAAACTTAGAATATTCCCAATAATCTTTGATCAAATCTGTAGGTAGTAGGTGTAAGTTGAAGATTTGGTGCCTGTTGTTGGAAATGAGTAGCCAAGGAATCTGACAAGGCATGAGAATCGTTGTGAAGTCTTGAGCAGCGGCCACCGCTCTGTCATTTTCTGGGAAATTCAGTTTTGCTCTGTTTCCTTGGAATCTCAATGCAACTTCATCGTAAGCTCCACCGCCACTTTTGCCACTGCAACAGTTACGACATTCATATCATCTTCTGCCACTATAATCAAAAACTAAGACTTACTCATTAAACGTCTTCGTAAATGCACAAATGGCACTTCAAGATTCTGCTTTAGTCACATTGTTTTACGGTTAATTTTAGAGTAGTAAAGTGATGTGAGTGTGTTTGTGCATTCATACATGGACACACGCATTCAATGTAATTTTATATTTTTTATTCAAAGATGATTTTCCTTTTTATATATATGTATATTCTTAAATCAAATTGACACTTTTGAGGAATTTAATAGGGTAGGATAAATAAGAGTAAGAAAAACATATTCACTTAGATTCCAAAGAATTTATTGAAAATCAATTATATGAATTTTAATTAAGAACTTGGTTTATACTAAAATAAAAATGAATTAAGTTGTTTACCAATATATAAAAATTCAAAAAAAATAGATTATTTATAAAAATATAAACAGTACATGCATCTTGTTTCTTAAACTTTATAAATACACAAGACCCACTTCTAAATTCCAATTATGACTTTTTCAGGAAAAAAAAAAAATCTAATTTTAACTTTAAAACATAAAAGAAATAGTTGGCAACTGAGATATAGCTCCCCTAGTAACTGATGTATGTATTTATTGAGAATTAATTGCTTTGCAATAATTGGATCGGAATCAATTATTTTATTTCTATTTCAAAAAATATGAAACTTGGATGGTAATAAATACATTGTTTTTGCTGCTTGATACATTGTTTTTGAGGCAATATGTCACCATCCAAAGTTTGATATAGGGGCTCTTTGGTTGGAGGCCAGGGAGATGATGGAAAGGGGGAAAAATGAGCTTATCCCCTCATTTCGGCACAATTCTATCCCCACCCCTTCAACACCCCTTATTTTGGCTCCCATCCAAATTTGGAGGGAAGCCAAAACTTTGGACTACTTTATCCTTATAATTTATGTGATCTTTCAATAATACCCATAATTAAAAATATTATGATAAATAAAAATATTATTATTATTATTATTATTATTATTAAAAAATAGAATATATTGTTATACAAAAATGTATTGCTTGAGCAAGTTTATTTCACTCTATAAGTTCTTTGAGATTAGCTTGAATGAATTATCATTGGCTCATTTTGGTCCTCATACAAAACAATGTAAACTGAAATTCAAAATATAATTCATTTACAGAATTTAGCTAATCAAATACTAGAAACATTTACTAACCCTAATAAAGTGACAAAGTCATATGTTTAATGGTCCTATTCTAATTGATGTCCCTAAAGGACAACCTATTATGAACAAATTTAAAGCATACCTAAAGCGTGGCAGCCCATGGATTCTCAAGATAAAAACCCTCGAAAGAGAAAATGTGCCAAGAATATTGATGGTCAAGTTGGGGATAATTAAGAAAAGTTAGTAGCTCTAAAAGAGCCATAGCATAAAGAGTTATTATCTCCAGTAAAGATATCTCTAGAAGATAATGTTGTAGCCCAAGAAGAGACCTAGGTATTTGACATATGTGAAAATAATGAGATCTCTATAAATTATATGATGAATGGGAGCCGATGGAATCAAAATGAAGTCAACATTGAAGACATCTTTTCTTATAATGTAGCATATGGTGTAATAAATGATAATGATGATCATGAGCCAAAATCCATTATATTAGTGATTGACAACAAACAAAAGGATTTTCCTCTACAAAAAGATGTCATTAATGCAAAATTAAAATCATTGGGAAAATGAAAAGTATTTAGACCTATAGTCCTTACGCCTGAAGATGTAAAGCCAGTTGGATACAAATGAGCCTTTGTACTAAAAAGAAATGAAAAGCCAGTTTGAAGCTCATTTTGTTCAGCGTACAATGAAACTATTCAAGAGTATAAGGGGGTGCATTTTTTATTACCTTTTTCATCCTTAAAAATTAATCCAGGTCGAATTTCAAGTTGGTTTACTTTGAAAACACCCTGCAATGAAAAGTAAACTATTCAAGCGTACAATGTGTTATTTACAAGCAAGTTGTGCTGCTGTTTTGGCATTAATACAAAATATAGTCACTCAATGCTTGGCACGGTGATTGATCTGGTGTTCCCAGGATATCAATTTTTATCTGGGTAAAATCAATTCTACATTTGATAAATGATTTTCCAATTGAGTTTCTACGAAAAGTAAACTTCCTTAGCAAATAAGCAACCCACAAAATGGTTAGATTTCCCATCATATTAGGAAAATCATTTTTCCTTTCTTACTGGAAACTCTGCCAAGACCAAACACTATTCTTGCTAAAGTATGGGTTGAATTTATGCGCATGGTATATTAAAATTCTCCACAATAAACACCCTCAGGGCTTTTGTAAGAAGAGAAGAAAATACGTGCCAAAAGAAAAAAAGATTGCAGGTACGGCTAAGTTTCAAACAAAACAAAAATTATGTGCTGCTAATTATCAATTATATACGTGTATGTGTGTGATATGCTGATTAAACTGCAGTGTTTATTGGCTCTCGAACATCGACCTCATACTTTACATATCCAAAAAATCCCTTTGCATTTACAATCAGTCCCATCTATTTGTAAAGGTAATGAAAATACATGTTTGTGCAGAATCATTCGTCTGAAATATAAAAGTAGACTGAAATGTTTTGAAAACTATACGGCACACTATACATGTATTCAGGCAAATATCATTCAGAACTTAATTGGAAGAGTAAAACCTCTGTTTTACTAATGATGACCAAAAGAAACATTGAAGCATATTGATGACCAAAAGGACTTACCTTGAGAATGCTTCCACCAGCTGCACCTCCTTTAATATCATCAACTTCAGCACTAGGCTTATTGACACCAAAAGATCGGATTATAATCATATGAGCAGGTGAGACAAGTCTCTTACAGGGACTGGGATCTTCTTCACAAGGTACTCACAAACAACATCTATATCATACTTGAGCTGGGCTGAAATTTGGACTACAAGTGCATGCTCAGCAATAGTTCCCTGAACAAGAAATAGGGACAGAAGAATGTAAGTTGTAGAAAAGTACAACATTACTGAATAGTACTTAATAAAAATCAGTTCATAGAAAGTTACTTGTATGAACTTCTGAATCGCTTCATGTTGATTCCTAGCCTCCTTTTCTTGAACCAGATCAATCTTATTCTAAAGAACTATTAAGTGCTGCAAACGCATAATTTCCACCGCAGCTAAATGCTAAGAGGTTTGTGGTTGTGGACAACTCTCATTTGCAGCAATGAGTAATAAAGCTCCATCCATGATTGCTACGCCATTGAGGCATTGTAGCCATAAAAAAAATCATCGCCTAGAAAGTTGTTAAGCAGGGTTTAGACCCTCATTCGTCGTCAAAATAAATAAATAAAATCAGATAGCTACAAACATATCTGAGATGAATGCTCATGGTTTCAACCATAACTGACAATGAAAACATTTAAGGAACGATGAGAATCCCACATCTTATGTGAAAGAGTATGGCCTCATTCAGCAATATTACATAGCCTTTTGAAGCTGCCTAATATTGATAACAAAAGCTATAAATTTATGTTTGGCTTTTAGGATATTATTCCAATGCTTTTTAAATATTGAGTCCTATTTGAGAAACAAGGGGATCTTTTAAGCAGCCACACTTTTTCTTGACTTGAACACTAAATTATATTTAACTCTACTAACTTAAGTTTCTAATTACTATCCTTTTTTGATCAAATATGTATCAAATTTTCATTACATGTATTAGCTCTAAAACCATTAACGTAAACCATTTTACTAAAGATAAATAAAGAACAGGGGCTATAAACATAACACCTTGACACCAAATAATCCATAAATAAAAATGTCAGTTTATCGGCAATCCACAAAAGAAATATGTCTCAACAATTTCATTCTCAGCTTTTCACCGCATGAAAAAAAATAAAAAATAAAAAGAAGAAGAAGAAGGAGGTGTCAAAAGTTGGGATATAAAGTGATCCCCTTAAACAGCTTGTTTAATAACAATGAAAACAAAGTTAGATATTTATTTTGATTCCCTTAAAAATGATGAGTATTACGTAAATAAATAAATTCAGAAAAATAAAAAATACCGACATTAATGGTAGCCTGCCGAGATATGACTTTAGGAAAAAGTGGATGAAATTTTCTTACATCCAATTTACTCGAATCAAACCTTTCCGTGACATTTTGGATGTTTCCATCAAAGTCTTCTATAAAATAATGAAGTCGATTTTGTGAATCAGATAATTTGGGTAAATGAATCTCTCATTTCGAGAAGGGAAAATGACGCGCATGTAAATTAATTGAGTGAGAAAAGGTTACTTCATGAGACGAAATATGAGGGTTCAAATATAAAAAATGAGGAAGCATAACAACAAGAAACAAGTAATTTGTTGTAGAATTCTAATGAAGACAAGCAAAACATGCACAATATGATACATGAACTGTAATTGGCTAAAGAAAAGGTAAGTGGCAATATTTAATTGAAAGAAAGAAGAAAAGAATGTGCATGTTTGGATCTCTCTTTTTTAAATTAAAAGCTACTTTTGACGAGTGAGTACCGAGGGATTCAAAATGAAATTAGAACACATAGTATGAGTATGTTTGAATCTCTTTTCTTAAGTTAAAAGTTAATTTTAGGTTAAAGCAAAAAAAAAAAAAAAAAAAAAAAACTAAAAGCTTTTGGATGATTACATAAATTTTTTTAGCTTTAAAGCTGAAATTAAAAATAAGGTGTTTGACAAAATTTTTGTCATAAGCACTTTTTCTAATTAAAATTATAATAAAGGTATATTATAAAATAACCTTTAAACTATTAATATATCCACAAAATAAAATACTATGAGTTGGTTAGCATGCTTGTTGCAATCCCATTCGTTTTTTTTTTTAGCATACTTATTGCAATCCCACCATTTTGTTTTTAGCATGTTTGTTGCAATCCCACTCTAATGTTTTGTTGCAATCCCAAAATAAAAATACTATAAGAAATAAAAATATTATAAAATATCCTTTACTCTGTTTTTAAGCATGCTTGTTATTATGTTTTTAGCTCATCCTCTTACCTTTGTCCTGTCTGCGTTAGCAACAACGAAAACTGGTTTTTTTATTTTCTGACGATAAATTAAAGCTTGAACACCTGAATAAACCTGAATTCTTTCTATTAAAGGCCAGGCACGTGATTAAGATGATAATTAGTAGATAGAGAGAGTACCTTTGAGAATGGTGCTATTTGTCAAGAGAAATCTGATAGTGAAAGACGAGGTGAAAAGGATTGCAGCTCTGAAAACTTGAAACTGAAAGTATGACCACAACCTCGACATTTCATTTTAACAAAAGCTAATAAGAATTCTTGAATGGTGGAAAACACGATATATTGTCTCGAGAGAGAGGAAGAGACAGTGTGCCAAGAAACAATGAAAAGTTTTAAAGTATCAGAGGCTATTTGGCGCGACCGGGACTTGGCATTAGTCTGCTGGGCCTAAACGTCTGTTGCCCTCCTTTGTGACAACCTTAGTTTATTAAAACATTGAGTGGTGTGGTTTATTATATGTATTACTTGCAATCAACGTTAGTTTTATACTTTATAAAAATAAAAACAAAAAAAGAAATAGTTGGCAACATCTTTCAAGGGAAAATTACGCACATGTCCCAAAGAACAAAACAAATTATAAAAAAGTCCCCCTGAAATCACAAAATTACACAGAAGTCCCAAGGGGCTTTTTTGATATTATTTGTAACAAGAAATGTCTATATTTACAACATGAAATGCCTATATTTATAACAATATTTAAACACCCGACCGTTTACAACAACAAAAACCATATTTACAACAGAAATGCTCATATTTATAACAACATTTAAAAACCTAGATTTTGAACATAGAGAGGTCATTTACAACAGAAAAAGACTAGATTTATAACAGAAGTGCCGTATTTACAACAAAATTTAAAATCCGGACATTTACAACAAAAAAAGCTATATTTACAACAGGAAATGCCTATATTCACAATAACATTTAAACACCTGGATTTTGAATATAGAGAAGTTATTTACAACATAAAAAGCCTAGATTTACAACAGGAAGTGTTGTATTTACAACAAAATTTAAAATCTGGCTATTTACAACAAAAAAATGCATGTATTTACAATAGGAAATGCATGTATTTAAAACAGAAATGCATATATTTACAACAACATTTAAAAACCTGAATTTTATTTCCATACAAATAATATAAAAAAAATCCCTTGGGACTTCTGTGTAATTTGGTGATTTCAAGGGACCTTTTTTGTAATTTTTTTCGTTCCTTAGGACCTACACGTAATTTTCCCATCTTTCAACTCATCATCTTACATATATGCAGTGTAATGATGAAAATAATTTATTTCTATTTCCTAAACAATGAAACTTGTAGAAGGAATACAGTGTACCTTTTCCTTAGAACAAGTACAAATACTCCCTGGTCATCATCATTTCACCATACAATGCTTTCACATTTTTTAAATTCTTTCACCTTTTCCTATTTCTCTGCCAAAATTTCTTCCTTTTCTCCTCAACACAATCTTTCAAAAATTGATGAAAGATTTGATACCTTCTCCCTTATCACATTCACTCAAGAATGTATTAAATGTTTCTATCACGCCAATTCAGTAAGCTTATTTCACTTGATAATTTCTTTGAGATGTAGTGTAATTTATTTTCGTTAAATTATATTGTCTTTGTTTTTTATCATGCTAACCTTATTCTATTGAATAACACATCTTCCATTATTACACATCGTTGACATACACATTCCTCACTTTAGAGGTTGGAGATGAAAAAACAACACATGGATTGGATTGGATAATAGAGAAGGTTTTCTTCGTCAACGACAAAAAGTGCATCCCTCTCCACATCAGACTCTACTCAGCTGCCAGCTCCCTATGATATGATACATCTGTCGGTCATTGGTGAGGAAGAGCCATCAAATATCATTCTCTTATTTGATCACCCAAATTAATTTATTCATACTCACCTCAAAATGAATCAAGAGAAATTTAGCCACCTGCTACCAAATTCAGATAGAAAAGAATATTTATATCTTCAACAAAAAGGTAATAAATTTTTAGGAGAAAAATGTTTATGGATAATAGATAGAAAGGCATCAATTAAGTCCATTCAAAAAGGTAGAGTCATCTCATTCTAAACATGAACTTAATGTCACTGATGTAAACTTTATGCAGAATGTTTCTCAAATTATGTATAAGAGAACAACAAGAAGGGAAGATGAATTGTGTTGTTAGATACACAGTTTTGGCACATTGTTTCCAATAAGCTTGTGCCAATTATGATATTGAATTTATGAAATCCTTGTGGGCATTATTTTGTACATTCTAGGTGCTCCGGTTTTGAGTTTATGATAAATGTAGATGCAATTTTGTTAACTCTCTGTTGTTGAGTTATGTCGTCGTCGTCATTGATCTCATTATTAAACACTTGTTGAGATAGAAGGACAAATTCTCATAAAACTCGTTTATATTTAATTAAAATCAATACCTTGTGCATTAATAGTAACTAAACAAATAACAGAATCATATTAATAACTTTCTTATAAAATTAATATAACAATGAAATAATTGTACAGTGTATATAATATCCTAAAAGATGTAAGACAAGATAGAAACTCATAATCGATAATGGAGTTTTATGCACATACCACCATTAAATGATCATTATCACAGCTAATATTGGAGGCAATTTTCAATTTGACTTTGAATGATCAATCAGTAAAATTCGAATTAAAACTGAATCAATGATAACGGTGCCCTAACTTTTCTAGTTAAATTTTATAATAGTTAATTATTTGTAAAATTAGATTTTCCTAACTATATAACCACGGAATAACTTGGTCGAACACTTTTGCCATATTTTCTTAATTCTTGGTGAAACGCATTTAGTCATAAAAGAAAGGGACTAATTTGTTCATCTTTTCTCCCAACAAAATGAGTAATAGTTAAGTTTCAGGGGCTTCAAGCGGTCTTGGTCTTGAAACCACCCGAGTTCTACCATTGCGTGGTGTCCATGTGGTTATGGCAGTAAGGAATGTGGACTCTGGTGTGAGCGTCAAAAACAAATTAGTTGAGCAAATCCCCTCTGCTAAAATTGATGTTATGAAGCTAGACCTTGGCTCAATGGCATCAGTGAGGAAATTTGCTTCAGATTACAATTCCTCTGGTGTGCCTCTCAATATCCTAATGTAAGCTGTTTAGCAGTATCTGGTTTGCCTATTAATCTCCTAATTTATGATTGTTTAGGACGTCGGGATTCTGTGGCACATTTGGGAATAAAGGAAAAAGATGTAGGTCATGAGACTTTTTTCTTACTTAAATCCTTCCTGCGATATTATATCAGCGAATAAACTAAATTTCAAATGCATACCAAAACTATTCACCAAAGCCATAATATAACTCAAGCTTTTGATCAAATTACGAAAGGACGTCAAGCCTCGATCGATGAACACAAACCAACCGAATCGACACAAAGCAGTTGCAACTTGCAACACACATACAAATCCTTAATTAAAAGCCATATTTAATTTAAGGCAAATGAAGAGCAAGTGCAGTAGCTAAACAACAAGATCAGTTAGGAATAGCACAGATCAGAACATCTTACGGAGGCTTGCGGCAATCCTGTTTCAGTGATTATTATAAGAAAAGGGGGCAAAAATTAAGGAAAATGCTGTATAAAAACTGAATCGGAAGCATGAAATTAAGGGTAAAAATGGATTTTCTTTAGGAAATAAAATGTTAGCTGCAGAACTTGCGGAGACTGAAAAATGCAGTGAACAAACTCAAGCACAATAGATAGAGAAGAGAAAAGGCCAGTAGAATATCAGAGAGATGGTGTTTAATTACCTCTTGTTGGCGTGACTGGGGAGAAGGAGTATCCAGGGCGGGAACACGCGATGGCGAAGGAGAGGAGGCGTGAATATGTGTAATACCCTAAAAATCACATTTAGCATAACCACTATATTTTGATAAATAAAACCTATTAAAATAGGTGAATATGTTATCTCAAATTTTGAGATGTGTTTATTCTATTTTCTAGGTAAATTTACTTTAGAATTAAGGTGACCAATGATTTAACTTTCTGAATTTTATTAGGCATCATAAAATATCATTAAATACAATAAATACCATATTAAACTATGGTTCGTAGAATCAAAAAGAGCAAGAAAGTGTCATGAAAATACTTAAACAAATTTGGAGAAATCAATAACAATTAATGAGTAATTAAATTTACACTATAGAACATTTGGATAATTATTTACAATTAATATTAATAGTCATCAATTAGAGGTGAATTAAGCTAAATAAGAAATCAAAGACCAATAAGGGATTGAGATTAGCATAAGATGGATTACCAATGGTCATAAACTACTCTAAACACCAATAATGCAATAATCAAGAGACAATTAAGCTTCTAATTAAGATGTTAATTAAATTTTAATCAAGCTTTGAAAAGTCAACAATTTCAACTATGATCTAAGGGCCAAGAATTAACCTCATAAAGCTAATCTAAGGGCTTAAGTAATTAGGAAGCTTAATCCATGTGAAAATAAAAGAACCAATGGGAGGAATTTAAGCTCATAATATCTAGATATTATTTAGCAAACACATGGGGGAAATTAAGTCAACAAAAGAAGAAAGCAAATGGAAGAGGATAAGAGTCCTTTGTCATAAAGCCTCTTAAAAATATTGGAAGAGGATAATGAAAGAGAAAGATGAAGGGTTGTGCATGTGTATGTACAATTGTTGTGCATGTGTGTGTGTGTAGTATGAAGAGAGAGAGAGGAGAGTCAAGGTATTAGCCAATAGGGAAATTAGGCATAAAGTAATTAGATTAATCCATGGAAATAATTTAAGACATAAGCAAATGAAAACCTATGCAAATTAAATTGTATCTTGAAATCCCTTAATCATGAATCAAATATAAAAAGAGATTATGAACAAGCATAATTCAAGCTTGAGAATGGTTATAACCAAAGCCACTTCCTCAACTCCTAGAGATTGATATCAATTAAGAAAATGGATGATTATGGTCTCTAAATGAAGCTATAAATCCCAAGATTTCAAAACCAAAAAGGAAATTTGAATCAAACTTCATTAAGATCCTCAAATGAATTTTTATCTAGTGGAGTGCAACACAAAAAAATAGAAGAAGCAACTTGTTGGCTTGTGCACTAAGTTAGAACAAATGGGATAAATCTTTGGAAGAGGATATGGTACTTGGGTTAGAGCAATTAAGAAATGGAAGAGGATTAAGGAGAGAGAGAGGGGGGGTCAGATTTGAGAGCTTGGAGGGCTAGGATTTGTGCTTCCAATTAACTTAAGTCCAAGGGTGTATATCCAAGATGAAAAGGTGTGAATAGTGTCATGGAATTTTACTATAAATAGGGGTTGGGGTCTTCATAATTCCTCACCAATTCACAAAGCAACATCTGAAATATAGAGAGAAAGTGAGAGTGAGAGCCTTGAAGAAAGGAGGAGCAAAGTTCTTGGTAAGTTCTCTAGCTCTAGCTTTAAGTTCTTTGAGTTTTAGTTCTTAAATTCTTAGATAGAAGTAGCTTAGATCCTAAATATGCTAGGATAATTTTATTTACATGTTTTTATGGTAAAAATTGGCTTTATTTCGAAAAAAATGATGGGGGAGTTCATATAGCAAAATTTCTGGAAGAAAATCATCAAAGTAACGAAGTTCGCGAAATTTCATCGGTTTCGAATTTCTGGAGGCAGTGATGAAAACGCCAGAATTTCATATTGAAACTATGGTCAAAATATTCTGAGAAAATTCATGGTTAAAATAGACATACAGATATTTTTAAATATGTCAAGAAAATTTCAAAATGAGTTCTGTACAAGGAGATAAAATTTCTCAAAGTTGGGCTACGAATTTTTGGAAAATTTCTGGGCAGAGGCTCAAAACTTTAAAAATGTGAGTGATTCGTGTAATCTGGGAAAGAATGATTATTTTTAATTGAAAATAGATATCCTAAGGATTCCAAGGAATTTTACGGATCCTCGTTTCGATTTTTTTAGAATTAATTATGATTTTTCAAAGTTAGACAAAATGCTGCCCAGATTTGTATCAGCGTTGTTCTACGAATTTTGAGGAAACAAAGTAGAAAATAAATGTTGCAAAGGCAAAATAGTCATTAGTGGCCAGGATATCCCGTAGGATATTATTTGTAAATTAATAAATACGATATTACCATTATAGGATATGCGTGATCACCGCCCGACCGTCAACGTACTGACAACACCGACGAAGGTACGGACGCGTACTGTAACACTAACTCTTATGTTTACTGTATACCTATATGTGATAGATATGTTCATAGACTGTGACTCTGTTTTTAAAAGAATTGTTCATACACATACAGCTTTATACGGGTTATAGTCATGATAACGCCGTTGAGTTTTCCTAGCGCGAGGACACGGATGTACACCGTGGCACCGGTGAATAGTGCGATCGTAATAACATTCATATGCAAGGATCGTGTTGTTATTGCTTTTTATATGTGAATATAGCTGTGATGTCATGATATAACTGTCATACATAACTGTACATGAATATGAGGTTAACCGTTACTTGAGGTTCAATGGGCATTGAACCTCAGCTCTTACCATAGCTTCAGGATCCGGAGTAAACAGGATCAAATACAAGGGTAAGCAGCAGATGTAGGAACCGGCTGAAGAAAGTCCTATTGACATGTACTTTACGATATCGACATTTGAAAAAAAATTGTAACGCCGTTAAAAGCACATACATTACTGTGGATATTTATCAGTTACTTTTCAAATATTATTTACTTCCGATGCTCTACTCTGATCAAGATACTGTGAAAACGCTTTCGAAAATTGGGATGTGACAATATGCGATGGCGAAGGAGAACGAGGGAGTATACGGCGCGAAAATCTCCAGGGTATTTGTGGTCATTTTGTGCCCAAATCCAAATAGCCGGTCAAATGTTGTTCTTTCTCTCTCATCTAGCGCATGAACTTTTTTTTTAAGCTTCAGATTGGAGCTTCAAAAAAGAGAAGTTTGGGCTTTTTTATGACTTTTGCTTTTTTTTTTTTTTAAAGCTCCCCATCCAAATGCATAAAATAACAAAAAAACACTTTTTTAAGAAAAAAAAAAGACTTTTTAATTTAAAAAAAGCCCATCCAAATGCAGCCTAAATGTGTGTGTATGAATATGAATATATATATATATATATATATAAAATTATGTGTGTATGTACATAATTCCACACATATAAACACACACACACAGATATATATATATATGTGTGTGTGTGTATATACGTGTGTGTGTTTATATAAGTACATATATACACACATATTTATTGACACACACACATGTTTATACATATATTTATACACACACACATATGTGTGTGTCTATAAATATTTGTGTGTAGACACACACACATATGTATATATATATACAGAAACACACATATATACATACATACATATATGTATATACACACACGCATATATATTTGTTTGTAGACACACAAATATATACATATATAGATACACACACTCACACACACACACACACACACACATACATACATATATACACAGAAACACACACACACAAATATATACATACATATATGTGTACACACACACATATATACATATATAGAAACACACACACATGTATATCTTTAAACGTTTCATTGATTGGAAGAGTCTACATATCCACATACATATACTCACTAAAAACCACACACATTTGAGAGAATAAAATAGGGGTATTTTAGGAAGAAATTGATAAAAATTAGAATGTTGTCTTATAATTAAGACCAAAACCAACCTCCAAATGTTGTCTTATAATTAGGACTGGAGGGAGTATAATGTACAGATCAAAAAGAGCTGGCATTTATTTGAGTTTTAAAATAAAATATATTTTTAAAAAAATCTAAATTATAAAATCACATTACCAATTTTAATATTTAGATTTATAGAAATTTTTTTCAAAAAATATAGGCTAACCCACTAGTTGGCTGCCTAGCCCATCATGGTTAGAAGTTATTTGGGTTCAGGCCGAAAAGACATTTATCAAAACGAGTCCATTTTTCATAACTCAATCCAACAAATTATTGCGGGTTGGGTCCACGTGCTTAACTCATATTACAGCTCTACATTCATTTCCCTTCTTAAATGTTGGAGTTATTAAAGAACGAGTCAGATTGAACAGAAGAGGGGGAAGAATGTTTGCTTCATCAACAACAGAAAGTGTGTAATTTCTTTGTCATGCTCTACTTAGCTGCTTCTGATACAATTGAAGGATGCAGTTGTAGGTTGTTGTTGAAGCAACCATCTTATTCTCTCCTCTTCTATGATCACATCAATCAATATTATCAATCAACAAAAAATTGACTAGCTGCTTCTTTACACAAAAAGAATATTTGCGGCTTCAAGCAGAAGCAATAGCAGCAGCAGCAGGAAATATTGACGGAGATAATATTCAGAAAGGCATCAATTAAACACTCAACATACTTGTGACTTCAGCTATAGAATAGCTTGATTAATTGTAATGGTCATTAACATAGCATAGTATTTTAAATCTTATGTCCAATTCCATTATTGATCAATTGTGCAACTTGATGAGTTAATTCCCAAGATATGATGAAATCTTTGAAAAATCATTACTTGTTTCTAGTTCTACCTTTTGTGGACTATAATGAAAATTTCATGTATTTACACTTACGTCGACTTTCTTGAAATTTTCTTCCATGCTATTATTATGGTTAAACAATTATCAGGGTAAAAGCTTGAAGTATGGTAAAAAATAAAAGTATGATTTTATTAAATTAGAGAGTTTTAAATTTCAGCCAATGCAATGGCGGCTAACATTTATGTCTACTTGTGAAAAATTTGAATCACAGCCGCATCCAACCCAGTATTTATGTGAAAGCACATATGGTAATGATTTCGTGAAAAGGCCAAAAAGAAAGGAAAAAAAATGTAATCGCCTAACCATGAATCTATTTTATAAACAATTCAAACCAATTCGTATTACTGATCTTTTACCAGTTTAGACCAGTTCATAATCAATTTAACAAGTTCTTGGCCAATTCTTCATTCCTCTTATTCTCCCTTAATTTTTGACCGTACCAAATCAAACTGGTCCAACCGGTTTTTCTTTAAGCTATGTCCACATAATTTGATGTTCAACTGATTTTAGCCCCATTTTGTTGATGCATCTAATTAAATCTCAGAAATTGCATTCTGCGAAAGCTCAAATCAGAAGATACAGTAGACTCATTGTAAGACAAAATTTAAAAAAAGAAGAGAAAATTAAAAAGAAAATTCATAATCCAAACGATGTTTTCTTCTCCACCTGAAAAAAATGGTTCCCAATAGTTCTCTCCTCTCCACATGTCTAAATTCCTCTGGTTTTGTAACCTTGATTTCTCCGTCTCTGTCTGTCCAGGCGAAAAACTTAAATCAGACCAGGAGCAGCTGATTATCAATGGTGGTTCCTGCTTGGATTTTGCCCCACCCAATCAGACGCCAATGCTTCTCAACACGCCCACTCAGCGCAATATACTCCCCTTTACTGGTGCACACTGGTTAAGTCAGTTGCAACTTTGCCAAATCATTCTTCACTGCAACAACTCTAGCCCCCTGATGACCTTGATCCTATGTTCAACATTAGGATCTCCGGGGCTTGGCAAGCTTGGACACCTTTCCTTGTCTCTCAGACCCTTTCGTACGAACACCAAGTGTAACATCCCAAAATTTGGGATTTGAAATTGGAATATTGTATGGAAATTGATTATGAAATTTGGCCTAAAATAATTATGAAAAATAGTTATTAGAATTTAAGAACCTATTTTCTTGAGAAATTCAAAGAAAATAGTTAGAGGTTGATTTATAGCCTAAGATTTTTAAAGAATTACTTTAAGGGTTAAAGAAGTTAAATAAGGAATAAAATTCTTGCAAAACATTAAAGAGTCATTTCTAGCATGTATTTGGTAATTAAACAATAATAAAGAGAGAAGAGAGTAATTTATTATTAAATAATCAATTGTTAAATGGGTCAACAACAACAAAAAATACAACACACATACTCCATCCATTAATTCTCCTTCAGCCATCACGCCAACAGAACCATTCCTCATTCTCAATGTTTGACCCAACTAAACAATTAAACCCAAAACCATGATCTATTCATTTCATTCATTCCCAGAGCCAAGCACAGAAGCATTTGGACCCAAACCAATTCAATTAAATCCCTGGACCCAAATACTCCCTCTATACGCTTAGCTCTAACATGTGACTGGAAAGCAATCAAACAAAGACAAAACTACACCCTAATAATTAGTTTACTAAAACGCAGCAGCAGAACCTCCCAGCCAAAAACTATGAGACACACAAGAAATCACAGCGTGTTTAACAAAAAACGCCGAAAAGAAGATTCATCCAGCGTCTTCCTCGGTCACACAACAAGAACGCCTTACTTCTTGAGCCCAGGCGTCTGGACCATACTCCTTATCTCAGCAAATCTCATCGAGACCCAGACCCACGTCGTTATTCTTTAGCTAATATATATTCACGGCTTCCTTAGCTTTTTCCCATTCATGTTAGCTTAGCAAAAACCAGAATTAAGTCTAGGAACATAAGAGAGAAAGGATGAAGGAAGCAAGAGGGAGACTCCAACCTAGATCATAGTGCCCTGTTTGTAAACAAGAAAACAGAGGGTACGTTTGTTCGACCGAGCAGCCGTGACTTGAGCAAGCAACCTAGGTAACCATTAAGCTTCTTTCCCTTTAGTTTCTACCATATCCCGACGCAAGTTTTTGGACTTGAAACTCATTATCGTTACTGTCATATATGTTGCTGTGATAAGTAGTTATTTAGGTAGCTATATGTGCATGGATATATACATATATATATATATATATATATATTTACTTTTAGAAAATGGAAAGAGTTTGCTGCATTTTACTGATGCATACATATACTGAGAAGTTTTATTTAGCTATCATACACATGTGGGGGTTGGAAATAAAGAGGGAACTTGCTGTCATAAGTTTCTATATTGTAGTGATATATATGGGTGTATGCGTGTTGCATGTGGAAGACATAGTAAAAAGCACACACATGCATGATCTCTGTCAAAAATACTGCACACTTATGTATATAAATATAAACATGGAACCAGGTTATTTTGCCGATAAAATGCTACCGTGTGTTGAAATGCATATACATAAAAATATATGGGAAAATCATTTGTCCAGTGACTGGACCTAAGCGATTTTCCTGTCAACCAGTAAAGCTACGCCGTTTGGTTAAGTATAGTGATGGGGCGCCTTAGATTAAACAAAAAACAAAACATCTTCAACCAGATCTGTTCGTTTTTTTTTTTTTTTTTGGTTGGAGCTTCGCATTTTTGGTTATGCATTGGCCAGAATAATCACTTGTTGATTTTTGACTCGCCCCATGATTTTTGCATTGGGAGCAGCATAAAGAAGGCCATGTAGGTTCCGGGGAAAGAAAGGGGGTTTTCAAGGAACGGGAAGGGTAAATTGTCGGCTAAGGAAGTTGCTTTGGTGCTGCAGAATTGGCGCGCAAAAACATGCCATTTGAGGTTGTGTATTACCCAAGGGTGGGCTGGACGGACTTTGTGGTGAAGGCGGAAGATGTGGAGAAAGCTTGCGATGTCCCATGGACTTCCGGAATGAGAGTTAAAATGGCAAAGGAGACAAAGGATTCGTCTCGGATCACTTGGTTTCGTGGTACGCATCTTCTCATCTTTCCCTGATAATGGACTTTGGCGGAGTTCTCCATGGCGCATGCTTCATGATAATGGACTTTAGCGGAGTTCTCCATGGCGCATGCTTCACCTGGTTTCACGATTTGATTTCTAAATTTAGATATAAGATTTTAATTCATTCGCTGGAAGTTCTCAACAGATCCGTAATTTGGTATTTTATCGATGTAGTGATTTGATTTCAGTAGCGATCACAGATCCGTAATTTGGTATTTTATGGATGTAGCAATTTGATTTCAGTAGCGATCTTTCAGTAGTGATTTTTTTATTATTATTAAAGCACCCATCACTATACTTAACCAAACGGCGTAGCTTTACTGGTTGACAGGAAAATCGCTTAGGTCCAGTCACTGGACAAATGATTTTCCCTTTATATATATGTATAAACGAAATAACTAAGCTTGATGTCATGGAAACCAAAACCCACTACTGTGTGTATATATATATATATATCACCGATGACTTGGGATGAATATAGGAAGGTTCTGCGAAAAGTCTATATATATATATATATATATATCTATATGTACCTACGTGCTAATCCTAAAAACTCAATGTTTGCTAAAGGAATAGATAGGTATATATAGCAAAGTATATTCTACTTGGTGCTAGTGTTTGTTTTTAAAAAACTCAAGATTTCTATTTTTATAAACATTTATGAGGAAACATAATGCTTTGGAAAAACCAATTAGTAAAACCTTGCTATTCTCTAATACACACACTAAGAAGCTTGCTGCATTTTACTGACGTATTTATATACTAAGAAGTTTTGTTTTAGCTATCATATATAGTGGCTACACTTAGAAGAGAAAAGAATGATTTTCACTGCACACACAAGTTATATACATATCCATATGGTTGCTGCACGCAAAAGAGAAAAAAAAATGGAAAGTTTTATTATCTTTTATTTATTTATATATATAATTAATTAATTAATTAAGTCATAGTAGTTAGATAGTTACATTTTGTAGCCACACCGATCAAGCTTTATCTAGTGATCACATCCGCACAAACAATTTATTGTAAATAGACTTATCAACAATTATGTATATTTATTAAAAAAAGTAAGTAACATTAGTTAATGTTTTGTAGAGCTAAGATTATCATTATAAGAGATTTTTAATTAGTTAAAGAAAATCAAAGACTTTGGAAAAACCATGCATTAAATCATAACTTATATGATGTTGATAAACTCCTAATTTAAAGGTCTAGGATGACTCCCGAGAGTTTAAAATAATTATAGACAAATAATAATAGTAATAAATAACATTACTATTATTAAAAGAGGAACAAATAATAAATAGAAAAGGGAATTTTTAATAAATAATAATTAGAAAGGGAAATTAATAGTTACAATGATCTTACTTAGGGCATTGATGAAGTTCGAGTTTCTATCATCCGGGGATTTTATTTATTCGCAAAGTTGAGGTTGGTAACTTAATCTCCAATTCCTTGTGTTTTTATATATGCCTTGTATGTTCATGTATTGTGGATTCTTGGCCAGGTTTGTATGCCCTAGTCTATACGTTTTATTTAGCTGGATGTGGATTATTGTTTTATATGATAATGTTGCATGCCTCTTCTCCTAGTGCTAAGGGTTCGTGTCTAGGACACGCAGCACTTACAAGTGCTTTCACCGTTAACGATGCATGTATTGCGTACTATGTAGTCGGGTAGCGGTGTGTTTGGTGAATGCTTTCTTTAAATCTGCACTATGTGAAATATCTATTTTGTATGATTTACACTTTGAATGTGAGATTAACCGTTACCCTGGGATTCATCTTATCAATGAATCCTGTCCACACCTAAAGATCTAGGAAGATGCTCTAGATCGGAAGCAAGGATGTCTTGTTGGAGTAGCCGAGGAAGACTCGAAGGAGCGGATCTAATTAAGTTTGAATTTAATACTTTAATATTTTGGAACATATTTGCTAACTATTTGACTGACAATTCAGATCATTGTATGACTAAAATCCTCCAATGGCATTAACCCTGACTATTATCAAATTTTAAGTTGTATCACGCTTATATTCCTCTGGGAATTTTAAATTAACCAGCATATGTCTTGACATATGTTATCAGTCACTTATTCGTCCAAACGTTAGGCATGCTCTCTGTTGTGACTCACTCTGATCTGTTAATGCCTTTACTCTCTTAAATACACACAAATTAGTTTAATAAGAGATTAAGAACATAAATGGACATCATAATGGACGTAGGAATTAGGGGCATTACACCAAGAAGCCTTCGAAGCAAAAAGAAGTTCACCTACAAGACACACCAAAGCATGAAATACAACAATGAAACTATTCACCTACAAGACACACCAAAGCATGAAATATAGCAATAAAACTAAGATTTTCAAGAAACAAGAATAACATCCAAAAGTTGTTGGGTCAAATGGAACAGAATCAATTCCCCCTTCAGCAACACCGGCGATTCAAATTTTTCAACAACATGCTTTATCCCATTATGATCAGCAACATGGATTGTGTAACACCATATACTTCAATGATTCAAACTTCATATATAGGAGGGGGGAAAACCAAGCTGGCAAACCTACTCTTAATTGAGCTTGACAATACTCAAATCTAATCTAGTAGTACTGATATCAATTATCAAATAGTTATATCCGATAAAAAATGTGGACAATAACAAAATTTTTTCTACCCCTACATGTATGAAAGGAGGTACTAAATGTTATTACTATAGTCTAAGTAGTGGGTGATAACAGGGGCGGAACTAGGATTTGAAATTAGGGGGGCGAAAATTACAGAATAAAACCTAGTGGAGTTAGCATTTGAAATTAGGGGGAGAAAATTACAGAAATTTACCCAAAATTTTAGGAAATTATGATTTAGCCTATAAATATTTCAGTACTTTCATTTTAGTCGCTCTAGGAGACTCTTTGATAGGGACTAAACTGAAAATATTTAAAAATTTTAGGATCAAGCATAATTTCCCAAAAATTTGGGTAAAATTCTGTAATTTTAGGGGCGGGCCACCCCTAGCCCCCCTGATTCCGCCCTTGGGTGATAAGCAGATGAAGAATCGTCAAATATAAGATCCCATTACAAAACTACCCTCAAGAATTTCAAAACTTCGAACTCAAAATTTCATTGCATGCTTGGAAAGATAAGCCATAAGAAAAAAGCACCAACCTCAAGTTCAACATAAACCTCAAGCAGTGACCCAAATTAAAGATTACAGAGAACAACCCATGGAAAGATTAAGAAAAGAAAATAATACAGAGGAACTCATCGAAGTAGTTGACAGTGTAGGGAACGTCTTGTTATGCACGTCTCTACGTCTTCTATAGCTCCATCTAACTTTTGAAACAAATTAGGTCTTTTCTCGCAACTCTCTCTCAATGAATCTTGATTTCTTAACATGAGTCCAGCTTGTATCAAAATCATATTGTTTATTCTTGACTCTCTAACCCTCTACGACTCCATGATGATTTTTAGGTTTATCTATCTCTTTCTTTTTAATTAGGTCCTTTGAGTCGTGCATTTAGTGAGCTGAGCTTTCCTATTCTGTCAGGCCCGACTCCTCAAATTCGATTGATTGATCCTTTTAATTACGCAGGATTCTGCAAATCTTCTGTTTCCGTATTTATCAAATCAACTGCCATTTTAACAGCCAACTCGATAACCTATATTTATTTTCAGAAATAACCTGAGAAAAGATCAACATAACACATCGCATAACAGATCATCACTCATGATGCTATAGCATTATGGTAACATTATGGTGACTTTGTGGTGCTGGTTCAGAATAAAGATCCATAATGTTGTAGCATTACATCAGTTCTATTATGAAATGTCAAAATGCTTTAAGATGCAACCTTTTATTATATGCAAGATAGTGTTCAAAATACAACAACTTACTATATCTATCCCTTATTTTCACAAGTCCATGAAGTCCAACATATTTCGTCAAATAGCACACATTAAAGCTCATATTTACCATGCAAAGCAATCATACCATATGGGAAATATATGACAGAAATATTACTTATCAGTAAATAAGGTGGATATGGAGTGGTGAGGAAGTGACTGCATGTGCGTCGCATGAGAAGGAAGTTTTATGACAACATGCAGAGTGATGCAAAGATATCTTTTACCTTGGGTGTACTAAGTATACACTCTTGTCAAGAATTTTGCATTCGGTGAACTTAAAGGCAAGCTGTGGGTGGACTGACAGTAGTTTCACATTGTTACTTGAATTGTTGTATGATATGTTTTCAGAGGATACTGTACTTCTAAATTGTATGTATGAGGCCAAGAAATTATTGTTTATGATGGGTATGAGTATAAAAAGATACATGCTTAACCTAATGACTGCGTATTATACAGAAAGGAGTATGAAGGACTAAGTGAGTGTCCAAAATGTAAAACTGCTCGGTATAAAGTGAAGAAAGATTGTGGCTGTGGTGATGAGACAAGTAAATGTTGGAAATTATGCCCTAGGGGTCAATCATTGTACTTTAAACACTATTGTTATTTAAAGTGTTTCTCCATTTTGTTATTATATCATTTGCATGTTTATTATGATGGATGTATCCTTGGATGTATCATATAGATTGTCCTAAATGTCTCTAGTCAGCCATCTATGCGGGAGCAAAGATGAAATAAGACTAGTATGGCTTTGATGAGGTATGGAGTTACCAATCAAAGTCTTAGGCACTTGTAAGAGTACAAGGTACTAGATCGACCCACTATGAGAAAGCTGCAAGGATTAAGTCAGAAGCTTATCTCATGTATGACCACATAACAATGCCCTTTGACTTGAGATCATCATGGATTCTTACATGAGAGTCGCTAATCTTTGACCTAGTCAAAAGTCACCTTTGACCGGGTGATGATAAAGGCTTCAATCGGATTAGTGGTTTTCATGTGGAGGAATGTGAATGGTCAAGATAGGATTTGTCCCTCATATTTGTATAAAGATATTACTGGGCCCCTCGATGAGTAGAGAGATATTAATGGGCCCTCGATGAATAAGTCTGAGAAATGTATGACCATACTATGATAAAAAAGAGTTTCCATTTCAATTGTTAAACTACTCAAGAATCGAGAAAGTAATGGTCAAGAACAGGAGGATGACACTATTCATGCTTCATCCTTGACCAAATTATTGTGTGACAAAAGGGACATGGCATGGTTGTATGATAGGTTGCATCGTATCATCGATCCTCATATGAATTGGGCAATCGTAATGTCTTGCTAGAGGCTACTTGCAACTTGTGGACTAGTACAGTGTTGGTCCGCTGCCAATTTTATGTGGGCCTATAGGGTCGCACACAAGAATAGCCCAACACGAGCTCTAATGTCTAGATTCATTGAATCTAAGATATGTTTAAGATTTAATGAATACAACGTTTAATCTAGGGAGAATGGATATTTATATATATATAAAATATAAATTCGAAAATAATAATAATATTATTTATATAGATACAATATTATTATTTAATATTTGTTTTGTATTTAATTTATCTCGATAAATTAAATGCAACACCCCTACTATTGTAAATAGTGCATTTGTAAGCACTGAAGAATAAGAAGAAGATAACGACGGTCTCCAGATTTGAGGAAAGGGGGCCCAGGACAAAACACCGGTGTAGAATAAGTCGGAATAATCAAGTGGGGCCTGAGAATATTGATCAGACACAGGTTCTTGCCTCTCGACAATGACCATGCGCCACCCATGGTCAGGGAAGAGAAAGGGACACTGAAAAAGTCATATGTCAAAAAGCAAGAGTCAAAGTAATGATCACATTGGGACACGTGTCACCACAGGGGTAAAGGAGGAAAAGTAAGGGGAAAATGGTCAAATCCTTACCCCTGAGTCATCAAATTCGTTCGCTCAGGAGAGAGAAGGAGAAATTAGATGATTTTATCGTTGTTCAAGCCCAAACATAAAATGTGGGTCCCACAGGCGATTGACTGGTAGAAAGGAGACTGACATGGACCGATTGGGGTCTTCTTTTAGACTGAATGAGATAGATGTGGAGCCATATTGGGTAGTCAAGTAGGTGTCACATGTGAATGCCCATTCAGGAGAAAATATTTGAAAAGTTAAAGAAAAGTACAAAGGAAAGCACCCGATTAACCAGAGGGGCCCAGCAGGGACCGATAAAAGGAGATTAGACTGAATAAAGTGGAAAAGCCTTACAAAATGGTTGAGGGCAGGTTTGGTGGGCCCAAAGTGGCGCCACTCAACCCCCACAATCATTAAAAATATGATTGAAGAAAAGAAAAAGCAAAATCAGTCCAAAAGTTAAAATGCGGGACCCACTTTCTGGATAAAAAGAGAATAAATCAGATAAATTGGGAAAAATAAAATAAAAATCATGGAATCTGATTTGTGGGCTTAAAATGGTGCCACCTAGGCCTAGGAAGTGTCTAGAAAGCTTGGGGGAAAAAGCACAATAAAGAAATTCCGTGCCAAAATTGGTAATTTTCATAAATTCCGAGCCATAGTAGGTAATTTTCCCCAAATGAAAATTACAAAACTCTAGATATTTCCATGGGGAGGCGCCACCTCTCCAGAGCCTAGACCCTTCTAGATTTTCTTGAAGATAAAGTCGAAAAGCCATATGAATTCCACTAATTACTGGACAGGGTTTTACTCCAGTTATTCCGGGCTGATCAGTTACTTTTGCCATTATTAAATACACATGCTCTCTCTCCCTAAACCATGAAGGAGCACAAATTTGCAGAGGAAAGAGAGAAGTGCTCAGCCAACCTTCATAGCCAAGATCAAGTCCCAAGCTCCTAATATCATCAACCGAACTTCCGATCCAGGTAAACACCGAAAACCTGAACCTTTCAACTTGAACTTGTGATTTTCGTTCAAGGGGTTAAGGCATGGTGTTGCAATCTGATTTTGGTGTTCTTGATGGTCTCAAAGTGTTCAAAAAATGATTTTGTGTGGGGTTAAGCTATGGTTTAAGTTTATAAACTCAAAGACATCGAAAAACCTAAGAACGAAGCTTCTTTGCCGCGTTACGGAAAATCAAGCGTCAAGCTTCAACTATGTTGTTGAAAGGGTAAATGAACTCGGTTTTGGCTGATATTTTTTAGGGTTCCTAAGGTTCACCGTGATGTATAATTTTGTATTATTTGGATTTTTCAACTGGGAGATAAAAATTGTTAAAGTTGGTTCGAAGCATCGGGTCGAACTGACCGAGAGTGGAAAATTGGCTACACGCCAAAATATGTGTACTTCTTATTTGTGGAATTATTTTTCCTAAAAAATAGATATTCTAATGGTTCCAATGGCATTGGTGTCATGCAAATATGATTTTTCTAGAATGTATTAAAAATCATGGAAGGTGGGCCAGACTCACTGGAGTTTCTAGAAAATTAAAAAGGGGCTCGGTTTTAACTAGAAATGTAAGGGTATTTTTGAAAAATGCTAAAATAAGGTCTTTTGGTGTTATTTAGGGTTTAACCATACCTTGGAGAGCTAAAGGGCCAATAAAAATTATAAGATGGTACAAACCCCACTAGGTAGTAACCACTTTACTCCGACACTTTTATGAGTTGCTTACCATATGTATTTTTGTATGTGTTTTGCCAAATATGCATACGAGCATGTTGTGATTGTGTTCTTAGTGCTGCGGATTCCTGCCAGGGTTTGCCTATGTGGCAGCTCAATGAAGTCGGGCTTGTGATTCCGGTAAATCCGGGACCTGCCTTGATAAGGCAGCTCGACGGTATGAAGATGTGTTGTTGTATATGTTTCTATTTGCATATGTGGTGTATTTGGCGTATTATCTATGTTCACATATATACATGGTTCCATGCATACACATTACACATTTAGTGTATGAGTATTGATGGTTACTCTGGGGGCCATTGTCGGACTCTAGAAGCTTTTGGTGACACAGAGGGACGTGCCTGATTTGTAAAGGCCTTCTGGAGAGGTAGGGATGGCAGTGCAATTGAAGAATAGGGGATGCCTTATTACTTTTGTAGTTCGTATTTATATTTTTGGGATGACTGTATATCTACTATTGGTATTTACTTTTGGATGACTGTACCCTTAACCCTTCGGGGACTCTTAGCTTCGATTTATTTTACTTTTACCAATACAGTAGTTGTCCAAATTGGTCATATTCTCTGTTGCACGTGCTCTGATATATAATCAAAATGGGCTAATAACCAAGGAAAGGTAACATTTAAAAGGGATCCCTCTAACCCACCACCCGAAAGGGCGAGGCTGGTAGGGGTGTAACATTAAACAACTAAAAATAAATGAGATATTGTATCTCAGATTTAATTAAATAGATAGATATCATATCTCGATTTAATTTGAATTGCGATATCGTATCTCGATTTAATTAAATTGGTAGATATCGTATTTCGATTTAATTTATGATGATAAATTGAATTAGCTGGCTTTGAATTCAGATTAAATAAATAGATTAGAATAGATCTGTTGGACAGATTTAATTAATATTATTTTAATCCAATTCAAATTTCAAAATTAATTAAGATTGATTTTGAATATTTAATGCGACCCATTAAGGTTGTTGAAAACCCAATAAAATAGTGGGCAAGACATATTATAGAGGCTGAGCAAAAGAAAAAACCCTAGAGAATATAGAGACAAAATGTTGGAGGCGCTAGCACGCTGCTTGTGTTGGAGTTCCATTCGTGTGGATACCGGTAGATGGAGATGGTTCGCACAGTTGGCTCCTAGTGATCGAACAAGACGCATAAGAAAGGTACCATTCTGATTACTCTAATTTAAACGCCATCGATAGATCCTCCATTGGGATGCAAAATTTATTTTGATAAATTTCTTCCACTGCTTGTTCGAATCCCAGGAGTAAAAATCAACCTTTAAAAGTTTGTGGTATCTTCCAATTATACTATGGTTTAAACAAATGTATGCAAATGTGAAAGATGCAAAGAAGTTGAGATGACATTCTGATGAGAGAATATGTGATAGAAAATACCTTCGGTACCCGGCTGACTCTCCTCAACAGAAGAAAATATATGAAATGTTTCCTGGATTTGGCAGCGAGCCAAGAAACCTTTGACTTTGGCTTTGCATAAATGGAATTAAAGTTAGTTCTCAATGTTTTGATGATAACAAATACTAATGTTTTTGATTCAGAAAGCATTTCCCAAGCATGAAGTATGCCTAAGCAGAAGCCTATCCATGCTCGAGCATGCTCCGTCTAACAGTGTATTAAGTTGTGTGCAGAAGCTTGTAAGCTTGCTCAAGCATCAAATAATTATTGTTCGAGCAGGCTGATCGAGCAACGCACACTTGATGCCCGAGCATGGTCACATTAGAATGAAGAAAGCTCTCTGTCAAACTGCTGCCAGAGCAACAAGTAAGTGACGCTCGAGTATGGTGCCCAAGCAGAGGTAAATGTATGCTCTGGCACTATCGATGATATCTTATTCTTTCTCACTGCTTGCATGATTCTCAAGCAAGGTTTTTAATCAGCTTGTTCGAGCAGTCATAATCTTTCATCTTAACTGCTCACTGTCTAAGGTACTCTCAAGCAAAGCTCAAGGGTTGCTTGGGCATGCTTTTCGAGTAGAGTAATTCCAATGCTCGAGCATACATGTTTCTTGTTTATATTTCTTTTCTATCTGATTAATGGCCAAGAAAATTTTCAGGTTTGCTCAAGCACGACATAAATACTGCTCGAGCACCAGCAACAAGCTCTACAAGCTCTTCTTGTCAGTAAGAAATTCGACGTTCTCGAGCAATAGGATGTGAGTGCTCGATCATTTAATGGTCTCAGAAACAGAGCAACAATTGGAACTATAAAACAACTAATCTCCCTTTAGTCGGAGAGGGAGAGGGAGGGGGAGTCGGAGGCGTCGGTGGCGTTGGAATGGTCATCTTCAGCGGGATCGTACTCCACATCATTGGTGTGGAGTACCATGTTCAGCTTGTTGTTCACGGTATGAACAAGCTGAACCAATTGGCCCAAGCGTCTATCGATGTTATCGACGGAGCCACCAATGTCTGGACCAACTGCTTCATAGTCGGATTTGGAGGAGGCAATGGCGGAGGGGGCTGAGGTTGAAGAGGAGGAGGAGGAAACGGAGGCCCCAGGGGAGCAGCCATTATATTGCGGTGGAGGCTAGGCGAAAGGAGGAGGCCGTGTAGAAGTGATGGAGAAGAATGTGGAGAAACTAAAGTAACAACAGGGCTTAAATAGAGAACCCATCCTGAAGAATATGAAATGCGGGAACTTTTCACAGGGAGACACATAGTTCCTTAGAATACGAGGAGACACATCGTTTGGCGATTTACCTTGAAGCCGAAGAGACTCTCTGGATCAGATTACAGAGTGTATGGATACGAATCTGTTATCGAGCAATTTTGAAGTGACTGAACATTTAATACAGGATCAGTTCTTAAATAAAAGTAATATTTTTTAAGGAAAAATTCTTAATTTAAAAAAACAAATAATTGATAAAAAAATAATTGACTTTTAGGACCGGATATTAGATAAAAGGTCGGTATTAAAAGTAATTGGATTGTTTGAAAAAAATAAATAGTAGACATTTAGGACCAGTTATATAATACAATGATGGTCTTAAAAGTAATTTAATTGAAAAAATAAATAATATACTTTTAGGAGCGGACATATTCTAAAAGGATGGTCTTAAAGTACAACACAAACATCATAATCAATTGCGTATCGATCTCTCTCACTGTCCTTATTAACTCGTCACTCCTTATTAACTCCTATCCACCGCCTACATTGTGCATCGATCTCTCTCTCTATCCTTATTAACTCGTCACTCCTCGTAAGTCGTAACTCCTTTCTGCCCCAACTCCTCGTAACTCCTCTCTGCCCCAACTCCTCAAACCATGGTTAGATACAAGAGAACCGCTTGTAGGGGTAGAGTTACTCGTGATGCTCGTGCCTTCCATAGATCGTTATATGCTGCGCCTCCTCCAGCGAGAGTTACTGGTGATGCTCATGCCTTCCGTAGATCGTTATATGCTGCGCCTCCTCCAAATGAGAGTGCATTCTATTGTGACCGAAGAGTCTCGGGTCGTTGGACCCATTGTTATTTCGGATGATGAAGAGATTGCTGCAGCCCCCCAGCCTTCAGACCATGATGCGCTCATGCGAATAAGACAGGAAGTTGCTGATCTCTGACGGGAAGTTAATGCTGCTCACACCGATATCGCCAAGGCATTGGAGGATAATATGCTTTAGGATGTTTAGTTATATTCTTGTCGTTGATAATGTTCATTTATTGTTTTCCTTTCTTTTTTTCTTGTGTACGTGCATATTCTCCAGTTATGTATGGAAGCGGAAGAACTAAGCTTGTGTCTTTCTAATATTCATATTCTCCAGTTTTCCTTTAATTTATTTTATTAATTCAGTTTCTGCTGCGCTCGCCAAAGGCAAACCTCTTTTTTTAAGTTTGGTTAATTAATAAACGAAATACTTTTAGGACCGTAAATTTATAAAAATCTGGTCTTAAAATTAAATGAATAGTAAATGTTATACCAGAGTATTCTTAATCGCTAGTCTTAAAAATAATTAATAAATATTTAAATTTTAGGACAGGACATTTTTTAAAACTCCGGTCGTAAAAATGGTCTAAAACTAGTAAATTTTAGACCGGAGTATTCTTAACCGCCGGTCTTAAAAATTAATTGATAAATATTTGAATTTTAGGACCGAACATTTTTTAAAACTCCGTCTTAAAATTAAATGAATAGTAAATTTTAGACCGGAGTATTCTTAACCGCCCTTAAAAATTAATTAATAAAATTATATCCGTAGGACCGAGAGACTTTATAATTGACCGGTCTTTATAAAATCTAAAATACTTAAACATGTCTCTGTCACGGGGAAAATTAAATTTCCCTCTCAGAACTTCTCTTCTCGTGCCGAAAGTGATTACTCGTGTTCCGTCTCCATTGTGCGTTTCGTGGTTCTTCTTCGCGTTCCTCTCCCGACAATCACTTTCTCGGTTCCTTAGCTAAATGTCTATAGACCAAGCTGTACGAGGTGTTTCTGCTTATATAACTTTATGATTTTCCCGCTTATGGGTTTGGGTTTTCCATGGGTTGAACGAAATTGATGAAATGTTTTTGTGGGTTTCTCTGTTGTTAATGAATATTGTATTTTGAAGATTATATTTGCACTTTAGACCTACCGTACTGACCAACTAGTGTTTTTAGGTTACTCTTGCTGTCTGCAACATCAACGTTCGTGGCCGGAGAAGAAAGACTCAGCAAACGCGTTTGAATTTATATGCTTCAGGTGAGTCTACAAAACCTTCATGCGATGCATTTAATTTCCTCGTCATGCATTTATTTTGTTTCTTGGATTCACTGTGATACATTTATGACCAAAAGTTATTCTTCGTTCTGCATTTAATTTCCTTGTCATGCATTTATTTTCGGATTATGTATGTTAAATCCTTCCGTCTATATATATAGGAATTCTACAATGGATCACAGTTGGATAAATGCTTTACGGACGAGTGTTGAATATCAGAATGGGGTGAGGGACTTTATAGAATTTGCTAAACAATTGCTACATCATAGACACCGACTGCAAAGCTATTTGGTTAACGCATCCGATACATTTGATACTAACTATACTCCTTCCATATTCCTATGGTAACTTTTTAGTCAGATCTGTGTTACGCTCAGGGTGTAATAGTTATGAGAGGTAGACCCATTCCTGAAGCCTACAATAATAGGTCTCGCCGTGCACTACCAAACCTAGCAAACATCAAGCTTTCTCGAGGTCTAACCTCAACTCCTTGCCGATGCCGAGGCCACGATCTAGCCCCTAACTTCCGTTAACCGACTATTAATAAGCACATCGATACGCAAACCAAATTTATTTAATTAAGAACTGCAATTGGGTTCATTCGACACTTAAAGAATCATCCTCGTCCAACCATCTAGAGTTTAGTTCATGACTGACGAGGGACACACGGAACAGACACTAACAGAATGACCCATGATCAATCAAACAAAGATGAAAAATAGAAAACAGAAAGCTTGATGGAATTTCCGACGGCGTGGTTGAGGTCCTGTCACGTCACCACTCCACGTCTTCTTCGTTCCGTCTCACTGCAGGAAGGAATGCTGGGCGGTCATGGAAGTCTCATGCTCTTGTGAAATCTCTCACTCTTGTCTTGAGTTTGTTAGGGTTGGCTCTGTTGTTTCCTTTTATAATCAGTCCTTTCTTGCAGCGCAAGTTCCAATGAGTTGGGCCTTTCCTAATCTGTCGGAATCTATCATATCTTTGGATCCGAGTAGATTGCTGCTATTGATTCTGCGGGATTCTTCAAATATTTCGCTTTCGATCCTCCACATCTTCTCTTCGTTATGTCAAGAACCTATCTCGTAAATATCGCCCTTTATTTTATTCCCGAAATCATCCGGGTAAAAAGGTCGAAAACATATTGCATAGCATTGCTTCCTCTACTCTGCTATAGCATTCAGGATGCCTTGTATTACACTTCGAATCGCTGTCAGAATGCTATAGCATCATATCAGCTCTGCTATTCGATTTCTCTTAAAAATAAAGCAATTTGTTTCATTCCCAACACATGCAAATGATTTCTACTCTTTAGTCCATATATCGTGAATGTATGCCTTTTTGCTTAGATTATCTATAGTTGAGCTTGGATTTAACATTCAATTCAGCCAATTAGTATAGGGAAAACATGGTATTATTTGTGCTCATCAAATACCCCCACACTTAGCTTTTTGCACTCCTGGGCAAAATCAGATGAAGCAACCAAAGGCTCATAACCGTGGTACTCCTGTCTGTATAACCTTGCTTACAAGCTCGCTTTCAGCGTCCATCCCCCATTCGGCAATCCCACTGCCCAATGCCAACCGCTCATGAAGCGTGCATTGTTTAGATGAAGAAGTTTTCAGGGGTTCTCAAGTTTAGTGTTTGCACTCGCTCACCCAGGGGAATTCTTGGTTCTCTCTTATCAAACGGACCCAGAAGATCTATAGCCTTGTCAAAGTTCTAATATTTCTTCCTGGCATTCTGAGTATTCATTCATCCAAAGGGCTTATTGGGTTGTAATGTGCGGATGGCCAAATGTTGTGAGATGGAAAAGATGGTGGATGCTATAGCGGTTTGCGTATAAGTCCCTTGTCTTCAGCCGAGTGCTTCTCCTTGAATCTTTGTACTTCATGCTGTTCTTTTACTTCAAGCCTTTTCTTGAGTTCTTCCTTCTTTTTTTTTTTCACGCAAACCAAAACAACAGCTATTCAATTCTTTCTGCAACTTTTCATGGGAGCACTCTGCCGTAGCATTGTTTTCAGTTCCTTCAATTCTCTTATCAAACCTACTCTGCTATAGCATACTCATGTCGCTCAAGGGGGTGACGACATGGAGATGATGATCAATGGGTTGTATATGGGGATAATGGGTATGACATGAATGCCTTTTTCCTACGAACTTCAAACTCAGATGCCAGCTAGTATATTGAAGAACTAAGACAAATCAACGATCAAACATAGGCTAGCAGACATGCACTCAAAATAAAACAATTAGGCTCAAATTAATCCTTCCATTTGGGGTTCTTCCCTTTAAACTTCCTCATCGCCATTCTACCTCATATTAGATTGGCTAGCACTGTCAATTTCCCAAGCCTAAAGGTTCAGTTCCCCTAAGCAATTGTGCTATGTTTAGTCACACAAGCATTCATTCCATTTGCTACAATGCCCTATTCATGCTTGATCATGGAGTTTTTCAAAAAAAAAATTCTTTCCGCGCACAAAAACTAAATGCGGTTGAATCAGAGCACAAACACACAATCACATAGGTATTAGTAGAGTGGCAGATTATATCCCTACCCCCCCCCCCCCCCCACACCGGGAACGATGCAATGCCCACATTGCACGAAATAATACGCAATAATCGAGCACTCGGGCATTCAAGATTAAGGGGCGAGAAAGACAGGGAAATCAACAGAAGAAAATTATAGAAGCATTCACAAAAGGGGCCCTGGGGAGGATGCCCAGGGCTGGGGAATTGTCAGGATTACCAAAAGTCACAAAAAATAAAAGAAACCAAAATAAACAAAAGAAAAGAAAGAACTATGGGGCCGGAGGAGCTGGAGGGGTGGGCACTGCACACGGTGTCTTCCTCGTCCGACGAAGTGTCGAGGGTGTTGACCACTGGAATTGTGGGGTGAGTGCGGGAGAGGGAGACAACCCTCGGGCGAGGGGGTGGCGATGGGCCACCAGGGCTGCCCAATCGTGCTTCCGAAGGGTTTTGAGTTCTCGCATGCAGCGATGAAGCCGACAAGGAAATTTACGTGGCTTCTTCATATCAGTGGCCAGTCGGAAGTAGAGATAGGCGTGAGTCATGATGTATGACCAATCGGAAGAATCGGTGCAGCCCGATACCTTCTCGGGTTCAGTGGATGAAGAGGAGGGTGGCGAGACTGGGGCGGGCACTGGAGGGTCCGGCACCGCGGGTGCAACGCGGCGGGGAGGCTAATGAGCGTGGGCCGGTGGGGGCGCTCGGCCACGTCGTGCGGTGCATTTTGTCTGGACCATTGGTGTCTCTGGTGGAGGAGTGTGGAAGGAGAAAGGAGTCGATGGGTAGTGAAAAGATGCGAGTATGAGGGTGATGGAATAGATAGACTGGAGAAACTCTGAATATGAATCGCCACGGCTCTTAGCCAATGTGGCCTCCTCGCTGGCGCGCAGTGGGGGTTTGATGCTGTGCTCATGCTGTAGCCTATGTCATACTGGGCTCGTTCGCTCCCGTGTTGATGCTAACAACTAATACCTTTGGGCTGCCTCCCAATAGCGCTTGTTTTCGAGTCTTCAGCCTGACTTTGCTATAGCACGACCGTGCTATGGTGGTGCAGGAAGGTCCCCTGCTTCTTTAGTGCCTTTACCGTCATCCGAAAAAGTCAAGTACTTCTCAGTTGGATCTTGAAATCTTGCGGCTTTAAGTATTGAGAAGGTGACCTTATCATCATTTACGCGCATAGTGAGTTCCCCTTTTTCCACATCAATCAGTGTACGACCAGTGGCCATGAAAGGTCTTCCCAGCAGAATTGGGACATCGTGGTCTGCTTCAAAATCCAGGATGATGAAATCCACAGGAAAGATGAATTTATCCACTTTCACCAGAACGTCTTCGATCTTCCCTTCAGGTAGCACTATGGAGCGATCAGCTAGCTACAATGTGACTGTCGTGGGCCTGGATTCTCCTACTGCTAATTGCTTGAAAATTGACATGGGCATAAGATTTATGTTAGCACCGAGGTCACACAGAGCCTTACCAGAGTAGTTGGGTCCGATTGCACAAGGAATTGTAAAGCTGCCAGGATCTTTCAGTTTTGGAGGTAGCTGATTGGTTAACATGGCACCGCAATCCCGAGTCAATGCTACTTGTCTCGAATTCTTCCACGCCTCTTCTTAGAAAGAATTTCCTTCATGAACTTCACGTAATCGGGCATTTGTTCCAGAGCTTCCACGAGTGGGATATTGATGTGCAATTGCCGTAGCATATCAAGGAACTTCTTGAATTGTTTCTCCTGACCTTGTTTCTTTAGTCATTGTGGGAAAGGAGGGGATGGCCTTGGCATTGCTAGAGGTTCGAGGTCAAGATTCTGCCTCAATGATGGCGCGGTAGCGTTCTTCAGTGGGTGTTGTATGTGATCCTCAATTGCTATGCATGGAGGCAGTATGGTTGTACCTAGATCATGTTCTGGTTATGCCCGTCTTGGTTGCCTCGCTCGTATTCAAGTGGTTCTTCGTGCTTTCTTACCCATCCTTGGGTTTCTCGGTCTTGGATCGGTGACAACCATAGGGTGCTTGGTTGCTCTCATGGGTTCTAAGCTTTTACCACTTCGGAGCTCAATCATCTTGACTTCCTCTCTTCCTTGGATCCTGGGGACTTCAGTGTCATTAGGCAAGGATCCTGAGGGTCTGTTGTTCAGAGCGGTCGTGAGTTGCCCCACTTGAGTTTCCAGGTTCCTCAAGGTCACTTGCTGAGTCTAGATGATTGTATCGTTTTTCATCATATAGTCCTTTAGAAAGGATAGCATGGAGTTCTGTGAGTCTGAATCACCACCCTGTTGCCTTGCTTGCTGGGTAAACCCTGGAGGGTTTGATGTTCGGTTTGGGTATTGTGGGCCTGATGATTGCCCTGCTGCTTGCGAACCTTGAGAACTCCATGAGAAGTTAGGATGCTGCCTCCATCCAGGGTTTTACGTGTTGGAGTACAGGTTATTGGTGTTGCTGCCCCTGTTGAAATTGTTGATGTAGTTCACTGACTTAGGGTTGGCGGAGCATTGAGAGTAAGAATGCTATCCGCCATAGCATACACATGCTACCTGAGATGGTTGCAGCGACGTGTGGCTTGATGGAAGGGTCAGTCCTTTCACCATGTTAGTCAGGGATGACACTTGCGCAGTGAGAGCAGTCATGGGATCTAGTTCATGTATCCCTGCAACGGTTCGGGAGGAAGTTGCTCTGTCTGCTGGCCACTGATGACTGTTCATGGACATGCGTTCCAGTAAATTGTGGGCCTCCTCATAAGACTTCATTAGGATAGATCCTCCAGATGAGGCGTCTAGAATTGATCGTGTCTGTCCATCGAGACCCCTATAGAATGTCTCTATCTGGACCCATTCACAAAGTCCGTGCTGAGGGCATCGCCTCAAGAGGTCCTTGAATCTGTCCCAGGCTTCGTAAGTAGACTCTCCATGTTTCTGCTGGAAGCTGGTGATGTCCCCTCAGAGTTGAGCGTTCTTGGTAGGTGGAAAGAATTTGAGCAACAACTTACTTCCCAGATCATTCCACGTGGTGATGGAATTAGCAGGTAGGTTGTTGAGCCATGTCCGTGCCTTGTCCCGCAAAGAGAAGGGAAATAGCTTAATTCAGACAGCATCGGGGGGTATACCAGGGATTACAAAGGAGTCACACACCTCCATGAAGGTTTTAAGATGAAGGTGTGGATCTTTGGAAGGTAGTCCTCCAAATTGCCCTACCGCATTCAAAGATTTGAATCATGACACTTTAATTTCAAAGTGTCCAAAGATTGAGGGTCGGTTGTGTGATGGCCGAGTTCAGCTTGGTTAAGTCTCGGAATCTCGAATTCCATGATGGCCTTGTTCCCATCTGGGTTTGGAGGTGGAGGGACCTGGTTGTCGCTATTTATTAATGGGCGCTCTCGTTGCTCCCGCTCATGGTCTCCAGGTATATCCGCCATGTTTGCTGGGTCAAGAGACTGACTCCGTCTCTTCTGCCTTCTGCGCCTTTGTTTGTAGGTCCGTTCTATCTCAGGATCGTAAGGCTCTAGATTGGCTGGAGGCGAGTTGCGCATACACTACAGAATGTACCTGAAAATCAAGAGCAAAAAAAGTGAGCTCCTTTATTGAATGATCACAACTATTAAGCAAAAGGGCGTCATCACAAAGGGTATCAACAATCCCCAGCAACGGCACCAAAAACTTGTTGGTCGATTTCCTTGATGGCAAGTGAACCAGTCGAACAAGTAATAAAGTGAAAGTAGAGTATCATCCCACGTAGACGAGATACCGAGGAATGACGCACCAATGCTATGACAAGTTGAAAGCAAAAAGTAAATATAATTGGGTTGAGAGGCTTTGTAACTATGCTACTAGCAAACGTAAACAAAGATCTATAAACGAGAGAAGATATCGGTGAGAAGTTAGGCTGGACTCGTAATCGTCCTTAAGTGCTTCACTCCCCCCAGTTGTTCTACCCCGATGCTATAGCATCTACACCGCATGCCTTCCGTAATTGCTGCAACATAGACACCGACGCAAAGCTATTTGGTTAACCCACCACTATAATCTACCGAAGCTTCCGCATCCGATACATTTGATACTAACTATACTCCTTCCATATTCCTATGGTAACTTTCTAGTCAGACCTGCGTTACGCTCAGGGTGTAATAGTTATGAGAGGTAGACCCATTCTTGAAGCCTACAATAATAGGTTTCGCCGTACACAGGTGGCCTAGCAAACACTGTTTCTCAGAGGTCTAACCTCAACTCCTTGCCAGTAAGCTGAGGACACAGATCTAGCCCCTAACTTCCGTTAACCGACTAGTAATAAGCACATCGATACGCAAACCAAATTTATTTAATTAAGAACTGCAATTAGGTTCATTCGACACTTAAAGAATCATCCTCGTCCAACCATCTAGAGTTTAGTTCATGACTGACGAGGGACACACGAAATGTACACTAACGTAATAACCCATGATCAATCAAACAAAGATGAAAAATAGAAAACAAAAGCTTGATGGAATTTCCGACGACGTGGTTGAGGTCCTGTCACGTCACCACTCCACGTCTTCTTCGTCCGTCTCACTGTAGGAAGGAATGCTGGGCGGTCCTGGAAGTCTCGTGCTCTTGTGAAATCTCTCACTCTTCTCTTGAGTCTGCCGAAACTTAGAATCTCGTTCTAGGGCTCTCCGACTCGTTAGGGTTGGCTATCTTTGTTTCCTTTTATAATCGGTCCTTTCTTGCGCGCAAGTTCCGCCGAGTTGGGCCTTTCCTAACTGGCCGAATCTATCATATCTTTGGATCTAAGTAGATTGCTGCTATTGATTCTCGCGGATTCTTCAAATCTTTCGCTTCGATCCTCGACATCTTCTCTTCTGTTATGTCAGCAACTTATCTGAGAATATCGCCCTTTATTTTATTCCCGAAATCATCTAGGTAAAAAGGTCGAAAAACATATCGCATAGCATTGCTTCCTCTACTCTACTATAGCATTCGGATGCCTTGTATTGCACTTTGAATCGCCGTCGAATGCTATAGCATTGTATCAGCTCTACTATTCGATTTCTCTTTAAAACAAAGCAATTTGTTCCATTCCCAGCACATGCAAATGATTTCTACTATTTAGTCCCTATATCATGAATGTATGCCTTTTTGCTTAGATTATCTATAGTTGAGCTTGGATTTAACATTCAATTCAGCCAATTAGTATAGGGAAAACATGGTATTATTTGTGCTCATCACTCCCCCATCCACTATTCCTTTCCAAATCTGGTCTCTCTCTTGCTCTTTACAAACAAAATATGGTATCTTGACCATTTTGAAAAACCCGTCAAACCTCTAATGGTTGATCAAGTTCATTTGAATTTCATGAAAATATCCTTTAGAGAAGGTTCGGGAAGTCCAGAGCCCCTTCCAAGTCTAGAGCATCTATTTCCAGCCCTATTGAAGCTCAATCTTCACCTGCTCTCTCTTAGTCTCAGCAAATTCCTCAAGTTGCAAGTTCAAGTCTCAATGCATCTATCAAGGTAGCAATGACTGAGACCTTTGGAACCCTTCGACCACTCTCACCGCTCAATACTATGAATTAACTGATAAGCTAGAGTCAGAGGTTGGAAAGTTGGTTGATAAAGTCACCTCAAGTCTGTTAGTTCTTTATATGTTTTGATGATAAGTAGTGACAATTGTAAACTTAAATGAAGTTTGTCTTTGTTAAATTTAAAACTTATCACAAAGACAAACTCGAGTTTAGAATTGACAAACTCGATTTTGACCTTGACAGAGAGTAAATCAAGTTATTTTAACTTAGCCAAACTTGAGTTTATCCTTGGCCAAGAGCTTTCAAATGTTTTACAAGTTAAGTAAACTCGAGTTAGTATTGACAAACTCGAGTTTCTGTCAGACCGAGAGTTTTTCAATGAAACCTATTTATTAACAAAACTCGAGTCTTCTTGTTTAAACTTGAGTTTATCCTTGGCCCAGAGTTCTCAAAATTTTTCATGTAAAGTAAACTTGAGTTTACGCCCCGGCCGTGAGTTTTCAAGATTTTTGAAGTTAAGGAAACTCGAGTCTATTTCTTAAAACTCCATTTTGAGCTTTTATGGTCTTAAACTCATTTTTAGTATGAATAGTCTAAAACTCCAGTTTGTCATTTAATGGCTCGAGTTTGCATGTTGTTCAAAATGATTTTCAAAGCTCAATCGCGATGTTCATTTTCAAAAAGAACTAAACTCAAGTTTTGGGAATTAAGCTCGAGTCTTACACTTGAGTGAAATATTCCAAACTCCAATTTTAGTCTTACAAAGACATCTTCATATTCAATTTCAAATTCTCTTCAAATAGATGTCTATAAAACTTGAGTTTAGAAGAGTAAACTCGAGTTACAAACAACAGTTTGCTTGAACAAACTCCAGTTTAAAGCGCGGCTCTATTTTGAAATCATCTTACTCAAATTTGTGAAATCCTGATGAATGATCTAGATACTTCTTATCATCACTCATTACTATTCCTAACTATGTTTAATTCGTTTGTTATTGAGTTTCAGATGATCAAATGAGTATTAGACTGAGGATTAAGCATAGAGCAAAAGGTGATGTCAGAACATTTATTGTTGGACCAGAAAACTTAGCATCTGTTTGGAAAATCATTCTCTGGACTTTGCAAAGGTTTAAATATTTTCTTTCCTTATCAAGAAACCACATCATCCAACGGATTTATTTCAAGGAAAGTCAATAAAAATGTCTGAGCATCTGGATTAACTCAAAGCATGAGAGAGAATAGACCAAGTTGCAACCTAACATCTTCATTAATGTCTCCAACAGTTACATTAGTGTTTCCAACGTCATTTAATGCTTCCAACATATATAAGCTGAAGCATTCAATTCTCAATGAAAGTAGAGCTAAATAACCAAGAGAGGGGGTAAATTGGGGATTTTAAAATCTTTTTTAAAACTGCTCTGTATATGGTAGCGAAAACAGAGATGAACAGAGCAAGAAGGAGAAGAGCAAGACACATGAATTTATACTGGTTCGGTCTAACCTCTTGACCTACGTCCAGTCCCCAGACTCTCTGGGTTTTTCACTATCACAATTGATTACACACTCTGCACTCAAGAGTAGTTCTCTCACTAGAACTCACTCCCCCTTACAAGTTGTAATCAATGCTCCCAATCACCAGGTCCCCGCTTGTGATTCTTTACAATAAATGTTTTACAAACAGAAACTCTCTAAGAGTGGATAGAAATAATCACCAAGCACAAATGTATCGAGAAGATACAATACAGCTTGAAAACTGAAGAAATGAATGTGAAACTTGAATGTATTTTGTTTTCAGTAGTTGTGGTTATTGACAAGAATTGAATGCAACTCTATTTATACTAAGAATGCACTAAATGACCGTTGTAATCTTGATTATAACTGTTGCCTTCATTAGATAAGGTTCTGGTTGAGTTTAGGTCTTCTTCTCTCTCTAAACTTCACTTAATCCAGCTGGGCAGAAGTTCAGAGTTGACTCTCTGCGAATTTGTCCGTTGGAATAGCAGCTGCTAGAAGTAGAAATCATTCTTTAATTCTTTGTAGGCGTGTGCAGATGGATTTCCCAAAAGTATGCAACTTTCTCGGTTTTGCAATTGATGTGCGACATCACTTTTGCTTTTGCTTTAAACCTTCAATGTGCATTCTCTAATCTGTCCGAAACTCACCAAAAAAGTGGTTAAACATATCTAGAAATATTAGAGATTAATGATAGGAAGTATTAAGATCAAACAAGAAGGTTTCAGAAAATCCCAGAATTTGAAATTTTGAAGGCGTGCAGAAACATCGAGGTTTGTTCTTCAAAGCTGGAGTTTTTTGAGGTTGCAGAAAGCCTTAGCGTCTCTCTCGACAAAACCTCGAGGTTTCTTAGAAGCCTCGAGGTTTCACTTTAAATGTGAAACTTTGCAAAATATCGCCAAGAACAAAGCTGGAGGTTTTAAGAAACCCGGTTTTTCGAAATGAGTGAAAAATCGATTGCTCTCGGATGTCGAAACCTCGAGGTTTTCAGCAAAACTCGAGGTTTTACTTAAACGATGAAATTCTGAGTTTTGGGATAAAACAGAAACACAGGGGTTTTAAGGGAAACCTAGAGGTTTTGAAAACTTGGAAAAGCGCAGAACCTCTCTACCCGGACAAACCTTGAGGTTTGTCGAAACCTCGAGGTTTCTCATATTTTTGAGAAACTTTAAAAACATCATTTGAGCTTAAACCCGGAGGTTTTCCATAAACCCGCAGGTTTTCACAACCGGTGAAACCGAGCTTTCTCTAGTAGGGCAAAACCTCGAGACCTCGAGGTTTCACTCAATTTGTAAAACCTGAAATTTTTGAGTTAAAACGAAACCTTGAGGTTTCTCGAAACCTTGAGGTTTTCCCCGAAACCTTGAGGTTTCTCCGAAAACCTTGAGGTTTGCTTTGTCCGAAGCTTTTAGTTCTTCTGCGTAAGGCCAAACCTTGAGGTTTCGTGCAAACCTCAAGGTTTGCTCTCACGATGAATTTTTCAACAATTGAGAGCAAAATCTCATGCTTTGTTTACAATCATTGGAGATCATCAAAACCTTTAGAGAACTAACACTCAACACCCGTGCTAGAATACAGAAAACAAAAATATATCAAGTGTTATTTGCATTTATAGTTTCTTACTCAACTTTGTAAAGTATCTTATGATACATTGATCTTCGAGTGATTATTTCATCTCTTTAAGAGAGTTTCTTATTGATTATTATTCATTGTAAAATCTCAAAGTGTGGGACTTTAAGGTTGGGTTATCGATTTACAACTTGTCATGGGAGTATATCCTAGTGAGCGGATAACTTTCGAGTGCGAGCATGTAACGATCATAGTGATAGTGAAAATCCAAGAGTGTTTGGGCCTGGATGTAGGTTAATAGTTAAGACCGAACCGATAAATCTTCCTATGTCAAGCTTTCCTTCTCTATCTCTGATTTTACCCTATTTTGATATCTCTAGTTTAGGTGTTTAAGACTTCCAATGCGTCATTTTGAGATAAAATTCAAGCCCAAAAAATGTCAGAAGAAGGAGCTATGAATTTTGGAAGATGACGGTGAAATCAACATCACACAACAGACCAAGCTTTGGTATTTTGAGTGTATCTCACAAACTACACATCCAATTGAGCTAAAATCGGGCCATTGGAAACTAGACTCAAATACCTTTTCAAAAACATCAATATCACAAAAAATGAAGATCAATTGAAGGAGATATGGTGTTTTGAATTTGATAGTTAGTTTAGGATATGGCAAAAACGTTGGTCAAGAACAACCTTCATTCATCGGATCATAACTGTCAGAATACAATGAGTTTGGAGCTGATTCTCTTTGTGTTGAAAAGAAGACTCAAAAGCTATATGGGAATAAGTAGTTTACCAAATTTGAAGTTATATCAAGGACGCTGCTTTCCTTTGGAAATTGACCCTTGTGTTGATGGTATGCTTGCGTTCTGAAAGGTAGAGAACAATTCATGTGGAAATGAATTACTGCCTCGAGTTGGCCACTTCATTATCTTGAGTTAAAGAACATTGTTCAAGTATTCTCGACACATACTTGAAGTCCAGATAAGTATTGTTTGTTACCTTGACGTAAATTAGTTTTTGACTTGGTTGAAAAGACTTGCCTTTAGGTAAATTAATTATACCTTGAGTTACCCAATTCAAATGTTTCAAAATCATTTTCGCACCTCCGAGAGGTGCCTCGAGGTAGTTATTTAAATGCCTCAAGGTAATTTTTCTTATTACTGAAATATTTTTTTCTCGGAAGAGTACCTCGAGTTAATAATTATTTACCTCAAGGCAAATATCTTTATCTTTATCTTTATCTTTTAAATCCAGTGCGATATGCCTCGAGTCAGTCAATTTGTTGCCTCAAGGCATGATGACTCTAGGCATCTCTCTTTGACTCCAGGAAAATGTATTCCTGCTCTCTTTTATGTGTTAACCGATATGCCTCTAGTCATCCCATAATTGCCTCTAGGCAATATGACTCCAGGCATCAATTTATTTGACTCAAGGCATCTAATGGCAAACCCGTTATTATGCTAAAATCGATTTATGCCTCGAGTTATCCCATAATTACCTCCAGCAATATGACTCAAGGCATCCAATGCATGACTCAAGACAAATTATTTTGTTACCCATTATCACGATGATTTCATTTTTGCCTTTAGTCAAGTCATACTTGCCTCTAGGCACCGCGACTCTAGGCTTCATATTTTGACTCAAGGCAAAATCTTTTCAACATGATTTTCAACCAATTTATTCTTACATCGAGTCAATTTAAAATGCCTCCAGTCAATATGCCTCTAGGCACATTCTTTTTAACTAGAGTCATATCTTCTCTATTTTCCAAATCATCGTCTCCGGAAATCTAAATTGATTGATTGTGATTTCATTTCTTCATATCATCACTCATTACTATTCCTAATTGTTTTTAATCAGTTTGCTAATGAGTTTTAGATGATTATATGAAGGATTAACAACAGATTACAAAAAGCATATGATTACGTCAGAAGCTCCAACGGCTACTTCTAATAGACATCCAATAGTCAAATTCTAAACTGGAAGAACAACTCAACGGTCGAATGCTCGCAACGGCCAAAACACAAATGCCTTTAAATTACGAAGTCTTCAAACCGAAAGGGGTGATGACGATTGATGAATGACTCGACAAAGCAAATGAAATAATTTTACTTCATTATCGATATGTCAATCTCTCATACATTCTTTGTTTCTCAATATTTATATATTTTACAATAGAGAGTCAGATGAATGATTATGTACTTCAATATTAATCTTATTCACTTCTGAGAGAGAAGATTCATTGTAATCATATTATCATTTTATCTAAGAGTTACTTAAGATTGGATGATATTGAGTTGGAGACCCATTGTATTGATTACAGCTTGTAAGGGGAGTGAATCCTAGTGACAAGATTACTTTGAGTACAAAATGTGTAATCAAGTGGGTGTATTGATTACAGCTTGTAAGTGGGAGTGAATCCTAGTAAGAGGATTACTTCTAATACAGAAGGTGTAATCAAGTTGAAAGAACATAGTGGATTGAAAATCTCAAGTGGTGCTTGGGGACTAGACGGTACATGTCCTAAAAATATTCGGTCGGGTCTTCATGCGTGCTGTTGACTCTGCTTACTCTTGTCTTCGGTCCTTGGTTCTCTGGACCCTGAAGCTATAGTAAGAGCTGAGGTCCAATGTCCATCGGACCTCAGGTAACGGTTAACCTCATGCTCATGTATAACAATATATGTATGACAGATATTCATGACATTACAGCAGTAATCAATACATAAGCACACAGCAGATGCAAGATTAACATATCCACATTACATAGCACACAGCACATGCATAGTCACCCATGTTTGCACTAACCAGTGCCACGACGGCCCATCGTGTCCTCAGCGCTAGGAAAACTCAACAGCATTACCAAGACTGTAACCCGTATAAAGCTGAATGTATAAACTCATGTGATCTAAGCTCCACGAACTTAGTCACAGTGCATGTCCAAGACAGAGTCCCGTCCATGTCTTTATGAAAGTATCTATCACATATGTAAGCATACAATGAGCATCAGAGTTAGTGTTACAGTACGTGTTCGTACCTTCGTTTGGTGATGTCGATACGTTCATCTGTCGGTGTATGATACGTATGTCCTATAATGGTAATATCGCTTTTATTAATTCACAAATGATATTCTAGTATATATCTTAATCCCTAATGACCTTTTTACTCTTGGTAGGATTATTTTTCAACTTATTTCCAAAATTTCGTAGAAAAACGCTGGTACAGTATTTCTGGGCAGATTTTTCGTCTAACTTTGAAAAATCATAATTAATTCTAGAAATATCGAAACGAGGATCCGTAAAATTTCCTGGAAACCTCAGAATGTCTATTTTTGAGAAAAAAATATTGGTTTACACCCATAATTTGTGATTAATTCCCAGTTTGATGATGTTCATCCTCTGCCCAGAATTTTTCCAGAAAAACGTATCTTTATTTCCAGAATTTTTATCTCCCTCTACAGACCTCTAATTGATGCATATTTTATATCAATAGAAAGCTATACATGTCTACTACACTCATGAATTATTTCAGAATTTATGAAGATGATTTTGCATATATAATATTACTATCTAACTGCCTGACTCCCATTGTCCAGCAACACCCCACAATTCCCATCTTATTCTAACTTGTTTTATTAATTCTAGAAGTCACTCCCCAACATGTTTCCACCTTGTCAGGCATCTTTCGATGCAATAAGGCTTGAAAACAATTATGGGAAATTACTTTACCTATTTCCTAGATTAAAACTAACAATTCTACGAAAAGCTACTAAGAACTACTAAGAACTAAAAACTAAAAATAAAGACAAGCTTACCTCTTGAAGCCTCTTGCTTGCTACCTCCTTCTTGCTTCTACTTTATTAGAAATCAAATCTTGAAGTTTGATTTGGTGTGAAGAATTATGAAGGGCAAGGCCCCTATTTATAGTAAAAGCTTATGAATTTTATCCCTTTGGATCAACTTTTATTATCAAGGGCTAATATTAATTTGTGCTTCCATGGTGATACAATTTGTGAGCAAATGCTTCCCATTGGTTAAAAACAATTACATTGGATTTAGCTAATTATCTTAATTTCCAAAATTAAATCCCACATGTGCTCTAATAAAAATCATATTTTAATCACTCTCTCTCTCTCTCTTCTCCATCATCTTTTTACTTGCTTTAACGAAATTCATTTTTGGTTGCTTGATCAATCACTAATATTTTTAAATTCTGAGTATGTTTTTTGATTAGTAGTTGGATATCCAGATTTATGGTCTAATTAGATTCCCCTGGTTGTACTAAGCTTATTCTTCAACGTTTGCAAAAATAGCCTTTACTAGGCTTACTTTCAAGGTTAAATTACGTGGGTTCAAGATAAGTCCTTATATTTTCTCCATGGTTCCTACTTCTTCACAACTATTTAAATTTGTATAAATTCTCACTTTATTTGTTGTTTTGAGTTTTTACCGTACATCGGATATTTCTTGGATTTCAAACCATTATCCAATTTACTCTAGGATTTCAAACTTTATCAAATTTGCTTTAATTTTCTTTTTCTCTCTCTCATAGACTAGACACACACACACTCACAACTCTTTTTTCTTATTGGTGGATTTAATTTCACATGGATTATGCTTTATTAAATTAATTGTAAAACCCTTAGATTAGCTTTATGAGGTTTAATTTTGACCTTTAATTCATGCTAATCTCTTATTGGTCCAATTAGTTTCATGAGGATTAAGAATATTTTCTTGATTTATCATTGGCCAATTCAATTTCACAAGGATTAATATTAATTATTGGTTTAATCACAACCATTGGATTTCATTGTGTTTGTTTAGATTAAATCTTCTCCTTGATTAATTGATTTGACAAATCATGAAAATTAGTGCTTAATTAGGAAAGTATTATTTCACCCTCATTTTATACTTTTATTTTGCCTCTTGATTATTTTGCAACTAATCCCAATTAGTGCAAGATAACTTGTTCATTTACTGTTGCTAATTCTCATTAATTAGCTTAAGTGTTTTCATAATATTTTCTTGCTCATTTGTTCATATGAGAACTATAGTTTAATATGGTATTTATATCATATTTTATGATCCTTAAATATAATTTCAAAATTGGCCCTTGATTCTTCATTAAGTTAAAATATCCCTAATTGATGACTTTTAATTGCCACTAAATTTATTATGGACATTTATAAAATTATTTTAATTAACATAAATTTAATTGTCATTTATTTATTGGTAATTTCCTTTAATTGATTTAGGTATTTTCATAACATGCTATGACTTTCTATAATTAAATAAAACTATATTGTAATATAATAATCTTAGGGTATTTTATGATATCTAAACCAAATTAGAAAATTTGGGTCTTTGGTTTATTTACTTCTAGAACAAAATTCCCTAAATTAAACTACTAAAATTTGAGACCACATATTCACCTATTTCTAATAGGTACTATTTGCCCAAAAATAGTATTTATGAGAATTATAAATTCTTGGGTATTACATATCCCAACAAGATTACATAAGCACACAAACAGATGTATCTCATAAGCACACAGCAGATGTAAAGTTATCTATCACATATAAGCTTATAATAAGCATCAGAGTTGGTATTACAGTACGGGAACGTACCTTAGTCGGTGATCGCGGTACGTACGTCGGTCGATATGCGTTCACGGATCACCTATAATGGTAATATCATATTACTTTCGTACAAATCACATCCTATTAGATATCTTAGTCACTAATGACCATTTTACTCTTGGTGGAATTATTTTTCAACTTATTTTCCTTATTTTTCGGAAAAAAACGCTGATACAGCATTTAGGGAAGATTTTTCATCTAACTTTGAAAAATCATTACTAATTCTAGAAAAATCGAAACGAGGATCCGTAAAATTCCTCGGAATCCTTAGGATGTTTATTTTTAAGTAAAAATACTTGTTTTTCCCAGATTCATTGAGTCATTCCCAGTTTTAAAGTTTTGAGCCTCTGCCCAGAATGTTTCCAAAAATTCGTAGCCCAACTTTGAGAATTTTTTTATCTCACTGTACAGAGCTCATTTTAACATGATCTTGGCATATTTGAAAAAACCTATATGTCTACTTTAAGCATGAATATTTTCCAAGTTTTATCTTCTCATCTTTATTATGAAAGTATGACGGTTTTGCTACTGTTTTTCAAAAATTCCTAACCGATGAATTTTCGCCAGAGCTTCGCTACTTTGCTTTTCAACTCCCCAAAAATTTTGCTATACTATATGGCTCATCTTAATTTCGAAATATTAACATTTCTAACTATAAAAACATGATACCGACATTATCCTAGCATATCTAAGATCAAAGCTACTTCTATCTAAGAAATTAAGAACTAAAACTTAAAGAACTTACTTGCAAATGCTAGACTCCTTCAAGCTACTTCCCACTTAACCTCACTTCTCTCTAATTCCAGATTGCTCTTGCTTGTTTTGGTGTGAAGAATGAATGAATACAAGGTGCCTATTTATAGGAAAAGGCCATGGCACTCTTGATAATTACCTCTAACCTAATACATCGTGCATTTTGGCCAAAGGTTTATTTTTAAACAAATCTGAATTATTCTTCTTTCAAGACCAAAAACGTGGCCTCCCCCCCCCCGCCCCCGGTCCTCTCTTCATCCTTTGCTTTTTCCACAAAAACCTCTTACCTTGGTGGCTCAATTGGCACCATGTGTGTTTAGATTTTTCCCCAACTGTCCTTCTCTTTCATTGTTGGCTAAATAGATGCCAAGTGCAAGAAGACTTTTATATCAACATGTGTGTTTTTTTTTTTTATAGTAAATAATCTTTGGCTCTAAGTATGCATTGGTGGCCTCTCCACCTTCACCCATTTCCCAACTTTGTGCTTAAATTCCTAGTTACTCTAAGTGTGTTTGTAACTAGATGACTTTGGTAGTTGGTTAGCAATTAAGCAAAAATGCTCTTAGGATTTAGTTTGTAGTTTAACCAAATTCCCTCATTAGTCTTATGATTCTTGAATATTATGGCTTAATTAGAAGCATTTAATTACCCCTTTATCATTTTAGAATTTATTGTATTTGTTAGGTAACAATTAAGATGATAATTCATCCTAAGCCAAATTTGTGTTCTTGTCTTGGATTAATGCTTGTACTTAATCTAGGATTAAAATCCCTTAATTGTCTTTTTGATAATAATTGATTGATTCAATTGATTTATGAATTTATGATGAGAATTAGTGTTTAATAAGGCAAATATCACCTATGGAACCCTTGATGCACAATGTGCCAACAAGGCCAATTAACTCTAATCACTCCATTGGTTAACTTTACAATTATTGCATTTAAATAAATTCCTCACTCCTCCACTAGACACACATCACTCACAACACACACACACACACACACACACACACAAAACACACATACTACATGTCTCCCTCTCCCTCTCATACACTCTCAACTTTATTTTCATGGTCCAAAATCATCCACACACAAGCCTTGGTTGCCTCTTGAATTTTCACTTAGGTTTAGTCTTTGATTTTTTTGGTCATTAATCCTAAAATGGTGTTTTAGGTGTTATTGAATTTATTTTGATTGGTTACTATATTAATCATGATTATTAGTAATCATATTTATGTTAATCTTGGCCCTTCATTAGCCATTGGTTTTACATCCCAATTTAAAACATGTTGTTAAATTAATTATGAAAGTTTATGAAATTAATCTAATTAATGTAGATTTAATTATCTACTAATTGTTGGCAATTTTCTTTAATTGGATTAATTATTTTCTCACAACTTTTGGGTTTACTTTGGTCATTTATGCATCATGCATTAATTTAAAAATCATAGGGCAACTTAGGGTCCCTAATATAATATTGGATTTTTGCCCGTTTAATTTCCAAGGAAAATAATTAAATACATTACTAAAATTAGAGACAACATACTTTCCTATTTTAAATAGGTATTATATTACCAAAATATAACAATCAAGAGAAATATGAATTTTGGGGTATCACATTAGAAGGTTTAACCCTTGGCTTATTTAATTTTAAGGGAATAATTCTTAAAATAATAGTTAATAAGCTTCCAAGGTTTGAGACCACATATTCACCTATCTCTAATAGGTATTATTTACCAACATATAATGTTTATAATGAATATGAATTTTAGGGTATTACAGTTATCAATGAAACAAATAAATATTCTGTTCCAAATTTGAGTTTGGTTTAGTTAAAACAATATATAAATTTTTTGATACTATCATCCTTTGGTTTTCATGACTACCTCTTCCAACACAATATTTAAAAATTTACAATGATCACAAATTTATAATACTTGTCAATTGGTTTATTTGGGATCAAACTCGTCAATTGATTCATGGAATATTTTTTGTGAGAAAAGAAATATGACCGAGATTTAATTAGTTTCTATTGTTCGTAGGAAATATTCGTTATATCATAAAACAGAATACGAATGAGAATTTTTTTAAAAAAAATATCTCCGGAAGTGGGAAGCCCCAACCACAAGCAACCGTAAAAAGTTATTTATTTTTCACAATAGAAGAATCGCTGCCACTAGTATTTTTGTTTTATTCTCTTTTTTGCCTTGTCTTCCACTAATAAAGAAAATCATGAGCGGTAGACATGAAAAAATGAGATAATTTGTCTTATCTGTGTCTAATTAAAGAAACATTTATCGTTATATTATTTATGCCATTCGGCTAATAAAATGAAATGTCCTTCAATTTTTTTTTCCCCAGAAAAAAGGATACTTATTTTTAAAATTATTTTTTTAATAATGATAATTTTCTTGTTCTTTTCTCTTTATAAATAGCCCATTTCATACAACATAGATCTCACCCAAAAAAAGGAACAATTCAACACAACCTCAGTATTCTTGCGCCTCTCTGTCCTTCTCTCGCTGGCCTTGTCCACAGCTGGTGGCGGTGCCGTTACTGGCGGCGGTGGTAAAGATGACGAAGAACATATGTGAGGTTGTGGATGGGTTGAAACCAACCATACTAATGGTGGTGGTTCAACTATTTTATGTTGGCGTTAACATTCTTTACAAGCTTGTCCTCTATGATGGCATGGACTTGCGAATTGTGATCGTTTATCGTTTTGTTTTCGCCACTGCTTTTATGGCTCCTATTGCTCTCATTTTCGAAAGGTATAATTTATTTGCTTTATTCATTTTTGCCCTCTCAAGTCTCTGTCGAGTATGATTGTTGTGAACCCTCATCGAGCTCAGTGTTGAAATTGTGGGGGCTCGTTGGCTGGCTTTTTATTCATGAAATTAATTGTTATGAGTCCAATATTAGAGCTTGACAAATGAAGTGTGGTTAACGGGTTTAAAGTATTTTCCTATTCAATATAAGTGATTAAATTAGAAACAATAGTTATAAGTGATTAAATTTGTCCTAAATTGAATAAATTTCTAACTTAACCATCTTTAAATGATGTGGCTTAATTTTCCCAACTTTGAATCTCAATAAAAAACAAGCATAAAGTGGGAAAAGGGTAATTAATGCGCCGGTTGATGACTTATATTTGGGACCAAAAATTGCTTTTAGTTGGTGCCTTATAATAAGACTAAAATGAGTAATTGAGAGCTTGCTCTAGACTGAAGGAAATTGTTACTTTTTGGTGATTCTAACTTTGATCTTCATAAAGAAGGCTACTCATGGAGTATTCTGATGGACGAGAGGTGGAATAGGGGTCTTGCCACCCGTGGCGGAGCCGGATTTGGAGTTTATGGGTGCACAATTAGTGTAAGGGTTTGGGGGCGCGCCAAATTTTTTTTTTTTTAGGAACGTTTTAAATTAATGCATTTTCTAGAAGGAAAAAAGTTTGACAATATTAAATAACATGTTACAACCTATAAGAAAGCAGAAAAGGAAGCAAACCAAAATGCTAGCTTCAGCTTCAATTCATCATAAACAAAAATCACAAGGTGAGGTATTACCTTCAAATATTCATTTACATCAGCCTTCATCTGCTTAGCCTTGAGTGCTGCATCAACCTCCAAAAAGATTCGAGGGGATAAAGTTATTTCTTGAAGTAAATCAATCTACAAAAGAAAGCAGAAAAGGAAGTTGTGTCATGCCAATGAGAACAATGAGAACACAAATGCATTAACATAGAAAAATAATAATCAAGAATTAACTAACCTTTAAATCAGAAGGATTACAAAACCATTCTTCGATTCTTCATTCCTTGAGTTGCTCATTTTTCAGTACTTTTAAAGTGATTCAAATCTGTTCATCCTCCAAACAGTCGATGATTATTTATAAATAATTTTATGGCATGTAACCAGCTACAATGTTATCAAAGTACAACACAAAAGACAAGTAATGCAACAAAAAATCATTGTGAAAGATAGATATACAGATATAACAAGTGACGACTGTCTAGCTGGTAGTATAATATAATCATCTAAAACGGCTCTAATTCTTGAATAGTATGGAAATATAATTAAATGTTGAAGCCACAAAGTAGAATCTTCCATGGTGAAACCAGTTCGACAGAGAATTTGATATTCCTATTGATCAAACGGGACCAACGAGTTCATGAGTCTGAGAGAGATGCGGCAAAGAAAGATTCTGTGTGCTTGTCAATTACGCAAGAAAAAAGTCCTATGTAAGTTTTAGAGATATTTGAACCAGATTACACAGAAAGGTAATAGAACTAAAAACGGGTTAGCTTATGAATTCACCCACCAATGCAATTTAGGATACCATCAAGCATCCTGCAAGTGAAAACTTGGGTTATGAACAAATTACATGAACATGGTTTGATCTCGAGTCGTGGATCTTTTCTTCACAAAATTGAGTGACAAATATAGAGAGACACACACAAAGAGATAGAGAGAGAGGAAGAGAGAAGGGTATAGAGAGAAATTGCAAAACAAAAGGTAGGAAGCTTCTTTGAAAGTACAAAAGCGAATCAAGCCCATAGGAAATAAAAAGTCGCGAAATAAAAATTACAAAATGATTTTTAAGAGAATTTAAAGCATTTACCAGAAGTTGAATGGCAGGAATTGCCTCTGTCAAGACCCTGCGAGATCCTCCTCACGACAACGAATGAGTCGCCTCTATCATCCATACCCTCCAACAATTCCTTCTTCTTCAACAACATCATCGCCAATCTCTATCAGAAATTTGAACTACTTGCAAAGCCAGAGGCAGAAACAGATCAGAACATTGCAGCTGCTCAGACCTTTAGAAATCGATCAATTTAGAAAGGGTGAGCAAAGCGAAATTCAATCGGGACGAGTTCATCGAAAAACAACAAGAAGATTTGGAGTTCACCGAAAGGGATGCAAGAAGAAAAATACTCACCGACTTACGCCACGAGTTCACCGACGACGGAGGGGAGCCAAGAGCGCCATGGGTGAGAGACGGATCGATCGGGGATCGATTACTCCGGTGAGAGATTTGGACCAGGGATCGATTTGAGAGATTTGGGGATCGATTTGGACGAGGGTTTTGGAGGAAGGATCGATTAGGAGTGGGGATCGATTTGGATGAGGGATTTGGAGTGGGATTTGGAGGAAGGAATGATTTGTAGTGGCTGATCGACGGGTTGGGAAGGAGACACGGCGTGACGGACACGGACGAGGGTGAGAGTCTGAGAGATTTGGCGATGGACGAGGGTGAGAGTCTGAGAGCGATGGGAAAGAAAAAAAGAACGAGGGTGAGAGTCTGAGACATTTTGCAATTGGGAAAAAAAAAAAAAAGAAGGGTCGGGAGGTGAGTTCGAAGCGAGGACCTTTAGGCGGATTCTACAAAAACCTTAACCAACTACTCTAATCACATAAACTGAACTAAAAGTCCTATACTTTTTATATATTTTCTAAATTTTTTATGGGTTCACTTGCCCCCATAAAAACAAGTGTGCCTCCGCCCACACTTTGCCACCCAACTAAACTTGGGCTTTGAAAAAATATGTCATCACGCTGATTATGACTCATGGATTAACACAGTTTGATAGATATGCTTGTGAATTTGTTTGCAGGAAGAAGAGGCCAAACATGACTTGGACTATACTGTTTCAGGGTCTTATATGTGGCTTGTTTGGGTATTAAATTTATCCATCATCATTGTTATTTTTATAAACTTAAAGCTTTTAAAAAAAATCACACTCTGTTTATGATTTATGTATATCGGTGGAACATTGTCACAAATATTTTACTTGGAGATGTTGACCTTAACAACAAGGTGAGCTGTTTGGGTTGGCGGTGGGAATAAGTGGCTTAAAAGCTATCTGACTTTTATAAAGCCCGGTAGGAAAAAAGTCATGTGATTTGTGTTTGGATTGTCCATTTAGCTTTTGCAGAAGTGGCTTTTTTCTAAACTGAGGAGTGTTTGGATTATTATTTCAAAAGTCAGTTGAAATGAAAAATGACTGAAAATGACATGAATTTGATTGAATAATATATATATATATATATATATAAACAATTATTTAAAAAATTTATAAAAAAATAAAAAGCTGATTTTTTAATTTTTTTAAATTTTTTTGATAAAGAAAAGCCGGAAGTGAAGGAAAGCTCCATTGAAAGAAATAATGGGCCCCACAAATGGTCCATGCGTTCAGATTTTTTTTTCAATTGTTAGTATGAAGAGAGGTATTGAGGGAAAATGAATTTGAAATTGGGAGTTGGTGTCTCGTAGGTGACGGGGCGGGGAGGGGATCAAAGTTTGTGAGGCCTCTTGTAACATCCCATTTTCAAAAGCGGAATAATTTTTTTTCATCGAGTAGAGCATCGGAGCGATTGAGTAACCGATATTTATATTTAAAATGCCGTAAGTCCGGCGATTACGATAGCGGTACGTTATACCGAGTGTTTTCAAAAGTGAATAACAAAAGAAGAAAGTCTTCAGCTGAGTCCCTATGCGTGCCGCTTGCCTTTCTCCAAGATCGTCGGTCCTCCTGACCCTGACGCTATATTAAGAGCTGAGGTTCAATACCCATTGAACCTCAGGTAACGGTTAACCTCATGCTCAGGTAATACAGTATATGGATGATAGATATTCATGACATTACAGCAGTAATCAATACATAAGCACTCAGCAGATGCAAGATTAACATATCAACAGTACATAGCACACAAAGACATGTAAAGTCATCCCCGTTTGCACTAGCCGGTGCCACGATGGCCCCTCGTGTCCTCGCGCTAGGAAAACTCAACGGCATTATCAAGACTATAACCCGTATAAAGCTGAATGTATAAATAGGTGATCTAAGCCCCATAAACTTAGTCACAGTGCACTGGCCCAAGACCTAGTCTTGTTCATCACTTCATAAATCATTCTATCACATATATGCATACAAGACACATCGAGTTAAAGTTACGATGCGGACGTACCTCGGTCATGATGTCGGGGTACGTTGACGTTTGGACTGTGATCGTGTTCAACCTATAACGGTAATGTCATATCTATTAATTCCCAATAACTTCCTAGTAGATATCCTAGTCACTAATGACCTTTTTACCCTTGGTAGGATTATCTCTCAACTTATCACATTTAATTCTTCAAAAACGCTGGTCCAGAATTCTGGACAGATTTTTATCTAACTTTGAAAAATCATAATTAATTCTAGAAAAATCGAAACGAGGATCCGTAAAATTCCTTGGAATCCTTAGGATGTCTATTTTTGATAAAAAATATTGGTTTTCACCCAGAATTTGTGATTCATTCCCAGTTTAATGATCTTCAACCACTGCCCAGAATTTTGCCAGAAAAACGTAGCTTAACTTTGAGAATTTTATCTCACTGTAAAGAAATCATTTTAACATGTTCTTGACATTTTGAAAAGCCCTATATGTCTAATTTATCCATGAATTTTTCCAGAATTTCGTGACTGCATTTCAATATGAAATTTTGGCATGTTCATTACTAATTCCAGAATTTTCAAAACCGATGAAATTTCGTCAGAACTTCGTTACTTTGATGATTTCCTTCCAAAAATTTTGCTATATAACCTCTCTCATCATTTTTTCGAGACTAAGTCAATTTTGACCATAAAAACATGTAAATAAAATTTATTCTAGAATATTTAAGATCTACACTACTTCTATCTAAGAATTCTAAAAACTAGAGACTAGAGACTAGAAACTAAAAACTAAAGACAAGCTTACCTCTTGAAGCTCTTGAACTCTTTCCTCCTTCTTAGAAATCACCACTTGGTGGTTGATTTGGTGTGAAGAATGAGGAGAGGCAAGGCCTCTATTTATAGGGAAAATCTCAAGGTTAAAATGGTAATCTCAAGCCCAATGTGGGCCCCACCATTTGCCTCTTCCTTAATCTCAACCATTAGATCTAAACTTAATCAAGAAGTTTTAATCCCCACCCTTCATTATAAAGCATGTGCTCTTGTGATGTCATCCTTGTTATGTCATCTTGATGACATCATCAAAGCTTAGGTGTCATTGTTGATTAATTTACTTTAATGAAATCTATTTTTGGTTGCTTGATCAATTACCAATACTTTTGAATTCTGTGTATGTATCTTTATTAGTAGTTGGATATCAAGATATATGGTCTAATTAGATTTCCCTGGTTATACTAAGCTTATTCTTCAACGTTTGCAAAAATAGCCTTTACTAGGCTTACTTTCGAGGTTAAATTATGTGGGTTCAAGATAAGTCCTTATATTTTCTCCAAGGTTCCTACTTCTTCACAACTATTTAAATTTGTATAAATTCTCACTTTATTTGTTGTTTTGAGTTTTTACTTTGTGTACATCGGATATTTCTTTGGATTTCAAACCATTATCCAATTTGCTTTAATTTTTTTCTCTCTCTCTCTCATTGGTCAAAACCTTTTCTCATGGATTAAGCTTTATGAGGCTTAATTAAGGCCTTTGGATTTGGTTTTATTAAATTTAATCTTAGCCCTCCATATCTAATCTTAATTAGCATCCCTAATAAAGTAGTTAAGTGTAATTGTCAAAATATGATTGGTTCTAAGATTAATTAGAAACCACTTCCATGCTAATCCTAGCCCTTCACTAGCCCTTGTTTCTTAATTAAAGTAATACATCCTTAATTATGCCTTTAACATATGCCACTAAATTAAATGTGAATATTTATGAAAATAATTCAACTAACATAGATTGAATCATCCACTAATTGTTGGCAATTTTTTCTAATTGGTTTAATTATTTCCTCACAACTTTTTAGCTTTTCATGGTCATTTATGCACCATGTATTAATTCAATAATTATAGGGCAATTTATGATCCCAAAATATTTGGTTTTTGATTACCTTAATTCTTAGAGAAAATTCCCTAAATTAACATAAATATGTTACTCAATTTTGAGACCACATATTCACCTATTTCTAATAGGTATTACTTACCAACATATAATGTTTATAATGAATATGAATTTTAGGGTTTTACACCTCTTACACACGCTAACGCTGACGCGAACGTAGAAAAAGCTCCAGGAGGGAGCTTTTACACTCCATTGGCTTTTTCGTTATCTTTACGCATCCAACGCCACGTTTCGTTTTTTTTGCCTTGCTTGAGAATAAAGTGACCCAAACAGAGAACGATGATGTTTGCATCGACCCATCGCAATCTTGTTCCAAATATACATTTATTTTGGCCCTCTTCTTTCGGTAATTAATTCACAAGCCTTTATAGTTTAACTATAGTTAGAAACAAATCCTTCAATTATTATCACAATTTAATTACACATATACTTGTCACATCCGGCATGTTTCATAATATTAAGAAAAATCTTAAATTTCATTAATATTATCTTAAAATTTAATATACTCTAATTTCATCCCTATATTTAATATAATATTATATCATACATGAGAATAAAGTTAGGACAATAATAAATGGAGGGTAGAATAATATACTTATATAAAAAAATTTAATCATACAGATTGGAAAATTTGAATTGGAAAGCCGCAGCGGGTAAAGCCAAGATCATTGGAACCCTTGCGGGAACCGGTGGGCCATGCTTTGCTAACATTCTACGAGGTGCACGAATACCCACACCCTCCTTCCACGTCACACTTGTTGTAACACCCCAAATTCCATACTTGAAAATGTGTCGGTTGACACTTAGTTTTAGAAAACTTAACAAAGTTTGAGGTGCTACCACTCAAAGTAATGCGGAAACGGAGAGCATGCACTAACGTTTGGACGATGAGTAACTGATACAAAATGCCCAGGCATATACTGATGCCCTGACATATGCTGATATATTAAAAATTTCCTGAAGGAATATTCATGTGATACATTAGTACAGAGCTTTGTATAATTACAAATCGTTATGGTAACTATACAATCTTCAACCAAGTCGTAGCTAGACTCGGGGCAATGAACCCAACTCAGTTAATCAAACAATCTGGACAGGTAGGTGTCTATCGTGGAAGTCTCACCGAGTTCACAGCGACTTATTGATTGATCCACATAGACTAGCCCTGCCTTCAGCACCAAACTGTTTGAGTAACGTCGTTAAATCCATGCCAGAAAGAATGCTTTGTTGACACCCTTCTGTCATTTGCCTTGACCGGTGCCTCTTATCGACTCCTTTCTTCGGTGCATTTTCACGGCCCCATCTACCAGTGCCTCCTCTAATCCTGGTTCCTTTCCTGAACCTTAAACAAATCTGAGGTCCAATACCCATCGGACCTCACGTAACAGTTAACCTCATATGAAAATTATAACAGTATATGTATGACAGATGTTCATGAAATTACAGCAATAACCAACACATAAGCACACAGCATATGTAAGGTTACAACAGTACATAAGCACATAGCAGATGTAATGTTAACACAACAACAGTACATAGCACACACCACATGTAAATTTATTCACGTTTGCACTAACCAGTGCCACGATGGCCCATCGTGTCCTCAGCGCTAGGAAAACAATCTCACGGCATTATCAAAACTATAACCCGTATATAGCTGAATGTATAAACAGTAACTTAAGACGTAGTCTTAACCACGGTGCATGACCCAAGACCAAGTCTTGTCCATGACTTAATGAATTCATCTATCACATATAAGCATACAAGACACATCAGAGTTAGAGTTACAGTACGCGAACGTACCTTTCACCGTGTCATTGTCAAATCGCCCGACCTTTGAACTCGACTCTGGACTTCCCGGATATCCTATACATTATTGTCGGATTATTATATGATATTTGATAAATATCATATTGCTTAGAATAATATTCTAAATGTTTAATTTACCTTTCTACTCTCGGTGGATTTGTTATTACCATTTTGCCATTACACTTTATTAAAAACGAAGTGCTGGATTTTCTAGGCAGATTTTGCAGCAACTTTGGAAAATCATAATTTATTCTAGAAAAATTGAAACGGGGTTCTGTAAAATTCCCCATGACCCTTGACATGTCTATTTTCAAGGATAAATATTCCCAGAACCTAGAACACCAAGAATCATTCCCAATTTAATGTTTTCTCAATGCTGCCCAGATTTTTGTTCAGAGAAATAGCTTAACTTTAAAAATATGTTATTCCTTGTGTAGAACTCAAAATGCTACATATTTTATATATATGGAAAGCCCTACATGTCTATTTTATTCATGTAAAATTTAGTGATTTAAGGATTTCATTTGCTACATAAAATGACAGCCTCAATGTGGTTGACTCCAGAAAAACTTTCAACCCTAAACTCTACCATAATTTCGCTACTTTGATCTTCAACTTTTAAGAATTTTTCTCCACCATATTTTCCATCAAATTTTTGAAATAAACACATTTTTAACCATGAAAACATGAAAACAAAACTATATTGGAAGATTAAAGATCAAAGCACTATTTATCTATGAACTTAAAGCTAGAACTCAAGAACTAGAGAACTTACCCTTGAAGCTCATCTTCCTTCTTGCTTCCCACTAGCTCTCACTTCTCTCTACTCTCTTTATAAAATCACCTCTTGAGGTTGATTTTGGTGTGAAGAATGAAGAGACCAAGCCTCTCTATTTATAGGGAAAAATTGAGGACACAAATGACAATTAAATTTGACCAAGTCTCACATTAACCATTGGATTCAATTCACTTTGCTAGAGCTAATCCTATCCCTTCAGTTTAGAAAACCCTAACTTAACCAACAAGTTGGCTTAGTAAAGATCAATTTACTATTGATGATATTTTCCCAATTGTTGCATGTGTTTTTATGATGACAATATCTTGGATATTTATTGTGAATCTCATTCAAATCTCATCTCCATGTGCTAAACGTACCCCCCCCCCCAATCTCCCCTCTCTCCTTCATCAACTTTGCATTAACTACCCCATGTGCTTGTACTTTTGCAATATTATCCTCTTCCACAAAATCCTATCCTCTTCCATTTTTATTAATGATCCATGTGATCCCATTAATGCATTCCATCCTCTTACATTTTTATTAATTGAATCTTATCCCTTGCATGTGCTTCAATTAACCATGTGCTAATGTAATTATAATAACTTAATTTATTAAATAATCATTTATCCCCTCATCTTGATCTCTAGCCATTGGATTGATTTGTGTTTCTTAAAGATAAATCCTTACCATTAATCCATGGCTTAATTATCCTACTGGTCCATTTAATTTTATGAGGATTTAGATCATTTCTTTGATTTGTCATTGGCCAATTTAATTACAAGAGGATTAAGGTTAATTATAGGTTTAATTAGAACCATTGGATTTAGCTTTATAGGATTTAATCTTGGCCTTCCATTTGTAATCCTAATTAGCATTCCTAATATGGTGGTTTAGGTGCCATTAAGTATATTTGTCAAGTTGTGGTTGGTTCCTAGATTAATCATGGTCATTAGAAACTCATTTTGTGCTAATATTGAACCCTTATTGGTTCTTGATTTTTAATTAGGTTAAAACATCCATAATTAATGACTTTTAATTGCCACTAGATTAATTATGAAAGTTTATACAATTATTTTAATTAGTGCAAATTTAATTGTCTACTAATTGTTGTTAATTTCCTTTAATTTGTGTAAGTGCTTTCATAACATTTTCTTGCTTCTCTTGGTTACATAAAAACTATGGTTTAATATGACAATCATAGTGTATTTTATGATCCCTAAATATGAAATATTATAATTGACCCTTGATTGATTTAATTTCAAGGGAAAATTGCCCAAAAATTATAAAAATAAATTACAAAGTTTGTGACAACATACTCCTTTATTTATCATGTATTATTTATTGAAATATAGTTTTTATGATAAATAAGAATTTTGGGGTATTACACTTTTGCATCCCCACAGAAGCCACATGGCATCATCCCGCTCTTCCTCGGGTGGTAATACCCTCTTAGGGGCACTCTGCGGCTTGGGCTGCGTCTCGTCTTATTCTTTGTGGCTCATCGTTCAGGTAGGTCCCTTTAATTGGCACCTCTTGTTTTAATAGTTGATAACTTGATATTTTCGTTTGTTTCAAAATTAATCGTTTTATCCTTTTTTTAGTGAACTGATGAATCATTTTATATTGTGTCGGGGAAGATGAGTGAGAGATATCCATTTCATTATTCAAGCACGACATTGATATGTATGACAGCTTCGGTGTTTTCTACTGGCTTTGCTCTTTGCACTGTAAGGAATTGGAGTCAATGGAAATTGGGTTGGAATATAAGACTATTAACAATAGCTTATGCGGTGTGTGATTTAAGATCTTATTCTTGATCTGACTATTTATTTTGTCATTTTATTTTTAAGTTGTTGGAATGTCTAATTATTTTTAAAACAAATTGATATTTATAATTGTAAAGACCAAAATATCCTTTTTGTAATTGAATTTTATTTTACAATTTTATGGGAAAGTTTCTAAATACTCAATAAGTATTAGGGAACTTGCAAGTCCTTATGGTTTCTACTTATTTTTAATCAAAATATAGATTTTTTATTGGGTCCTTATAGTTTCACTTGTTTTTAATCTGGGCCCTGTAGTGAGGAAATTATAAGATATATGTGTGTGTGTGTAAAAATACAATGCCTTGATTAAAAATAGGCTAAACCACAATGGCTTGATAAGAGAACTATAAAAACCTAATAAAAATCCGTTGAAACTCTAAAGACTTACCGATTTGTTTTTTGTTTTTTTCCTGTGTGGTGTAGGGACTAGTGTCAGCAGGGTTGTGTACGGTGATCATTGCATGGTGTAGGGACTAGTGTCAGCAGGGTTTAGTCCACGTTACGTAAGACCATTCAAAAATTTTAGTTAAACGTGAACTAGTCACTTACCAGATAACCTTACCCCCGAACCCGATTAATCTCCATAACATTTCCTGTGTTTCTCAATTATACCAATCAGATCGCAATCGTGACATAGAGTATGAGGTGTCTTAAGTGGCCTCCGTGTGTAGGCGCCACAGAAACATTTTTGGTATGTCAAGGTACGACATGACCATACCTTCGTAATTAAGCCGGAGAAAATTCTCGATCACCGAAAGAAGCGACTTAGACATAAAAACGTTTTGTTAAAGTACATTTCCATGATTTATGGTTCAAAGTCCAATTAGTATAGAGCAAATTTCGAGGACGAAATTTTATTTAACGGGGAAGAAATGTAATACCCAAAATTTGTATTTATCTTAAATACAATATTTTGATAAATAAAACCTATTTAAAATAGGTGAATATGTTGTCTCAAATTTTGAGATGTGTTTATTCTATTTTCTAGGTAATTTTTCCTTAGGATTAGAATAACCAATGATTTATTAAGAGACTAAATTTACTAATACCCTATAATTAATATTTAGTTCATATTTAGATTCACAAAAGGCCATAAAGAATTATCAAAACACTTGGGACAATTAAGGGGTAATTACTAATAATTAATGAGCAATTAAAAATACACTAATGGGATATCTAGATAATTCTTTATAATTAATATTAATAGTCATTAATTAGAGGTGTATTAGACTAATTAAAGTTATATTGGGATAATTAAGAGACAAAAACCAATAAGAGGTTAGGATTAGCACTAAATGAGTTATTAACAATCATCAACTACTCTAAGAACCACTAATGCAATAATCAAGAGGCAATTAAGCTCTAGATTAAGATGTTAATTAAACTCTAATCAAGCTTTGAAAAATCAACAATTGCAACTAAAATCTAAGGGTCAAGATTTAACCTCATAAAGTTAATCTAGGGGCTTAAATAAATAAGAAGCTTAATCCTTCTAAAAGATAAAAGAACCAATGGGAAGAGATAAAATTCATAATATCTAGATATTAATAAAACTAACCACATGGGGAAAATTCTAAGTCAACAAAAGAGGAAAGAGGTGGAAGAGGATATAAAGTGAAATGGAAGAGGATAAAAAGGTGAGAGAAAAAGCAAGAAGAGAGGTGTATGTGTGTGTCATGTATGTGTGTATGAGAGAAAGAGAGAGAGTGTGGTGTATGTCAATTCATTAGCCAATGAGAGAATAAAGCATAAAGTAGTTCATGGAACTAATTCTAGACATAAACCAATGGAAACCTATACAAACTAATTAATTGTATCTTGAAATCCATTAACCATAAATCAAATATAAAAAGAGATTATTGACAAGCATAATTCAAGCTTGAAATTGACTATAACCAAAGGTATTTCCTCAACTTTTGAGGATTGTGTCCAATTGAGAAAGTAAGAGATTAAGGTCTCTAAATGAAGCTATAAATCCCAAGATTTCAAAACCAAAAAGAAAATTTGGATCAAACTTCATCAAATGAATTTTTATCTAGTGGAGTGCAACACAAAAAAATAGAAGAAGCAACTTGGCTTGTGCACTAAGTTAGAACACATGGGATAATTGCAAAAAGTACAATTGGAAGAGGATATTGTACTTTGGATAGAAAATGGAAGAGGATAGGGAGAGAGAAAGGGGGGATCAGATTTGAGGCATTATAGGGCTAGGATTTGTGCTCTAAAATAACCTAGATCCAAGGGGTAACATTGCATAAGAGTTGTTAGAAAGTTAACCCCAACATTTGCTATAAATAGGGAGGTGATGCCTTCATATTTTCTCACAAATTCACAAAGTAACAACATCTGAAATATAGAGAGAAAGTGAGAGTGAGAGTCTTGGAGAAGAAGGAGTAAAGTTCTTGGTAAGTTCTCTAGCTCTAGCCTTAAGTTCTTTAAGTTCTAGTCTTAAATTCTTAGAATAGAAGTAGCTTAGATCTTAAAAATGCTAGAATAATTTTATTTACATGTTTTTATGGTCAAAATTGGTTTTATTTCGACAAAATGATGAGGGAGGTTATATAGCAAAATTTCTGGAAGAAAATCATCAAAGTAACGAAGTTCTGGGGAAATTTCATCGGTTTTGGAATTTCTAGAGTCAGTGATGAAAACGCCAGAATTTCATATTGAAATTATGGTCACAAAATTCTGGAAAAATTCATGGTTAAAGTAGACATATAGGGATTTTTAAATATGCCAAGAACATGTTAAAATGAGTTCTGTACAGTGAGATAAAAATCCTCAAAGTTGGGCTACGAATTTATGGAGAAATTCTGGGCAGAGGTTCAAAACTTAAAACCTGGAAGTGATTCGTGAGTTCTGGGAAAAAGTGATTATTTTTAATTGAAAATAGACATCCTAAGGATTCCAAGGAATTTTACGGATCTTCGTTTCGATTTTTTGTAGAATTAATTATGATTTTTCAAAGTTAGACGAAAATCTGCCAAATTTGTACCAGCGTTGTTGCTACGATTCAGCACTTTGTATCGGCAAAGATGGTCCATAGATAGCCAGTGTCCAGTATGTGCAGGAGAGGAGGAGACTATTGAGCATTAATTTTTCCATTGCCCTTGACTCGGTGCATTTGTTTCGGCTATTTGGTAAGTGCTAGATTTGATGTCTCCAGAATCTCAAACTTTAATGCTTGGAAGATTTTGACAACGGGTTCGCCTTCGCGAGTAAGCAGGATCTTTCTTTGATTTTTTGGATTCTATGATTTATAGAATTATGGAAATGAACTTATTTTTGACCATATGCAACCAAATCCAAGTAATGTTATTGAATTGGCTAGGAAAAGTAACTTTCAATTTTGGGCTAACTATGACACGGTGCATAGGGATTCTGTTTTGCTGAGGGGCTGGGATAGTCCTAACATTAAATGGTTTCCCATGCATTAGATAGCCTTAAAATTAATTGTGATGTGGCATTTTCACCTTATGAGAAAGATGCTGTTATTTTAATGAGTGTTTATTTTAACCCATGATCAATTATAAAAAAGAAAAAGTTGTTTTAAGCTTAATGAAATAAAACTCTTCTTAGACATTTACCTCTTGTACAATATAAAATCATTTAAAATAAGTTAATCTTAACACATAAAACCACATCTTCGAAAAATCTGACACACCGAATCTGTCTCAATCTATACAAGTAGTAAGAACAGTGACATACATGCAGATTACAAGACATTGCCCTCTTTTTGAAACTTCCAGGCACAATTGGTTATAATATATATAATGAAACACCATAATCCGTCTATCACGTTGGTAAAGACTTCCTCCCAAATCACACTCAATTAGCAACCCACAGAGCATCTTCCATTATTTCAGCTCACTAATGAAAACTTGCCTTTTGTGATCATGAATATAAAACGGGTCCATGAATCATAATCATATTAAAAAATTAAAGAGAAGATAAAAGAAAAAGTGAACGCGGTGAGGACAAGAATTATTGTTAGTGGATTAGTAGTTGATGACTTAGCTTGCTTTTACAATATAGAGATAGTAAAATAATTAAACTAATTAATTAACTTCGTCTCAAGACTCTCAAACTGGTCCCATTGCTTTTGAATTACTTTTTCCCAAGACATTGCTATGAAATGGGTAAATATAATTAATTAATGCCCCTCCTATAGTCTATAGTCTATGACACATTTTTAGATTACTTGCTTTTGTAATAAAATATTACAAAGACGTCGACCACATAAGCATACAGATGTAGTAAAATAATTGAATTAATATACTCCTAAGTCCTAACAACCGTTTTTGGGAGCCATTCCTAACAAACTGCTTTTGGGTCATCATTCATAGTTTTCAATTTTTTTCGCTACCTTTATGGAGGTTAGCAATTAAAATCTTCATTTATATTTATATAAAATTTCCCTTTTGTTCATTTAAATATTAATCTCTTAATTATAGACGTTGAAATGATTATTTTGAATGAATTATGATTATTTCATTAAATGGAATTTTTTGATTTTGTTAATATTAAAGATTTTTTTTAATTTTAGAATATAAACCATTTTAAATTTTAAAAATCCACATTAAATAAATAATTAATACCTATCTTGTTTTGTTCTTGTAGTTCTCTAAATTGCCTTTGATATATATATATTTTTATTTGATTAAGAGTATCCTCAAGCCACTTTTGAAGACTCACCCTGGTCACATGCATCCTACTAATCATGAACATCATAATAACAATAGTATATATAATTCAAATCAAAATAATATCTTTGGAACTCATTTTCATCAAGAAACAACACTTGGGAGATTGACAATTAAACTGGGCATTTTATTTTACCCTATGATCAATTATTAAAAAAAAAAAAATTCTTTTAAACTTTATGAGATAAAATTCCTCTTACATATTTAACTATTATGTAGTATAAAAACACTTAAAATAAGCTAATCCTAACATATAAGACCACATCTTAGAAAAATCTGATACACTGAATCCGTCTCCCTCTGTACTGGTAGTAAGCACAATGACAGACTTACAGATTACAAGATATTGGCCTGTTTCCACGGCCTTTCGTAAAAACTTTTGGGACATTTTAGCCTTTTAACCAAATTAATTTGAACCCTTTGATCTTTTTTATACTCATAGTTATCCTCATATTTTTTTTGGTCAAATGGTTATCCTCGTATAGGAAACAATCCTTTGTATTACATGTGGGCACATGTTTTAAAGAAGAGTCAAGGTGCAGATTTGCTAACCAACTATTACCTGAGGAGCGTCTAGCACAAATAACAATTGAGGGGACCAAAATTGTCAATCAACAATTAAAAAGTGAAAAAACACAATTTGGAGCAGATTCGCCAACGAACTATTACTCTGTCACTGTGTTGGTGTCTCTGTCTTCCATTGACGGTCACAGTGTCGGCGACGTCGGCATCTCCAAAGCTTTTATTTTTGCTGGGTGTTCCACTCACCCTCTTGAACTCATCCAGTAGTCCACAGCATTCGACTGGCATGCACCTTGCACCCTGGTTCCATCCCTCCGATGCTACAAGCAGAAACCGCTGCTGCCACAATGCCTGCTCCCATGGGTCCCATCTCTGTTGGTGTTTTCCTTTTCCAACAAGAAGGCTTAACCACTTTTTTCTCCAGCGTTTCCGCCACCGTCCTACGCCAGTGCATCATATTTTAACTTAATTGTGATAGGTTTTGTTTTAAAAAACAAAAAATAGTTATTTGGTTTTTTTTTTCACTTTTAATAGTTATTTGGTTTTTTTTTTTTCACTTTTTAATTGTTGATTGGCAATTTTGGTCCCCCTCAATTGTTATTTGTGCCAGACGCTCCTTGGGTAATAGTTGGTTGGCAAATCTGCACCTTCACCCTTTAAAGAATTGTAACCTTTTGTTCATTATATTGTGAGCTGTTAGGTTCAACCACGCCTGCAATTGAACCCTTTGATTTTTTTTTTAAGATTAAAGAATATTTGTTCCTTTTAGAATCTAAACCAGTTTTGTCATCAAAACAAAAGAATTTTTGAACCATTTTAAATTTAAAATCTCTTTCTCCTTAAATAAATAATTAATATCCATATTGTTTAGTTTATTTATTTTTCCAAATTACATTATATAAACTTAATTAATTTTCATAGATAATGAAGTTCCGTTGCTCGCTTCCAAATTTTCCTCAACACATAGTGCAGAGTTTTTTGATAAATAAAAGACAATAAGTTGTCCAAAACAAATATGTGGACACAAAAATTAAATCATGAACATCACTCAGATTCACGCACAAAAATTACAGTTTCATGGTAGATTGGTGGGTTTCGAAGCTTTTGTTTCTCTATTGTTGTTTGTTGAGGTTTGTCATTTTTTGTTTAATTTTCTTTGTTGTTGTGTTTAAGTTTATTTAGGCCCTACTGATCTTTATGTTGCATAGCTTCTTGATGGTTTAAGATCCGATAAAATGAAATTTGGCAATCTATTAATTAAGAATTTAAATTATTTAATTAATTCCAGGTGAAATAATTGAGTGACTTTTTTTTTTTTTTTTGCCGAAATGATCGATATAATCGAGTTGAAGTGGGACAAGCATAAAAGAAATGAATAGTTAATGGAGAAGATAAGAAATGTACTGTTGGAAGGAGCCTTTCTCATGCATATTGTCGGATCCGGATTGTCTCAGTATCGTATCCCTCAGTATCGTTCCATCAGGGCCGTCTAAAAGTTGATCAAAGGGTCCAAAATCATTAATGTCGAAAAACCGCGTGCGGTAAAAACTACCGTGCGCGGTTTTTATAAAATTTTAAAAATCCCTCCTTGGCCGTTAGATTCATTTTTGACGGCTCAGATCTTGATTCTGAGGGATGCGAGGGTCTGCTTACGAGGAAATCTGCTTCCCATATTGTCCCAAAGAAGAAATGAAAGTAATCAGTGCCAGTGGGTTGAGGAATGCATTCCCCTCGCCTATCATTGGATAGGCGGGGTGCACATCTCATTTAGATCATCCAGATAGAATATGGATAGTCTAGATATATATATATATATATATATATTTTACTTTCCATTTTTTTAGAAAAAAATATTTTAATGGATAGAGAATCTAAAATAAAGATAATCTTTAACTAATATTTTTTTAAAAAAATTATTTAAAAATCATTAAATTAAAAAAATTAAATATAGACCGCATAAGATTAACTATGACAAAATGTATTAAGATCCCATCTGGACCGTCCAGATGGGAGGAACGCTCCCTACTTATCCTTTGGATTAGTAGGGAAACACGTTCCATAGGTTGATTGGGAAAAATAAAGTTATAAAGCAAAAGGGGAAACAAAAAGATAGTTGTGAGTCGCATGAAATCAATATATATATATATATATATAAAATCTCATCCTCCAAGCCGATGCATCTCACGGCTTATCTATGGCTCTAGACACATTTTACTGTTCATAAGCCGTCCTCATCTTTTTGCAAATAAAATATTTCTTCCTCGGGCTGCGAACAAGCTGCAGCGTAGAAAGAAAGCACCCCAGTCCACGATTATGACATTTCCCTCTGGCAAGATAAAATAGATAGAAGAGTAAATATAATAATAATAAAAGAATAAAAAACCTCGACATATCACTAGCTCAAGTCACCTCCGGACTTTCTCTCTCTTCCTTTTTACATCGATTCAAAATTCAAAATTTGAATTTTCACAATCTTCCTCGTCTCTTACTTTCTTTTATGCTCCATCATTCTTTCCCTTTCCCGTAGCCCTACCCTCTCCCTCTTTCTTCTTCCTCCGGCTCTTCCCTACCCTCTCCCTCAGTCATCGGCTCCGTCTCTTCCCTACCTTCTTTCTCCATGATTCGGGTGCCTATCTTCATCTCTATCCACTATCTGTCTTCTCCTATCTCTCACAAGAAGTTGATTAAATACCTCCAACGAAGAAGCAATGTCGAGCATGATTGGGACTCTTATTCGGTTTGAAATTCAAATCTGCCTTCCCAGCTTCCCAGCTTCAGTTTACTCTCGCTCCGCAGAAAACGATTCAGACCCAGTGAAGTGGCGTGCTCTCCAGCTCCTCTGTCCAAGCTTGATGAAGAATGTGGTTGCATACCCTCTCCCTTTCTCCTCTGTTACTCGTCGTACTCGCCGGAGATGAAGAAAACCTAGACCAGAGACGGCAAATCGGAGTTCCTTTCATCCTCACTCCGGTCGCCGTCGAAGGAGAAGAAGATGAACGAGAGTCTCTTCTTTTGGAAAGACCAGATTTGATCTGCCTGCTTTGTTAGTGGCACAGAGGTAGTTATAAACTTTCATTTCAAAGTTAACTGTTTTCAGTTTCGTCGCCATTGCTTTCTGTCTACTGGTCCTTTTTCAAGAAGGACCAAGAATATGAGTTAACTTTGAAGTCTTTTAGTTTCATCCGAACATAACATGAACGATACTTTGAATAACTTCTTTTGCCAAAGAACAACTTCTTTTTAGCTTATATCTAAGTTTTTCAAGTGGAAAACGAATGCAGAATGCTTAATAGTTGTCGCTGGGTATGAAAGTAATTTTTTATCGGCTTTACTTCCTCCCACACAAAGATTTTATGATTATATTGTTTATACTTTATTGGTAATCATTCATGGAGGTGCTCTATGTATTCCTATTCGCTACTGATGTCAATTATTTGCATTCAATTTGATATTTGAAATTCCGCTACTCTGTCAACAATTTTCTTGAAATTAATCTACATATACATACATATATATAATATATTACTTGAACGATTATATATGCAGATAAACATATTCTGATGGAAGTCAAAAGGCATGCAGAGACAATATGATGATTTCATTTCTGGCTCGAACATCTTTGCCTGTCGAGTATAGAAACTATACGTACAATTTGATTGACATTCAATGAATGCATATTAATTATGATTTCTGGGTTCAAATTTGTTGGCACTGGAAGTGTTTTTATTTTCAACCAATATTTCTTGTGATGTTGATGTATGTAAATTGTGGGTGGTATAATAAATATTTGAGTTTTGCCTTTGTTTCCATTCATAGCCTAAATGGAGGATCTGATTGCACTGGACGAGTGACAACTATGATGTAAGGCATAGTTCGTTGTAACAGTGTGAAATGATTTTCACTGAGTGCAGCATCACAGCTGATTCAAACGACGTATTCTGCTGATTTTCACTGATCACAAAGTTACTGCATTGTAGAAACCATGTATGCTAGAACTGCAGGTCTGTTCCCCCCAATTACTGGCGGCGATGGACTTTCACGCTATCACACTGACTTCCATGAGATTGAGGTATTACGTTGAAAATATGAATTTTAGTTGCCAACGTTTTGAATGGCTTGGAACCTGAAGCCTCTTAACTTCTTCCATTAATATTTCAAAAAAATTTCCCCCTTTTTTCCTCAGCAAATTGGTATATGAAACTTTAGTAACGTTTTCAAAGTTTTAAAGAGAATAGACGGTTGCTTGTATGCTGTGAAATACAGTACAAGACAGTTGTGCCAGGAAATAGAAAGGTAACATCTTCATCTCTTTTGGATTATTCTTAGCTTAAGTTGAGCCATTAACTCAATCTTTCTGCATTTCAGGAGAAAAGCTTTGATGGAAGTTCAAGCACTGGCAGCCTTAGGTTTGTACAGTTAAATTTTCCTTGTGGTTTCCTTCTTACTGAGGAATTTTATACCAAATTTGTTTTGTCATGCTCTTTAGGATCCTATGAAAACATAGTGGGGTACTATTCTGCATGGTTTGAAAATGAGCGGCTGCACATTCAGATGGAGTTATGTGATCATAACTTATCCATCAGCAAGGCCAATACAATGTTTACAGAAGGCCAAGTGTTAGAAGTACTGCATCAGGTAAACTTTCTTTCATGACCATTTCGATTGAATTTCACTGTTGATAGTTATTGTTGACATCGAGGAGTCACGGTCAGTTAACATCTAAATTTTTGTTTTGAGTATATGATGAAAGTCCCCTTTAGTCTCTGAATGCTTAACTATTCTGGCATAAGCTTTCAAAAAATCCAATTTGATTGAAAGGCTTTATCATGCTGCTGATGGCCCATTTAGTATATTATTATTATTATTATTTAATTTTTTCCCCATATTTTGACAAATTTTACTTGAATTTTTGTGAAAGTTGCAAAGGCACTGTTGTTTATACATGAAAGAGGAATAGCTCATCTTGATATTAATCAATATATATATATAATCTCATCCTCCAACCCGATGCATCTCACGGCTTATCTATGGCTCCAGACACATTTTACTGTTCATAAGCCGCCTCATCTTTTTGCAAATAAAATATTTCTTCCTTGGGCTGCGAACAAGCTGCAGCATAGAAAGAAAGCACCCTGGTCCACGGGTATGACACTTCCCTCTGGCAAGATAAAATAGATCGAAGAGTAAATATAATAATAATAAAAGAAAAAAAACCCTCTCGACATATCACCGGCTCAAGCCACCTCTTCTCTTTTCCCTTCTCCGACTTTCTCTCTCTTCCCTTTTACATCGATTCAAAATTCAAAATTTGAATTTTCACAATCTTCCTCGTCTCATCATTTTCTTTTATGCTCCATCCAAGGACGGACCAAGGAATTTTATTGAGAGGGGGTGAAAATAAAAAATGCTGCATCATAAATAAAAGTACTTAAAATACGATACAAATATAATATTCAAAAAATTAAAAGAAATCTATTACAAAAATAAAAATTACTTCACTTCACTTTTACTTTATGTGTTTTCATATTGTAAACTCATCTATAATTGAATCGGTACTAAAACTCGAATAATTTCTTTTTCAACGTATGTAATTAAAGAATCATCAAGAAATTGATCTTTCATCCTATTTTGAAGTCTGTTCTTAATTATCTTTATAGCGAGAGAAAGATCTTTTAACAAAACTTAAAACTTGCCCAAATTTCTAACCTTAAAATATTTTCTAACCAGTTCAAATATAATAAATTTTATAAAAAAAATTAATGAAAAGAAGTGATTTTAACTACCTCATTCATCATCAAAGTTTATCAAAAGCTATTGAAAAAAGTGGCGCACGAGTTGCTCAAAAGAAGACGATGGGATTTCAGAAAAGTGGAAAAAGTAGGGTTGGGATATGTTAAAGATGTGGGCCCTATCTCTATTACTATATTTATTTTCTTCAAATACATAAGAACGAAAACGAAGGACCCCGACCGGAAGCAATTAGTAACAGGTGAGTTATATTATATATATATATATATATATATATTATTCTTTATATTTTTTTAAAAAAAATAGGGGGCGGGGGGCCACACCTAGCCCCCCCCTCGTCCGTCCTTGGCTCCATCATTCTTTCCCTTTCATGTTGCCCTTCCCTCTTCTTCTTTCTTCTTCCTCCGGCTCTTCCCTACCCTCTCCCTCAATAGTGGCTAAAGTACCTCTTAGACTGCGGCTTATAAAGAAATAATGCGGTTATACATTTATAGGCAATCCAATGGAACGAACCGACAGCTAAACGTACCACCACATACACGGACTAAGGTACAGACGCGTCTGTAACACTAACTCTGATGCTTATTGTATGCTTATATGTGATAGATTATTTCATGGAGTCATGGACAAGACTTGGTCTTGGGTCATGCATTGAGGTTAAGGCTTTGTCTTAATCATTGTGTAAACATTCAGCTGTATACAGGTTATAGTATTGATAATGCCGTAAGATTCTTTTCCTAACACTGAGGACACGACATGCTATCGTGGCACTGGGTAGTGCAAATGTGGATGATTTTACATGTGCTGTGTGCTATGTACTGTTGATATGTTAATCTGCATCTGTTGTGTGCTTATGTATTGATTACTGTTGCAATGTCATAAATATCTGTCATACATATACTGTATTACTTGAGCATGAGGTTAACCGTTACCTAAGGTCTAATGGGCATTGGACCTCAACTCTTACTATAGCATCAGGGTCTGGAGGACTGAGGGCCGACGACAAGGGTAAACAGCCCGCATGAAGACCTGGCCGAAGTTGTTTTTGTTTGTTTTTGGACTGTATAATTTTTGGAATTATTGGGATAATTGTACCACTACTATAGCGAACCATGGTTAATGTTTTGTAATATACTCATCAGTACTCACTCTTTTAAATTGCTCTGATACGCTACTCTGATTAAATTATATTATTCCGCTTTTAAAAATGGGGTGTTACATGATGCACCTTATCGTTTTCCCTTCAAAGAGATCAGAGTCTGCTTTCTCTGGGCAAAGATGTTGCTTTTTAGACTTTGGTAAGAAACTGTATGATTGGAATGAACTCCTACTTACCGGTACCCTCTTTCATCTCTCTGTTTCTCTCTACTCATTTATGATTAATAAAAAGGATAAATCTTATGTAAATTTCTATAGTATTTGTTATCAAGTTCCCTAAAAAGTACTGCAGGAAAGCTTAGAATGGCTCTGTGAAATGGCATGATTACTCTGAAGTTTTTAGGGATGATTTTGGGTTCTGACATTAGTTTTTGTTGCAAAATGATTATACGCAATCGGTGTAGAGCTGAGTTGGTGTTGGTACTCTGAAACTGTGCTATTTGTATACGAAGTTCTGAGCATCTTACATATTTTTTGGTCCTTGGAAGGTATTTTTGTTAATGGTGGGAAGTAGTAATGTATTTATTTTAAAGTTTTTGATAGACTTGCTCTTCTTGATCACGTCATCATATAAATAAAATAATTGGAAATTAATTTTTCTTCTTCTTTCTTTATGTCCGATATCTTTGTAGACCTAATGAGCTTTAAACGTAAGAAATTTGTTTAACAATATTTGATTTTAATGTGAGAATATTGGATATAAAAATATTTGTGTAGGCAGCGCTTTTCGTTTTACGGTACACTGCAGCACGAATGGCTCAAAAAAAGTGATATTCTGTATATCTAGTATCCAGAAATATTTTTCAATATCATCTAGTATTTTTGAATATTTTTCCCGTAGTACCCAATATCATAAAATATTATTTCAATATTACTCACTATCTCAAATTAATTAAAGTAATAATTTTTAGTGTATCCAGAATCATATAGTATTTTCTTAATAGAACTTAGTAACTGCCCAAAAAACTAGTAGTGTTGGATGTACTAAAAATGAATTAATTTAGGATATTAGATGTTACTATTAAACATACTTCAAGCTGTTAAGTACAACTAAATTCACACAAATAAAAGAATTAATGCGAAAAAAAAAAAACTCATTTTGGGGAAGAGCATTATTGGAAAGAAAGAACCAACATGGGCTCTCTCCTTAAAAAATGTCATGATTCGTCACAACTTTTTTTTTTTAAAAAAAAAATCTTTTGCCATATTTATAAGAAAACAAATGATATGCAGAGGACCAACATCCATTGAGAGCAAGTGATAAGGGATTTGTTCTGTCTTAACCAAATCCCCGGTTCGAGGCGTGGAAATGGAGAAAATAGTGTTGGGAGCTCTTCCCTCACAACCGGGGGGTTAGACTCGAGATGAATCCGGATTAGTTGGAATCGAAGGTTCCACTGAACTGGATGGGCAACCAAGAAAAAACAATGATAGGCAGAGGAGTAAAAAAATGTGAATGAAGTTAGGTTTGGAAGTGAGAATTAAGTTCTAAAATTATGTTTGGTTGGCAATGAGAATTTTAATAAAGTGATTTAGATCAAATAAAACTGGCTAAAAGACTTAATTATCTTCATCCAGTGAACCCAAAACAAGCCATTGAAGGTGATCCGACTAGATTTAGGAACACCTTTAAGCTCGAACCATTAGGGAAATGAGTGATAATGCCATTATAGGTCCCTATTCTCATTGTCTACTATAAACCATATAAAAACACCATTAACCAAACATGGGGTTGTATCTAATGTAAAGGGCTAGTTCCTTATAACATGATGAACCAATATTCGAATTCCTACTGGGATAGATGCCTACATTTAGTGTCTGACAATATCTTGAATATGGTTGCCTCCAATAAGCATGTTTAGCCACACACACACACACACACACACAAAAAACAAGAGAAAAAAGAAAAATAACGCCATCAAACTCATGGAGCTAGATGCGATGAACTTTGATGATCAACAATCTCAAATTTGAAGCAAATTTGATGAGCTCAAATGGGAGAAGGTAGGGATTGAAGATGGAGGGGATGGTGCAGAAAAATACTGTGGAGGAAAGATGACATCTCTGTGTTACTCTTTCGGGTCTTAAATATAAGACAAAATTGATTTTTTTTTTTTTTTTGAGATTAAGGAAGTTAAAGAAGTCACATAATCATATCATATATTGTATATTATTAGATTATATATCAGTTTATAAGTTAAGTAAAATAGTTTAGATAAAAAATTGATGAATATAAATATTTTAAAGTAATTTAATTTCTTAATATCTCCACGAGACACAAAAAATTACTTCTTATATCTAAGATTGAAGGGAGTACTTGAGTAAGGAGAGGGTATTTTAGTCTAGAAATTTATATTCATAAGCTACACCTTGTAATACCAAGGCTGATGGTACTGAGTATTGGGTATGAACCCCTCATTATCTCATGCCACACATAAAGTGTTAGTACTATTCAATCTTCCCGATCCCAACCTCTAAATTCCACATTCCAAATCTTTGAAGATCCCAACATTTAAATACGTACCCCCTTGAAAATAAAAGGGAAAAAGATAAATAAATACCATTTGAATTTGTAAAACCCTCAGAAGCCCGCCGAATTTGTAGAAAGACTAAGAGGTGACAAAGACTTTTGAGGGTTATGCAAATTCATGGAAAATGACTCTAATGCCCTTCCTCTCTTCCTCTCTTCCTCTTCCCCCTTCCTTTCTCTCTGAACTAGAACCAATTCATTCAGCTTGCCACACGTTCGCTGCTGTCTACCTTCGCCGTCGACGCTAACGTCGCACCCTCCACCTTGGACGCCGCACCCGCCAACATAGGTGAAAAAGAAAAAAAAATGAAACACGTAACAGTAAATTTTTTTGGATCGGTCAATCCGGAAGAAATTGGAAGAAGAAGACATGAAGGAAGGAAGGAAGGAAGGAGGAAGAAGAGGAAAAAAAAAAAAACGAGAGTCGAAAGTGCACACTTTTAGTGCTCTCCTTTCTTTCACTAATTAAGATTCATTTACAAATAAATCATTGTCATTTACAAAGAAACCATCACCATTTACAAAATGTTTCGGGGCTTTTCCATTCTTGCTTCGAATTACAAAACACAAACAAAATGCATTATTACAAAATAATCATTGCCATTTACAAATAAACCATCGCCATTTACAAATGTTTCTAGAGCTTTTCCATTCTTGCATCTGAATTACAAAATACAAACAAAATGCATTATTACAAAATAAACATTGCCATTTACAAATAAACTGTAATACCCTAAAAATCATGTTAGCATAACCACTATATTTTAGAAAATGATACCTATTAAAATAGGTGAATATGTGGTTTCAAAAATATTATAGCTTATCTAATTTAATTTGTGGAATTTTTCCTTAGAATTTAAATAACCAAAGACCCAAATTTTCTAATCTTCATTTAGGGATCATAAAATACCCTAAAATTGTCATATTACAACATAGTTTATATTTAATCATAAAGAGCCAAAAAATGTTATAAAAATACATAAATCAATTGAAGGAAATTACCAATAATTAAAGGGCAATTAAAGTTACAATAATTAATTGTATTAATTTGCAAAATTAATTAAAAGGCATATTAAAAGTCATCAACTAGGGATATATATAAATGTAATGAAAGATTTGACAAATAATACATGTTAAATAAAGAAATAAAGGAGAGTATGTTGTCTCTAAATTTTGCAAGTTATTAATTAGATTTTAGACAATTTTTCCTTAGAATTTAATAAACCAAAGATTAAATTTAAGACCACGTTTAAGGATCATAAAATACACAATAATCATCATATTAAACCATGGTTCTTAAAAGAAGCAAGATAATGTTATAAAAAAAAAAAAAATACTTAAACGAATTAAGGAAAATTAATGAAGATAAATGAACAATTAAGTTTTCACTAATTAAATGATTGTGTAAATCTTCATAATTAATCAAGGGGCAAATTAAGAAGCAACAATTAGGGAATGTCTTAATTAAAAAAATCAAGGATCAATTAAAAGACAAATGGAAATAAGTAAAGATTAAGGTGCATAAAGCTTGATTTAATTAAGCACTAGTTTCCATGGTTAGCTAGCAAATGCAATTAAGAGTTAATTAAACTTTGCTAATGACACTTAAGCTTTGATTATGTCATCAAAGTGACATCACAAGGATGACATCACAAGAGCACATGCTTATTAGTGAAGGGTGTAGATTAAAACTTCATGATTAAGTTTAGATCCAATGGTTGAGATCAAGGAAGAGGCAAATGGTGGGGCCCACATTGGGCTTGAGATTACCATTTTAACCTTGAGATTTTTCCTATAAATAGAGGCCTTGCCTCTCCTCATTCTTCACACCAAATCAACCACCAAGTGGTGATTTCTAAGAAGCAAGAAGGAGAAGCAAGAGTCTTAAGAGGTTAGCTTGCTTTTAGTTCTTTAGTCTTTAGTTCTTATAGTTCTTAGTAGCTTTTAGTAGAATTGCTAGTTTTAATCTAGAAAATAGGTAAAGTAATTTCCCATAATTGTTTTTAGGCCTCATTGCATTGAAAGATGCCTGACGAGGTAAAAACATGTTGGGGAGTGACTTTTAGGATTGATGAAATAAGTTAGAGTAAGATAGGGAATTGTGGGGTTTTGCTGGACTTGTTGGAATCATTCAGATAGAGGGCACTGTTTGATATGCAAATTTATATTCAAAAATTATGAAATCATTCATGGTCATAGTAGACATGTATAGCTTTCCATTGATATAAAATATGCATCAATTAGAAGTCTGTAGAGGGAGATAAAAATTCTGGAAATAAGGCTACGTTTTTCTGGAAAAATTCTGGGCAGAGGTTGAAGATCATTAAACTGGGAGTGATTCACGAATTCTGGGTGAAAACCAATATTTTTCCTCAACAATAGACATGCTAAGGTTTCCGGGAAATTTTACGGAACCTCGTTTCGATATTTGTGGAATTAATTATGATTTTTCAAAGTTAAACAGAAAATTCTGCCCAAAAATATTACAGCAGCATTTTTTAGAAAATAAAGGGATATAATTGGATTAACAAATCCACCAGGGGTAAAAAGGGTCGGTAGTGGCTGAAATGTTCCCTAAGATATTATTTACGAGGTAATAATGCGATAATACTATTATAGGATATCCGGGAAAAAATCGGAGACGTACGACCGGGCAAGTGTACCGCCATCCAAATGGACTAAGGTACGGACGCGTCTTGTAACACTAACTAACGATGCTCATTGTATGCTTACATATGCGATAGATACTTTCATAAAGACATGGACGGGACTGTCTTGGACATGCACCGTGACTAAGTTTGTGGAGCTTAGATCACATGTGTTTAGATATTCACTTTATACGGGTTACGATCTTGGTAATCTTTGTTGAGTTTTCCTAGCGGCGAGGACACGATGGGCCGTCATGGCACTGGTTAGTGCAAACATGGGTGACTGTGCATGTGCTGTGCGCTATGTACTGTGGATATGTTAATCTTGCATTTTCTATGTGCTTATGTATTGATTACTGCTGTAATGTCATGAATATTTGTCATACATATATTGTTTTACATGAGCATGAGGTTAACCATTACCTGAGGTCCAATGGGCATTGGACCTCAGCTCTTACTATAGCTTCAGGGTCCGGAGAACCGAGGACCGAAGACAAGAGTAAGCAGAGTAAACAGCACGCATAGAGACCCAGCCGAAGATTCCTATCTTTAGACTTGTAACAATATGACATTACTCGGCTAAATGTACTATACATTATAAACAGACGGATACACCACAGTTAATGATATAGCAGTTACTCAATTTTTTACTTGCTCCGATGCTCTACTCTAATGGAAAAAAAATTTATTCCGCTTTTGAAAAATGGGGTGTTACATAAACCATCGCCATTTACAAAATAATCGTCGCCTGTAATTCAGATGCAAAAATGGAAAAGCCTAGAAACATTTGTATATGGCGATGGTTTATTTGTAAATGGCCATGGTTATTTTGTAATAATGCATTTTATTTGTGTTTTGTAATTCAGATGCAAGAATGGAAAAGCCCAGAAACATTTGTAAATGGCGATGGTTTATTTGTAAATGACGATGGTTTATTTGTAAATGAATCTTAATGAAAGAAAGGAGTGCACTGAAAGTGTGCACTTTCGAACTCTTTTTTTTTTTTTTTTTCTTCTTCCTTCTTCCTTCTTCCTCCTTCATTCCTTCCTTCCTTCCTTTTCTTCTTCCTTCCTTCCTTCACGTCTTCTTCTTCCAATTTCTTCCGGATCGGCCGATCAAAAAAAGTTTCTTGTTTCATGTTTCAATTTTTTTCTTTTTCACGGTGCCGGTAGTGCGCGTCCATTGATCGAGGTGCGGCGTTGGCATCAAGGGCGGAGGTAGACGGCGGCGAACGTGCGGCGAGCTGAATGAATTGGTTCTAGTTCAGAGAGAGAGGAAGGGCATTGTAATACCCTAAAATTCATATTTATCATAAATATTATATTTTGATAAATAGTGCCTATTAAAAATAGGTGAATATGTGGTCTCAAAATTGAGTAACATATTTATGTTAATTTAGGGAATTTTCTCTAAGAATTAAGGTAATCAAAATAATCAAGGAAGTGTTATGAAACCACTTGAATTAATTAAAGGGAATTAACCACAATTAGGAGGCAATTAAATTTGAACTAATTAAAATAATGGTATAATACCCCAAAATTCATATTTCTCTTGAATATTATAGTTTGGCAAAATAATACCTATTTAAAATAGGAAAGTATGTTGTCTCTAATTTTAGTAATTTATTTGTTTATTTTCCTTGGAATTTAAAGAGGCAAAAATCCAATTTTATTTTAGGGACCATAAGTTGTCCTATGATTATTAAAATAATGCATGGTGCATAAATGACCAGAGTAAACCCAAAAGTTGTGAGAAAATAATTAATCCAGTTAAAGAAAATTGCCAACAATTAGTAGATAATTAAATCTACATTAATTGAATTAATTTCATAAACTTTCATAATTAATTTGATAACATGTGTTGAAGGCATAATTAGGGATATATGACCTTAATTAAGAACCAATGGCTAATAAAGGACTAAGATGAGCATATAAGTAGTTTCTAATGATCATAATTAATCTTAGAACCAATCATATTTTGACAATTACACTTAACTACTTTATTAGGGATGCTAATTAAGATTAGGTATGGAGGGCTAAGATTAAATTTGATAAAACTAAATCCAAAGGCTTTAATTAAGCCTCATAAAGCCAAATCCTTGTGAAATTGAATTGACCAATGATAAATCAAGAAAATATTCTTAATCCTCATAAAATTGATTGGACCAATGAGAGATTAGCATAAATGGAAGGTCAAGATTAGATTTAATAAAGCTAAAATCTAATGGTCTAAATTAACTACATAAAGCTTAATCCATGAGAAAAGGTTTTGACCAATGAGAGAGAGAGAGAAAAAAAGATTAAAGCAAATTTGATAAAGTTTGAAATCCTAAAGTAAATTGGATAATGGTTTGAAATCCATAAAAATCTGATGTACAAAGTAAAAACTCAAAACAACAAATAAAGTGAGAATTTATGTAAATTTAAATAGTTGTGAAGAAGTAGGAACCCCGAGAAAATATGAGGACTTATCTTGAACCCACATAATTTAACCTCGAAAGTAAGCCTAGTAAAGGCTATTTTTGCAAACGTTGAAGAATAAGCTTAGTACAATCGGGGAATCTCGTTAGACCATAGATCTGGATATCCAACTACTAATCAAAAAGCATACTCGAATTTAAAAGTATTAGTGATTGATCAGGCAACCAAAAATGAATTTCGTTAAAGTAAAACCGAAGACTCAGTTGGAAGAAAATTTTTCATTAAGTATGGGTCCAATGGTTAAGATTAAAACTTCTTAACTAAGTTTAGATCCCATGGTGGAAATTGAGGAAGAGGAAGTTCAAAATAATTGCAAGAATGCCATGACATTTCACTATAAATAGAGGGCTTCCCTCTTCATTCTCTTCACACCAAAAACCATTCTAAGCAAGAGTGGAGTGAAGTAAGAAGGAAGAGGGAGTAGCAAGAGTCTTCAAGAGGTAAGCTTGTTTTTAGTTTCTAGTCTTTAGTTTTATACTTCTTAGTTGTTCTTAGTAGTTTCTAGTATAAAGGTTAGTTTGATCTTTAAATCTTCCAAGAAGTTTTGATTTCATGTTTTTATGATTAAAAATTTCTTTTTCGAAAATATGGTGGAAAATATTGTGGAGCAAAATTCTTGGAAGTTGAAGATCAAAGTAGCGAAGTTACGCAAAATTTTCGGCAAAATTTCTGGGCAAACAGCAAAAGAAATGATAATATGTTATGTTGAAAATGAAGCCCATAAATCACGAAACTTTTCAGAAATAAAGTAGATATGTAGGGCTTTCCGAATATATATAATATGTATCATTTTGATTCTTGTACAAAGAGATACAACCGATTGAAGTTAGGCCAATTTTCTGGATGAAATTCTGGGCAACGTTGTGGAAAATGAAAAATGAGAATTTTTCATAAATTATGGGTATATACAAGTATTTGTTCTTGAAAATAGACATCCTAAGGATTCTGGGGAATTTTACGGATCCTCGTTTTCGATTTTTCTAGAATTAATTATGATTTTTCAAAGTTGATGCAAAATCTGCCCAGAAAATACTGCACTACGTTTTTAAATAAATGTAAGGGCAAAATTGTAAATAGCAAATCCGCCAAGAGTAGAGAGGTAAATAGAGATGGAAATATCTCTTAGGATATTATTCTAAGTGATACGGTGATATGTTAGGATATCCGGGAAGTCCTTGGCCGGATTCAAAGGTCGGGCGTTTTACCCAGTAAAAGGTACGTTCACGTACTAGTAACTTTAATCATCTATATCTTATATGCGTATATGTGATAGATAAATTTACATCTGCTGTGTGCTTTTGAGATACATCTGCTGTGTGCGTATGTACTGTTGGGAAACATCTCTTTGTGTACTTATGTACGGTTGAGATACATCTACTTGTGTGTTTATGTATTGTTGTTGAAAACGCCATGAATATCTGTCATATATTGTTATATCTGCTATAGAGGTTAAGCTTACGAGATTCAATTCGATTGAATCTCAGCTTTGATTAAGGATCAGGGAAGGAACCAGGTCTAAGATGACAACAGAGATGGAGCCGTGAAAAGGCAACAGTAGAAGGAGCTGTAAAGAGACATTGATCGAGATGAGAGACTAGTTACGGCATGAATCTAATAAAGTTATTTCAAATCATTTGGTGTCTAGAAAGGGTTCGTCTATGCGGTTCAGTCGATGAGTCGCCGTGAATTCGGGGAGACTTCCACTAGACACCGGCAGGCCAAATTGGTTGATTAACTGAGTTAGGTTCATTGCCCCAAGTCTACCTAACGCTTGGTTTAAGATTGTATAGTTACTATTGAAGAGTTGTAATTATACAAGTCCTGTAATATTGTATCACATGAATATTCCTTCGGGTTTATTTTTATATATCAGTTTATGTCGGGACATCATCATATGTCGGCATTTTATATCGATACTCATTGTCCAATTGTTAGTACATGCTCTCCGTTTCCGCAATACTCGAGTGGTAGCACCTCAAACTCGTTGATTTTTATAAAACTAAGTGTCAACCGACACATTTTGAAGTATGGAATTTTGGGGTATTACAGGCATTAGGGTCATTTTCCATGAATTTGCATAACCCTCAAAAAGTCTTTGTCACCTCTTAGTCTTTTTACAAATTCGGCGAGCTTCTGGAGGTTTTACAAATTCGATGGTATTTATTTGTCTTTTTCCCAAAACAAAACCTCCAAATAACTAACTTACGCAATTTAATGGTTAAAGATAATAAATATATTTTAAAAAATATAACTGTTTTTTTCCTTAAATACTCTTATTTAATATTTATGGAGAGGATGAGAGGGAGAGAATAAATAGAAAAAAAAAGATGATAGAGAATGAGTGGGAAACAAGATATAAGAGAAGCATATAATTAGTTAGTAGTAAAATTAAGAAAAAACATTAAATGATAAGACAAAAATAAAGTGTATTTTATGAAAAAAGCCACACTCATCTCCTAAAAGAAAAAAAAAAACTCATTCCAAAAAATTTTAGTGCTTATATTTTGAAACTGAGGGAGTATAACCAAGCACCATAGTCTAAACAAAATGAGTTGACAGCTGCTTCATTTCTGAAAGGTTGAAATTGTAAATTCCTAAAAATCAATGGTAAATTTTGAAGATTAGTTGTCCGAAAACATAATTAAGTAACAGAAAAAAAAAATGAGTTATTTACTTTGGAAAATCTTTGACGAGCCTCAATAGTTGATTAGCCTAGTGTATGATGGACGGAATAATATAGTAACATTTATAGATAATGATTCTACTCCTCTGTATTAAATATAATATAAAGTTATTTTTTTTAACAGAGATTAAGGAAATTAATAAAATCTTTTGAGTATTTATATTTATATTTTTTTCTCTAAACTAATTAGTTTTACTAATAAATTAATATATAATCTAAGGATATATAACATATGGTATAATTAAGTAACATATTGAACTTCCTTATTTTTTTTTTGGGGGGGGGGGGGTTCAACTATGTTACTTAGAATTTGTAGAGAATATATTACTTCACGATCATCCTACTATCATGCACGAATGAGATCCTTGTTAATTTATGAATTTTTGAATCTTTTGTGTTTATGAAGATATTACTATGGAGATTAGAGATCGAGTTCTGAATTTAGCGTCTTGCGCAACTTGCAATGCATCTGAGTCTTGACTTTTGGGAGCCAAAGAGAAATGAGGAATTTCCAAATTTGTCGGGAAAATCCTCAAGGGATTTTCTAGAAATTCGCTTAGGTCCTTGATTTTCTCCGAGATTGAAGCATTTATCGATGACTCATTCTCTGATTTTGATCATCGACATTGTCCCTCAGGTTTTTCTTTCTCATAAGAAATACTTTGTTTGGATGGTAAAATGTTGAAATGTATGATTCTTCTTACTCTTGACCATTATGTTAAATCTCTTCCATTTTTCATTATTTGGCAAATTTTAAAAAAGTAGCATGGCCGTCTTACAATTTTTTTAGTATCTTAGCTTGTTTATCGCTCAGATTACCGTTCATTATTCTTCCAAAACTAAAAATGGCGGATGACAAGGTCAATTATCAAGTTGGAAAGGAATTTTATGATCCTAACCTATGACAGAGCGACGGTCACGTATAGAAATTCATGAAAAAACATCGATGCACTGGGACGTGAGAGAAAGGGATTGGCAAATGAAATTATAGGAAGGAAGACCGAAATTGATAAACTGACTGAGAAGATTGACGACTTGAGAGAAGACGAATTGAAGATGCAACAGAAAATTGAAGGATTGGTGAGAGTTCAAACAGTCTTAGGTGGCCAAGAATGCGACAGAAGCTGTGGCCCCGAGAAAAGCCGACTGGAGGCGAAGGCTTCTAGGCTTAGTGTACTTCATTATCTGCAAAGAGTACTGCTGGTGGATCGAGAACTGAGTATGCTAAATTGAGGAGCGTTTTTGGATGAGAAAGGAACGATGGTGTTGGATCTAGAGTGGGAAGTAGAAGGGTTAAAGCAAGCAAAGTTAAGAGATCAAGAAGAAGGCAAAGGACTTAGACAGGAAAATAAGGGTTCTTGAGATGAAGGAAATTGAGGGGAAAAGCAAGAAAGAGAAGACCTGAGAGAGGTAATTGAGAAGAAAAAGGTGGATATTCGTTGGTTTAGGCAAAAGCTTGAGGAGTTACAAAGCCAAAAACTTGTTCGCCTCGCAAGTATACGAGTTTCGCAAGTAATAAAGTGATAAGTAAAATATTGTTCCCACGAGGATTTGTTTAACAAATTGGTCAAGCAAGAGGCTTAGTGAATTTCATCAAGTTGAGCTAAAACAAAGTTTTGAGTTGGAATGAGAATTTTTGAAGACTATTTCTAAAACTTAAAATTGGTAAAGGCAAATGATTCTTTGACTTCAAGGATAAAAGCCTAGGATTCTTCTTCCCCTTTTTCATTTCATAAAACTTGGTTAGTTACCTCTCTAGTAGCATTTCAATATATACATGTGTTAGTCTAAGGTTCACAAATACTTGAAACGGTCTCTCAAGTCAAAATCAAGTTTCTCTTCTCATTAAAATGCACAATCTCTTGCTACAATTAATGAGAATTAATCTTTAAGCAATGTGACAATGCAAGGTTAGTAAATATATATCTATTTTACCAACAAACCATCCATTTATCAAGTAAACTTCAAGACAAGCATGATTTCAATCAAGTTCTACACCTAGATTAGCTCTCTTGAGTCAAAACCTATGTGAATAAATAATCTAAATGGAGGCCAATCACTTAAAAGCATTAAGCCAAGGTTGAAATCAACACATGTATATATTTATCTACCAAAAGAGAGGAAACTCCAAGTATTAATCCATACAAAGGGTCAAAAGAACCCTAGAATGAAAGGTTTAACTACTCATGCTCAAATACAAAGAGAGTCTAAGCAAAGAAACTGAATACATGAAGAAGCTAGGAAGAAAAGAGGAAGAACCAAGTTGAAATCCCCAAAATCTCTCTTAGGTTGAGCACCCAAGCCTCCAAGATTGTCCAAATCTCTCTCCCAAGCTCTTCCCTTGTGTGCCCACTTGTTTCCTTAGGTCAAGTGTGTGTTTTTCGGCCCTTCCCTTTAGGTTAAATAGGGTTTTTTTGTTTCTGAAATGTAAAACACACAAAAAATACTTTCTGCATTTTTTCACGACTAGCTGCGGCTAGTTGTTGACTTGCCGTGGCCAGTTGTTGACTTGTCATGCGCTGGTTGTACGAGTTCTTTTAACTTTGCACTGCTTCACCTCCTTTATTTCTTTTCTTGTTTCTTGGTTCTTATAGAGCTTCAAAACTTGTCTCTATCTTCCTACAAAAGAGGAAGTAGTTATCAATTCTCAATTGAATCATAAACTCTATAGGATATAACAAGAATTTCTTTGATTTTTGCCTTATACTTTGATATGCGCACATTTTCCTCTATAACTTCCTTCCTATGCACATTTTGAACCAAAGTTAGGTAAAAAGAGAGAGAAAATGTGCTGGAATGTTGTTAATTTCTATGAGTTAACACACCCCCAAACTTAAATATTTGCTTGTCTTCAAGCAAAAACATGTATCTTTACTAAATTTCTTCGCATTTGTCATTGCTTTGCATGAATAAATTTTTCTTCATCCACTGCTCAAAGAGTTATATAAAACAGGAAATCAATTAAATATGCACAAATGAACACTTCATAGATTTAAAACATGCTTTTCAAGAATTTCCAAATGTGAGTGTGTGAATGGAGTTGACATGTACTCCTTTTGCACCTACTAAAGTTAAAAGCAACAATTCAAGTCGTATAACTAAATTCAAACAATCAATTCCATCATTCTCTAATTTCTTCCTCTTTTCTTCTAATTCACTTCATTTGACTTAAAAATCAAAGGGACGTTTTAGCTTGTAATGGGGCCAGGGGTTAAGGTTCTCAAAAGAAAAGGTAAAGGATAATCAACAAATACCTCAAGATAGATGATAACCACTCAAGGGGTTTCTTCCTTTTCTCATTAAACATACTCCCCCAAACTTAAACCAAATTGATCTTTCCCATATTAAGCCTTCTTGGATTTCTCTTTTCTCTTTTTTTTTTTTTTTATATACACTTTTTTTTTGGGCTTCATTTCTATACATTGTGAACCCTTTTACTTGCTACATTCTTTTCTAATCATTTGACACTCTACTCATCACTATATTCCACAACCCCAATAAATTATCATCTATCTCAAAGCAAAGGAATCATGGTTTTTCACATTGGCTAAGGTAGGTAGATGTTAGGTCTTTCAAAAAGAATCTATAATTGATTTTTCAATAAGGCTCAAAATAAGGGTTCAAAAGGGAATAGAATCAATTAGGTAGGCTTGAAAGTCTCAATCGCATTTTATGAAGTGCCCTAATCCTTTCTTTAAATCTTATGAAATAAACCAAAAGCTTTGAAGAAGTCCAAAGATTATTTTGAAATCAACAGTTTGAAACAAAAGTCATATAACCTAATTTGCCACAAAGCCCTTCAACAAAAACATCAAGAATAAAGTTAACTCCAATAGTGCTTTCTTAACTTGAAAATTCCTGAATAGCATGATTTATCACTACAATACATCCATCAATACACATTAAACAAAATTTCCTATCAAACATAAAAGATTGAGCAAGTAATTTCGTCATCGGATCATTCAAGCAACTTTGACAAATACCTAGAATTTCAGTTCATTTTAATATTCCTCACAAACAAAAATTTAAGCATGAAAAATTTCAAACATTCCAAAGAATTTGCTTTCAAAAACTGTTAGAATAGGATCGAAATCAGATTGATATTAGCCATGATCCTAGCTCCATCATATCCCTTGATTCTAGCTCCATCATATTCCTTGATTCTAGTTGCATCTAGTTTAGGAAATATTTTCCTTTTATGATAATTTATTATGAGTTATTGTATTGCCTATTTCTGTGTGATTTCATTGTAACGGCTTTTTCCCTATGAGCCTATATATTGTACTCTTTCTACCTTGAATAATATACTGAAACAGAGAGTGTTTATACCTCTGAAATATAATAAAAAATGTTCAAAATTTTCACTGTGCACTCATCAAAGTTTCCAAACTTTTCAGAATTGAAGTTCCAAAAATTTTCAGAATTGCAGAAACCACTTTCACCCCCAAACTTAAAATGCAGACAATGTCCTTATTGTCAACTAAATGGATGGGAAAGTAAAGAAGTAGTACTTGTACCTGAGTCAGCTCATATCCACAACATTTGCAAACTAACAACTAGGCCCTTAATAGATTAGCCACAACATTTTCAAAATTGCTTTCATTACTAGCTATCAGTAGCTAGGAAATTAACAGTCACAATAGGAAAGTCAAAGAGAAAATGATATGAAATACTCAAAATAGCCATCAATAGCTAGGACAGTCATATTCACATGCTAACAAGAGTGTCACATAGTAGTGCCCATCAGTAACCATCAAGAACCATAAGCAGATATCCACATCAAATAGCTATCAACAATCTAATCCAAACTAAAGGAAGGCACCGGCTATAAATCATTATACACAGGAGGCATGCACATCAACAACATGAAGATTGGCACAATGAAGCATAAGTATGATCTCTGCAGTTAACCTACACAAGTCTATGCAAAAGTCTAAATAAAACAGACAAACAAAAACACAAAAACAATAAAGCACACTTAACAACAAACACAAAATCAAAAAGGAATTTACTGAACCTATCCTAAAAAGAAAAGAAAAAATCCCCCAAACTTAGAATTTATCTAATGCCAAAGCTTTCGCTTGGAATTCCAAGCCTACACCTACTCCTTACTACCTCTTAGCCCTAAGAGTGATCTCGCATTAGTTTTCAAAATCAGTTTAATAGTAGCATCACTAGTAGCAAATGCACGTGCAATTGATTTAATTAGATAAAGTATTGAAATTCGGAATTTTCAAATAGCAGATGAGGACCTTCACACATCAGAATGTAAAGGGAATTTTTTTTATATAAAAAGAAATTACAACTATGAGTAAGCATAATCTGTCAAAGAATTCAAGAATTTAGCACTTGTTCAATTGAGTTAAGCACAAAGTAAAACTCATGCAGTTACTCTAGGACTTAGTTCACCAAACAATAGTTCTCCAATGCACAGAATCCTGTGACAGTATGCAACTCTACAAGTTATTCTGAAATCTTTTGGAATTGGATCAAAAATGGTCCTTTTCAAATATGAATCTCAATTTTTCCATTTAAAATCAGCAACCAAAAGATTCACAGCAATTTATAGTGCTCAATCCCACAATTATGCTGAAAACAAGATCAAAGAGGCACCCAAAATGACTTGTCGACTCCAGGATAGAATATAACAATCAACCATCAGTAGTTGCAATATACTATGCCTCGAATCACCAGTCAAATTCAAGCTTAACTATCAACAGTCCCAATACCTTGATAGAGCAAAAGTTCCAAAATTATTCAGCATATGTAGGTCATTAAGAAAACAACTAGCAAAAGTTCATTTTGCAAAATTTCCTCCCTACTTTTTTTAAAAAAATATTAATTTAAAAACAAGTCATGAAACCCGTGGAGATTCCAAACAGAGTAGGATTGCCAGTTACGCATCAGTATGTAAATGGATATTCTAAAGACTTTAAACATTAATATTCAACAATAACTAAAGTTGTCAGAATGTATCCACAAGTTTCAGATTCAGGGATATATTTAGTTCTCATGATGACCAAGCATATGCGGAACCATCTAAGAAATTAAAGCTCAAATTTTATTTTCAGTCCATAGACTATCAAAACAAGCAAGAACTACACTATCCTCGATGAAAAGTCATCAGTTCAAGCCTCAATTAGTATGCTTAAATTCGAATCAAAATTAGAGACTCACCTTTAATCAGAATATGAGTTCAAGCCAACCACATTGAATAATATTCTAATCCTCAACCCAACCATATAAGTTCAATCCTGAGTTGGTTATGCTTCAACATTTAATCCGGGCCACAAAGGCTTCATACGACTATAGCCATGAAAATGGACTGTAATCTAACCAAAGCCAACCCAAAAAAAAAATAGAGAAAGGAATGAACTTTACCTCGGTAGAGAGCAAGAACAACCCAGAAACGCAGGTAGGCTAGATACAGCAAAAGGTGAGGAACAAATCAGCCACAAGTAAAGAACAGGGAAGGCCAAAAATCAAGTTTGGCTTCTAAGACTCACAGTGCCATCAACAGAAATGATCGTGAACAGCAAAAATCGAGCTTGGAACAAGCTGGTGGTTGAAGCTATGGTGGAAGTCAAACACACGGGAGGTCGATGGTGGGAATCGCCAGCAACAGAGACGCTAGAAAGAGTGATGGCAGCGGCGAACGGGGGTAAAAGCGTCGACTTGGAAACCGGAGAAGGGGGGCCGGAGAGCTAATGTCGGTGAGGAAGGAAGGAAGGAAGAGGGTGAGGGAGGAAGGAAGAGGGCATCGGATGAGGACGGTGGATCGGAGAGTCATGGAGTTTGAAAAAAAGAAGGGGATTGATCAAATGTGGAGCTCGATTTCATATTGGGATTTGAGAAGGAGTCACGGGTTGAGAGGAGAATGATAACAAAGAAAGAATTCATCGATTAGGGTTTTAGGGATTTGATGGGTATGGGAATGAAATGACATTTGGGGACTAGGGTTTTGAAATTGGGATGAATGTGGTCCCAATAGTGGGCCACATTCATTAGGGTAAAATGGGAATTATGTGAGATAATGAAGGGCAAAGTGGGAAAAAGGAAAAAAATATATTTAATTTTAACCTTTTTTAATTAAAAAAATGATTTGATTTCTTTTTTTTTTTTATAATATTTTTTTTAAAAACATAATAATAATAATTTTTTTTCTTTTCTTTTTTTTTTTATAAAATTGAAAATAATTCTTAAATTAAAGAAAAACACTTGCCTCGGGAGTATTTTTTTTTTTTTTAAAGCAAGCCACTTTCCACAAATTTAGGTTGTAACACTTTTGCTTAGGAAAGTGAACACAAAGAGCAACTTTGAGCCACTTTCCACAACTAGTTGTAACACTTTCCGCGGAAAGTGAATAAAGAGAGCAACTTTGAGCCACTTTCCACAGCCAGTTGTAACACTTTCCGCGGAAAGTGAACACAGAGAGCAACTTTGAGCCACTTTCCACAGCCAGTTGTGGACTTTCCGCGGAAAGTGAACACAGAGAGCAACTTTGAGCCACTTTCCATAGCCAGTTGTGGACTTTCCGTGGAAAGTGTTATTGTCAAAAACAAAACCAAATAGCAGAATTGCAAAACACAAGAAACATTTCCAAATACCACAAGACTCACCTGATAAACTTTATACCAATCATTATCAACCACATTACTCAAGATCAAGCATTTTAAACCATCCAAGACCATAAGGCATACATATACACATATTCATAGGGAATACCACAACACATCAAATTTGAGCACTCAAGTAATGGTCACAAGTGGATTTCACATAGAGAATCAACCAAATAATCACAATAGCCACAATATTACTCAAAATTGACTAGTCATCACAATTTCACCCCAGAATCATATATATATGAGCTTAGAGTTAAGTGAACTTCCCTAAAAAACATTCCCCTTGGCACTCGTGAGTTCTTCCTCCTTCATTGATATTCCTCCCAGCTACAACAGTCCATATCTAAGTTGGGTACCTTTTCTTCCTACAAAACAAAAAGATCAAACATAAACCTACTAAAGAAAAAAATAAAGACACACACACAAAATGAAAAGATTTGGTTTAGAGCTTGGGTTGCCTCCCAAGAAGCGCTTAATTTATAGTCTTTAGCTTGACTCTTCATGGTGGTCACTCCTCATTAACAAAGTAGATAGTGGACACATCTCCACCCCAATAATGCTTCAATCGTTGACCATTAGCCTTGAATCTTTCACCTTTCTCATTTTCCAACTCCACATCACCAAATTTAGATGTTTCAACCACTGTGAATGGACCAGACCATCGAGATTTTAGCTTTCCTGGAAATAGCCTCAACTTGGCATTATAAAGGAGGACCTTTGACCAAGTTCAAAGCTCTTGGTTATAATTTTACTGTCATGATCCTGCTTGGTCTTCTCCTTGTAAATCCTTGCATTCTCATAGGCATTTAGGCAAAATTCATCTAACTCATTGAGTTGAAGTCGCCACTTCTTCCTCACAACTTTTGGATCAAAGTTTAGCTTTTTGACAGCCCAATAAGCTCCATGCTCCAATTCCATCGGTAAGTGGCGTGCTTTCCCAAAATAAGCATACTTGAGATGAGAAGGTAATGGCTTCAACTCTAGAACCAGAGGAACTTCAATAGAAGGCTTCAATGGAGTATTTAAGGCATCAGACACCTCAAGTGGTTCAAAAGTCCTCGGTCTAGAATAAGGAAATGGTTCAAATTGAAAGAGCTCTTCAACAACATCTTCATCAAACTCTTCAAAGCTCTTCTTATCAATCGAGAATTCCTCTAAAGGGTCTTTGATCATGGAGGCATATGATTCTTGAGGAATAACTTCATCTAAATATCTACAAAAGAACATTGAGCAGAATCATCATGAAATTTCAAGCCCTTTTGCATGTTGAATATCACTTGCTCATCATATACCCTCAAAGTGACCACACCCTTCTCTACATCAATAAGAGTCCTTGCAGTGGCTAAGAATGGACGCCCAAGGATTAGAGGAATTTTCCAATCAACTTCACAATCAAGCACTACAAAATTCGTGGGGAAGATAAACTTGTCAACTTTAACTAGCACATCCTCAATGATTCCTCTAGGTTTAGAAATGCCATGATCAGCCAAGAGAAGAGTTACCATAGTAGGTCTTGGCTCTCCCAAGCCCAATTGGTTGAAAACAGCTAGAGGCATCAAGTTAATACTTGCACCCAAATCACAAAGAGCTTTACCATTAAAATTTGTCCCAATGTTGCAAGGGATGTAGAAGCTTCCCGGATCTTTAAGCTTAGCAGGTAACTTCCTTTGAATCACCGCACTACACTCTTCGGACAATGCCACAGTCTCAAATTCATTGAATCGCCGCTTCTTAGACAAAACATCTTTAAGGAACTTAGCATATTTAGGCATGTTCTCCAAAGCTTCGGCAAAAGGAATGTTCACATGGTGTTGTTTGAACATGTTCACAAACTTTTTGAATTGGGCATCTTCCTCTTTCTTCTTGAATCTTTGAGGAAAAGGTAGTGGTGACATAAAAGTGGGAGCGGTTGGCTTTCTTTTTTTTCTTATCATTCATCTCTTGCTCTACCTTCTTTTGTTTGCCAACATCTTGCAAACTTTCTTCAATTTGCTCTCTCTTCTTAATGACATCTTCTTCCATTGCACTTTATTCATTAACATCAACAATCACTTGATCATCTTGCTTTGGTTGAGGAGTGCTTGAGCTAGGCACATCCGTTAGCAATTTGCCACTTCTCAAGTTAATGGCATTGCATTCCTCCTTTCCAACTCATTTTGGATTAGGAATGGTGTCACTAGGAAGACTATTTCTTGACATAACATTTACGTGTGATGCCAATGGCCCCATTTGCACTTCAAGATTTTTAATAGCACTTTCGTGGAGAGAAAAAGTAGCCTTAGTTTCAACCCTTGAAGATTCTATTTCAGACAAGATTCGAGCTAGCATCTTGTCCGTTTTAGACTCCTCTTCTTTAATAGGAAGCTGCCTTGATTGCATTTGAAAACCATGTGGAATAGGCTTAGTGCCAGATGTAGACCCATGTGTTTGATTCAAACTATTACCTTGACTCCAAGAAAACTTTGGGTGAGATCTCCAAGCACTATTGTAGGTTTGTGAATAGGGGTTGCCTTGAGGATTTTGAAACTTGCCCATGTAGTTGACAGATTCAGTAGCCATGTAAAGAAGACAATGGTCAGGCATATGGACATCATGGCATTGATCACATGCAATTGATGTAGCATGAATAGAATGCACACCTTGAGAAGTGCTCTTTTGCATTTGAGTCTCTAGCACATCAAAACGCTTATTCAAAGCGGATAAGAGAGTTGCAATTTGTGAGGAAGAGTCTTCTTTTGCATTAGGCATGGTCTCGGTTAGTCCTCCTATCATTGCCTTGAGAATTGTTTGCGAAAACTGATCCAATAATCGAATCACCTCATTTACGTAAACATTCTCGTATCCTCCATTGCTCATAGAATCAACCATTGCTTTAGATTGAGGATTAAGTCGAGTACAAAAAATTTGGATGACAACCCATTTGTCCACCCCATGATTAAGGAATTTCTTCGTTAACATCTTGTATCTCTCCCAAGCAACGTAAAGATGCTCATCTGGATATTGTTTAAAGCTTAGAAATTCATCCCTAGCTTCCACAGATTTGTCATCAGAAAAGAATCGAGCTCTAAACATAGCTTCAAGATTGGCCCAAGAATGGATAGATCCTTCTGGAAGATTGTTGAACCAGTGTCTAGCCTTTCCTTGTAGAGAAAGGGGGAATAACCGTAGCTTCAAAACATCTTGGGGAACTCCATTTTGCTTGAAAGAATCACACACTTCCAAGAAGTACATCAAGTGCTTGTTGGCATCTTCACTGTAAAGACCATGGAACATCCCATGCATTTGAAGCATTGTAATCATAACTGGCTTGATCTCAAAGATATGTGCTTGCATTTCCGGCATCCAAATGCAAGATTGAGGACCTTGCATGTTCCAACTAGCAAAGTCATTGACAGTAGCTCTATCATATTCATCGTCTACCATGGTTTCATATGCAGATTCAGCCTCTTCTTCAATGAGTCTCTTCTTCAATGAGAGGCACTTCGTCAAGCAACACTACCAATCCATCCGGATGCAAGCTTTGCATATACAAAGATGGTACCTAAAAGAGAAACAAGCAAGAGTGAGTATCAAACTAAAACAAAAGATCAATAAAGGAAAGAGAGAAAGAAAAATTGTAAACCTAACTAAAAGCTCAAGGGAAATTTACTAACACAAGCCTTAGGTTGACCAAAGGATTTGTTTGCACAAATCCCCGAATCGGCGCCAAAAACTTGTTCGCCTCGCAAAGTGTACGAGTTTTGCAAGTAATAAAGTGATAAGTAAAGTATTGTTCCCACGAGGATTTGTTTAACAAATTGGTCAAGTAAGAGGCTTAGTGAATTTCATCAAGTTGAGCTAAAACAAAGTTTTGAGTTGGAATGAGAATTTTTAAAGACTATTTCTAAAACTTAAAATTGATAAAGGCAAATGATTCTTTGACTTCAAGCATAAGAGCCTAGGATTCTTCTTCCCCTTTTTCATTTCATAAAACTTGGTTAATTACCTCTCTAGTAGCATTTCAATATATACATGTGTTAGTCTAAGGTTCACAAATACTTGAAACGGTCTCTCAAGTCAAAATCAAGTTTCTCTTCTCATTAAAATGCACAATCTCTTGCTACAATTAATGAGAATCAATCTTTAAGCAACAACCCTAATGTTACAACACAAGGTTAGTAAATATATCTCTATCTTACCAACAAACCATCCATTTATCAAGTAAACTTCAAGACAAGCATGATTTCAATCAAGTTCTACACCTAGATTAGCTCTCTCGAGTCAAAACCTATGTGAATAAATCATCTAAATGGAGGCCAATCACTTAGAAGCATTAAGCCAGGGTTGAAATCAACACATGTATATATTTATCTACCAAAAGATAGGAAACTCCAAGTATTAATCCATACAAAGGGTCAAAAGAACCCTAGAATGAAAGGTTTAGCTACTCATGTTCAAATACAAAGAGAGTCTAAGCAAAGAAACTGAATACATGAAGAAGCTAGGAAGAAAAGAGGAAGAACCAAGGTGAAATCCCCAAAATCTCTCTTAGGTTGAGCACCCAAGCCTCCAAGATTGTCCAAATCTCTCTCAAGCTCTTCCCTTGTGTGCCCACTTGTTTCCTTAGGTCAAGAGTATGTTTTTCGGCCCTTCCCTTTAGGTTAAATAGGGTTTTTCTGTTTCTGAAATGTAAAACACGCAGCTGTACTTTCTGCATTTTTTCACGACTAGCTGCGGCTAGTTGTTGACTTGCCGCGGCCAGTTGTTGACTTGCTGCGGCCAGTTGTACAGGTTCTTTTAACTTTGCACTGCTTCACCTCCTTTATTTCTTTTCTTGTTTCTTGGTTCTTATAGAGCTTCAAAACTTGTCTCCATCTTCCAACAAAAGAGGAAGTAATTATCAATTCTCAATTGAATCATAAACTCTATAGGATATAACAAGAATTTCTTTGATTTTTGCCTTTTACTTTGATATGCAGATTTTCCTCTATAACTTCCTTCCTATGCACATTTTGAACCAAAGTTAGGTAAAAAGAGAGAGAAAATGTGCTAGAATGTTGTCAATTTCTACGAGTTAACAGTTGCCGCACAGAAGAGACCTGGATTGAACGAAAAGCTAAATTTGGAGGAGGCAATAAGAGAATCAGAGGAGAAAGTAAGAAGCAGAAGCATGGAATGGAAGATTTTGAAATTGCAAGAAACTGAGCAAAGCCACAGAGGAAGGAGAAACTAATGAATTGGATGACCAAATATCCTAAGTTAGGATTTTCCAATCCCAGTAACAATGATACTGTTACACCCTGAAAATTCTGGGGTGACTGGTATGAAATATAAGAGGACTCACATTCCTAAAGCTTTAAAACACATATAGATAAATGTCTCATCCAATAATTACAATAATATCATATACGAATAGATTACTTTTAGCTTACCACTTTGGTCCTATTTATAAGTCCCATTTTGACCAAATTACACATACCAAGGAGAGGTAGGTAGCTCAATGATTATAGGGTAAAATTTCAACTTTACCCTCATTTATGATTGGGTACCTTTTAACTTTTTCTTCTCTCTCTATTTTCATTGGTACAATAATATGGGCAAAATTGTCACAATCTCATTTATCTCGGTCAAAAGGACTTATAAATAGGACCAAATTTTTTTGGTCAAAAGGAAATAGGACCATAGTGGTATATATAACATTTCTTGTAATAAAAATATTGAGTAAATTACCCGGTGGGCAACCAAAAAAAAAAAATTAAGTAAATTATAGACATTTCGAAAGAGTCTCTTCGAACTTTATGAAGTTTTTTACCATAGTATACAAGTTTAGTATAGTATATGGAGCTTTGCTTTGCTAAAGCATATATAGATACATACAACTTAGACAAACAAAGAAGGTGGAGATCCTGCCTATAGACCATGTGGAGCATTTAAACACGATTTGCCCATATATACAAGTGTTTAAGGTTTACATTGAACCAGGGATCACTTAAATGATGCTCCAACTTTAATCTAGCCATATAGAAATTCAGTGATTAGCAAGAGGGACATGATCAGCTGCATTATCTAAAGAAAAAATATTTTCCAGTGGATAACATCTCATTAATAGAAGTAAATAAAATATTGAAGGAATCAATTAAGCAAGCAAAATTTCATAATAACAAGATGAAATTATATTTAATGTCCAAGTACGAAATCATAAGCGTAGATAAAATTATATAAAAGGTTATTAATAAGAAAATACCATGCAAACAAATGACTCATTGAAGAAAGCAAGTACCAATTGATATGAAAAAACCATTCTAAATGAGAACTTAAATAGAACGAGCAACAAGCATAGACTTATAGTCTACGAGGGTAACTAACCAAATGCAACTGAAGGCTACGATAACAAGTGTGTACACATAGTCCATGAGGGTAAGTAACCAAGCGTAGCTCAAAGCCACGAAAACAAGTGCAGGTACAAAACCCACAAATATCAAGCATGAGTACTATGCCCACAAATTTCAAGCAAGCTCGAGGTTAACCATGGTACACCAAGGACTAACAATACTGTTGTTAGTAACCAGCGTTTTGTATTCAGTCCTCTTAAAACGTTTCAAGCATGTGTGGGATTGGTTTACCATCTACAAAAGAAAAAGATCTAATCTTGATCGTAAGGAATATTTTATATAAGTGATCTTAGCATGAAGTTTTTCAAATAATAACTCAAAACTACTTTCAAGCATGCATGGAGTTTGTATCTTCCAAATTCTTTCTTTTCAATACAATTCAACATCTTTTCCTTTTAGGAACATTCCTTTCACCATCTCCAAGTATGAATCACAATTATCAAATACGTCACATATTAAAGGATTATGTTTAAGTTCAAAGTGCAAGAAAAATTTATATAGAAAACTCAATAAGAGTAAACAACATTAAATAAAATCCTTGTTCTTTACTTATTTCAATATCGATATGAAAATGAAATAATTCAAATAAAGGTTATAATGAGATGCTATTCACGCACCTGTAACACTTATATTATACCTCTTTCACCAACTTATCAGCTACCAAATCATTCACTTCTCCTCCTAATAGCCAAATAAATCCATCAATTATAACTTTACATAAAGTTTTCCAGTTTCTCATTTAATACCAAATTTTCACATATCCCATCTTAATTTGTACACCAATCGACAATCTCAAACTGCAACAATTTAAAAATAGAAGAAAATGTAAACTTCAATCCCTTTTACGAATGATAAAACACAAACTCAAATAATCATGGAACTTTACCACTCTTAGCTATTAAATAGCAAGCTCTTTATCAATACCAAATTTTCACATATCCCATCTTAATTTGTAGTTTTGTACACCAATCGACAATCTCAAATTGCAACAATTTAAAAATAGAAGAAAACTTAAACTCCAATCCCTTTTATAAATGATAAAATACAAACTCAAATAATCATGGAACTTTACCACTCTTAGCTATTAAATAGCAAGTTCTTTATCAATTTTCACCCTTAAAATATCATCCCAAACTTTAAACTTGTACACTCATATTCATATAATTACTCCAGTACCCCTCATATTTCAATAATCAATTATCTCCATGAAGTTTTGATGAGATGGTAAGAGTAACACCTCTCTAGTCAGCATAACAAGTTCACAACATCACTTGCACTATCCTTCTAATCCTCAAATATCAATCAAGTAGTATCCCTGCAGCATCTCTAAGAATTCCAGATTTGATAATGCTTTAAAAAAAATTTAGAACCCATCAAGCTTCCTACCACATACATGTATAAACAATTATATCATAACCTTCATTAGCATACAAATAGTCAAACCTTCTCAAAACATCCAAACAGCAGCCCCTATTAACCCAAATTTTCCAGCATCAAAAAATAAAAATAATATATATATATATATATATATATCCTCAAATCTTTACTAATAATTAATTTAAACCCAAGAAAATCAGAATTTACACATATCTTCTTCCTCTTATTACAACCAAAACAATTATATAGAGGAATTACCTTTCAAACGTAAGCTTCTTAATTTTAGTTCCAACTTGCTTTGAATCCCAATCTTGCACACACAACAACTGGAACAAAGGGAGAGAATTATGTTTAATCTACCCACACAAATTCAAGGAGCAGCTTCAATTAATTAATCACACACACACCAGCGACGAAAAGAAATTTCAGACACACCCAAAGACGCATCGGAAGAAGAAGGCGATATGAAGCTCATCCCTCTACCAAGCCATCAAGGCGCACTGATCAGAGAACGTAAAAGGAAGAGGCTGAAAATCTCTACACCCTCAACAGAAACAAACAATAGATAGGCAAGCAAGCTCCTACGACGAGAAGGGAGAACGACGACAACACTAACCAGGGAAGGAGATCAAATGAATGGAGAGGCCTACAGAAACAACTCCCCCTTCTCTACTCTGTTCATTCGACAGTAAGGAAGAGAATAATTTAAACGAACTACTCCCAAACCACTTCACAATCGGACCAAAACGAACACAAAACAAAATCAAAGAAGGAACAAAATGTTTTCAGTGATTTGGGGCGGAGAGTGAAGGCGCCGGCGGACAGAAATTGGTGCACGGACAGCGGTGGACGAACTGTGGTGGCAAGGAAGGGCTACGGAAGTGAGATCAAACGAAGTGGCAAAGTGACGCAGCAGAGCTTCAAATCGCGAAGCTTCACGGAGCACTTGAAAAATCTTATACATGGCCCTCAGTTTTTTTGTATACATTTTTTTCATATAAAAAAAAAAAAAAAAAACTGCTTATGGGACAGAAATATGATGGGGAGCATTTTTTTTTGGAAGAAGGGTATTAGGGTAATTTCATAATAGCAAAACAAAATAAAATGTCTCACTTGAGTCTTGACGTGCAAATGAACTCAAACTCAATACCTAACAATAGGCAATAAGCAAGATTCCACTGGAAGATCAATTTACTTTTGTCAAAAATCTACAACAATTAATTAAAATATTAACGTTCTAATTTCAAGGCTATTACACTGTAAATATTATTAATCTTTAAATATAATTTAATCTAATTCAATCAAATCATAATATATCATATCTATACTTCTAAAAAAGATAGAAAATGAAAAAATTATTGATATAGGATATAAGATCCATATTTAATTGTAAGTTAAAACAAAATAATAAATATAAATATAACATTCATATACAATCCTAATATGCAATAATTACTAAATAATAAACATCAAACCAAATAATATTAATTGACTAAAATTTTAATATTAAACTTGTCGATCTCAACAAATATTTCATTATTGCCGAAACCATTACAACCTCATATTCATATCATTTTTTAACATTACAAACATAATTGACTAATTAAATTTAAGGGTCTTAACAAATACTTCAATTTTCTTATTCATAAATCTAATGCTTCTATTCCGCAGGGTCCACACAAAAAAAAAAAAAAAAAAAAAAAACTAATGCTTTTATGGCTTTGATATTTTCTTAAGGTAATAAATTTTGATTCTTATCTTCATGCTAGTTGGTGTTTCACATGACTAATATCATTTTTGTATATATCTAAGGAATCTCCTGGCTTGGCTTACTGCAATTAGTAGGTTTTCATCCTGCTGAAGAAGAGTATGGTGTACTTTTCTAAATTTACATTTTTGTTGAAAATCACATACTCTTCTATTGGGAGTAGTTTTAGAAACGAATTGTGTTAGGGCCCATTTGGTACAAGGAAGATTTAAAGAGGGAAAGGAATTTAAAGGAGGGAAAGGAATGGAAGGGAAGATTGTGAGGGAAATTAAAAAGTTAAGCTGTTTGGTAGACATGGGAAGGTAACTTAAGTTAAGGGAAAATGAATGGTTTGGTATGAAGAATTGGGTGTTAGTTAAGTGGGAATATGATATGAAATACCAAAAATGCCCTAAATTAAAAAAACAAATTCGCCCTGTCTTGTTCGGTGTCGTGACCCACTGCGTCGCCGCCACTCCCCCGCCTTGGACGCCACTCCTGCCACCGTTGACGCCGCACCTACGTCGTGGACGCCGCCACCATCATCGTCAGCTTCGAGTTCGAGTGTTGTATGCGACACAATTTAATTATAAAAAAAAACAGACCCGACATTGAATTCTCGAGAATTCATGGAGAATTCTCATTGAATTCTCGAGAATTCAAAAGAATTCTCATTGAATTCTCGAAATTCATGGAGAATTCATTGAGAATTCTCATTGAATTCTCGAGAGAATTCAATCAGAATTCTCAATGAAGGGTAAAAACTGGTTTGGACGATGGTTATTCTCGAGAATCCTCAAGTTGATTCTTGGGAACACGAGAACGCTTGAACAATGCACTCGACAATAAGGTTCGCCAATTCTCGAGAATCCAAGGGAGAATTCTCGAGAATACCCATGTTGATTAAGTTAAATCAGATTTCTCCAATTCTCGAGAATTTAGTGGAGGTTCTCGAGAATGAGATGGAGATTTGATATTACAAAGACAGGAAAAACACCGAGCCAAGCTAGACGATTCTCAAGAATTGTATCATGATTCTCGAGAATGCTTGGATATAGCAATGAATTGAGTGAAGAACAACACATCAATTCTCAAAAATTCTTAAGTTATTCTCGAGAATGCTTGGCTATAGCCATGAATTGGTGAACAACAACCCATCAATTCTCGAGAATGATGATTTTAATTTGAATAGTGAGTTCCTGCTATACATAGAAAATCTTTCCAAACCCGATATTTCTTGAGAATTCCTTGTCAATTCTCAAGAATACCCAGATATAGCGATAAATTGAGTGAAGAACAACACATCAATTCTTGAGAATTCCATATCAATTCTCGGGAATGATGATTTTAAGTGAGAATGATTACATTAATTCTCGAGTATGAAAAAATCATTCTCGAGAATTATTACCCTCTGTAAGTCTCTATTATTCTAGTAACAGAACAGGGCATCCAGCAAAAAACATAAAGTAACTATGCATTCTGTGAAACATAAAATGCTATATTATGTTGCTGCATATACATTTGACAAACCACAACAGCACAAAAAATATTCAATTACATCGACGAAAGACACAAAGTGTATCCCATGTCGAACTCTAATTTTCCAGTAAGTTAACATGGTCTACACTTTACTGTCCTAAACATACAGAAGGCAGAGTTGTTGTCAAAAGTGAACGACACACTTGCAAGATATATGGTTATACCCAAAATACAAATATTAGGCCATTCTGCATTACATAAGGCTACACAAAAAAAGATAGATATTACGCCATTCTGCATATACCTATGGCTATACAATATCTACTGCACCAGCAAGGTTCAAATCCATGATGTCTTAAACTCAAGAGGCATCTTGGAAAATGACCTAAGGAGTTTGTCACACGCTAGTATCTTCATATGAGCCAAGTTTCTCTCATTAAGTGTCAGGTCCTCAAGCTGAAGCAAGTCCATGAATAGATCATCGCCCTTTGTATCAAGTTCTGCTTGCCTTTGTTGTGTTGACATCTTATTCCCCAGTTTGTCGAAAACAGTCACCATGGTCTTATCAAGTGATGTTACTGTCTCCCGTAGAGCCTCAGCTATCAGTTCTGAGTGGTTCAACCGGCGCTTCTTCCTTGGACCTACAGACGTTTTAGTTGGAGGGATTTGTGTGAAACTAGTGTCATGCAGTGTGGGTGAGAACTCAGAATTAGCAGCAACAGTATTGGGTGTTTCCGGAAGATCATCATCTTCACGATTCACATCATCCTCCATCCCACCAGGGGATCCTCCTTCGTCACCAACAACCCTGTCCTTTCCCCACACGAAGCACAGACCGTCAAAGTTGGGTAAGGTCTTGGTGCGAAAATGAGAAGCCCTTGGATGAGCCTACGAAAAAATAGATCATGTTATTAGACATGAAATGTAATGCATGTCAGTTTGTGAATTAAGCTAATTTGAACACAACAATGGTATGACATACCTTTAGATACTCTTCCCACACCACTGGCTCTGCAGTGACAAATTTGGTGTCGGAGTCCCAATCAAATCCAGAAGTGTTGGCACCATATACCATGTCATAAGCCATTTGCCACAGTCGTTTCAATGTCTTTATCCTTGAGGTAATATGTGGAGTGGCTTTTATGCCACAACCTGGTAGCTTCACTTTCATCATCGATTGAAGGGCATTGGCAAACCCATTCTTGAAGCTGTTATCAGCCAAGTATTGTCCCTCAATCCTAAGAGTGACTAAGCAGTCAATTAGCACTTTGTCCTCCTCGGCAGACCACCTTTTCATCCTGCCCTTAGACGCCTGATCAGATGAGTCCATCTAAAACAAAACTCATGCACAGAAAACAAGTTAAGGCACAATATGTTGGACAAAATGAACCATTAAAGAAACAACATATAATGAACCATTAAAGCAACAACCATTACAAGTGAAGAAATATATAAGCCAAGTCACTGAACGGAATTAAAATTAACATAACAAAGCATTGTTTTTGCCTCATACTACTGGAAGACCATTGTCTACAAACAAGCAATATTTTTTTGACTACTTTATCAATTATCCCTATGCGCCACGAAAGCAGCAAACATGTCATTCGCAACATGCTCCCTAAAATTACTCCACAAGTCGTTGGTCTCCATAGTCATGATGGGAGTGTTGATATTTATATCTGTTCTTGGTTCAAACGCATCAAGCTGTTGATCAAGGGGGTCTTCAACATTGTCTCGACGAATTAGGTTGTGTAGCAAACAACATGAGACGATGTATCTGTTCTGGATGTTCACAGGGTAATAGGAGGCGCTCCTCAGGATGGCCCAACGCAACTTTAGTACGGCAAAGCACCTTTCAATAATATTCTGAGCAGCTGAATGTCGCATATTGAAGCACTCATGCACAGATTGGGGTTGCTATCCTTGTCTCCACTCATTTAAGTGGTACCTTTGCCCTCTGTATGGCGCCAAAAAACCCTGACAATTTGTGTACCCCGCATCAACCAAGTAGTACTTTCCTGGGGGAAATAGCAATACATGTAATTGTTTAAGCCTATCAAGTACACATGAACAAAACCATTTCAACATTTCCTACAACATTGCAAACCCATATCTTGCGGTACTCGTAAGCCGTGTGGTCTCCTTATTGCATCTCTCAACGCCCTCCCATCCGCAGCCGACCCTTCCCACCCAGGCAAGACATAAATGAATTGGCCATCCTGTGAGCATACACCAAGGACATTGGTTGTTACCTCTCCTTTCCTATTTCAGTATCTACCTTTGTATGCTGCAGGTACTTGTACGCGTATGTGAGTACCATCTAAAGCACCAAGGCACCCCTGAAAACATAACCACATTGTCACCAGTTAGGTTCGACCACAATTCCTATAACTATTAAGTGAGTCACACAATAACACATTTTACGTACCTTGAACCACTTCGAGCGATGATCATTTGAGTCCTCCTGAATGGGCTCCGGTTTCTTTAGAAGCAATGATTGCAATCTAATCGTAGCATTGAGGACCAACTTAAAGTATCTACTAATCATTTCGCCTGACCTTCCAAACTCAAACTGAATTACTCTATTCTTCACATGATGCCCCAAGATGTGAAGGAACAATGCTACTTGCTCATCAACTAGCATATGTTTAGTTGCTTTCAACCCACCAATTGTGTCTAACATGTGACACAATTTATCAAATGTAGCCCTAAGACATCCTAATTTGGTTGAAGCAAGTCGTGTCGCTACTATATATCATAGCCCTCACATTTTCTCTTCGCATGAAAATCTAATCTAAAGGACCTATCCGGTAAGTGCCTTGGTCTACCTCCTCCCACTGCCACTATCATAATGACAATCAACCTCCTCACTGCTTCCCCGCCAAGATTGCAACCATTTCCTCAGACTGTGGCTCCATACCTACACAATTTTTTTGCACATCCATTTCCTTTTTATTATAATCTACTACCCCTATTTACAAACAACCGCTATTTACATTCAAACATATAAAATTTTCACCCAACCCAAGATCTTTAGAACAGACTTCGACTCAACAATAAACTTCACACTCGACTAAAATAAACTCACATGATTCATATAATTCAGCTATGTTAACTTTGTATTTCAAGGTTACCAGACATGGTTTAATTGTTACCTATACAGAATGTCATACCAATTGCCATAAATGTGCATACCCACCAACAATACAGTTTCATTTAATACACACACCAAATTAATGGCCAAATTTACTGTCCACAGGAGACACATGTACAGGAATAATCTCATGCCCTATTTTTCCTCACTCACATTTATTGTGCAACTGCCTGTCTCATTTATTTCCTCACCCACATTAACCAACAAGGATACATATTATGCCAGCAAACAATGAACATAGGGCATCGGCCAACGGATAAAATAGCAAACATATCATTGATACCCATGGGAACTCACCTCTATTTGCACCTGTGTTGAACTTGTCCTGCGTCTCCAACTAGCCCGTCGTTGATTTCAGATGAGCCTCCTTCGTTCAGCTCGTGTCTTCGATTTTAGCTTCGTTGAGCTGCAATGTCAATTCTCTTATTTATTAAAAAACTCCACTGTATATAGGGGCATTTTTGTCCAAAAAATTCACTCTCCTAGGAACCAAAACACTATACCGCCGCTTTGGAGGGATTCAACTTTCCCACCTTGATGAAGGCATGCAGGAAATCAACTTTCCGGGAAACTTGGGCGCCAAATTGAATTTATCCGTGGGAAACCTCTCATTTTCCCTTTCCCTCACCTTAAATCAGCGTACCAAACGGAATGTAACTCTTTTATTCAGTATGACTTTTTTTGCTTTATTAATAATGACAGTGATACCATAATAAGATTGACTTAAATTGGTAATTATATGACATATGTTTAAAGATGATTCTAGCATTGCCCTATATTGAGCTTGGTTGGAAGGAAAACAAAGGTTGAAGTTGTCTCGTTTCGATTGAAAAAAATTTCGTCGAAATTTGTGACCCAAAAAAAAACTCCGTCGAAAAATGTGACGGAACTATAATTAATCTCAAATTCAACTTGCGACGGAATTTAAAGAAAAAAAAAGAAAAGGGTTAAGGTGCATTTTTGCCCTTAAAGTATGCGCTCAGGAGCAATTTTGCCCCTAAAGTTTTCGGTGTAGCAATGTTGCCCCTAAAATTTCAAAACGGAGCAATGTCGCCCCTCCATTAAAAACCCTAACGTTGACCGTTAGGGTTTTTAACTGAGAGGCAACATTGCTCCGTTTTGAAACTTCGAGGCAAAATTGCTACTTTTTTTGGGAAATATTGCCGAAGTTTCAAAACGGAGCAATGTTGCCCCTCCGTTAAAAACCCTAACGTTGACCGTTAGTTGACTGTTAGGGTTTTTAATGGAGGGGCAACATTGCTCTGTTTTGAAACTTTAGGGGCAACATTGTTATGCTTGAAACTTCAGAGGCAAAATTGCTCCTGGGCGCATACTTTAAGGGCAAAAATGCACCTTAACCCAAAAGAAAAACCAATTTAGTTTTTATGAAAAATCAAGTCGAACAGAAACACACATTTGCTGGGCATTTCTAGGGAGGAAGGTTCAGTGAAATGGCGCTGCAGTGGATGATTGGGGCCAGAGGAAGTATCTTCATCGGGGCCACTTCCCCTCTCTCGTAAATCTCCGCTACCAACCAGTTTCCGGCTTCTTATCCAGCAACTCCAATTCCCTATAAAAACCGTAACTTCTCTCTTTTTTTACCTATGTTTTCAGCTGCTCCTGTAGTTTGCCTTTAAGTGGGTATAGCTGCATTCGATTCGCAGCTGAGCCAACCTAGAAAGTTAGTTACTAGATCGATGAATCATGGGATCTCTGTTCTTAGCTATGTTGGGGCGAGATTTGGGGGTTTCCGGGTAGGGAATCTTATGTTTGACGACAATGGAGGAGAATGAACAGCAAAAAAAGTAGTGGACTCAAGAGTTCCGGCAAGAGTTGTCCTCGAATCCGTTCGCTGCTGAATACCGACAATGCCTCAGCACCGACTGTGGGGCGGCACCAAGTAAGAGGTCCCTTGTTCGGCACCCTTCTCTTATAAGTTTCAGATACAAACTTTTCTTCATTTCTCATGATAAATGGGTCCTACGTATGTTTACTGTGCTAATGGTGTTAATGATGTAGTAGCGTGGTTTTAGCAGGGAACAAACAAAAGAACAAGTTGGTCTCACTGTAATTATTTTTCCAGCTTATCATTTGATTCGAAGTATTGGACTAAAATAAATTTAATGGTATCCAGGAATCTGTAAAGAATGATGGTGGGATAGAGTAGCGTAATGTTAACATTTTTATCTTTGAGTAGGACGGGAATTTTGGTGGGCAACTGAAAATTTTCTATATTGTCTGGCCTTCTTAATACTACCATTGACAAAATGAGTGACATCAATAACATTATTTCCGGTGGGCGTCTCTCTTTCTCCTTTTCCTTTGATTGAATGCATGCTCTTTGTTGTTCCTGAAAATTTTATGGGAAACTGAGTAGATGAAGACAAAGGTGTCTGAAGTATCTACTGAGCCAGAAGCTGTTATTGAAGATTGCAAGTCTGAGTTCCAACAAAACCTTCGTTTCGGAGCATGTACTGATATTGGATTCCGTTCAAGCATGGAAGAAGTGAATTTGTGCGTGGACAACGTTTTGCCAAATCTTGGACCCGAGAACTACATAGATGGACCCAGTGCATTTTATGGGGTATTTTTCTATTCTTTGACACATCAAGTAACTAGCTCTTGGCAATGATTATAGTGCCTGTGGTGTTTATAAATTGCATTTTTTTTTTTGGTTGTGCGCACGTGGCATGTGTGTGTCACATACTCACATACCAATCTATGGAATTTAACAATTGACTTGTGTATGTCATTCTTGCCATCCTGATTTCCCTAGTATTTTCTTTTATTCTTATGTTCCACTCATTCTATGAGTTACTTTCAAAAGTTCTCAGGAAATTGTATTTTAGACTGTCTTTGTTAATGATATTATTTGCTTTTAATAGGGAACAATATATGAGTACACATTTAGTACACACTATTACTAGTCTCTTCAATTAAACTCTTGGCAAGTGTTAGAGAAGTGTTTGTCCTGCATTTGCTAGTAAGAAATAATCCATTACTTTATATGGGTTGATCAGGTATTTGATGGACATGGTGGAAAGCATGCTGCTGATTTTGCTTGTCATCATTTACCAAAGTTTATTGTTGAGGATGAAAGCTTCTTGAGTGATATTCAAAAGGTAGTTGCATCAGCATTTTGGCCGACAGACAATGCTTTTGTTGATGCTTGTTCGCTTTATGCTGAGCATGCATCTGGCACCACTGCTCTGGCTGCTCTTGTCATTGGAAGGTTGGGTGTTGATATTTTTACCATTTTTTGGTGCACATTATCGTTTTTCAAACATTGCTAACAATATTATTTTATTTTATTTCCTTTGAGCTAGTTGTTATTTGATTGGACATGAGATGAGCAACATAACGCACAGTTTCTGAGTGTTTTAAAATAAATTTGCTTGAACCATATTGCTTTTTCAGTCTGGAAAAGCAATAGCAAACTATTTCATGTTCACACGATATTTGTGAAGCTTGATTTTAAAAAAGAAAAGGAGAGTCCAGCTTGGAAGTTATTTTGCACATATAACCATATTAGTCCCTGATATGGAATCAGTCAATTTTATTATGAAGGCAGAATGAATGAACTTGTTGGCTTTTATGGGTTCTATCTTGGTTATTTGAAGTATTAAATATGTCAACTTAATTTACTAATATTCTCCTTTATCATGAATGTGAATCCAGTTTGAGTGCTTATGTTATGTAATTTTAATTATATATAATTGTTTTAAACGCTACTTCTAGGACTAGTTTGAGTACTTCTATTATATATGTAATTTTTTTATTTTCTTTTCATTTGTGTTTAAATCGAGGTATTCACTCTCTTTTTAGTAATTTATTCAAGCTAGAAGGGTTACAATATATAGGCTCCCAGTGAAGAGCCGTTACAGCAAACATAGAAGGAAATAGGAAGGAAATGGGAAATACAATTAATCATCATAAAAGGAGAAATCTTTCCTAAACTAGATGCACATAATCTCAGATCCTAAATCAAGGCAAGGGTCAAGGGATCCTATCAATGAGCATTTAATCCCTAATATTCTAACACTCCCCCTCAAGCTGGAGAGTATATATCGATCAGTCCCAGCTTACTACGAAATCCTTCAAACTTTGTTCGACCGAGTGGTTTAGTCAGGATATCTACAATTTGGTCTGCTGATCTTATGTGAGACAGTGTCATAATTCCCGCTTCAATCTTTTCTTTAAGGAAGTGTCTGTCTATCTCAACATGTTTGGTTCTATCATGATATACTGGGTTCTTGACCATTTCAATGCTAGCCTTGTTATCACACCAGAGTTGCATTGGTCCCTCATGTTGAATTCCCAATTCCATCAGTAATCTTATGATCCAGATTCCTTCACATGCTCCTTTGTTGACAGCTCTCAGTTCTGCTTCTGCACTGCTTGTTGACACTATTGTCTGTTTCTTGCTTCTCCAGGTAACCAAATTTCCACACACGTATGTGCAGTACCCTGTGGTTGACCTCTTGGTCTCTCTATCCCTTGCATGGTCTGCATCAGTGTAGATTTCAATGTTCCTGGTAGTATCCTTCTTAAAGAATACTCCCCTTCCAGGATTAAGCTTCAGGTGGTTTAGCTGTGGTTAGGTGACTTTAGAAGTTCGATTTTCCCCCGGCGGGTTTGCCATGGAGTTTCCAGCATTCTTCCCTATTATGGCCTTTCTTCTTACAATAGTTGCACCATTTACTAGCTTTCTGTTCCCCGTGTGGTCCATGAACTGCGAGTGCGAAGCTTTCAATGTGACTTGGTCCACTTCGGTTCAAGAGCTTCCTACTTTCTTCAAATTGCACAAAGTTAACCACATCAAATAGTTGTGGGAGTGGTTTCAGCCCCATGATTCTGCCCCTTATCTCTTCGAAAGTGTCATTTAGGCCTAACAGAAAGTCATGTATTCTTCCTTCTTCCACAATTCCCTTGTATAATTGTGCATCTTTGAGACTTTCCCATGGATGAACCTCAAACAAGTCTTGTTGCTGCCACAATTTTAGCAATGCATTATAATATTCAGTGACTGACATATTACCTTGTCGTAAATCCCAGAGTTGTCTCTTCAGGTGAATCAACACAGCGGTGTTTTCAAGGGAGGAGTAGGTCCTTCTAGCGGCATCCCATATTTCCTTTGCCGTGTATTCACTCTCTGTTTCAGTAATTTATTCAAGCTAGAAGGGTTACAATATATAGGCTCCCAGTGAAGAGCCGTTACAGCAAACATAGAGGGAAATAGGAAGGAAATGGGAAATACAATTAATCATCATAAAAGGAGAAATCTTTCCTAAACTAGATGCACATAATCTCAGATCCTAAATCAAGGCAAGGATCAAGGGATCCTATCAATGAGCATTTAATCCCTAATATTCTAACAATTTGACTGGTTATTGTGGAAGAGCCTTAATAATGATAATATTTATTTTTCTCATTCATCAATTTGCAATGGTTTTTTTTTAATATTCCGTCGCAATTTGCGACGGATGACACAAAATCCGTTGCAGATTTTGTTCGCGACGGAGTTTTTTCTACCTCAGACCCTTTTTCCAATATATTTTGTCAATCGCTAAACAAGTCTTTGTTTTTTGTTTTTTTTGTTTTTTTGGTAGTGTCCTGGATCACCTCTTATAATTCTTTTTTCAGGTTTTCAAGTGATCTATCAGTGTAGTCTTTTTTGTTCAATATGCATACTCATTCAACGTCAAGTCACTTGATATCTATAACTGATTCTTTCACTTTGGCTGCTGGTGATAGTATTTCTGTTTGTTGTGGTTTTAATACAAAAAGCTGAGGATGTCTCCAAACACAGATGTGTTTTTGCTGGACTGTTCGATTGTTTGTACCCTTTATATTGTTAGCCTAACTGGAAATGTTGTATCTAGGTTGAAAACTCTTTTACTTGTCTGGTACATACAATTTGTTTTTTTTTTTGTTTTTTGTTTTTTTGTTTTTGGTCCACCTCATGCAATTAAAACATTAGTTATTCACACTGCCAAGTTTATTGATAGAGCTCTTAATGTCAGAATGATTGGGCTAGTCTTATATGAAATTTGGCTGATAGTCACAGCTTAAGATAATCATTTTCCTTTGGATGGTTTTTTAATTGTTCTACACTCCATACAAAGTTCCAAGAACAAAAAATTAATGCATCCTCAATGGGCCTGTCTCGGTAATTCATTATATGCTAACTTTGTGCAATATTTTGAAATATATTCCTTTAGTCATAAATATAAAAGCTAATTAATAGTTCACATAGAATATAAAAGTTAGCTAAATTAGTTATTTGTCAAAAAAAATGTTGTTTTTCCTAGAATACTCCGACTTTGAGTCATTCATGTTGAAGTGTTATCAACAAAGCTATAGGGGTAGTCTAAGAAAAAAAGTTTAAGCTCCAATTTTACCTTGGAAGTTGTCAGAAAAGGGCAATTTTATTCTAAAAGTTTTTTTGGTTGTAATGTCATCTCGGAAGCATCAAAATTGGTGTAATGTTGTCCTGACAGTTGGCAGGTATTAATTTTGACTAGTAATCCCATGTTTGCCGGCTTATGCACATGTGGCTTGCTACGCTGGAAAATATGACTTGCTAAGCAATCATAATGTGCCATCTCACTTAGTTTAAAATTCTAGTTGGCACTCATTCAATAAGTTATAAAAACAAATAAAATATGAAATACCCCAAACACCCCTGCAATCGTTCCCTATTTTCTTCGTCCTATAACTTGTGGATTTGAATGATGGTCGTCAATGGGTCGGAGCTCCTTGCTGCAAAACTACTTGTACTTCAAGGTATCACTATTATCCTTCTTCACTTCCACCATCGCCAACGATGGCGTCACGACATATATATCTACCACAATTGCTAGCCTCCCTTTCTGTCGATACTCTTGCCTCTCCAACCTCAACTTGGTGTTGCTCTTGTTCACGTTGAATCTGTCCACCTTGGCCACCTCCTCTAGCCTCGATATCATGCAGCTCGCCAGCCTCACCATTGCGAACTTTATTTCCTCTTTCTCTTTCCTCATCTTCAAGAAGAGCGGCAACGAGTAAAAACTTTCTAATAGTGATATCAAATGTAATGCATTCATTGTCGACGATGGATTTTGCTTTGATAATTTCTTAATATTATCATCGCATTCCAGTTCAAATTCCTTCCCTGTTTTTGTCCTCAAGCTCTTCTGAATCGATTTCTTATAGAATGATGAGTTGATTATTTTTGAAATCATAATTCGAGTGTTAGAGTTCAGGTCGAGGAGCTTCGCTATGAGTCTTCAAGCTTTTGATGAAAACCACAGCAGGCATCTAAAGTAAACTCTGTAAATCTCTTTGTACATAGAAACCAAATTGTCGTCCTGAAATGGTAAGAATATAGCGAGAAGTGCGTATAAGATAAGACCAAGACCAAATATCTGACTTAGCACTATCATCCGTCGAAGTACCACAGTTAGTATGCAACAAACCATCAGAGAAAGTGTTGAAACCAAAATCTATGACTTCGAGGTTTCCATACTCGTCAAGGAGCAGATTCTCTAGCAGTGGTGGACGCGGCGTTAGAAATCGTTCCTTCAAGGTGTTTAATGTTTTTTTTATATATAATTTATTAAGGGATTAAAATATCTGCATTTGAGGCAGAAAATTAACTCTACAGCAAGCCAAACGACACTGTTTCTTCTTTTTTTCCTTCTTTGTATCTGATTGTCCCTCTAATTTTTACACCGTTTTCAATCTTCCAACACCCACTGTAAACCGACAAAAGTTTCCCTCAACTATTCCGTATGAATAATTATCTAAGAATCCAAGAATGCATCTTCCTTCCTCGATTTTCTGAAACAATCATAAAGATGTGGTACACTCTAGAACCTTCAGCAGAGTGCATCCAAACAAGTGCCAGGGTCTGGACTCTGGAAATGGCCTTCAACCACCAACAGGTGCATTTGGGCAAATCTCCCCAATGCTGCATTATGTTTCCTCACTTCATCTAGCTCATAGACAATAACAGTTGACAATCTTTATAAAACAGCATTCAGAATGCTTCAACTTCATTTTTGTATTTTTCTTCTTCTTCCTCCCTTCTTCCTCCATCTCTTATTTCTTTGTTGGAAATCTTAAAACGAAATTGAGGATATTCTACCCTTTCTATTTTAATTACTCATATTTCAAATGTTTTATCATGATGTTGTTTGAGAACAACAAATTAATCTCCATGTGTGTATTTCCATCCTTTTAACCAGAGCCGAGGAGCTAGAAACAACTCTAATAGAGGCAGTCAATCGAGATAATCGACAGGAACTAATTGCAAGGGTATACTTAATATTTGGATAGTTCCACCTGTTGTGTCTCTTTCTTAGAGAGAGAGAGAGAGAGAGAGAGAGCTTGATGTAGATGACTATGCAATGATCCAAATTAGCTGAGGACTTATTCAAGATATCATACAAACGATGGGAAAAGCTAGTTCAGCATCCAAATGCAATAATAATTTGTTCTTCTCAAAATCTTTGGCGGCCTTTTGCTCCTTAGTTTACTAATGTGTTTAAAATCATGCAGGTTAAGCAATTGGAGTAGGAGGTAACTGAGTTACAGCAAGTCCTTGCTGGAAAGAAAGAACAAGAAGTTTCCCTGCTGAAGGTTCTAGCGTACCTGTTCACTCCACCGCCTTTTTTCATAAGTTTGGATGCAAATTGAATTAGATAGGTAGATGCATTCTTGGATGCGTATAAGATTGTTTCAGAAAATCGAGGAAGGAAGATGCATTCTTGGATGCTTAGATAATTATTCATACGTAATAGTTGAGGGGAAACGTTTGTCGGTTTACATTGGATGCTGGAAGATTGCAAAAGTTGGAAAAATTAGAGGGACAATCAGATACAAGGAGGAAAAAAAGAAGAATAAATGGTGTCGTTTGGCTTGCTACAGAGTTAATTTCTGCCTCAAAAGCAGATAAATTAATCCCTTTATTAAATAACTGCCGACTAGAATTTGAAGTTAAGTAAGTTGGCCCATGATTGGTTAGTACGTCATATTTCCAACACGAAGAAGCTACATGTGCATAAGCCAGTCAAATATAGGATTTAATAGTCAAAATTAACACTTGCTAACGCTTATGGCAACATTGCATCTCTTTTGACACTTTTAGGGCGAAATTACACCCAACCAAAAAAAAAAAAAAAAAAAAAAAAAAACTTTCAAGGTAAAATTGTTTTTTTCTAACAACATTTTGGATAAAAATGGACCTTAACCTGATGAAAAAAATATAAATGTAGGAGCCAAAGGAGATGAATGTCTTACATCTAAAACTAAAATAACAATACAACATTCTCAACTAGCTTCTGCATTTAAGTTGGATGTAGCAGTAAATTACATGAACGTATAATTTTACTACAATATAAAATTTGTAGTTCTTGATGTATATAGGAAGCTAGTTTAGGACTCGTTTATCCTAAGACTCAAAAAATCTCTGCCAGGATGCCATTATCTAAATGAAATCTACTATCAAGGGGAAGATGGTCATCATTTTTCTTGCCTTGCTCTTACAACTTCTCAAGTTGGGTCCCAACTCAATGGACCTAAAGAAATTCATCATATGCCAACTTTGTACAATATTCTTTGGGAAAATGATAGCCAGGTCCCAAGAAACATACAAAATATAAAAAAAGCTCCAACCCAAAATCACATATCAAAAAAGTCCTTAGAGACTTTTCGATATTATTTTTATTGAAACTAAATCCATGTGTTTAAATTTTGTTGTGAATATAGCACTTCTTGTTGTGAATATAGCTTTTTCTGTTATGAATGATTAGGTTTTAAATTTTGTTACGAATATAGTACCTCCGGTTGTGAATACAACTTTTTCTCGTATGAATGGCCGTATTTTAAATTTTTTTTTTTTAAATATAGCATTTCCCCGTTGTTAATACAAATAATATCAAAAAAGTCTCTAGGGTTTTGATATGTGATTTTGGGTTGGGACTTTTTTGATATTTTGTATGTTTCTTGGGACTTGGCTGTCATTTTTCCATATTGTTTTTGCCTAATCCAGATGCATTTAGAAATTAACTTTTTAAAATACGCATCAACTGTCACTTTATTCAAATCATTAATATTGTAATAAGAACAGATACTTCAAATCAAACTTATGTTTTTTTCACTAACAGACACAACACTTGGGAGATTGTCTAAAACATGAAAACCACATCTTAGAAAAACACGACGAACCAAATTCGTTTAAACAACCCAATCAAGCAGTAAGCGCAATGATAGACGCGCATATTACAAAACAGCAACAAACTCATACAGCCCTAAACATTTGAACACGTTTGCTTTATCCAAACTTCCATCAATCAAAGAGCCTAAGCACCGAAGCTTCTGAGATACAAGCCAGTCTTGAAAAGTTGAAATCAACTACCTATTACTTTGAAAAACAAGCATGAAATGTATGAGTTCACTCTAACTCAATCATCACAAAAAGATTAATAATATAATTCATTTTAAATGGATGAAATTGGCAGTTTTGTATTAATACATGAATTGGGCCTTAACAAGCATATTAACTTGCATTATGCATTTCATTTAGGATGCAACTAATAGAAAAATGAAACCATTACAACACTGATGAATGTGTGCAGAAATAAAAGTTATTATGAGAGATAATTTTAAATTTAAAGAGATAAAAAAAAAAATTTTAACTAACCGGAGCAAGAACATATTCCCATTCAGAGGAATCTTTGAAGCTTTATGGCCACAACGACATATATTCGATCAATCACACCATCAAAGAATCGAAAGTATGTGTGCCTCCATTCTCTGTTCAAGAACAGAGAACCACAAACTACCCGAATCCCACAAAGAAAGCCAACTCCCATACCAAGATACGGTGACTTCAAAAAAGTATCATAATCATTTCCTTCAACCTCGCTCTATATTGTCTATTTTTTTCTGGTATTGTGCAATTATTTTGAAGAGGAGGCCCACAAAGCTCGGGATTCCCAAGGTAACTCCATGCATCAAAGCCCTGAAGCTGAGTCCCTAGTGGAATTTTTCCACTAAAATTGTTGTGTGAGAGGTTTAGAACACTTAAGAAAGAGAGACTAGACATGCTCTGAGGGATATTCCCATGAAGATGGTTGTTAGAGAAATCAAGAGATTCTAGATCTTTCAACTCTCCTATTTGATTTGGTATATCTCCTATCAAATAATTATTAGACAAGTTTAAGGAGTTTAACTTGGTGAGCTTGAACAATTGTACTGGAATTTCTCCTGATAGCTTGTTAGCTGATAGATCAATGATTCGAAGCAGCCTTAGATTTTTTTGATACTCCAATTGTTGACCCTTTGTGTGCAAATCAATTTTCAAGTATCTACGTAAAGGCATGGTCTCCCGTCGATGAAAACGGTTTATATCTAAGCGTAAGTACCATTCATCAAGTACTGAAGAAAAACCTGTTATGATGGATAGACAATGAGGGATTGATCCTGAAAGTTTGTTATTGGCAAGGTCCAATACAATCAACTTAGAGAGAGTACATAGCTGTGGTGGAATGGTGCCTGAAAATTGATTGGATCTCAATATCACAACTGACACATTTTGGGGCATCCATGTTTGTATACTTCCAGAAAAGTTGTTTCCTTCTAAGTTGATCAACAACAAAGATGTGCACTTATGGAAAGTCCAAGGTATATGACCTGAAAAGCCATTATTTTGTAGATCTAGAGCCCTTAGATATTGTAATGATGAACCCATCGCTAATGGGACTTGGCCAACTAGCTGATTATTCCCTAAGAATATGTCACTCAAAAGTGTCCAATTGCTCCAACAATCTGGGAGTTCTTGGGTTAGATAATTGTTCGATATGTCCAGATACAACAAAGAATTAATGTCACTGCGATCACATAATAATGAAGATAAAGGTCCCGAGAATGAGTTGTTTGCTAAATCCAAAGCATAGACCGTATCTGATACTTGAGGAAGCTGTCCTTTGAATTTGTTGGATGACAAAAATATTTCCGGACGTCTATCTGCTCCGATAGACTCATTTCGGCCAAGGATTTTTGGGAGTGTACCACTCAAGTCATTAAAGCTAATATCTAAATATGAGAAGTTCACGAGATTAGAAGGAAAAGAGCCATGAAACGAGTTATGAGATAGATCAAGGTCACCTAAACTATCAAGCTGACCAATCCAATCAGGTATTGATCCTTTGAGTTTGTTGTTAGATAGATCTAACGAGTACAGCTGTCGGAAGTCTGAAAAATCAGAGAGTTGACCTCTGACATTGCATTGACTGAGACCAATATAGTAAAGTTGTTCGCTAAGATTAAACAACCAATTTGGTAATCCATATGTAAAATCATTTAGACCGAGATCAAGAGTTGAAAGTGAGCTAAAATTGGCATATTCAAGAGGCGAACAGAGCTGGTCAAATTACAGTCATATAAAAATAATTCCTCCAAAGGTAGAGAAGCCAGTACTTGAGCCCAATTCGTTGCACTAGGAAGATGAATGCCACTGAGATGGAGAGATGTCAGGGAAGGAAGTCGAGATAGCAAATAATGAAGATTATCAATGCGAAGATGAATATTGTATGATAAATTCAGTTCCGAAAGCTTAGAAGAATTTGGTAGCAAATGAGTATGAGTTGCAACGGAATTATTGATAGACGGCATGCTTATGCGCTCAAAGTCATTGTCTTTCAAATTCAATACTTCAAGAAAGTCAAGTGAAAGTAAAGAAGCAAAGTTGATTTCACCTCTCAAGATTTCTGAATTATAGCTCTCCAGATCAAGACCTATGACTCGTTGTTGTTGTAATCACACTCAACTCCTTCCCAATATCGACAAGCAATCTTGAAGAGAAGACCAAGAAGAGAGGCGGTTGGAAGGATCAACAACGCCTTGTTTGAACTTTAATAGTAAATTTCGATCTCTCTCATTGCAGCAAGTGATTGTGTTCAATCTCACTGAACTTAGCAACATCCACAATATGAGACACATTTGTGATATAAAACGAAGCATCATCACCATCAAAACGGTTTCTTTTAGTAAAGCCTTTGTTGTATATCTGATCTTTGGCAGGTAGCATTACTTATATTTGCGGGTGGAGTTGATATTTGGCAATTTATGGGACCAAGTCTGTGGGATTAACAACGTCGTCAATTAGATTAATAACTTTTTGGGACTTTTTTTATATCTGAATTTCTTTTGAGATTTTTTGGGTCTCTTGGGATCTGAATGGAATTTTCCCTTGTTCCTAGGCTGAATTGCATGCTTTTTTTTTTGTTTGGGGGGATTGCACTGTTTTTTAAGTATACATGAGGATAAAATAGTTCATAAAAAATATTTTAATGAAAATTATTGCTCTATAAAGTGAACATTTGTTTTAATGAAGGTTTATAAAAGCACTTAAAAATAAAATGAGTGTTTGTAAACTTATTTTAGCAAAATTTAAGAGAATTTACATTTATTCTCAAAGATGGAAGAAAATATCTGTGAAGTTTCCTCAAAATACAATATATATACATTTGTATAGTTTCCTCTCTTTCTATTGTTTTTTCATGACATTTTCTCGAAAATTTTCCAACCTTTTCTCCAGGTCTTCCGACCTTCTTAATCACGTCTTTGCCCCAAAGTACATTCAATTGTAGTCTGCTACAAGCAGAAAAATGCATTTATACTCTTTCGGTTATTTTTCAGAAAACTTGACAACTTACAAAACCATATTCCTTTAGATTTTATATATAAATTCTTTCTAATCACCTTATTAAAATCAGAAAAATGTCTTAAATTTTCTTAAAAATCCAACTAAATCCAGAATACAATGTTGAAAATTCAATCCTACACTCTGAAGTTTCAATAAAATCCTAATCAAAATAAGAGGCCTAATTGTTTTCCTGAGAATAAAATACCTACTTAAATATTTATAGATGTTATTAAAACACTAGAATGCCCCTTCCTAGTTAAAAAGGAAAATTGAAGGTAGGCCTGACCTAATTTCGACTTTGATTATTTCAGTGGGATTTAATTGATTTTTGTATGTGTTTTCAATTAACTTGTTTTTTTAATATATATATATATATATATATATATATCTATTTATCTATCTATATATGGTTCATGTATAATATAAAATTAATTTTTTGTTTTGTTATTATGAAACAAACAACTATTTATATATAAATTAGATTTTATATATAAATTCTTTCTAATCACCTCTAGAATGTTTTGTTTTGTTATTATGAAACAAACAACTATTTATCTATCTATATATGGTTCATGTATAATATAAAATTAATTTTTTTTAAACTGTACTGTTTATATAATTTAGAGTAAATAGAGGGGAGACTGATGTATTTTACTCAAAAGTATATGTCATTTTCTTCTCTGTTTTTTTCTTTCCATAGAAGTCTTCCAACAATTGTCCATGTGTTTGCCCCAAATAACAATCTATGACGTTATATCCAAGATTGTAAAGACTTCGTTGGTTCATCTTCATCTCCAATCATAGATTCAATTTATGATTCATTCTGATTTCTGATCATTAATGAATGGAACCGCCACAAAGGAGCGTCATTTCTTGTCTTTATAACTACTATTCTGAATTTCAATCCTTCTATGAAAGAGATGTTGCCAGTTTTCTCAAACTTCATTTTTAAATGCCAAGAAAAAAAAAAATTCGGTGTCAGTTCTTTTCTAAGAAACTTAATTATCACAATCCGATCACACTTTCCAACCGTAAAATCCACAAGAGACTGAAATGTTTACTCCATATTTGGTAGTTCTACACAAGCATAATTCAAAATTCATCTTTTTTTTTTCTTTCTTTTACTACTCCCTCAGGTCCTATTTATAATATTCAAATAACTAAATCGCCCATTTCAAAAAGTTGGTTAAATTATTTAAAAACGCTAAAACTTCAATAATAAATTTGCGTGAATTTTTCCCTGCAATATAGTTGACCCAAAGTTATCTTTATTTTCAAAATCTATTAAAAAAAAAAAAATTCCCGAAAAGCAAGAGATAAAATACATGGACTTGTTCTAATCTTTGTTTTGATTTAGTTCTTTCAATTTTCGGGAGAAGTTAATATTGAAAGTGGATTGGAGCGGTGTATGACTTTTGTTCAAAGATATGTCGAAGGAGATTGATATAATTTAATCTTTGTTTTAAGGAAGGTTTATAAATCACTAAAAACTAAAATGAATATATAGCCTGTTTTATTTTAGAGAAATTTAAAAGTCTTACTTTAATTCTCACATATAGAAGAAAAAATATATGTCATTTTCTTCTCTGTTTTTTCTTTCTATAGAAGTCTTCCAACAATTTTCCATGTCTTTGCCACAAATAACAATCTATGACGTTATATCCAAGATTGTAAAGACTTCGTCGGTTCGTCTTCATCTCAAATCATAGATTCAATTTATGATTCAAGCTAATATCTGATAATTAATGAACGGAAACCACAACGGAGCGCCATTTCTTATCTTTCTTATACTACTATTCTTAATTTCAATCCTTCTTTGAAAGAGACGATGCCAGTTTTCTCAAACTTCATTTTCTATTGCAGAGAATACTTTTTTCAGTCTCAGTTATTTTCTAAGAAACTTCATCATCACAGTCCGATCAAACTTTCCAACCATCAAATGTACAGGAGACTGAAATGTGTACTCAGTATTTGGTAGTTCTAGAAAAGCGTAATTCAAAATTCAAAATTTTTTTATTCTTATTTACTACTCCATCCTGTCCTATTTTTATTATTCAAATAACTAAATCACACAATTCAAAAATTTGGTTAAAATTAGTTTAAATCAATAAATATGTAAAAAAAAAAAAAATCTATGTATTTTTCCAAAACACCGTTATTTATACATGGAGAATGTGAGTGGTAGAGAGAATGAGTAGGAAAACATATGGTAGAGAATTAATTGAAGGGGAAAAAAAGATGAGTGGGACATATAATAAACCATTGGGAAAAAAATGCAATAAATATTCAAATATTTCCAAAATGAAGCTTATAAAAAAGACTAAACCCATTCGAAGAATTGAATCTTATAAATAAGACGGAAGTAGTATATAGTTTTCACAAAGTGTTAAAGCTTCTCTTTGCAATCAAAGTGTGCGTGTTATAGCACGGTCTAAGTCCAAAAACTAATTAATACAAGAGCTTAAGGTAATGAAGGGGCACCATCCAGAAAATAAGAATGCAGTCTTGTATGTTCTTTCAAACAAAAAGTTATTAAGTATAGTTAGTTTTTTTGGCCAGATATTTAATATAGTTAGGTTATATTAGTCAATAGATTGACTAATTTATTAGTAACAATTTTGTAAATTTTTTTTTTTAATAAAGATTAAATGAAAAGGGAAACATGGATCCAACTTGATTGGTAAAAAATAAGACTTAGCTTCTCTTCTTTTCTTTTCTGATCCGCTTCTATCCTTTACCCCTTTTATGACCATTGGATCGACATCTAATGGTGCACATTTAATGCTATTAATATTTTTTTTCCTCTTATCAAAGGAAGAGAGAGAAGAATGGGAGAATGATGAAATCAAATATTAAATGTGAATCATTAGATCTTGATCTAATGGTCGGATAAAGGATGGGAGCGGATCAAAAGAAAAGGAGGGAAGCCAAATCCTAAAAAATAATTGAAAAAAAAAAAATTCATCGGACTTAAAGACTCTTGCTCACATATTAATGAATCAATTAGTCGACATACTAAAAGACTCATGCGTACAATGATTGGTGACTCAACAAAAATATAATTTGAAATTGTATTTTGTTTTTTTTATTTATATACATAAAATTTTAGGTGGGGACACATTAGGTTCAGGTCATGTGGCATTTGGGCTCAAAAAAGTTCCTGCAATGGTACTTATAGATCACCCACTAATAAGACAATAAAATCCTCACAACAATGGTGGGGTTTGTACTCACAATTTTATAAATTTAAACCAAACCAGTTTTAAGATTCGTGATTGCTTCTCATAGCACATGCATGTATCTCCTATAAGACTCAAACTTAAGACCTAAAAAATTTAAGAGGTTTTACGCCGTCAAACTAGCTATGTATTGAACTATTGGTACAAATTGTTTCCCTAAGAATAAAGTAAATTGTGAAAGTACGAACTGATAAAATAGAAAGATAATCTATTTAACAAGTATATTACAGAGAATTTTGTATAAAAATAAATTTTCCCATGTGAATAAATAATTTTTATCACACTTCGCACATAAAGAATATCGTACGTATACGGAAAAAGAAACTGATCAAAGTTTAAATAATCATCCTCCATTCAATAAAGAAACTTGGATTCTCTCCACACCCCTTTTCCTCTAATTCCTACTATTAATCATTAGATTGAAATTTGAACAATCCATATTTAATTTTGGAAGAATTAATCTGCCAGTCCTTATAGTTTCATCATATTTTGAATCAGGTCTGTTTAGTTTTTTTTTTTTTCTTCTTTTTATTGAATCGGCCTTATTGTTTAATATGTTAATGATAATAGTCTTACCGTCTATGAACATGAACGGTGAGAGAAAAATAATGGTGTTGGCTTTGAGTAGAGAAGGGATAGAGAGAGAAGCTGAGGAGGGAGGATTGAAGACGGTGTGCTCAAGTAATTAGTGCCACATCATTGCCTCTCAGCTTAAAATAATGGTTTCATGGACGGAAGGACGGTCTTCATTAACAGATTCCATTTTACTTTATTAGAAAGGGACGTATAGATGCCTCTAATGTAATTTGTGGAAGATTCTATGTGTTTTTAACTAAAATCCCACATAGAAAGTGTTAGAAGGTTGAATTAGTTATGATGATTAGTATGTTAATCACTGTATTATACTATATGACCCTAAAACTTTATATAAAAGTCTTAATCCATGTCTTGTATATGAAGGATGTGGGATCATCCAAAAGAGAGGTTAACTTAGCCACTTGTTGGTAGAACCCTCCGTAAGTAGTCTTCTTCGGTCAGCCGCCGAGACGATGTAGTCCTAATGGTTCCATACTATAGCACTTCAATCAACACTTCACTCAACCTTTCGTTGGTTGACTCCTTCGCAAGTAGCCTTCTTTGGTCATCCGTCCCTCAACGAAAACACCATTGTAACAGACATAAGTCATTAGAAGAGCCATACCCCAAAAGTTAGTTGTTAGAGTTGGGGAACCCAATGACTTATAAAGCCCGTCTTTCAAAGAAACCCACCCCAATTCGGGACTTGTTACAATGTCAAACAAAAGCTTCAACTCTATTGGCGTTGTGATCACACCTAACTCTGAGCTATTGAGTCATCAAATTTAAGCTGGAAAGATCAACAACACCTTATGTGAATATTAATAGTAAGCTTTGATCACTCTCATGGCAGCAAGTGATCCCACAATATAAGTCTCATTTGGGATGCCAAATGAAGAAGCATCATCATGCATGTTGCTTGTTTGATTTTGCCTGTTTGCGAAATGCTCAAAATGCAGTTTCATAAGCTTTACTTTGCAAACTAAGATAAAACTCCTTTTACATACTGACCTCGCCAATTATAAAAGAAATTTTGAAAAGCTAAAACAACATGCACTTAAGATCAAAACGATTATTTGAAATATTTATAACAGCATTTGTCAATTATTATTTTTAATTTTTAAGAAACAATATTTTAAATTAAAAAATTTGCATCCGCACGCTAAAATTTCAATAATGAATTGCGTGAATTTTTTCCTTCAATATATCTAAACCAAAGTACTCTTTACTTTCAAAAAAAAAAAAAAAAAAAAAAAAAAAAAAAAAATTCCTGAAAAACAAGAGATAAAATACATGGACTTGTTCTAATATTTGTTAAGATTTACTTCTTCCTATTTTCGGGAGAAGTTAATTTTGAAAGTGGATAGGAGGAGTGTATGATTTTTCTTAAAAGACATGTTAAAGGAGAATGATAGGAGTATAATTTAATCTTTGTTTTAAGCAAGGTTCATAAATCACTAAATACTAAAATGAATGTGAAGCTTGTATTATTTTATAAAAATTTAAGAGGCTTACAATAATTCACACATATATAGAACAAAAAATCTATGTGATTTCTTCTCTGTTTTTTTCCCCCAAAGAAAGTCTACCAGCAATTTTCCATGTGTTTTACCTAAATAAAAATATATCATGTTATCAGCAAGATTGTATAGATTTCGACAGTTTGTCTTCATCTCAAATCACAAATTCAATGTAATTTCTGATCATTAATGAATGGAACCCACAAATGAGCGTCCTTTCTTATCTTTATAACTACTTTTCTGAATTTCGATCCTTCTATGAAAGAGATGTTGCCAGTTTTCTCAAACTTCATTTTCTATTGCAGTGAATAATTTTTTCAGTCTCACTTCTTTTCGAAGAAACTTCATCATCTCAATTCGATTGAACTTTCCAACCATAAAATACGCAAGAGACTGAAATGTGTACTCGATATTTGGTAGTTCTACACAAGCATAATTCAAAATTCATCTTCTTCTTTTTTTTTTTCCCTTCTTTTACTACTCCATCAGGTCCTATTTAGCATATTCCAATAAATAAATCACTCAATTCAAAAAGTTCGTTAAATTAGTTAAAAACGCTAAAACTTCAATAATAAATTTGCGTGAATTTTTCCCTTCAATATATTTAACCCAAAGTTCTCTTTATTTTCAAAATCCATAAAACAATTCCCGACAAGCAAGAGATAAAATGCATGGACTTGTTCTAATTTTTGTTATGAATTAGTTCTTTCTATTTTCAGGACAAGTTAATTTTGAGAGTGGATAGGAGGGTGTATGATTTTTGTTCAAAGACATGTCGAAGGAGATTGATATAATTTAATCTTTGTTTTAAGGAAAGTTTATAAATCACTAAAAACTACAACGAATATAAAGCTTGTTTTATTTTAGAGAAATTTAAGAGTCTTACGTTAATTCTATAATATAGAAGAAAAAATATAGGGAAAATCCACCTCAGGGCCCAAATAACCAAAAAATTGTCAAAAAATACCTAAGAAAAAGTCACATGTCAAAAGAGGCCGCAAGACCTTTTACGGTATTATTTCATATAACGTTAGTTGTCAACGTGTATTGATATAGTTGTTAACGGGTACTGATTTAGTTGTTAAGGGTACTGATTTAGTTGTTAGGATATTGTTATTAACGTTTACTGATTTAGTTGTTAATGTTCTACTAATATAGTTGTTAACGTTTATAAAATAATGTCAGAAAAGGTCCTGGGGCCTTTTCTGACATGTGACTTTTTCTTAGACATTTTTTGATAATTTTTTGCTAATTTGGGCCCTGAGGGGGATTTTCCCAAAAATATATGCCATTTTCTTCTCTGTTTTTTCCCGCTTTCCATAGAATTCTTCCAACAATTTTCCATGTGTTTGCCCCAAATAACAATCTATGACGTTATACGCAAGATTGTAAAAGACTTGGTCAGTTGGTCTTCATATCTCAAATCACGGATTCAATCATATTAATATTTCTGATCATTAACGTATGAAACCCACAAAGGAACGTCCTTTCTTATCTTCCTAGCTACTCTTTTGAATTTTTATCCTTCTATGAAAGAGATGTTGCCAAAATCTAAGGCTTGAGAATATAATTCAGAGAAAATATTCAATCTTATTAATTCTGAAGTGTAATACAGTACTTATATGGGAAAGCATATGACTAACAGATCAGAGATCAACTTGACTAACACGTGTGTGTGAATAATACAGCTGTCAATTACACAGTAACGGATTTGTAACTAAATGAGAACTGATTACATGCACTAATAGATGTTCCCAGTTTTCTCAAACTTCATTTTCGATCTGTTGCAGAGAATACTTTTTTTCAGTCTCAGTTCTTTTCTAAGAAACTTCATCATCACAATCCGATCAAACTTTCCAACCATAAAATCGACAAGAGACTGAAATGTGTACTCAGTATTTGGTAGTTCTACACAATCGTAATTCAAAATTCAACTTTTTTTCATTCTTACTTACTACTCCATCCTCCTTCTATTTATAACATTCAAAAAACTAAATCACACAATTCAAAAATTTGGTTGAAATTAGTTTTAAACAATAAATATGTAAGAAAATTCTATTTATTTTCTCAAAACACGTTATTTATACATGAAGAATGTGAGTGGGAGAGAGAATGAGCAGGAAAACTTATGGGAGAGAATTAATTGAGAAAAAAAAATGAGAGGGACATATAATTAATCATTGGGAAAAATAAAAAGAAAAAATGCAATAAATATTCAAATATTTCCAAAATGAAGCTTATAAAAAAGACTAAACCCATTCAAAAAATTGAAGCTTATAAATAGGATGGAAGGAGTATATAGTTTTCACAAAATGTTAAAGCTTCTCTTTGCAAGCAAAGTGTGCGTGTTATAGCACAAGAGAAGGTAAGTTCAAAAACTACTTAATACAAGAGCTTAAGCGTAATGAAGGGGCATCATCCAGAAAATAAGAATACAGTCTTGTATGTTTTTTCAAACAAAAAGTTATCAAGTATAGTTAGTTTTTTTGGTCAGATATTTAATATAGTTAGATTAGATTAGTCAATAGAATGACTAATTTATTAGTAACAATTTTGTAAAGTTTTTTTTTTTTTTTTTGATTAAATGAAAAGGAAAATATGGATCCAATTTTATTGGTAAAAAATAATTGAAAAAACATTCATCCGACCAAAAGACTCTTGCTCACCTATTAATGAATCAATTAGTCGACATACTAAAAGACTCATGCGTAAAATCATTGGTTACTCAACACAAGTAATTAGTGCCACGTCATAGACAGAAGGATTGTTATCATTAACAGATTAAACGATAGGGATTCAATAAAAAGAAAAAATATTATAGGGATCTCATTCAAAATCTGATAAAACTATAAGGATTGTCAGCAGTGGTGGATCTTGGAGAAAATGTTTGGGGGCCAAATGTATACTTATTAACTAATTAAAATTTTTTATGATTATATAACATTTTTAAAATATTATATTAAATTTGTTTTAAAAAATTCTGAGGTTTGTCATGATTTCTTGGACCGTTGATATTAGGAGTAAAATAATAATAATTTGTTAATTATTTATACAAATTATTTCTTGGACTTTTGATACTACTTGTTCTTACTTTTGCATTGTAGATGTTTAAAAAGAAAATTTGAGATTTTGGAGGGTCAGAATGAATGTTTTGAGGACTAGGAAAAGTTATAGAAAAGTCCTTGGAATTTTTTGAAAATTGTAATTAATGAAGCAAAGGGACTAAGGAAAATTATAGAAAAATACGTATAGTTTTCAGAAATTATAGAATTCTCTACAAAGTTTTCAAAGATTTGTACTTTAGTTCCCTTTTTAAAAAAAACATCTAAAAAAAAAAACTAAACATTTTTTTTTTTTTGTGGGGAAGCCATGGCCCCCCTTGGCCCTAATGAAGATCTGCCATTGACTGTCAGCTTAATTTTTCGTTTAATTTTTTATAAAATAATTTTTAATTTTATTTTAATTTTAAACTGTCCAAACTAAAATCTAGCAGTTTGAATTAATTAAATCAACATCACACTGTGATCCGATAGTTTCAATGATTTCACCCCTACAATATATACAATAGAGCATGAGTCTAGAATGTTCTTAACAAAATAAAGTACCGAAATAAGTGTAAGGAAATTCATTTTAAGAATAAAATTTACCTTCGTTTTTCTTTAAGCAAAGTAACTTCTTTCCTAATAAGTGAGGCAAGCCGATGCTAGAAGAGAGACTTCAAGGACTTCATTAGGAGACGCATGGTCCCAATATATTTGTTCTAACCAATGCACTAATCCATTATAGTGTTTTAAAAAATAAATTTGTCCCTACAAAAGCGTTAGGATTCAAACTCTAACTCTAATCATTTACTTAAGTGACAAGAGCCCAAATAATAACTAACTCTAACTTGAGTTAGTTAATTCTCTCACACACACAAATACATTTTGTGGAGCTAATATATAACAGAACTTTTATAGTATTTCAAAATATAAACAATGGTGCCTGACATAAGAAATGCTTCAAAGGCTTTCCTCCCTTTTATAAGAACGGAAATAAGTTAAATAATTAACCAAGTCATCGTAGCTGTGAAGTCTTTCGACCGTGTTTTTTTGGCCTCTTGTCTTTGCTAGTGAAATAAATACCAAGTCACATCATATCGATCATTGTCAAGTCTATCTAAAGTTTGCCCCTCAAGTCTCTGCTTTTGAAATGAAAACAGACAATTTCACCACACAAAATAATAATAATAAAACCGACAAAGTCATTATCCTAGTTTCAAGTCTTCCTAACCCAACTAGCTTTTTGTGATCATAACCATAGTTAAATCGGAGTCAACCAAATTATATCAGGTTCATATCATCGATCCTTGTCAAGTTTTTCTAAACTTTTTAGCCCAAGTCCTTGCTTTTGAAATGAAAACCGACAAAGTCATTATCCTAGTGTCAAGTCTTTCTAAGCTTTTTATTTTTTCCAAGTCTTTGCTTGGGGAATAAATACCGACCAAGTCATTATAGTTAATTTTCAAGTCTTTGCAATCGTATGAAATGGTGCAGTTGTGGTCCGTGCTTGAGCTAACACGGCTCAATATCTCTACAATGCCTTGGTCTATATGGAATTCGGCCTAGTTATATAAGGGGCAATATGGTCATTTTGAAGGTGCACGAATTAGTTATCTTCAATTTTGTAATTAGTCGTAAAGCCGATTCTTTTATTCAACAGGGAAAAAACGCTAGTGCTTTGCTGGCTTTGTTATATTATATTATTGAGTCAATAAATTTTGATTCATATCAAACTTGTTCAGATTTATCGGGGTTTTTGTCGAGCTGACAAAGAGTGGGATTTGCTTTCTAAGTTCAGATTTAATCATGACATTTACAAAAGTGAGACTATTGTTTGTTACTTTTTTTTTTTCTTTTTGTTTACAAGGCTGATTAAAAAGCTAATCAGAGGAAACCAAACATAGCCGAGCACGTCCTTCTCCTGTCGCATCCGCATGAAGCAAATATAGCATCGCATTTGGTGGTCCCTGAAGGAGATGAAGCCCTTCTTCTAGATCTAGAGCAAAGGTCGCTAGGAAGTCTGCACATTGATTTCCTTCCCGATAGACATGGTTTATTTTAACCCTCCAGTCATAAAGCCAACAGCTTCTGTATTCGCCTGACGCAGCCACTGTTCGCATTAACAGGGCCGCTCTCCTTAACTAATTTCAAAGCTACCATACAGTCAAGTTGAACATCTAATTCCTTATAGCCGTTATTCCATGCCAACTCAAGCCCATCCAAGAGCGCCCATAGTTCCGCGATAAGGGAGTTGCAAATGCCTATATTGCGACAGCATCCCAGCAGCCACCAACCCTCATGGTCTCTAATTATACAACCAGCCCCTGCTTGCATTGTCTCACCCTTGACCGCTCCATCACAATTTAATACCACCCTTGGAGACTGTGGTTTGGCCCAGCAAATTGAAAGGAGGGTCTTGGGAGATATTCCTGTTTCCGTGATATTCCCCTGCAACGCGGCTTGTTGGCTAAATTTTGCAAGACCCCTAACTTTGCGTGCAACCGCATCAGGATGGAGGTGGATCTACTGAAAAATTTCCTTGTTTCTTGCGTCCCAGAGCGTCCAACACACCAGGCCAAACTGAGTTGCCCACTGACTATGGTCATCGTCTGCAGAACCACGTGGAGTAAGATTCTGCAAGAGCCAGTTCTGCAGATCCCCTGGAAGAAATCGCGCCTTCGGATGTGTGGTAAGGTAAGGTCCCACACCTTCTTGGCAAAGGCGCACTTACGCAATACGTGGTCGGCGTCCTCCGTCTCCGTATGACATCGCACACATGCATCAGAATCAGTCATACACCGACGCCTCCTAAGTGCATTAGTCAGCAGACTTTCACGTGCAGCGAGCCATAGGAATACTCGGACTCTTTGTGCACCCCTCCATTTCCAGATGACTTGCCACAGTTGATTCGAGACCTCACCCTCTGAATTATCTAAAGCTCATACGCAGATGCCACTGTAAGTCAGCCATCCGCTAAGTGGTCCCATAAACTAGTGGTATCTCCATCAGTACAAACAGGAGGTTGACATGCTGAGATTCGTGACAGAACATGATCTGGCAAATCTAACCCAATACTGTTCCAATTCCAAGACCCTTCCAAAGTCACATAGTGTCTCACTGGTTTAGACAACTCAGCCTGCGTCAAGTCCTTAAATGTCAAGTGGTTTAGGGGACCAACCTCCAGAACCTAGCTATCACTCCAAAAACGAACATGTGACCCATCTCTGATTGACCAGCGCATACCAAGGTCCACCTCTCCCTAAACGTGCTTCAACTGTCTCCACAAATAGGAAGGTCGCCCTACCGGTTTAGGTGTCTCTAACCATTCGTCCACACCATACTTCCTCCGTAAGACTTGGACCTACAACAAGTCAGGTCGTGTCTTGAGTGCAAAAACCAGCTTCATAAGAAAGGCGATATTTTGCTGTTCCATTTTTTTAAAGCCATCTACACCTTCAACCGTGGCTGACACATATCACCCCAATTGACTAGACTTGGTCGTTGCTCCGTAGCTGTTCGGCCCCATACAAAGTTCCGGATATGGCGCTCAATACGCTGGCAAAGACTAGAAGGTATCCTTGTAGTTTGCATCGTGTATGTTGGTATGGCGGATAAAACCGCTTTGGCAAGAGTGAGGCGCCCCGCTAATGATAGTGATTTAGCCGCCCACCCTGATAATTTGAAAACTTTATCCTCAACGTAGGCATACGTTGCGGTATGGACCCTCTCATGCAACAAAGGAACGCCCAAATACTTACACAGGTCCTCCGTTTTGCGAAATCCCAAGTCGTCACTGATCCTTTCTTGCTTACATAACGGTGTGTTCTGTGAGAAGAAAATTGCCGACTTCGAGTTACTGACTTTATGTCCCGAGCTAGAGCAGAACTAATGTAGAACACTATTAATTAAAGGGATTGGGGATCCTATTGTCGAACTAAAAAGTAACAAGTCATCTGCAAAGAAAAGATGGGAGAAGGGTGGCCCATTCTTCCCCAACTTGATTGGCTGCCACTGTCTTCCTTGCACTTTCATGGTAATCATTTGAGAAAGCCGTTCCATACATAAGACAAAGAGGTAAGGAGAGAGAGGGTCCCCTTGCCTAATCCCCTTAGTGGGTGCAAATTGCCGAGAGCTAACTCCTTTCCAAACCACTTTCATACTACATGTAGTTACGCATCTCATCACTGCACGAACAAATTTTTCAGGAAGTCTCGCATCGAAAAGAGTCTCCTCAATGAAGTCCCATCGTAAGCGGTCATATGCCTTCTCCAAGTCTACCTTAACAACCCATCCAGCTGTTGAACCACGTTTGAACCTCATGGAGTGTAATACCTCTTAAGCGATTATTATATTATCTGTAATCTGCCGCCCTGATATAAATCCCGCTTGATTAGGTAATACTAATTTCGGGAGCCAACCTTTGAGACGATTGGCTAAGACCTTGGTGATGGTTTTATAAGGAGCCGTGCATAAGCTAATCGGTCTAAACTCCTTGAGGCATTCAGGGTTCCGGATTTTGGGTATAAGCGTGATGAGAGTCTCATTCAAGCCTGGGTCTAGGATACCAGACTCAAAGCAATCAGTAACCATCTTGCACATCGACTGTCCCACTATCCTCCAACTATTCTGGAAAAACATAGCATGAAGGCCATCGACTCCTGGTGCTTTAAGGGGCTTCATCTGGAAGAGGGCAGTATGAATCTCGCTTGGTGATATTAAAGCAGCCAAAGACGAGCGCATAGCAGATGTGATGCTTGGAAACAATCCTTTACCAGAGTAGGGTGGGACTTGGGCAGAATCTCTGGAGTAGAGGTTGGCGTAGAAATTAAAAGCCCATTGTCGTAAGGTTCCATCATCGGTACTCTAACAACCAGTATCGTCTCGAAGCCTTATAAAAAGATTTCTTCTACTTTTGCGGACGGCTTTGGCATGGTAATAAGTAGTGTTTCTGTCGCCAAAGTTGATCCAATCGCACCTAGCACGTTGGGCCCAAGTCAAGCTTTCCTGTTCACATATGAGTTCAAATTCTTTACGTAGCTGCCTTTCCAAATGATCAAGATGAGAGGAGGGGCGTGTCTCCTGTGCTTTTTGTATGCCCCTTAACCGGGCCAAAATGCGGCGCTTGCGATGCATAATGCTTCCAAAAACATCGTGATTCCATTTTTGCACTGACGCCCGAACCGTTCAATATTATCCTTCGTGGATACTGCCGATGACCAACTATCGCTTACTACCCGCTCAAAAGATTCCGCTGCGTCCATGCCGCCAAAACCCGAACCGCCACCGCCTTCTGGGGGAGACGGTCCTCTTCACAAACATGGATACGATGGGTCTATGATCGGAGCTAAGCTTGGTAAGATGCTGCACCTGTGTATGACAATAACAATTTAACAAGTTAGTGTTCCCCAGCGCGCGGTCGAGGCGCTGTAGTAGAGTCCCCCGACGCCACGTAAATTTCAGGCCTGAGTACCCCAAGTCCATCAAACCACTAGCAAAAAGAAATTGTTGAAACAATGGACAACCACGTGCATGAGTACCAATGACACCAGTTCTATCATTGCTATTGAGAATGGCATTAAAATCCCTCGCTAAAAGCCAAGGGCCCACTATAGACTTCGCCACTGTTGTCAGCGACTCCCATAGGGCTTTGCGTGGAATGGCGTTAGGGCTGCCATAGACCGCAGTGAAGGTGATCTTATTTGTCATCCCTTGCGCACCTATCTTGGTGTGAATGAATTGAGCGTTACATGCTTCAACCGTGACAGCCAAGGTATTCTTCCATAATAACCATATGCCACTTGAGTACCCTCTCACCTCCAACCTGTAGGAAAAATCAAAGAAGGACTGTCGGATAAATCTATCAGCTTTTACACCAGCTGGTACAACCAAGACAATCATATCAGGACGTTGTTCGGTCATAAACTGCATAAAGGTGCCAAAGAAGCTTCTACTTGTAGTTCCTTGACAATTCCAAACAAAAATTTTTAAACCCATAAAAACCATAATATTTCTGCAAGCATTCCTGATCTCGTAGGATCATCATCATATCCATCCTTTGTAGGAGGCAACACAGCCGAGCACCCAGGAGATAGTGCTGTGTCGTGTATGGACACCAATTCTTCCCTGATAGTGGTTATAGCATCCTGAGATAATGGGGTCCCAACCAGTTTCTTCTTGACTTTTAGAGTTCTTTTGCTATTCGGTTAGAGCTTAATACCATGTGAGACGTGGCGTTTATGTGTTTCTTTAGCAAGCTTATTTTCCTTCCCCTGTCGGTTGCTATCTTTCATCTTTACTAACATAGTAACACTAGGCATGGAATTCTTTGTGGCAAGGCTAATGTCGTCCAGCGCCTGCCTGCTATCCTGGAGAACCATTACTGTATGCTTGTCACCCTCTAGAGAAGAGGTGGTTCTAAGCGATTGGAGGGTTGACTTTGATTGGCTTGAGATATCTACCACGTCTTGTACCTTCTATTGAATAGTCACTCCTACTGGACTAGGGTCTACCGACGGACTTACACCGCTACCAGATTGCTTATTGAAATCTATAGCCTGAAGCTTCTCATCCTCCACGTGCTTATCATTAGAAACAGGTGCCGGTTCTGTTAGTATTGCCTTGGGCTTGTACACTTGGGTGACCTTTGCTGACCCAAGCTTTGGTCCGTGAGAATTGGGCCTTGGGCGGACTATAGTTACATTCAGATTCTGCGTATCCCTTTTATCTCCATGAATGCTCACGTGATGAGATCTGTCACTCGCCTTCCCTGCTACACTAGCGGTCAAAACGCCTTGATCTTTGTGCGATGATGGGGTAATCGAATCCTCACAATCATAAAGGGCATTAAATCTAGAACCCTTAATCATCTCTAGTTCCCCTACATTGGTTTCTTTCTTCTTTTGCTGTTTGTTGCCTTTTTTAGGGTATTGCACCAACATCCAAGATCCATACGGTGATGGGGTTGCCGCCGTCGTATCGCTAGTAGCTGGTCCATCGTATGCCGCTCTCAACGGACCTGAAGAAGGCGGTATTCCATTACCTTGAGGTCGATCATTAGCCTTAGATTGGTTCTTATTCCCACAACGATGCTTTGAGTAGCCATACTTGCCACAAGAAAAACAAATGAGTGGCAAGCCCTCATATTCAATCCGGTAGGACCTCCCATCTACTTTTATGCAAGGGATTAATGGGTTTGATAGGTCGATGATGATTGCAAGCCTTGCATACTTGCCTCGGCCCCGCTATTCTATCATATAATCGATCTTGACCACCTCTCCAAGTAACGCTCCATTCGCTCTGAGGGTGCTCTTGTGATAGTACCGGATAGACAGGCTGGGAATCTGAAGCCATGCAACAACTCGTGAGACGGTGGCCATTGTGGGATTAAAGTCCAAAGACCATGATTGAACCGTCAAGTAAGCACCATAGATCATCCACGGGCCACCTGTAAGAGCCTTCATGTAGTCTTCTTCTAAATCAAAAGTCGCACAATAAAAACTCCCATCCATGTCCACCAGTTGATAGGACCCTTTCGTTTTCCACAGTGACTGTGTTCTGTTCACGAGGTCATAATAGGTGATCGAACGGCCTAGCAGTTTAATGACCAAGGAGCGCTCCATGCCCTTAGCAAGAAAAGCCTTGACCTCGTGTGAAAACTCGATGCAAGGAGTGTCTCCTTCTTTATTTGATTTTGCCATTATGCCTACCGCATTTGATTTTCCAATAACCAAGACTTGAGAAGTTTGTTGAATCATACCATCATAAATGATTTGCTTTGAAAGTTTTATGTATGCTTCGTGCTTGTGTGGTACCGTGATTATTACTAAGTGGCTCTGCACTTTATTAGCATTAGAGAATTGCTAAATTCTGTATGCAAAACCTTGAAATTTCGTTGAGCTTTGTGTGCAAAAGTCATTGCTTTATATATATTTTGCCTCTTGTCGCATATCGGTGTTATTGCCAATTGAAGGGAATGAATGTTGATGCTACGTTTTGCGATAAGAATTGGCCAAACATACAAAAACATACTTGTTTAAAAAAAAAAACTAATATAAGGCGTCCCGAAATCTATTTAGGATGTCTCATATGCATAATAGGCGACCTGAATACAATTCAGGTCGCCTATTATGATCAAATAGGTGACCTGAATTGGATAGAGGTCGCCTATTATGACCTGAATACTACGAGGTAGCCCCATAAGAGGCGACCTAAATAGTATTCAAATGCCTCATAAGAGGCGACCTAACAAGATTTAGGTCGCCTCATATTCAGTCGCCTATTATGAGACGACCTCGAATAAAATTCAGGTCGCTAAATATAACCAAAACAACTACGCTCTCCCGCACGTCCCTCAGAAAAGGGACATTAATTGGGTCTTATTTAGGTCATTTTTTAGGTATTTTTTAGTAGTGAATATTGCTTCTGCTGCTGCGTTTTAGTGCAAGTCAAATGGGTTGGAGTTTTGTTGTTGAGCTAATCAACATAAATGGAAGTACTTGGGCTTTTGCGTTTTGGGCTGCAATATGTGTTGGGCTACTTTAAAAATTATCCCACTTGATCCTCTTTAATACTCATCTTTGCAAGTATTAGATAATTATTACAATTAAATCCTTAATCCCATTAAAAGATTTTCTTTCTCAATTAAATTTCTTTAGGCCTTGAAATATTATCTCTAAGATATTATGCCAAAATTTCATAATAAATCTCCATATATTATTCAAACTTTAAAATCCTAAAAGTTGGGATGTTACAAGCGTCGTAATATGATATAAGTGTGTGTTTGTATCTGTGTTTGTGCATTCATACATGGACACAGGCATGTACGTGCATGTGTATTGAATGTAATTTTCTATTTTTTATTCGAAGATGATTTTCCTATATATATGCATGGAAATTCTTAAATCAAATTGACACTTTATTTTATGATAATGTTATACTCCCTTTGGTCCTAATTATAAGACAACATTTGAGAGTTGGTTTTGGTCCTAATTATAAGACAACATTTTAATTTTTGTCAATTTCTTCCTAAAATGCCCTTATTTTATTCTCTTAAGTGCATTTGGTTTTTGGTGAGTGTATATATGTTGATGCGTAAACTCTTATAGTAAGTAAAAATTTTAAATTATTAGATTTTAATTTATTTATCAATCATCTGACATTAATTTGTCAATATATATACATAGACACACACATTTACACACACAGATATATATGTGTGTGTCTATGTAACGGCCCTACCGGCCTCGCCCTTTCGGGTGGCGAGTTAGTGTGATTCTAACAACCCATCTGGATCTTTTCAATTTGGCATATGTGGAAGCGTTCCCAAACACATACTCAAAAATTAGACGCCCGGCCCTATATTATTCGTACGGAAGCGTCAACATACTTCAAGGCCATCGTCATAGCTCTATCAGGGTATCTTTACTCTCTGATCTGCTCATTCTTAAATACGGCAACTTCAAGCACTCCCTTTAATGTGCTGTCTTCAAGTGACACTCCATTCTCAAGTTTGGTGCAACACTTCTCTATCGTGTCCACCTGCCTAGTGGTTGGTTGTGGGGGGTGAGATTATGGGGAATCTCAGTAGCAAACATTACTGAAAAATGCATGTAAGATAAATGCTAGTGTATGATATGCTTGCCTTACATAGGCTCATATTAACATAATGACATTTCTGCATGCTACAATGCTTCATAAAATATACTCATGGCCATAGCATAAATAGAAACAGCTTCAACCATTCAAATATGTTAAACCAGCAAGTAAAGCAATCATGCATATTAACACACAAGCAGATAAATCAATACACGCAAGTAGGGTAAGTCCACTACCTTAGCCTATGTCCTCCGGCTGTACCTTCTCTTTCGACTACGGAGTTGTTTGAAGTATCTTTCATTCGTTTTCATTCTTCTTCTTCTTGACTTCTCATGGCCCTAATCATATGGTCATATTATTAGAGCCATATAAAAAGAATACCTAATGGGTTTTCTTAGCCTCATAGTCTTTCTTACACCCTTGGAGTTTATTCTCATTACTTTGGCCATTTCTTTTTAATTTCGCATGGTAGCTAAAAGCTATCAGCATTTTGGCCTAACTTCGAAAAATCATGAATAATTCTACAGAACTCCGATTGGGGTGGTTCAAAATTCTATGTGTCACTAATTAAGTCTAGTTTCATGTACAAATAATCACTAGACTTATTTCTTGCTGTATGATCCCCAGTTTTTCACTCTTTCTTCGCTGTCCATAAAAAGGTTCCAGCTTAATAGGTCATTTTCAAAAATTCGTCTCTCTGGATACAACTCTAATTAAGGCGTGTGACCTATCAAATTAAACCGTATTATGTCTAGTTCATTTCTGGAAAATTTCACAACGAAACTAGCACATTTACTCTTTCAAAATTGAGCCCAAATACGACTGTGCATTTCTGAAAACTGACAGTGTTTCAGTTTTTCTGTTGAACTTTGGAAATTCATAATTCTCTTTGTACACATCGGATTTGGGTGTTCTTTGGCTCATGATAAAGATCATGATGTGTACTAATTATCCACAAAATTTCAGGGTCAAAAGAGTTCGTTTGCCCTGGTTTTACCTTGCTCAAAGTTCTCTGCTTCAGCTGCAATTCAGTTTTCCAGCAAATGACATCAGCATATTAATCCTGTTCACACATGCACTGTTCATCCACGATTTCACTGTAGCTAACGCCTTTTTTTTGGCTCTGTTTCTGCACTCCAAAAACAGAACAATCAACGTGCATGCAACTCCAAATGGTATTTATGGTCATCACCAAAAACAGAACCATAACCATTCGGTGCTCCTTGATTCCAGAGAACCCAAGGCTTTATACTTAGAAATAGCAAGCACTTGGTTCAGCTATTCATACCTCGAAACAGCAAGCCATGGTTCAGCAGCAATTAATTAGAACCCAATAACACATGCATGTACGTTAAGCTTCAACTTTAGCGACTTTAGAACCTCATGCATGCATGTTAGACCTCAATGCTCTCTATTTCGTGACCCAAGAACAAGGAATATCATTTTCTGTTATTCCTTTAACCCATACCGTAAAACTAAAGAACAGAATCAGTTGAAGCTAGGAGAAAGAGATTCAAAAGCTCACCTTCGTTGACATACTCTTGCATGCAACGTTTAGACTCTTTCTCTTCCAACTCTTGTTCTTGGTCTCACGTCTTTTGCTGCTGTTTTCCGTGTTCTCTCCCCTTCCTCTTCTTCTTCTTTACAGTCCAACCTCTCGTTTTCTCCAACTCTCTCATGCTCTCCATCTCTGATTTCTTGCTGTTCCATGAAGGCCGAACAGATGGAGGATGAAGATGAAGGGTAAGTGGGAGGTGAAGAGGATAGACGAGGGAGTATGTGGCTGCTGAGTTCGAGAACTTAGTGGAGTATGGGTTATTACATGAAGAATGTGCTGTCTTAAAATGTATGAAACAGCTGTGCCTTTGCTGCCAGCTCTTCATCTGCATTTTCATGTTGGACCGAGGAGAGTAACGGACTGAGGGAGTATGTGGAGAGAATTGGGCTGAGTGTTATGCCAAGAGTATGGGCCGAATGAGATCAGAAAGATCAAAGGAGCATATCAATATATGTGTGTTGCGTCTTTGGGTTGTCCAATTAGCAAATGAATATTATTATATTAAAGGAGCTGCCCAAACATGCATGCCTCACGTGATTGCTGAAATTGTGCTTCATGAATGGTTTAAAAGTGATACCAAATATTTTAACCTTGGGTCCCACTAGCATGCTCCAAGTCCAAATTGGTTTTGCATAAATTGAAGCATATGACGTTGCCTGGAAATAATGGAGAATAATTTAACACATAACACCATTAATTCCATATTCTCCTTTTGTTTCTAATATTGAGCCATTTAACTTTAATAATTCTTTCTCCAAAAATTCCAATTAAATATATTCTTGTATTTTTAAATTGAACTTTAAATTTTCCCAAAATTCATTTGCAAGCTTGGGGAAATAAACCTACCATTTTACCCCTTCTTAATTTTGACATTACATTTTCATAATAAATTCTCAAAATAAATCCTTAATCAATTATAAGGATTTGTCTTTGGAAAATAGGCCTTAACTTCCAACATTACTTTTATTAATTGTTCAGCCACATTTCCACCATTAATTCTAACACACTATTTCTAATTTCCAAATTCTAAATTCGGATGTTACATCTGTGTGTCTCAGTATTTATATATATATGTCTACACACAAATATATATAGACATATACACACACATATATATGTGTGTGCGTGTGTGTATATATATATCTATGTATATATGTGTCTGTACATATATGTATATCTTTGTGTGTGTTTGTCAATATGTGTGTTTGTGTACAGATATATATAAATATGTGTATGTGTGTTTATACATATATGTATATTTGTGTATCTATGTGTATGTACATATATGTATATCTTTGTGCGTGTTTGTCAACATGTGTGTGTGTGTACAGATATATATATAAATGTGTGTGTGTGTACACAAATATGTATATAAATGTGTGTGTGGGTGTTTATACATATATGTATATTTGTGTATCTATGTGTGTGTACATATATGTATATCTTTGTGTGTATTTGTCAATATATATGTGTGTGTGTGTACAGATATATATAAATATGTGTGTGTTTATACATATATGTACATTTGTGTATCTATGTGAGTGTACATATATGTATATATTTGTGTGTGTTTGTCAATATGTGTGTGTGTGTACAGGTATATATACATAAATATGTGTGTGTGTGTGTTTATACGTATATGTATATTTGTATATCTATGTGTGTGTGTATTTATGTATATCTTTGTGTGTGTTTGTCAATATATGTGTGTGTGTACAGGTATATATACATAAATATGTTTGTGTGTGTTTATACGTATATGTATATTTGTGTATCTATGTATGTGTGTATTTATGTATATCTTTGTGTGTGTTTGTCAATATATGTGTGTGTGTACACAAGTATATATAAATATGTGTGTGTAGATATATGTACACACACATGTGTGTGTGTATAATATACATATATATACGCACATATATATATATATATATGTGTGTGTGTGTATATTTATATCAAAACCATTATTTTAATTAGAAAGCGTGTTGAAAGAAAAATTTTAGGTCGGAGAAGTATGTAATGGGAGTTGTTAATTCACTTTTACTTATATCCTTTTAAATTTATATAAGGGCATTTTAGGAAAATGAGTAAAATTAACTAATTTAACTTCTCTCCTTAATCTCCCCAAAATCGGTTAAATATGTCCTATAATTAGGACCGGAGGGAGTATATTGTAGTGTGCTCCGCCACTTGGCGCTACAAATTTTTACTTTTTGGATCCAAAGATTTCATTACGATAGCTACGGTATAGATAAGAAGATTTTTGAGGAATTTAATTGGGTAGGATAATTAAGAAGAAGAAAAACATATTCACTTAGATTCCAAAGAATTCATTGAAAATCAATTATACGAATTTTAATTAAGTACTTGGTTTATACTAAAATAAAAATGACTTAAGTTGTTTATCAATATATGAAAATTCTAAAACAAAAATTAGATTATTTATAGAGTTATAAATAGTACATACATCTTGTTTCTTAAACTTTATAAATAGACACGACCCAATTCTAAATTCCAATTATGACTATTTCAGGAAAAATAAATAAATTCTAATTATAACTTTAAGAGTTAATGTTTCTCGCTTTTTCTGCAGAAATATTTTTTCTGCCACACCATATAAGAGTGAGTGGATTATACTAATATTTCTCTCATTTCTCTTTACAATTGGACCAACTCACTCTTATGTGAGTGTGACAGAAAAAAAAAATCTATAGTAAAAATATAAATATTAAACCCTAACTTTAAAACATAAAAGAAATAGTTGGCAATTGAGATACAGCTCCCCTAGTAATTAATATATGTATTGATTGCGAATCAATTGCTTTGCAATAGTTGGATCGGAATCAATTATTTTATTTCTATTTCCAAAAATATGAAACTTAGGTGGTAATGAATACATTGTTTTTGCTGCTTTTTTTCCCCAGAATTGTTTTTGCTGCTTGATACATTGTTTTTGAGGCAATATGTCACCATCATCTAAAGTTTGATATAGGGCCTCTTTGGTTGGAGGGGAGAGGATGGAAGAGAAGGAAAAAGTAACCTTTCCCCTCATTTGACTTGAAATTTTGGAGAGGAGGGGCCTCAAAGTTTTTATCCTCGCCCCTTCAACCCCCTTATTTTGATTTATATAATATTTCAATAATACCTGTAATGAAAAATATTATGATAAATAAAAATAATTTGTTAAAAAATAAAAATATATGACTATACAAAAATGTACTACTTGAGCAAGTTTATTTCACTCTATAAGTTCTTTGAGATTAGCTTGAATGAATTATCATTGGCTCATTTTGATCCTTATACAAAACAATATGAACTGTAAATTCAAAACATAATTCACTCAAGAATTTAGCTAATCAAATGCAAGAAGCATTTACTGACCTTAAGAAAGTGACTAAGTCATGCTCCTATTGTAATTGATGTCCTTAAATGATAACCTATTATGAATGAATTTAAAACACACTTAAAGCATGGCAGGCCCATGTTTCCAAAGATAAAAACCCTCGAAAGAGAAAATGAGGTAGGAATATAGATGGTCAAGTCAAGGATAATCAAGAAAAGTTAGTAGCTCTAGAAGAGCCATATCCTAAAGAGTTATTATTTCTAGTAGAGATATCTCTAGAAGAGAATGTTGTAGTACTAGAAGAGACCTAGGTATTTGACATGTGTGAAAATAGTAAGATCTTTATTATATTATGAATGGAATCCGATGGAACTGAAATGAAGTCAACATTGAAGACATCTTTTCTTATAATGTAGCATATGGTGTAATAAATGATAATGATGATCATGAGCCAAAGTCCATTATCTAGTGCCAACAAAGAAAGGATTTTCCTCCACACAAAAGATGAAATTAACGCAAAATTAAAATCATTGACAAAACAAAAAGTATTTGGATTTATAGTCTGTATACTTGAAGATGTAAAGCTAGTTGGATACAAATGGGCCTTTGTACTAAAGATAAATAAAAAGGGTGAAATTATAAGATATAAGACATGTTTTATAGCCTAAGGATTTACACAAAGACTTGGCATCAATTTTGACTACTTTTTGATATATCATTAATTAGCGTAGAAGAAAATGAAGTGCTTGATTTGTGCCTAATGGACTTTTTGACCGCCTATTTTTCAGCTCACTTAGCAATGATATTTGTAAAACCCTAAAATTCATATTCATTATAAACATTATATGTTGGTAAGTAATACCTATTAGAAATAGGTGAATATGTGGTCTCAAAATTGAGTAACATATTTATGTTAATTTAGGGAATTTTCTCTAAGAATTAAGATAATCAAAAACCAAATTCTCTAATTTTATGTTGGGATCATAAATTGCCCTATAATTATTGAATTAACACATGGTGCATAAATGGCCATGAAAAGCTAAAAAGTTGTAAGGAAATAATTAAACCAATTAGAGAAAATTGCCAACAATTAGTGGATAATTCAATCTATGTTAATTGAATTATTTTCATAAACATTCACAATTAATTTAGTGGCATATATTAAAGGCATAATTAAGGATGTATTACCTTAATTAAGAAACAAGGGCTAGTGAAGGGCTAGGATTAGCATGGAAGTGGTTTCTAATTAATCTTAGAACCAATCATATTTTGACAATTACACTTAACTACTTTATTAGGGATGCTAATTAAGATTAGATATGGAGGGCTAAGATTAAATTTAATAAAGCCAAATCCAAAAGCCTTAATTAAGCCTCATAAAGCTTAATCCATGAGAAAAGGTTTTGACCAATGAGAGAGAGAGAGAAAAAAGAATTAAAGCAAATTGGATAATGGTTTGAAATCCAAGAAATATCGATGTACATAGTAAAAACTCAAAACAACAAATAAAGTGAGAATTTATACAAATTTAAATAGTTGTGAAGAAGTAGGAACCTTGGAGAAAATATAAAGACTTATCTTGAACCCACATAATTTAACCTCGAAAGTAAGTCTAGTAAAGGCTATTTTTGCAAACGTTGAAGAATAAGCTTAGTACAACCGGGAAATCTAATTAGACCATAAATCTTGATATCCAACTACTAATCAAGATACATACACAGAATTCAAAAGTATTGGTAATTGATCAAGCAACCAAAAATAGATTTCATTAAAGTAAATTAATCAACAATGACACCTAAGCTTTGATGATGTCATCAAGATGACATCACAAGGATGACATCACAAGAGCACATGCTTTATAATGAAGGGTGAGGATTAAAACTTCTTGATTAAGTTTAGATCTAATGGTTGATATTAAGGAAGAGGCAAATGGTGGGGCCCACATTGGGCTTGAGATTACCATTTTAACCTTGAGATTTTCCCTATAAATAGAGGCCTTACCTCTCCTCATTCTTCACACCAAATCAACCACCAAGTGGTGATTTCTAAGAATGAGGAAGGAATTCAAGAGCTTCAAGAGGTAAGATTGTCTTTAGTTTTTAGTTTCTAGTCTTTAGTTTTTAGAATTCTTAGATAGAAGTAGTGTAGATCTTAAATATTCTAGAATAAATTTTATTTACATGTTTTTATGGTCAAAATTGTCTTAGTCTCGAAAAAATGATGAGAGAGGTTATATAGAAAAATTTTTGGAAGGAAATCATCAAAGTAACGAAGTTACAGCGAAATTTCATCGGTTTTGAAAATTCTGGAATCAGTGATGAATATGCCAAAATTTCATATTGAAAATATAGTCGCAAAATTCTGGGAAAATGCATGGTTAAATTAGACTCATAGGGATTTTTAAATATTCCAAGAACATGTTAAAATGATTTCTGTAGAGGGAGATAAAAATTCTCAAAGTTGGGCTACGAATTTCTGGAAAAATTCTGGGCGGAGGATCAAAACTTTAAACCTGGGAGTATTCCGTGTAATCTGGGAAAAATTGATTATTTTTACCTGAAAATATACATCTTAAGGATTCCAAGGAATTTTACGGATCCTCGTTTCAATTTTTCTAGAATTAATTATGATTTTTCAAAGTTAGATAAAAATCTGTCCAGAATTCTGGACCAGCGTTTTTGAAGAATTAAATGTGATAAGTTGAGAGATAATCCTACCAAGGGTAAAAAGGTCATTAGTGACTAGGATATCTGCTAGGAAGTTATTGGGAATTAATAGATATGACATTACCGTTATAGGTTGAACACGATCACAGTCCAAACGTCAACGTACCGACATCACGACTAAGGTACGTCCGCGTCTTCAAACTTTAACTCGATGTGTCTTGTATGCATATATGTGATAGAATGATTTATGAAGTGATGGATAAGACTAGGTCTTGGGCCAGGCACTGTGACTAAGTTTATGGGGCTTAGATCACCTATTTATACATTCAGCTTTATACGGGTTATAGTCTTGATAATGCCGTTGAGTTTTCCTAGCGCTGAGGACACGAGGGGCCATCGTGGCACCGGCTAGTGCAAACAAGGATGACTTTACATGTCTTTGTGTGCTATGTACTTGTTGATATGTTAATCTTGCATCTGCTGTGTGCTTATGTATTGATTACTTGCTGTAATGTCATGAATATCTCGTCATCCATATATCGTATTACGAGCACCGAGGTTCAATGGGCATTGAACCTCGGCTCTTAACATAGCCTCGGGTCGAGGACGAGGATCGAGGAGAAAGGCAAGCGGCACGCATAAGGACTCAGTGAAGACTTTCTTCTTTTGTTATTCACTTTTGAAAACACTCGGTATAACGTACCGCTACTGTGATCAGCCAGACTTACGGCATTTTAAATATAAATATCAGTTACTCAATCGCTCCGATGCTCTACTCTGATAAAAAAAAAATTATTCCGCTTTTGAAAATGGGATGTTACAATATTTATATGAAAGTCCCTGAAGGATTTAAGGTTCCAAAAGAATCCAATTCAAGTTCTCAAGAACAATACTCATTTTGATGAATCAGTTTTCCCCTTAGGGGAGAAAACAAGCAGTTTGGTAAAGAGATTAACTGGAATAAATTATCATTGGCTTACTTTGATCATCGTACAAAAAAATGTAAATTGGAAGTTTAAAACATAATTCATTAGCATAATTTAGCCAATCAAATGCATGAAGTATTTACTAACCCAAAGAAAGTGACAATGTCACATCTCGTAGTTACTAACGCTCCTATCAAAATTGTTGTTCCTAAAAGACAACCTATTGTAATTGAATCTAAAGCACACCTAAAGTGAGGAATGCCCATCGGCTCCATAGATAAAAATCACTGAAAGAGAAAAGGAGCTAAGAATTTAGATGCACTACTACAAAATACCTAAAAAACAACCTAAATAAGACCCAATTAACGTCCATTTTCAGAGAGACGTCTGGGAGAGTGTCGTTGTTTTTGTTATATTTAGCGACCTGAATACTATTAAATTTGAATTCAGATTATTACAAAGCAATTAATTACTAGGAGAGCCAATTCAGATTTGATGATGCTATGTGGTTGGAAGTCATCGGAGCTTTAAAGCGACTGAGAGTATTCACAATACCTCTGATCAAATATGAAGGGGATGAGGGGTAGGAGGAAAATCTGGTGCCTTTTTTGGGAAATGAGTCGTCAAGGAATCCGACACAGCAGGTGAATGGTCGCAAATTCTTGAGCAACGGGCACTGCTGTATCTTTTTCTCGGAAATTCAGTTTTGCTCTGTTTCCTCAGAATCTCAATGCAGCTTCATCGTAACCTCTTACCACCACTTTTGCCACCATAGCCACCGCTTCCACCACTGTGTTAGCTGCGACATTCATATCCTTTCTTAGAATATGTCACATTCAAACACGTGAGATGTGGAAGGATTCCCAACCTCAGTACCAACATAACACTAATGAAAACATAAGGCTTGCTCATTAAACATCATCATAAATGCACAAATGCCATTTCAAGATTATTCTTCCATCACATTGATTTATGGTTGATTTTAGAGTAAAGTGATGTGAGGGTGTGTATAGAACTTGCACCTGAAGATGATTTGTTCTTGAGAAGGAACTCTAAGTCACTGAAAGCTCCATAGACAGAGCTGTGTTGGGCACGTGCTGCTTTGTGGCCAACCCAAGAGGTGTGACAGATCCAAAGGTAAAGCTCTACAACGGTGGTCCGAAAAAATGGATTAGACAATAGCCAAAAAAACGTAGATGTACGAGAAAAATAACATGATGGTGTAAGTTTTGCGTATATTTATGTTTTCATCCATCTATTTATAATATTCTTGCAATCGTCCATTAAGAGTATATTTATGTTCATGTTTGAATTCATCAATGTCATTTTCTAGTTCTTCTTCAAAGATAACTTCCCCATATAATATATATATGAAAAATTCTTTAATCAAATTTACACTTCATTTTATGATAAAGTAGTATATAGTAGTGCGCGCCGCCACATGGGTGTGGAAATTTTTTGTTTTTGGGTCCCGAGATTTCGTTGCAATAACTACTGTATATGTAAGAAGATTTTTTAGGAATTTAATTGAGTAGGATAAATATGAGTAAGGAAAACACACTTTGATTCCAAAGCATCTGTTGAAAGGAAATTATATGAATTTTAATTAAGAACTTGGTTTATACTAAAATAAAAAGAAATTTAGCTGTTTGTCGAGAAATAAAAATATAAAAATTCTAAAAAATTAAATTATTTATAAATTATAAAACAATACATACAGCTTGTTTCCTAAATTATGAATTCAAAATAGAAAAGATTTTTTTTTTTTTTTTTTTTTTTTTTGGTTGAAAGACAAAATAAAAAGTTTGCAATTGAGTTACATTACAGCTCCCCTAGTAATTAATTGCTCTGTAATAATTGGAATAGATTATACTTACTTCCCAAAACATAAAACTTGGATGGCAATAAATATATTGTTTTTGCTGCTTGCACAGTAGTACAATAAACAACACCTAATCTTCATCAACATTATTCTCAGACCAACAACACTTTTCCTACTCATATGTCTTCATTTTTCAAGGCCAACCATCTGAAGCACAAATAGCAGTTACTGTTGGTATTTCATTTTTTATTCTAATTATGTCAAAATTTTCTTGGATTGCATAATCCCTTGAAGCATTCCTAAACTCATTCACATTGATAAACAACATATCTTTTTCCAAATGCACTTTACCATTAGCATCATAATCAAATCTTTGTCCCTTGACATTCTTAACAATATCAAGAATTTCAAGCTTTTCCATGTCACAACCACTTGCAGAATTTTCACTACCTTTAATATCAATTTCAGATTCACTACCTTCACTGTCTTCTACATCATTTAAAATAGAATAATCAGCAATCCTTTCTCCCTGTCCAAATTCTTCTACTTCGTTATCATTATAACCTCTTCTTCAGTATCAATATATAATTTATCAAAAGGAGGTTCACTTTTATCACAATTATCAATATCTTCAACAAGAATAATATTATCGTGCAAGGATGAAAAATTTTAAAATTAAAATCAAAATAGAATTGCAACAACATATTTTATGATGACATAAAATTTTTGCAAGGACGACTTTTGGTGGACTAGTGTTCTATGATTTATATATATAGATTCTGTGTATATTGCAACCTAACTCTCATTCATTATTTCAATGCAACTCATCACTAACTGTTCTTCTATATATAATCGAATCGATAATCCCAATAAAAAAAACATTTTTTTCGGAAAAAAAGGAAAAGATCAATGCCTTTTTCATGCGACAATACAATGGATAATTATATATGTAATACCCAAAATTTATATTTCTCTTGAATATTATATTTTGGCAAATAAATAGGAGGTATGTTGTCTCTAATTTTAGTAGTTTATTTATTTTCTTGGGTAAAATTTCCTTGGAATTTAAAGAGGCAAGAATCCAATTTTCTAATTTTCATTTAGGGATCATAAATTGCCCTATAATTATTAAAGTAATACATGGTGCATAAATGACCATAAAAAGCCAAAAAGTTGTGAGAAAATAATTAAACCAATTAGATAAAATTGCCAACAATTAGTGGATAATTCAATCTACATTAATTGAATTAATTTCATAAACATTCATAATTAATGTAGTGGCATATGTTAAAGGCATAATTAAGGATGTATTACCTTAATTAAGAACCAATGGCTAGTGAAGGACTAAGATCAGCATAGAAGTGGTTTCTATTGAACATGATTAATATTGTAACCAATCAAATAAGCCTAATAAATATTAAAAACACCTTGTTAGTAATAATTAGCCAAAGAGTAATTAAATCCTCCCTAATTTCTTGTAAGGGGCGAATTTCATGAAGGAGATGGATCAAAAGATTAAACAATCATATAATTGAGAGCACATGGGACATAAGATAAATATCATCAATAGTAGTAGGATATTTCCAACATAAATTAAAGGCTTGGATTAAATCTAATAAAGCTAAATCTAATGGCCCTAATTAAACCTCTTAAAGCATAATCCTTGTGAAGCAAAAATCCACCAATGGGGGACTTGTCTTCTTGAATTTGTGAGACAATAAAAACAAAAATCAAGAGTACATGGGGGGAGGAGTGCCACGGTTTCACCAAGAAAAAAAGCAAGGAGAGTTGATGAAAATTAATCTAGATATTTGCTTTGCCTAATGAACATGTGTTATAAAATAAAAGTCAAGCTTAAGTACATGTGTAAGGGATATTTGGTAAAGTGGAAGAGGATAATGAGAGAGAAAGGGGGAGGAGGTGGCATGTTGTGAGTGTGTGTGTGTGTGTAGTGGGAAAAAGTAGATATTTGAGTTTAATCCAGGATTAGCAAAATTGACCAATGGGAAACTTCATAACACCACTAATATAGATCCTTAGTAAATTAAGTGGATCAATACATAGATTAAATATAAGGAGTTAATCAAAAACAAGAACACATACTAAGCTTAGGGAAGAAGTAACATCACAATTGTTAACCAACAAATACAATTAAGTCTAAAATGATAAGAGGGCAATTAGATACTCCTAATTAAGCCATGATATTCAAAAATCACAAGGCTAATAAAGGGACTTGAATAAACTTCAAATTAAACCCTAAAAGCATTTTTGCTTAGTTGATAACCAACTACCAATTTCATCTAATTACAAACACACTTAGAGTAACTAGGAATTTAAAGCACAAAATTGGAGAAAAGATGATGAGAGGTGGCGTTTTTTTTGGCTTGAAGAAGGAGGCAAGAATTGTTTATATTAAACAAAACCAAACATGGGATAATGGCATTAAATTTTGGAAGAGGATAAGGTACCTTTAGATTAGAGTTCATAAAGGAAATGGAAGAGTATAGAGTGGAGAGAGAGGGGGCGGTTTTGAGCAAGGGAAGGTGAGGATGAGAGCTTGATGATTAACCTAGATCCAATGGCCAAAATACAAGATGAGGTAGGTTTGAAAGAATTACCAAAAGTGCCATGACAAATTGCTATAAATAGGCACCTTGTATTCATTCATTCTTCACACCAAAAAAGCAAGAGCAATCTGAAAGTAGAGTGAAGTAAGAGTGAGTGGGAAGTAGCTTGAAGGGGTTAGAGCATTTGCAAGTAAGTTCTTTAAGTTTTAGTTCTTAAATTCATAGTTAGAAGTAGCTTTGATCTTAAATGTGCTAGATTAATTTTAATATCATGTTTTTATAGTAAAAAATAGTGATATTTTGAAAATTAGATGAACCATTTGGTATAACAAAATTTTTGGGAGTTGAAAAGCAAAGTAGCGAAGCTCTGACGAAAATTCATCGATTAGAAGTTTCTGAGATCAGTAGCAAAAATGTCATACTCTTATGTTGAAGATGAGATGCTAAAATCCTGAAAATATTCATGGTTAAAGTAGACATATAGATATTTTTAAATATTCCAAGAACATACTATTTTGAATTTTCTGCAGAGAGATAAAAATTTCCAAAGTTAGGCTACGTTTTTCTGGAAAATTCTGGGCAGAGGTTAAAGAATAATAAATTGGGAATGATTCACTAATTCTGGGTGAAATTAAGTATTTTTACTTAAAAATAGACGTGTTAATTATTCCAAAGAATTTTACGGATCCTCATTTTGCTTTGTTTAGAATTAATTATGATTTACCGAAGTTAGGCAAAAAATCTACCAAAAATGCTGAAATAACGTTTTTACAAAATTTAAGGGATATAATTGGGATAATAAATCCACCAGGGGTAAAAAGGTCATTTTTGGTTAAGATATCTCTTAAGATATTAGTTATAAGATATTAATGCAAGAAATGCTGTTATAGGCTATCCAAGTAGGCGTACCAGCACGACATACCGTCGACCGAACGAGGTTAAGGTACGGACACGTATTGTAACATTAACTCTGCTGCTTATTGTATACTTATATGTAATAGATGATTTCATAGGGTCATGGATAGGACTCGGTCTTGGATCATGTATCATAGTTAAGACTCGGTCTTACACACTCAGCTATGAACAGGTTATAGACTTGATAATACCGTAAGATTGTTTTCCTAGCGCTGAGGACACGACGAGCTATCGTGGCACCGGTTTGTGCAAACTTGGATTGACCTTACATGTGCTGTGTGCTATGTACTGTTGTGTTATTAATCTTGCATCTGCTGTGTGCTTATGCGTTGATTACTGCTATAATGTCTTGAATGTCTGTTAAGCATATACTGTATTACTTAAGCATGATGTTAACTATTACCTGAGGTCCGATGGGAATTGGACCTCAGCTCTTACTATAGCTTCAGGGTCGGGAGGACCAAGAGCAATCGACAAGGGCAAGCAGCCCGCATAAGGGACTCGACCGGAGATATATTTTGAAGTTGTACTTATAACGTTACATAGTTATACTTTTGAATTATGGAATCAATGTATAACTATAATGACCATCTGAATACACTACAGTTACTATTTTGTTACTTATCAGTTACTCACCTCTTTGCTCCGATGCTCTACTCTGATTAAAAACAAAAAACAAAAATTTCCACTTTTAAAAAATTGGGGGTGTTACAATATATTTATATATCACGCACAATGCTTCATTTTATGAGAAATAAAAGACTAATGAATATTTGATTTACATTGTTTAATGGGTTTGAATGAAAATTTGATAAGCTTTGTACTTTTTTGTTTACATGATCTATTGCAGTTGTCTTCTCCATAGCTGTTATTGTGGTTCGTGTTTTTTCTTCCAGAAGTCTACAAACTGTCGAGTAAAACTAGGGATTTAGTATTAAGGGTAAAATAGTAAAAAATAAATAAATTATTTTTACATAAAATTTAATTAAAAAATATATTTTTAAAATATTCCTAATGGAGTTGATTGTTTGGATTTAAGTGTATGTTTTCAAAATAGAGGAGAGGTGTAACATCCCAAATTTTGGGATTTGGAATTTTAAATATTATATGAAAAATTAATTATGAAAATTTGGCTTAAAATAATTATGAGAATAATTATTCAAAATTTAGATAGTTTTCCCTTAATTTATTTTGGGACAAGAATAATTCTAAGTAGGGAATAATCTAGGTCTAAAAATTAATTATAGAAATAATAATTGGACAATTAGGAATTTATTTTCCTTGTAATATTTTAAAAATAAAACCCAAGTAACACATAGGCACATACTCATTTAGCAAAACAAGTTAATACTCTGCAATTGCAATTGTTGCTCCAGCCATGTAAGGCCATATGGCCCATAAAAGTAACAGAACCCCCAACCCATTAAAATTGATTCAACCCATTATGCTCCATTCGAACAACAACAAACCACCAGCCTTATATCCTTCAGCCAACCAAATACCCAATGCCCAATTCATTCAAACCCTTTGGCCCAACACATGATAGCACAGTAGAAACAATCTCCACTAAAACGCAATAGCTGGGAAGTCAATAGTAGGGGGCCACGGCGTCACTTGCGTAAACCGTAGCAGCAGATCACGCATCGTCAGAACATCTTATCTTAGTCTCAACTATTCACGTAAAGAAGACTTGGACCATACTTCTCGAGCCTCACCCACGTATACCCAGTGGTTTGTTGCTTCTCGGATTATGTCTCTAGCTCATTATAAAACCACTATTTCCTCCATGTAGTAAAACATGCCATCTCAGTCCGTTCTCCATCTCTTCAGCTTGGACCCTTAGCTTCTATTTAAACGTTACTTCATAGTTTCCTCTATTCATGAAGCTGAGTTGAGGGTCTGAGAAAGAGAGAAACTGAGGTAAGAGAGAGTGAGTGTCCAACCATTACATGCTCTGCGTGTTGGTTCTGAAACAGGGGTTTGGTTTCAGTGAGGGTCACAACTTGCAGACTAGCAACCTAAAGTAAGTCATCGTATTTATTTTCCTATTGGTTTCTTTCATATTCCAATGCAAGTGGCTGAGTAGAAAGCTGTAGGAAATAAGGTTCTAAGTTGCTGCAAGATGAAACTGAAAACAGGGACTTTGGATTATGTGTATGTGTGTGTGTGTGTATGGAATCAACACCTTATTTTTCTACTGGTAAACTGTTGCTGTTGTTCTAAATATATACATTGTGTCTAAGTTGCTGCATGAGAGAAACTAGGAAGAAACTTGCTGTTATTTTCTGGAAAAACTGAATATGCAGCTGGAATAGTAACCTTTGAGTGAGGTAAAACCCAGGCAAACAAAATATTTTGAACCTGAAATTTTGTAGACATATAGTACACATAATAATATTTAAAACGAGCTTTGGATCACCTTAAACGGAGGTCTATAGCTCGAGATATGATTTTCAAAGTTGAGCTAAAAAAACTGTAACAATTTCGGTATGGCTCTGGAGCAGCCATATGACGTTGCATTTCGGTATGAAGTAAACATTTTTTTTTTACATGAAATTTTCCAGATAAATATTAGACACATAGAGGTTTAATTTGATAGGTAATTCATCGAATTCCGATAAGTATTGAGGGAGATATGATCTTCCAAAGTTTAGCCAAAATCTGGAACATTTCTGCACTTCCGGTGAACAATAATTTTCGGGCTTGATTTTTGAAATGGCAAACATTTGAGTTTTTCCGTAAAATTTTTACAATAAATAGTAGACATCTGAAGCTTTCCAAAGAGTCAAAGAACACACAAAACGGACGTCTAGAATGAGAGAAATGATTTTTCAAAGTTAGTCAAAAATCTGAAAGTTTGCTGATATACACGAAAAGGAAAAGCTTTTGCATTGTTACTGATACATATATATGAGTCTACGTTACTTCTTTATGGCTCTCTCTTTATCCTTATATCAAAGTGGAGACTTGACACTTTCAAATTTGAATATGTTTTCTAAATAGGTGGGTGTCTGTTGCTTTCACATGCACCGCCTAGAATTATTTTATTATTCACTCCATTTTCAACCTCATCCTCCCTGTTTGTACAAAACTTATGACATTGACCACAACTAGTTTTAGTATGCTTTCATAGCATACCCTAAAAGTCCTGCATGTAAGTGCAACTGTCCAAATCTTGGAAGCAGTTCTTAGGGTCCAATGCATCCATACTTCATTATCAGAGTTTAAAATAATTTTAAAGAAATAATAATAAAAGAAATAAATAAATAAATAGTCATAGATAATAATATTATTATTAAAAGAGGAATAAATAATAAATAATAAATGGAATTATTAATTAATAGAAAGGGGTATTATTAATAGATAATAATTAGAAAGGGAAATTAATAGTTACAATGATCTTACTTTAGGACATTGAAGAAGTTCGAGATTCCTAACATCCGGGGATTTTATTTATTCGTGAAGTTGAGGTTGGTAACTTAATCTCAAATTCCTTAAAGTGTTTTACATATATGCCTTGTATGTTTATGTATTGTGGATTCTTGGCCGGGTTTGTATGCCCGAGTCTATACGTTCTATTCACTAAGTTGTGGGTTATTGTTTATGAATGATAATGTTGCACGCTTATTTTCCTAACATTGAGGATTCGTGTCTGGGACACGTAGCACTTACAAGTGCTTTCACCGTTAACGATGCATGTACTGGGTACTATGTAGTTGGGTAGCAGTGTGTTTGGTGAATGCTTTCTTTAAATCTGCGCTATGTGAAATATCTGTTTTGTATGATTTACACTTTGAATGTATTACCATGGGATTCATCTTATCAATGATCCCAGTCACACCTAAAGATCTAAGAAGATGCTCTGGATCAGGAAGCAAGGTTGTGCAGCTGGAGTAGCTGAGGAAGACTCTGAAGGAGGGGATCTAATCAAGTTTGAATTTAATACTTTAATATTTGGGAACATATTTGCCAATCGGATCAATGTATGACTAAAATCCTCCAATGGGATTAACCTTGACTATTATCGAATTTTAAATTGTATCACGTTTATATTGCTCCGGGAATTTAAATTAACCAGCATATGTTATCAGTCACTCATTCATCCAAACGTTAGGCATGCTCTCTGTTGTGACTCACTCTGATCTGTGAACACCTTCACTATAATAAATACATACAAATTAGTCTAATAAGAGATTTAGGACATAAATGGACATCATAATGGATGTAGAAATTGGGGCGTTACAAGATGTCTGTGTAATTAAGACAAAACAAGAGAGTGATCAAATGTTTTTACTCTATAATAAATAGCCCGTAATCTTCAACGGCAATCACAAGGATAGGCCCTTCCTAGCTATTCCCAATTAAAATTTCTTATTTTTCTTGTCAATGCCCACTTTAAAATTATAATGAGATCTAGCAGTTCATCGATTCATAGGAAAATGATCATATCTTTACAACACAAAATTTTAATCAAATTAAAACATTTCACCCAAAAAAAAAAAAAAAAAAAAAAAACTAACACACCGAAGCCTCAAAAGCCCTAATGCTCATTGTCAAGTGAAATGAACCCAACATTGACAAGATGATTTGACCATCGAAATTCATAGACGATTGTATTCATTTCAACAAGTACGGAATGAAATAATAGAATAATGGAAAAACATTTATGGGTATTTTTGTTCCAGTGCCCTCCATTAAATATCTCAGATAATGTACTTGCATGATACCTTGGCAAAACGAAATCCTTGCCAAACTTGATTCCAAGCATTTGAAATATCCTTGAAAGCATATTGTGATGTGGTTTATTATTAGTATTATTATATATTTGGCATCAATTTAGGTTTAGAGTTTAAATAATTATACGAGCTAGTAACAGAAAAGAAATACCTGGCAAGAAATTACAGATTATCTTGTATATGTGCAGTTTAATGATGAAATTATATATGTATTTCTACTTCTTAATTAAACAGGGTGAAATTTGCAAAAGAAAAACGTTGTACCTTTTTCTTGCTGTAGCTATAAATACCACTAGTCATCATCAACATTTCATCATAATTTGAGGTTGTTGGATTTTAGGATCTAAATCCCATAGGTTATGAATAAGAAGTCCCACTGGTTCGCCACTACCGGTCGGTTCACCAACGGGTGTCCATCTGATCAATTTTGTCATCTATAAATAGGATGTGCTAGTGACATAAAATCCTAGAGGATATATATAGAAAAACTAGATCTAAAATTAATCTCAAACATTCCGCTCTGCATATTACATTCTATAGACATAGTCTGTGCGATTCTGAAAGCAGACTTGTTGGATTCGCTTGGGTTTCAGATTGAGAGATCCATCTTTTTGGAGACTAATAATCCGCTCTATCCTGGGAGACAATTGCTCATCATCCTTGGGCATCCATATAGAGGAAGAAAAATTTTCTTAAGGACACAACGAAAGTTGGGCCCGGATTTCTTCATAGTTCATTACCATATTCGGCAGTCTTGTGAGTTTTTACTAGTTTTCTTCTTAGTACAGTACTATCGTATGTTTACAGTTATGCATATTAATTACACGATTCTTATCTTAGTGATATTTCTATCTTGAAAGTATTTTCACCAACAATCTTAAGACAAATTTTGGGTAAAGTTGAATCTGTGTTATTTGAATTGATTCTTGATTTTGAAAATCAATTTTGTGAATTAAGTTGATTTTTCAATGATTACGAGATGCGAACACACACATATCTGATATATGCTTTTTGATATGCGATATATGCTTTTTGATATTTGAATTGAATAGAGACATCTGGAAGCCAAGCAATTATTGATACTTTTTATTTATTGCTTTGAATTTGTGTTCAATTTTAAGATTTTAGATTTGATTTTGGAAAATTAAAGTTTCTAAAATTATTATTTTTGTGGATTATATATGCGTAAGTTTGAAATTTCAATATTATGATATGATTTTTGTGGGCATGTATATGTCGACTTGTTTCTGATTTGCATATGAATTAGTAAAAATAATTTTCATGCGTTTCGGAATTAGTTATATATATTTTATTGATGTGCAATATATGTATATATATGCAAATTGTTTAAATATTCCAATTTCCTTGGCATATTTTTAGGAAACATATTCCTTTTGGATCTGTTATGTGAATATTTATTTCTAAATAAAATATATAAGTCTATATATGTTTTAGGCCATGAAATTAGTATAATATAGAAACATTGGATGGAAACTTGTTTTTCTATCGGGAAAGTCATCCTTTGAAGCCTTGTGTTGGGCCACAAGGTAAAGGTGCTTCCTGGCTAGGAAATTGCTGGCATTGTGTAGATCTTGGGAAAAAAAATGAATAGATAGACACCAAGAACACAAAAAATTGACACTTTGAAAATGCTAGTTAAGGAGGATTGCAGTGTTGGGTTCGAAAGACCCGACTAGAGGATCCAACTGGGTCAAAGAACCTGGATGGAGGTTGAAGAAGGGTTAAACGACATGTTGTTTTGGAGTCCCTTAGAACGACACATTGTTTTGGATATGTGCGTTGCTTCAGCCATGGAAAAAAAATGTGTGTTTCATTTATTATGTCATATATATATAAAAGACGTCTCCTGGTGGTGGAAGCGGTTAAATGAAACGGATAGTTTCATTTAAATGATTATTAAAAAAAGGGGTCAAGTCCTTTTAAACGGTGTGTTCACTTAAAAAATAAAAATATATAAAAGAGAAATGTCTCTTCTTGTGAAGCGGTGGATGTGCCCATAAAAATAATATGTTATTTAATTATTTATATATTGATTACTTGCACGGGGAATTTACATACGTTGAAAAATTCAATTATCTTTAGTTAATAAATATATTAGCTTTGTATGATAAGGTAGATAATAAATCTCCTACTATCTCTCCCTACTTTAATGAGAATTTGATGAATATTAAATTCATAAAGTAAAGATAATATGTAATACCGGATAATTATCTATCTAGAATACTATATTTTAGCAAATAATACCTATTTGGAAATAGGTAAACATGTGGTTTTAAAACCTTATAGGATACTTATTCTATTGTCTAGGAAATTTCTAATGAAATTAGAGGGATTAAAGTGTCAAAATCCCTAAATGCAATTATGGGCCATGAAATGCCCTGAAAATATTATGGTAAATCCCAAGAGGCAATAAAATATTTATTGAAAATTAGAAAGTATGTTGTCTCTAATTTTAGGAATTTTTGGGATTATTTCCCTTGAAAAATAATGAGGCAAAATTAAATATAATTTTGGGGGCATAAGTTGCCCCATGATTTTTAATATGATATGTGGGACATAAAATACCAATGTCAATGAAATAGTTGTGAGAAAATGATTAATCCTAATTAGGAAAATTATCAACAATTAGAAAGTGATTAGTTAAGTAATTAATGGCTAATTGTTTAAGCACGAACAAGAGAATATTTAAGGTAGATTATGGAAAATCCTTTAATTAAGTGTTCATGGCTAATATTAGCATAAAATGTGCTTGCTAATCAATTAGAAAAGATTAAGAAAAACTGGTGAGATTAAGAACATGAAAACCCTAGATCCTAAAAGATTGCTAATCATGGGATTAAGGCTCTAATTAAGCTTCTAACCAATTTAGATAAATAAATAATAATAATAATAATAAAGGGAAGAGAAAACCGAAAGTTGAGTGTGAAAAGGGTTGTGGGTTTTTTCAAAAATAATATCATGATATTTTGTTAATTAAATAATAATATAATTAAGATATTTGTGGAAGAACCAGTTGGATAAATGAGAACCGATAGAAATTAAATCCTATCTAGAAAACCATGAACTAAGTTCCTTAGGTCGGACATATTACAAACAAGTGAATTTTTGTCCAGTCGATGTTAGCGGAAGTCATTTCCGTGAATAGGGCGAATAAGGGATCAGATGAGAAGATATTTTGTAAACAAAGGGCGGAGTAAGAAAAGTAAGAACCAATGGAAAATAAATCATAACTTGAAATCCTTGAACTAAGTAGAAAACAACTGGACATATTATGAATCGGTGGATTTTTGTCCCGAAATTAGCATTACCCGAAGTAATTTTCAGAAAGCGACGTCGTCTAACTGAAAATGTTCAACAGAAACGGAATACCCTTAATAGGATCAAAAATTTAGTTAACTCGAGATATTTCCAAAGAGGAAGAATAGAACTTCAAGGCCGTGTTCCGGATTTTTGTGATTTTCTAAGATTACGCGATTAGAACACCGAATCCGGGGACTTTATCGGTAGAAGTTCATAAAGCACATGGATGACATCATGTTAGTGACATGGGGGAAAATTTGTGGTAGAAAAGAGAGGAGAGTGAATGGTTTGCAAGAGGCCACATCTTCATCTTCTTAACCGTTGATGCAAAAGTTGATCCAAGGGTTGAGATCCATGGAAATTCTCTATAAATAGGCAACCCCTCTTCACTTCATTCCTCACCAATTCACAATTCCTAGAGCCACTTAGAGAGGTTTTAGAGAGAAGAAGGAGTGCGGAGAAAATAGCAAGTTCCTGGTAAGTTCTTCGGTCCCTGTCTTAAGCTTTGGTAGTTCCTTCGGTAGTTATAGTAGAAATGCTAGATTGATCTTTAATCTTCCAAGTTAGTTTAGATATCATGTTTTAGGGATAAATATGATATTTATTTCAAAAATATATTGGAGATGGAGATATGTCAAAATTTTGGAAGATTAGAGTTAAAGTAACGAAGTTACGCGAAATTCCGCCAATTAGGAGAGTTAGGGGCAAAATGGTAGTTTGTACCTAAAATGCCTATTATGATGTTGGGCCTTGATAATATGATATTATCCTTATAGGATATCTGTAATCACGTACCACTTTGTCGTACCGTTTGTCAAAAAGGATCGTTTTCCGTCAACGAAGGTACGTTCGCGTCTTAACACTAACTCGATGTTTATTGTATGCGTACATGTGCTATGTGTATGGTATGTTTATGTGAGGTAGTTGATAGCTCGTGGTATGTTCAATGTCTTGTTATTATGCTTGCTTGGGTGTTGGGATACGTTTGCTAGGTACGAAATGCTTGGTGGAATATATATTTTAGCAAATAATACCTATTTGGAAATAGGTGAATATGTGGTTTTAAAACCTTGTAGGATACTTATTCTATTGTCTAGGGAAATTTCTAATGAAATTAGAGGGATTAAAGTGTCAAAATCCTAAATGCAATTATGGGCCATGAAATGCCACGAAAATATTATGATAAATCCCAAGAGGCAATAAAATATTTATTGAAAATTAGAAAGTATGTTGTCTCTAATTTTAGGAATTTTTTATTGGGATTATTTCCCTTGAAAAATAATGAGGCAAAATTAAATATAATTTTGGGGAGCATAAATTGCCCTATGATTTTTAATATGATATGTGGGACATAAAATACCAATATCGATAAAATAGTTGTGAGATAATGATTAATCCTAATTAAGAAAATTATCAACAATTAGAAAGTGATTAGTTAAGTAATTAATGGCTAATTGTTTAAGCACGAACAAGAGAATATTTAAGGTAGATTATGGAAAATCCTTTAATTAAGTGTTTATGGCTAATATTAGCATAAAGTGTGCTTGCTAATCAATTAGAAAAGATTAAGAAAAATTGGTGAGATTAAGAACATGAAAACCCTAGATCCTAAAAGATTGCTAATCATGGGATTAAGGCTCTAATTAAGCTTCTAGCTAATTTAGATAAATAAATAATAATAATAATAATAATAAAGGGAAGAGAAAACCAAAATTTGAGTGTGAAAAGGGTTGTGGGTTTTTCAAAAATAATATCATGATATTTTGTTAATTAAATAATAATATAATTAAGATATTTGTGGAAGAAGCAGGTTGGATAAATGAGAGCGGATAGAAATTAAATCCTATCTAGAAAACCATGAACTAAGTTTCTTAGGTCGGGACATATTACAAACAAGTGAATTTTTGTCCGAGGAAGTTGGTGTTAGCGGAAGTCATTTAAAGTAGCAGTAGGCGAATAAGGGATCAGATGAAAAGATATTTTGTAAACAAAGGGCGAGATAAGAAAAGTGAGAACCAATGGAAAATAAATAATAACTTGAAATCCTTGAACTAAGTAGAAAACAAGTGGACATATTATGAATCGGTGATTTTGTCCCGAAAGTTGATGTTACAGTAATTTCTATAACCAACATCGGTACGTCGTACGAAAATGTTCAACGGACAACGGAATACCCTTAATGGGATCAAAAATTTAGTTAACTCGAGATATTTCCAAAGAGGAAGAATAGAACTTCAAAGAGTGTGTTTCGGATTTTTGAGATTTTCTAAGATTACGCGATTAGAACACCGATCGGGGATTTTATCGGGTAAATTCATAAAGCATAAAGTAAGGGGACATTTTTGTGGTGGAGAGAAGTGGTAGAAAATGAGTGATGGTTTGCATAAGGCCACATCTTCGTCATCCTAGCCCTTGATGCAAAAGTTGATCCAAGGGTTGAGATCCATGGAAATTCTCTATAAATAGGCAACCCCTCTTCACTTCATTCTCACCAATTCACAAAGGAATCCTAGAGAGAGGTTAGAGAGAAGTGAGAGCAAGGAGGAGCTACGGAAAAGAAGTAGCGAAGTCTTTGGGTAAGTTCTTCGGTCCACTAGTCTTAAGCTTTGGTAGTTCCTTCGGTAGTTATAGTAGAAATGCTAGATTAATCTTTAATCTTCCAAGTTAGTTTAGATATCATGTTTTAGGGATAAATATGATATTTATTTCAAAAATATATTGGAGATGGAGATATGTCAAAATTTTGGAAGATTAGAGTTAAAGTAACGAAGTTACGCGAAATTCCGCCAATTAGGAGAGTTAGGGGCAAAATGGTAATTTGTACCTAAAATGCCTATTATGATGTTGGGCCTTGATAATATGATATTATCCTTATAGGATATCTGTAATCACGTACCCCTTGTTGTACCATTTGTCGTAAATGCATTGTCAAAAAGTACCATTTTAAGTCAACGAAGGTACGTTCGCGTCTTTGTAACACTAACTCGATGTTTATTGTATGCGTACATGTGCTATGTGTATGGTATGTTTATGTGAGGTAGTTGATAGCTCGTGGTATGTTCAATGTCTTGTTATTATGCTTCTTTGGGTGTTGGGATACGTTTGCTAGGTACGAAATGCTTGGTGCGAAATGCTAGGTGCGAAACGATTGCTAGGTGCGAAACGTATGCTAAGTGCGACATATCTGCCCGGGGGCATGTGTCTTTGTTGGGATAAGCTTGTTTGTATGCTCATATCTTGTCTATGTTGTATATATAAACATGAGGTTAACCGTTACACGAGGTTGATGGGCATTGAACCTCGCTCTTGACATAGCGTCGGGGTCGGGAGGGAGGATCGAGGAGAAAGGCAAGCGGCACGCATAGGGACTCGGTGAAGACTTTCTTCTTTTGTTATTTACTTTGAAAACACTCGGTATAACGTACCGCTACGTCATCGGACTTACGGCATTTTGAATATAAATATCGGTTACTCAATCGCTCCGATGCTCTACTACGATGAAAAAAATATATCTTGCTTTTGAAAATGGGATGTTACAATTTTGGTATCGGAGCGGTTGTCTGGCATAGATCGACTAAGTTATTCCAAACCTTTTGGTGCCGAAGCGGGGCTAGTCTATGTGGATCAGCCAATCGTCACCCTAGCACGGTGAGGCTCCCATGATAGACACCTACACTGGCCATTTGGTTTGAGTAACGGAGTTAGGCTCTACGCCTTTTAAAAGAGCATGTTTTGAAAATGAGTGCGATATAAGCCTAGGTCGGAGTACCACCTTACTTCGGTATACCGGTCGAGCCGGTGTACCATCACAACCGTGTACCACCCTACCACCCTCTGTCGGTGCACCACTCTAAACCGGGGATGGTGTATCCATCGCTTTGTACCTACATCGATATTAGGCTCGATAATTCGATAATTCGATAATTCTAATAATTAATTAGATAATTCTAATTCCAATAATCTCCAGTTTGTATTGGGCATTAATTCCATTCTAACCTAGAGCTTATATATGGAGTTGGGCCACGCCGGATGAGACTCAGAGATATAGTAGATAACATAGAATATGGGTTACATTTGCTAAGCTCTAGGACTTCGATATAGAAATTGGAGTCGAGTTAAATCCCCGCCCCGATGTTTCAAGGCAATCGTTACGGAGAAGTCGGTACTTCTTAGGTTTTCACTGTAGACGGTGACTATTGATTTAGTTTCCTTGTAGAAATAGTAACTTACTAAGTTACCACGAGAGGAAAATCCACCCTTGCAAAAACCCGGACACCATGCGTGCAACGGGGCATGGCTCGGGGATGAAGGTCTTTTGACTAAGTCCTTGACGGTGGTGACCGTTAGATAAAAAGGGGAAAGTACCCGGTATTTACGGGGAGGCGGTTATGCGTACTAGCACCTATGAGAGTGGTCGGTATGCGGTGGTATGTGTTGATATTAGTACCCGGATACGATAGACGTTGTGAAATTAAGCGTGCTTAAGCGAGAGAAATCTCAGGATTCTTAACCCCTGGGATATAGCATAAGAATTTGATATCCTTCAAACAAAGGCCTGAATACCTTGCGGTATGAAACATAGTAATCCTTTGGGATACTATGAGAAAAGATGGAGTGATAATAGGCTTGAGTCAGAGACGGTGCTTAGGTCAAGGTATGGCGAGCATTGCCTAGGTTCCGATGCACGAGTAGGAACCACGAGAAAATGTGAGTGAGGTTGCCTTAGGTTTGAATACACGAGAGTTAGTTCCTTAACGGAACCTACGATAGCTAAAACCTCGGTGACCACGGGTTATGGTTTCAGGTGGGACCGATAACCTTAGAGATGTTAGTGGCTAATAGATCCCCAAAGAAGTAGGTGGTTACCCGATGGGAAATTGAGATAAGGTTTGTTATTTGGAGCTAGAAAGTCCATGAATAAAATGACCCTGGATAGGGTAGTAGACCTAGAGACAATGAGAATTACAAAACCACTAAAGGGTTAGTAACATGATAGAGATCGAGTTCTCGTTATAATGATTCGAGAGACGGTCAAGCGAAGAAAGTACTACTTATGGGAAATTGTGATCGGAGGTGGCTACTTACGGGGAGATCTTGTTCGGAAAGGGCTACCTACGGAGGTTCGGCCGGAGGTGCTTGACCAATCGGAGGGATTGAGTGAAGCGCCGAGTGAAGTACCGTAAAGTGAAGCCACCGTGATGTCAAACCGTAGAGTGAAGTTGCCATCACAACAAACCATAGAGTAGAGCTACCAGTGTATCGATTCTCAAGGTAAGTACATTGTAGCGAGTCCCATATCTAATCGGTTCCCTAGAGAGAAAAGTTTACGTAATCCAATATATCGTCATGAGTTGCTCCGAGTTGTATAGCATATATTGTGTCTATAGGCTAGCGAAAGCCCACGGTTGTTAGATGACAAATACGAGAAGTGTCTGAAAAGTTTGTGAAACACGAGGATAGCGGGCAATGTCAGAAATAGCCGAGAAAATTAAAGAAGAGTAGGCTAAGCGTTCTACGAATGGCTTGAATAGCCAGGACGAGAGGTCCGGATACGATTAGTTAGTGATGACCTTCTAAGGTTAGTTGTTTGGTTCTGAGTAAGGTTTAAAAATTGAATTTTTGAACTTGCCATTACACCTACTATATTTGAAATTTCCGGAATTGATTTTTCGAACTTATGCATTTTGAAATTGAGTTTTTTGAATGAAATGTTTTCAATAGAATTTGAGACCATAGTATGGTTATTTTGAAATGGTGTTGTCTTATAAAAAGGGTTTTGTTAGAACCCGAGTTTGAAACTAAGTTTTCAAGCTGTGTTGTGGTAAAGTCGATCTGAAATTGGGAGGCGGAAAGTTTGTTTGTAGATGTACACGGTTTCTTTGGGTCTTTCCGGATGTTTTAAAATGGTTGAAATCGCTGACCTTTGATAAAAGCTCTTTTTGAACAAAGAGTTTTTGAGGGATTTTGTTTGAGAGAATGAAAATCGCACCGGCGGTGAACGCACCCAATCCATAACATTTCGCCTAGGGCGTATGTTTTGTCTAGTAGGACTGATTGTCTATGGGTTTGGGTGAGTTTCGGTAGATAGGGTTGCTACTTTATGTGCCGGTGTGAACACTTGGGTCTCTTATGGGAGGGACGGAGGTTCTCCCGCATTGTTTGATGAATGCTTGTTGATGCTGGTGACTCGACTTGAGGCCGGAGGGATACGAGGGCGGATTTGGGGATTGGGATAAGGCGCTCTTTGTACCAAGTGGTTGAAATGGTGGCGTGAGCTCTCAATTGTTAAAAATTTTGTAAAATGAATTATTTCTCTCAAAGATATGTGCCAATAGTAAAAGTTTTTGAAAATGACCCGGCGGTGAATATGTTTTCACAAAATTGTGTTGGCGGCGATTATGTTTGAAAATGTGATGGCACTATTACTTTTTTGGTATAGTGTGGATTGTGAAATGTATTGAGACCACGGAAAATTTTCAATGTTTGAAAATTTGAAAATGAGACAGCAAAATGATTTTGAGTAATGATGACATGGTTGTCGATGCCATTGTGTTGAAAAGCGGTGTAGTTGGAAATTTTGACATAGGAACAGGAACTATTAGAAAGGTCTAGAATATTGAACTAGTTAAGTCAAATAGTAGTTGTCGGCTATGGTGAAAGTAGTGAAAGTAGTCGAGCTTGAATGGGAAAGGCTCGAGATGAAATAGACGGGCGGAGGCCCCGAGGCAATAAGACTTAGTGTGCAAGTGTGCACGGGCGGTGCCCACAGAGCATAAGAATGGTGATACTTAGCCTTTGTATGAAATGCTATTGTCATACTAACTATGTCTAAAATACATCTTAAGACTAGCAAAACATTCGTTGTACCGGGTAGTAATTAAGATGCCTAAGGCACGAGGATGAATTCCTAGGTAGTAAGGCTAGAATCTCCGATCTTTGTGGTAATAGATTGAGCGGGAAGGCCAATATGTGTTAAGCGAGAGGCTAAAGTAATCGGGCAATGAGGCTGCGTAACCAAGCCAGAACTTGTGAGAATGGACCGGCGAGTCACTGTAATTGAGTACTCTGCTGGGTACAAGATAAATGAGACTTTTGAATAATGGGATGCGTCTTTGGGTAAGCATGTATAGGGAAGGAATAGACTGGAGGTCTAGATAACCTTTTGAGTTTATATGTTCAAATTTCGAGGGCGAAATTTTAATTAACGGGGGGAGAAATGTAATACCCGGATAATTATCTATCTGGAATACTATATTTTAGCAAATAATACCTATTTGGAAATAGGTGAATATGTGGTTTTAAAACCTTGTAGGATACTTATTCTATTGTCTAGGGAAATTTCTAATGAAATTAGAGGGATTAAAGTGTCAAAATCCCTAAATGCAATTATGGGCCATGAAATGCCCTGAAAATATTATGATAAATCCCAAGAGGCAATAAAATATTTATTGAAAATTAGAAAGTATGTTGTCTCTAATTTTAGGAATTTTTGGGATTATTTCCCTTGAAAAATAATGAGGCAAAATTAAATATAATTTTGGGGAGCATAAATTGCCCCATGATTTTTAATATGATATGTGGGACATAAAATACCAATATCGATAAAATAGTTGTGAGATAATGATTAATCCTAATTAAGAAAATTATCAACAATTAGAAAGTGATTAGTTAAGTAATTAATGGCTAATTGTTTAAGCTGAACAAGAGAATATTTAAGGTAGATTATGGAAAATCCTTTAATTAAGTGTTTATGGCTAATATTAGCATAAAGTGTGCTTGCTAATCAATTAGAAAAGATTAAGAAAAATTGGTGAGATTAAGAACATGAAAACCCTAAATCCTAAAAGATTGCTAATCATGGGATTAAGGCTCTAATTAAGCTTCTAGCTAATTTAGATAAATAAAAAAAATAATAATAATAATAAAGGGAAGAGAAAACCAAAATTTGAGTGTGAAAAGGGTTGTGGGTTTTTCAAAAATAATATCATGATATTTTGTTAATTAAATAATAATATAATTAAGATATTTGTGGAAGAACCCAGTTGGATAAATGAGAACCGATAGAAATTAAATCCTATCTAGAAAACCATGAACTAAGTTTCTTAGGTCGGGACATATTACAAACAAGTGAATTTTTGTCCGGAAGTTGGTGTTAGCGGAAGTCATTTCCGTAATGTAGCGGGGCGAATAAGGGATCAGATGAAAAGATATTTTGTAAACAAAGGGCGATAAGAAAAGTGAGAACCAATGGAAAATAAATCATAACTTGAAATCCTTGAACTAAGTAGAAAACAAGCTGGACATATTATGAATCGGTGAATTTTTGTCCGAAGTTGATGTTACAAGTAATTTACTATAACAACGGCGTTACGTCTGAAAATGTTCAACGGACAACGGAATACCCTTAATGGGATCAAAAATTTAGTTAACTCAGATATTTCCAAAGAGGAAGAATAGAACTTCAAGGTGTGTTCCGGATTTTTGAGATTTTCTAAGATTACAGCGATTAGAACACCGATCGGGGGGATTTTATCGGTAAATTCATAAAGTAATGGATGACATTTTTGTGGTGGAGAGAAGAGGAAAATGAGTGATGTTTGCATAAGGCCACATCTTCATCATCCTAGCCCTTGATGCAAAAGTTGATCCAAGGGTTGAGATCCATGGAAATTCTCTATAAATAGGCAACCCCTCTTCACTTCATTCCTCACCAATTCACAAAGGAATCCTAGAGAGAGGTTAGAGAGAAGTGAGAGCAAGGAGGAGCTCGGAAAGAAGTAGCGAAGTCTTTGGGTAAGTTCTTCGGTCCCTAGTCTTAAGCTTTGGTAGTTCCTTCGGTAGTTATAGTAGAAATGCTAGATTAATCTTTAATCTTCCAAGTTAGTTTAGATATCATGTTTTAGGGATAAATATGATATTTATTTCAAAAATATATTGGAGATGGAGATATGTCAAAATTTTGGAAGATTAGAGTTAAAGTAACGAAGTTACGGCGAAATTCCGCCAATTAGGAGAGTTAGGGGCAAAATGGTAATTTGTACCTAAAATGCCTATTATGATGTTGGGCCTTGATAATATGATATTATCCTTATAGGATATCTGTAATCACGTACCCTGTTGTACCGCATTGTCGTTATTTGTCAAAAGTACCGTTTTTAAAGTCAACGAAGGTACGTTCGCGTCTTGTAACACTAACTCGATGTTTATTGTATGCGTACATGTGCTATGTGTATGGTATGTTTATGTGAGGTAGTTGATAGCTCTGTGGTATGTTCAATGTCTTGTTATTATGCTTCTTTGGGTGTTGGGATACGTTTGCTAGGTACGAAATGCTTGGTGCGAAATGCTAGGTGCGAAACGATTGCTAGGTGCGAAACGTATGCTAAGTGCGACATATACGCCGGGGGGCGTGTGTGCTGTTTGGGATAAGCTTGTTTGTATGCTCATATCTTGTCTATGTTGTATATATAAACATGAGGTTAATGAAAAAAAAATATCTTGCTTTTGAAAATGGGATGTTACACCAATGGTCGAGGTTCATGGGCATTGAACCTCGGCTCTTGGGTACTATAGCGTCGGGGTCGGGGGAGGGCCAGATAATTTAAATATTTAAGGATCGAGGAGAAAGGCAAATTTATTATTATTATTATTATTATTATTTTAATTCCAAATATTACGCGGCACGCATAGGGACTCTTGGTAGTTTTATTTAGAAGACTTTCTTCTTTTGTTATTTACTTTTTACCACAAAATTTGAAAACACTCGGTATAACGTACCAAAGGATGAGATTCTAAACCTAAAGGTTAAGATTCAGACCTAAGATAATGGACTATGTGTTTATTGGTCATGCGGACTTACGGCATTTTGAATATAAATATCGAAAATTACTCAATCGCTCCGTGCTTTAGAGGATGAACCTAAACTCGATGAAAAAAAAATATTGAACATAGAGGCTTGCTTTTGAAAATGGGATGTTACGATTAAAGCTACTAGCGATTGCTTACCGATAAGTTTGACATGAAAGATATGGGTCTAGTAGATGTTATTCTAGGAATTAAAATTCATAAACTTCGATGGGTTAGCTTTATTGCAAACACACTATATTTTAAAAATTCTTGAGAAATTCAAGAGTTTAAACATAGCTCCTATGTTGAACCCTATAGATTCCAGTCTTCAACTATTAAGAAATACTAGCGAAGTTGAAAAACAAAAGAAGTATGTTCAAGTGCTAGGCAGTCTTATGTATGTTATGAACTGCACTAGACCTGATATTGCCTATGCAGTAAGCATGTTGAGTTGCTTTACAAGTAATCCAAACGGGCTTCGTTGGAAAACTATGATAAGAGTTTTGAGTTACTTAAAGCACACTCAAAATTTTGTTTTGTATTATGAGAAGTACCCTATAGTAATAGAAGGGGTATTGTGATGCAAATTGGATCACCAGCTTTAATGACACAAGATCCACAAGTGGTTATATATTCACCCTTAGTAGGGGTGTTGTGTCTTGGAAGTCATCCAAGCAAATTTGCATTGTAAGATTAACTACGGAAGCATAATTTATTGCGTTAGATAAAGCTGGTGAGGAAGCCGAGTGGCTTCATAATTTTCTTGAGGGCATTCATAATTAGCCAAAGCCGGTACCAGTAATTTGTATACATTGTAATAGTCAAGCAGCTATTGGTAGGGCCAAGAATGTCATGTACAACGACAAGTCTAGACATATACGTCGTAGACATGATACCGTTAAATAACTACTCTCGAATGGAATCATCTCAATTAATTATGTGAAATCAAAAGAGAATACAACGGATCCATTGACTAAAGGGATTCCTAGAGAGTTAGTTATAAATTTGTCCCAACGAATGGGTTTAAGGCTGATCTATTGTTGATTATTGCGGTAACTCTACCTAGAAGAGTGGAGATCCCACAAACTTGGTTCAAAGAGACAACTAAGTGATAATCGACTATTAACACTGTGGAGTTTTAAACTCACACTCATTCCTAGACAAGACAGTGCATATAAATAAGGGTAAGCTTTTAAGCTTTTAATGGTTTCTTAATCTAATGTCTTCAGATGATGTATGTTGACTTACATCACAAGGAATCACCTATGTGAGTGTGAAGTACGGGCCGCTTCTATGATAATTTAAAACGGCCAATTCTCTAGAACACTCACAGAACCAGGTGGTGTCCAGGGCCAAAATGGACACAGCATGAGAACCAACGATGCTAGAGGAGCAACTATGTGACTCCTATTGTCTTGGTATACATTAAATGGTCGACGGTTCAAGATAGCGCGTCCACTAATTGACCAGTATATCCGATAGGTTTTTACTAGAGAAGGTTCAAAGGTAACCCCTACCTTTCTCGATGCAGTTGCTGCTCGTAGAGGAATTGCACTTTGCATACATGATCATTTGCATTTGGTCATGATGGACTAACTTCTTATCCATGTGGGGGATTGTTGGATTTTAGGATCTAAATCCCATAGGTTATGAATAAGAAGTCCCATTGGTTCGCCACTGCCGGTCGGTTCACCAACGGGTGTCCATCTGATCAATTTTGCCATCTATAAAAAGGATGTGCTGGTGACATAAAATCCTAGAGGATATATATAGAAAAACTAGATCTAAAATTAATCTCAAACATTCCTCTCTGCATATTACATTCTGTAGACATAGTCTATGCGATTCTGAAAGCAGATTTGTTGGATTCGCTTGGGCTTCAGATTGAGAGAGCCATCTTTCTGAAGACGAATAATCCGCTCTATCTTGGGAGACAATTGCTCATCATCCTTGGGCATCCATATAGAGGGAGAAAAATTGTCTTAAGGACACAACGAAAGTTTAGCCCGGATTTCTTCATAGTTCATTACCATATTCGGCAGTCTTGTGAGTTTTTACTAGTTTTCTTCTTAGTACAGTACTATCGTATGTGTACAGATTATGCATATTAATTACACAGATTTTTATCTTAGTGATATTTCTATCTTGAAAGTATTTTCACCAACAAAGGTTTCATGTCTCATTAAAATCTTGTGGGGCCTTTCCTATTCTCAACAAAACATTCTCGCTTTTCTTCTCAATGCCATCCTTAAAAACTACGGAGAGATTTGAGATACATCTACACTATCACATTGACTTAATAATTTATCAACCATTACTATATATCACTCCAATCCAATAAATTTATCTCGCTTTATGTTGTTTATTTAATTTAATTGTTTTCATAACAAATTCATATTATTATCAAAATATGTGATGCCCAGATACTAGTTTCTTGGTGGTCGAAAGTAACCTGCTTGTTGACCGGAAAACAAGGGAAACGAGAAGTGTTGGTAATTTGTGAATTGTAGAACCATTGTTGCAACAAATTTGAATGTTGCTGCTGCTGTTCAAAGTCATTGGAGCTCTAAAGCAACTGAGAGTATTCCAAATAGTCAAATCCAGCCGAGTTTTAAAAGACGATGACTACTTTGTCATTTTCTAAGAATTTCTGTTTTGCTCTACTACTTTGGAATCTCAACGCAACTTCATCATAAGCTGATCTAGCTGCCATCTATTTTGTGACATTCCGTCCCCTTTTTTTTTTTTTATTTGATTAAGTGTTTCCCATTCAATGCTTAGAGTTTAAAGGGTTTTTGTCTCTATCAACTAGTGTGTTTTCCAGGATTTGAATTTGTGCACTCCTCCTTATAGGGTAAGACCATTTACTATCTCAACCAATACCTTGTTGGTGACATTCATCCCCTTTTCGGTCACTATAAATAGAAAAATAAGACTTACTCATTAAGCATCTTCATAAATAAAAACATAATTTACTTATACTTATTTTAACATTTCATATTGGTTTAAATTATAACAAATAGTCGAATACTTTTGATTTAATTGTATATAAAATCCTTGTGAAAACTTCAGTGCCGGTTGTACGTGTTGTGATGATTTACATGCAATTCCTTTTGTGGCAATTGTGGCGGTCATTTTTAGTTTATTAACTAAACCCAACAATTATCAAGTTTCAAATCCATGTCTCCCTTTGATGGAATTATGGCGGGACGCAGGGAGTTGCTAATATAAACTAATATATAATTGATTGTTTGCAATTATACTAAGGTATGAAAACAATGTTTTTGTGAACCTTAATAAAATTTTGGAATTTTGTGAACCTTTCTATTTTTTGAAACTAGAGCTGAGGCATATGCAGAAATGATTCCATCCGCGTAGTTAAAATTTTAAACCAGATCTTCAATCCAGAAACTTTCTTTGCTAAATCCTTCAATTTTTTAGGTAAAAGTATCTCAACAATATATTACGATAATACATTAGCAAAAAATTTCTCGTTAGAATTCTCTCTTTTCAAGAATTTCTTTTAAATTTTGTCTTTGATGAAACAAATAAGGGAGTTGTGTCATATTATTAGTACTATTTGCTATCAATTTTGGTTAAGACTTTAAATAATATTAATAAACCAGAAAAGAAATAACTGGCAACAAATAACAGCTCATCTTATATCTGTATAGTGTAATGAGGAAAATAATTAATTTCTACTTCCTAAACAGTCTATAATATGCACAAGAAATAAATTGTACCATCTCCCTGATAAACTTGCTCAAGCAGTAGACTGTAGAAATATTTGATAAATTATTGAGTCACTAATTTTTAAGGATGGCGTATAGAAGAAAAGGGAGAAAAAGGAGAAATTTGCATAGAGAAGTAGGAAGGGGGCATATGCTTGAAAGCATTTTAATGAAATGTTAAACCACATTTGTATGATGAAATGTTGATGATGATTGGGAGTATTTATACTTGTATCTGGGAGAAGGTACAATGTATTTCTTGTGCATATTTTAGACTTTTAGGAAGTAGAAGTTAATTATTTTCCTCATTACACTATACAGATATAAGATGAGCTGTTATTTGTTGCCAGTTATTTCTTTTCTGTTTTATTACAATTATTTAAAGTCTATACCTAAAATTGATGGCAAATAGTACTAATAATAAGACACATGCCCTTATTTGTTTCATCAAAGACAAAAGTTAAAAGAAATTATTGAAAAAAGAGAATTCTAAAAAGAAAATTTTGGCTAATGTATTATCATAATATATTGTTGAGATACTTTTACCTAAAAAATTGAAGGATTTAGCTAAGAAAGTTTCTGGATTGAAGACCTGGTTAAACATGTTAACTATGCGGATGGCACATTTGGTGCATATGTCTCGCTCTAGTTTCAAATAACAGAAAGGTTCACAGTACAAAATTCCAAAATTTTATTAAGGTTGTAATGGGCGTTGTGTACATTGCTACAGAAATGAATTTCTACATCTATTCAAGAATACATTTTCATATGAGAGTTACAATGACAGAAATATATTCTTGTATCTTAAATATAACTGAAGCAAGAATGTAATTGTAGCTAGTAAATATTAAAATATTTAAAAGCTTATGTAAGTTACCATAATTTATAATTCCTCTTGCCAAACCCATTTGGGAAAATCCCATATAAAGACGGTTGAAATAAAAAAATCCTATATTAGGTTGGTAAATTAAACAAATCTTAAATTAAGACAATAACCCAATTTAGAATATTTAAATATTGATTATTTTCCCATAATACCCCCAACCCATCACTCCATTTGGCTGTCAATAACCCATTTATCTGCATCGTATTTGGAAGAGAAGTTGCTTTTTCCGAAACCAAAGATGGGTCTTCCTGGGGTTATGTTGAAGGAGCTTCTACTCTTGTTTTTGTCTGAGATAAAACCTCAAGAGAACATCTGTTTTTGTGTGACATAAAAAAGGACTTCACAAACTCCGAGGTTTCTCGGAGATGAAGCGAGAACCTTCTCTGAGCAATGCGAAAATGCTATTGCCGGAGCTCCTAGCTCGTTCATCCCGCCCTTACATATCCCCCTCGACCAGCGCCTCGTCTATCTCCACCGCCAAAATTGGCTCATCCTACTTCTCCGATCCTAACCCTTACCCTAGCCCTAATCTTAGCCCTAGCAGTGGCTTCCAAGCATACAATGACGATGGCTCTTCGAGATCTGCTAAAAACTCTCGATTCTCGCCCTCTGTTTTTTCCCACAACTGTCGGATCGCCATTGCTCTTGCACCATGTGCCACTTTCCTCCTTGACCTTGGCGGCACCCCGGTGGTGGCTACCCTGATTGTAAGCTTTATTTTCTCCTACATCCTTGATTCCCTCAATTTTAAGCCCGCTGCCTTCTTTGGTGTATGGTTCTCCTTTCTCTTTACTTAGATAGCCTTTTTCATCTCCTCCCCTCTCATCCTAACATTCAATTCTGTAGCTCTTGCAATTCTTGCTGCCTTCCTTTGTGCCGAAACCAATTTTTGATCGGCTCTTGGGCCTCTCTTCAGTTTAGGTGGATTCAGATTGAGAACCCTTCTATAGTCCTAGCTCTTGAGCGCCTTTTGTTTGCCTATGTCCCCATTTCTGCTTCATCTCTGCCCCTATCTTTGTATACTCAAATCGGTTGAAGATTAAATTCGAGCTTCCAATGAATTTCCCATCGTTATGGTTATTTTACCTCCAATTTTTTTTCTTGTTTTAATAACTAAAGGATATAGAGGTAATTTGGTCCAAATTCTAAATTCCTAATTGTGTCACATAACCTAATTAATAATTTGTTTATTTTACCAACCCAAATCAGAATTTTTCTATTTCAACCGTCTTTATATGGGATTCTTCCAACCCCTTTTTTGGCATCCTCTTGCCAAACCTAATTCCAATTTCCAAATTAAAAGTAAATTCCTTAAAAAAATTATTGTGATTTATGCTAGCTAATTATTAATATATAGAGTAAATACCCTTTCTAGTCCCTAACAAAAAATGCGATCCCCATTTTAGTCCGTTACAAACAAAAGGTCCTTTTTAGTCCATAAAAAGGAGGAATAAGGGTCTATTGGTTGACATTTTGATCCCTCACAAATATCCAAAAGATCCTTTTTAGTCCTTTAAAAAGGACGAATAAGGGTCGATTTTTTTGTAAGGGACCAAAATAGGGTCCATGTTTTTTGTCAGGGACCAGAAAGGGTATTTACTCTAATATATATCACAGTCACCACATGATCTCAAATAATATTTTGGAATTATAAATTGAAAACAAAAAAGATATACCTGGGAACAAATTACAACTAATATAGTATGTATATATGTCATGTCTTTATTGAAAGTAAGTGTTATTCAATAATGGGAATCATTTATTTATTTCTAACTCTAGACATTTGAAATTTTCGAAGGAAATACATTGTTTTAATACCTTGGTATAATTGTCTCCCGGCGTCCCACTACAATTCCATCAAAGGGAGACATGGATTTAAAAATGACCGCCACAATCGCCACAAAAGAACTTGCATATAAATCATCACAATACGTACAATCGTCACTGAAGTCTTCACGAGGATTTTATATACAATTAAATCAAAAGTATTTGACTATTTGTTATAATTTAAACCAATATGAAATGTTAAAATAAGTTTTTATTTATGAAGACGCTTAATGAGTAAGTCTTATTTTCCTATTTAGCGACGGAAAAGGGGACCAATGTCAACGACAAGCTATTGGTTGATATAGTAAGCAGTCTCAACCTGTAAGGAGGAGAACACAAGTTTAAATCCTAGGAAATGTACTTGTTGAGAGAGGCAAAAACTCTTCACGCTCTAAGCATCGAAAGGGGAAACCTTAGCCATTTTTTAAAAAAAAAAAAAAAAAAAAAAAAAAAAAAGGGGACGAATGCCACAACATATGTAACATCCCATTTTCAAAAGCGGAATAATTTTTTTTTTCATCAGAGTAGAACATCGGAGCAATTGAGTAATTGATATTTATATTTAAAATGGATCCTCGGTCCTCCGACCACGACGCTATGTTAAGAGCTGAGGTTCAATGCCCATTGAACCTCGGTGTAACAGATTAACCTCATGCTCGGGTAATACGGTATATGGATGACGATATTCATGACATTACAAATAATCAATACATAAGCACACGCAGATGCAAAATTAACATATCAAGAGTACATAGCACACAACACATGTAAAGTTACCCACGTTTGCACTAACCAGTGCCACGACGGCCCATCGTGTCCTCAGCGCTAGGAAAACTCAACGGCATTACCAAGACTGTAACCCGTATAAATAAAACTGAATGTATAAACAGTGAACTAAGACAGAGCCTTAGACACGGTGCATGACCCAAGACAAAGTCCTGTCCATGACTCTATGAAATAGTCTATCACATATAAGCATACAATAAGCATCGAGTTAGTGTTACGACGCGAACGAACCTTTCACCGTGTAGTTAGCAATATGTCCGACTCTTTGATCGACCGGACTTCAGGATATCCTAACATATCACCATAGTACTTAGAATAATATCCTAAGGGATATTTTCACCTCTATTTACCTCTCTACCCTTGGTGGATTTGTTATTTACAATTTTGCCCTTACATTTATTTAAAAAAACGTTGTGCAGTATTTTCTGGGTAGATTTTTCGGTAACTTTGAAAAATCATAATTAAATCTAAAAAAATCAAAACGAGGATCCGTAAAATTCCTTGGACTCCTTAGGATGTCTATTTTTAATTAAAAATACTCAATTCTTCCCATATTACACGAGTCACTCCCAGTTTTAAAGTTTTGAGCCTCTGCCCAGAATTTTTCCAGAAATTCGTAGCCCAACTTTGAGAATTTTATCTCACTGTAAAAAAACTCATTTTAACATGTTATTGGCATATTTGAAAAGCCCTATATGTTTAATTTAACCATGAATTTTCCCAGAATTTTGTAACTTCATTTTCAACATAAAATATGGACATTTCTATCACTGATTTCAGAGATTTCTACCCGATGAATTTTCACGAGCTTCGCTACTTTGCTCATAGTTTTCCAGAAATTTTGCTATACCAAGTAGCTCATCTAATTTTCTAAATATCACTATTTTTTACTATAAAAACATGATATTAAAATTACTCTAGCACATTTAAAATCAAAGCTACTTCTAACTATGAATTTAAGAACTAAAACTTAAAGAACAAAAAGACTTACCCTTGAAGAACTTCCTCCTCCTTCTTGCTCCCCACTATGATTTTCTCTCTACTCTTGCTTCTCTAAAACTCACCTATTTGGTTGAGTTTGGTGTGAAGAATGAAGTGAACCCAAGCCTCCTATTTATAGGTGAAGATTTAGGACACAAATGGAATTTAATTTGCCCATCTCTCACCCTAGCCATTGGATGCAATCTACTTTACAAGAGTTGATCTCATCCCTTCATGTGATTAGAAAACTCTAACTTAACCAATAAGTTTAGAAAACTTAACCTCTAAGTTTTGCTTCATGAAGACTTTGGGGATGACTCATTAGTGATTCTAGTTAGCTCCTAAATGTCCTTTTGTAACTAGATGCAAATTGATTTAGTTACTCTAGAAGCTTTAGCTTACTTTAAGGAAATCTATTTTTGGTTGCTTTATCAATCACCAACACTTTTAAATTCTATGTATGTATCTTGATTAGCAGTTGAATATCAAGATTTATGGTATAATTAGATTTCCCTAGTTGTGCTAAGCTTATTCTTCAACGTTTGCAAAAATAGCCTTTACTAGGCTTACTTTCAAGGTTAAATTATGTGGGTTCAAGATAAGTCCTTATATTTTCTCCAAGGTTCCTACTTCTTCACAACTATTTAAATTTGTATAAATTCTCACTTTATTTGTTGTTTTGAGTTTTACTGTGCATATCAGATATTTATTGAATTTCAAACCATTATCCAATTTACTCTAGGATTTCAAACTTTATCAAATTTGCTTTAATTTTTCTCTCTCTCTCTCTTTCTTATACTAGACACACACACATGCACAACAATTGTACACACACACATGCACAACAACTCTTTCTCTCTCATTATCCTCTTCCATGTAATTAAGAGCTTTAATTTCATAGTACTCTTATCCTCTTCCAACTTGTTCCCTCATTTATTTTCCTATGTGCTTGCTTTAATAATATCTAGATATTACAACTCATTCTCCTTCTAGCTAGGCAAAACCGTGTACCCCTTTTCACCACCATTTATTGTGCTTTTCAATTGCCAAAAACTTTTGTTTAATCAATGTAAAATCCCATCTGCATTCATTGTAACCCATGCGCCCCCAAGTTAGCCATTTAATGTGATTTTTATTTGCCAAAACATTGATTATTTCATGGCTTCTTATTGGTTGATAAATTTTCACAAGGATTTCACTTTATGAAATTAAATTAAAGCCTTAGGATTTAACTTTACTAGATTTAATCCAAACCTTTAATTTGTGTTAATCTCCTATTGGTCCAATTAATTTCATGAGGATTAAGAACACTTTCTTGATTTATCATTAGCCAATTCAATTTCACAAGGATTTGGCTTTATGAGGCTTAATTAAGGCCTTTGGATTTAGATTTATCAAATTTAATCTTAGCCATCCATAACTAATCTTAATTAGCATCCCTAATAAAGTAGTTAAGTGAAATTGTCAAAATATGATTGGTTCTAAGATTAATTAGAAACCACTTCTATGCTAATCCTAGCCCTTCACTAGCCCTTGTTTCTTAATTAAGGTAATACATCCTTAATTATGCCTTTAACATATGCCACTAAATTAATTGTGAATGTTTATGAAAATAATTCAATTAACATAGATTGAATTATCCACTAATTGTTGGCAATTTTCTCTAATTGGTTTAATTATTTTCTCACAACATTTGGGTTTACTTTGGTCATTTATGCACCATGCATTAATTCAATAATTATAGGGCAATTTATGATCCCTAAAATAAAATTGGATTTTTGCCTCTTTAAATTCTAAGGAAAATAAACAAATAAATTACTAAAATTAGAGACAACATACTTTCCTATTTTAAATAGGTATTATTTGGCCAAACTATAATATTCAAGAGACATATGAATTTTGGGGTATTACAACATAGGTGGCAGCAAAACATAAATTCTTAGAAAATGACAAAATAGTCATCATCTTTTAAAATTAGGCCGGATTTGACTATTTGGAATACTCTCAGTTGCTTCAGAGCTCCAATGACTTCCAACAACAGCAGCAACATTCAAATTTGTTGCAACAATTGTTCTACAATCCACAAATAGCATCACTTCAATCTTCTGGTTTCTTATTATCATTGTCAGCCATGACGTCTTCATCTTCTTTCTCTTCAGCAATTGCATTTTTTCCTCGGCTTCGTTTCCCTTGTTTTCCGGTCAACAAGCCGGTTATTTTCGACCACCAAGAAACTAGTATCAGAGCATCACATATTTTGATAATAATATGAATTTGTTATGAATACAATTAAATTAAATAAACATCTCAAATATAATAGCTTGCGGAGCGAAATAAACTTATTGGATTGGCGTGATATATAGGAATGTTCGATAAATTATTGAGTCAATATGATATTGTAGATGTATCTCAAATCTCTCCGGGTTTTAAGGATGGCATTGAGAAGAAAAGCGAGAATGCTTTGTTGAGAATAGGAAAGGGCCCATAAGATTTTAATGATACATGAAACCTCAAATTATGATGAAATGTTGATGATGACTAGTGGTATTTATACCTACACCAAGAAAAAGGTAAAATGTTTTTCTTTTGCAAATTTCACCCTGTTTAATTAGGAATTAGAAATACATAATTTTCATCATTAAACTACACATATACAAGATAATCTGTAATTTGTTGCCAGTTATTTTTTTTTTCTGTTACTCGTATAATTATTTAAATTCTAAACTTAAATTGATGCCAAATACAAAATAATACTAATAATAAACCACATCACAATATGCTTTCAAGGATACTTTAAATATATATATATATATATATATATATATTTTTTGTATAAAAAAAATACTTGGAATCAAGTTTGGCAAGGATTTCGTTTTGCCAAAGTTTGGCCAGGAATTGAAAATCAAGGTATCATGCAGGTACAATATCTGAGATATTTAACAGAGGGCACTGGAACAAAAATACCCATAAATGTTTTTCCATTATTCTTTCATTTCCTTCCATACTTGTTGCAATGAATGCAGTCGAATATGAATTTCGATGGACAAACCATCTTGTCAATGTTGGGTTCATTTCATTTGACAATGAGCATTAGGGTTTTTGAGGCTTTGGTGCGTTAGTTTTGTTTGCTTTTTTATGAAATGTTTTAATTTGATTAAAATTTTGTATTGATTATTCTTTAAAAAATTGATGTAAAGATATAATCATTTTCCTATGAATTGATGAACTGCTAGATCTCAATTATAATTTTAAAGTGGGCATTGACAAGAAAAATAAGAAAATTTAATTGGGAATAGCTAGGAAGGGCCTAACCTTGTGATTGCCGTTGAAGATTAGGGGTTATTAATTATTGAGTAAAAAACTTTGATCACCTCCTGTTTTGCTTTAATTACACAGACCGCCTCTCTATTTTGAAAACATACACTTAAGTCCAAACAATTAACTCCATTAAGAATATTCTAAAAATATATTTTTAATTAAATTTTATATAAAAATAAAATTTATTTACTATTTTACTCTTAATACTAAATGCATAGTTTTACTTGACAATTTGTGGACTTCTGGAAGAAAAAACACAAGCCACAAGAACAACTATGGAAACAACTGCAACGGATCATGGAAACAAAAGGGTACAAAGCTTATCAAATTTTCATTCAAACCCATTAAACAATATAAATCGCATATTCCGCAGTCTTTTATTTCTCATAAAATGAAGCATTGTGCGTGATATATGATAAATAAATAAATAAATATATATATATATATATATATAAAATTATCCCCTGTATTGTCGCATGAAAAAGGCATTGTTCATGTTTTTTTTTTCCTTGAAAAAATTGTTTTTTTATTGGGATTATCGGTTCAATTATATATAGAAGAACAGCTAGTATGAGCTGCATTGAAATGATGAATGAGAGTTAGGTTGCAATAGACACAGAGTCTGTATTGATAAATCATAGAACACTAGTCCACCAAAATTCGTCATTGCAAAAATTTTGTGTCATCATAAAATATGTTGTTGGCATTCTATTTTGATTTTAATTTTAAAAATTTTCATCCTTGCAGTATCATATTATTCTTGTTGAAGATATTGATAATTGTAATAAAAGTGAACCTCCTTTTGATAAATTATATATTGATACCGAAAAAGTGGTTATAATGATAATCAAGTAGAAGAATTTGGACAAGGAGTAAGGATTGATGATTATTCTATTTTAAATGATGTAGAAGACAGTGAAGGTAGTGAAACCGAAATTAAGATTAAAGGTAGTGAAAATTCTGCAAGTGGTAGTGACATGGAAAAACTTGAAATTCTTGACATTGTTAAGAATGTCAAGGGAAAAAGATTTGATTACAATGCTAATGGTAAAGTGCATTTGGAAAAAGAGATGTTCTTTATCAATGTGAATGAGTTTAGGAATGCTTCAAGGGATTATGTAATCCAAGAAAATTGTGATATAATTAGAATAAAAAATGAAAAGGCAAGAGTAATTACTATTTGTGCTTCAGATGGTTGTCCTTGGAAAATGAAAACATATGAGTAAGAAAAGTGTTGTTGGTCTGAGAATAATGTTGATGATGATTAGGTATTGTTTATTATACTACTATGCAAGCAGCAAAAACAACGTATTTATTGCCATCCAAGTTTTATGTTTTGGGAGTAAATATAATGTATTCCAATTATTACAGAGCAATTAATTACTAGGGGAGCTGTAATGTAACTCAATTGCCAACTTTTTATTTTCTGTCTTTCAACCAAAAAAAAAAAAAATCTGGCTAGACCAAACACTATTCTTGCGAATAAAATTCTCCACAATAAACACCGAGAAGAAAATGCGGGCCAAAAAAAAAAAAAGATTGCAAGCACATCTAAGTTTCATACAAAAGAAAAATGATGTGCTGCTAATTATCAATTCCATACATGTATGTGTGTGATTTTCTAATTAAACTACAGTGCCTCTTGGCTCTCGAACATCAACCTTATATTTCACATATCCAAGAACTCCATTTGCATTACGATCAGTCCCATCAATTTGTAAAGGTAATGAAAATACAAATTTGTGCAGAAGCATTCGTCTGAAATATAAAAGTAGACTGAAACATTTTGAAAACTATACGGCACACTATACATGCATTCAAGCAAACATCATTCAGAACTTAATTGGAAGAGTAAAACCTTTGTTTTACTAATGATGACCAAAAGAAACGTTGAAGCATATTGATGACCAAAAGGACTTACCTTGAGAATGCTTCCACTAGCTACACCTCCTCTAATATCATCAACTTCTGACCCAAGCTTATTGACATCAAAAGATCGGATTATAATCATGTGAGCTAGTGAGACAAAGTCTCTTACAAGGACTAGGATCTTCTTCACAAGGTATCACACTATTGGTATCAGTGCAGGGTGTTGCACTGAGTGGTATCATAGTCAATTGTAATTAGGCTTTGATACCACTCCATGTGACACCCTACTCTGATACCAAATAGTGTGACACTCCTTGCTCTGATACCAAATAGTGTGACACACCTTGCTCTGATACCAAAAAGTGTAAAGGCAATATTATTTTTTAGTGTCTCAATCATCATAGTGTTTTCCTACTCAGTTGCCGAAGAAGTTGGTCCATAGTGTTTTCCTTGGATTAAAAAGTGGGTCCATAACCCATTCCTTGACACCCTGCTTTGATACAAATAGTGTGACACCCCTGGATTGAAATGGGAGATTCATTTACTCAAATTATCTAATGCACAAAATTGACTTCATTATTTTATAGAAGACTCTGTTGGAAACATCCAAGATTGTGCAAATAGTGTAAAAGGTATCAAAGCACTATGATCCTTGAGACACTAGAAAACAACATTGCCTTTACATTGTCTAGTATCAGAGCTAGGGGTGTCACACTATTGGTATTAGAGCAGGGTGTCGCACTGAGACATGGTATCATAGTCGATTGTAATCAGGCTCTGATACCACACCATGTGACACCCTACTCTGATACCAAATAGTGACGACCAACATTATAACCAGAATTAAATGAGTAGAGTTTGAAGATCTCGATGGCCCTTTAATTTGTTAAATAACATAACAAATTTTCCTCCTATTCCGGTTGGCATCTCTCATTCTTGTTGCAAAAGCATAGAAAACACTCTATTGACAGAAGGAGCTCATCAAAACCTTCAGAAACCTCAAAGTGTAATTGTTTTCATGATACTTGACATAAGAGCATGTAAAATTACAAGGACAACGCGTAACAGGTCTAAGAATCATATATTCATCCCAAAGAATTTTGAGTTTGGTGTATTATTCACTCACCGATAAATCTCCTTTCCTGAATGAAAACATGTTATCTTGTAACTCAGCCACTCGGAATACATCACTTTGAGAAAATTGGTCTTTCAGATTGGTCTGCATATCATACGCCTTGTCCATCTAGAGAATACTTTGTGAAATCATTGGAAAAATTGCTCTAACCAGCCACGAACAAACCATCCTATTACATTGTCACCAAGACAAGTAGGTCGAACTCAACATCAACGGTGCTAGAATCGATCCGTCCACAAATACGAGCTTGTTCTTCGATTGCAGCGACCATTTTCAAAATGAGACTACCCTTAATTGATGCTTTTTAATTTGTCTCTTGATTAATTTGAAGATTTTTACAAGTTATTTTAATTAGTGTAAGCTTAATTGCCCATTAGTTTTTGTAATACCCGGATAATTATCTATCTGGAATAATATATTTTAGCAAATAATACCTATTTGGAAATAGGTGAATATGTGGTTTTAAAACCTTGTAGGATACTTATTCTATTGTCTAGGGAAATTTCTAATGAAATTAGAGGGATTAAAGTGTCAAAATCCCTAAATGCAATTATGGGCCATGAAATGCCCTGAAAATATTATGATAAATCCCAAGAGGCAATAAAATATTTATTGAAAATTAGAAAGTATGTTGTCTCTAATTTTAGGAATTTTTGGGATTATTTCCCTTGAAAAATAATGAGGCAAAATTAAATATAATTTTGAGGAGCATAAGTTGCCCCATGATTTTTAATATGATATGTGGGACATAAAATACCAATGTCAATGAAATAGTTGTGAGAAAATAATTAATCCAATTAAAGAAAATTGCCAACAATTAGTAGATAATTAAATCTACATTAACTAGATTTAATTTCATAAAGCTAAATCCAAAGGTCTAAATTAATTACATGAATTAAAGCCTAAATCCAAAGTAGTAATTCATGAACCAATAAGGGTTAAAGGCATGGGTTATTGAAGATAATGAAAACACAAATCAAGAGTGTATTATGTGGAGAGGCCCACGATTACACTAAGGGAAAAGCAAAGAAGAATTAAAACAAAAATCTAGATATTATTTTAATTAACCACATGGTGTAGTTAAAGTCAACAAATTAGAAGAAGGGGTTGTGACCTTATATTCAAATTAGCCTTGTTGGAACAATGAGAGTCAAGTATTCTATCTCAAGTAAATCAATAATTAGTCTTAATCCTTGTATAATTAAATTGACCAATGATAAATCAAATATTCTTAAATCTTCATAAAATTAATTGGATCAATGGGAGATTTAAAACATAGATTAATTGTAAGAATTAATCTTGAACAAACACATATATCAAAGCTTGGGTTAAATATCACCTTCATTTTTACCCAACTTACATATTTAATTTCAAGATGATAAAGGGCAATTAGAGATATCTAATGAAGGCCATGATTTTCGAAAATTTAAAACTAAATGAGATTTGGATAAATTTTATGATTTACACCTAAATGTCTCTTATTTAGTTAGTAACCAACTATCCCATTTGCATCTAGTTCCAAAGCCTAGTTAAGAGCCAACTAGTCTTATAAAAATCTAGATATTCTTCTAAATCACACATGGTGAGAAATTGAGCCAACAATGCAAGGTCAAAGGGAGTAAAATGTGATGATTCATCCTCCCTTCTAGCCATAGATTTCAGCTCACACATAAGGAGGAGGAGAGGCCACATGTTTGTCTTTGTGTGTGGTGTGTGTGTGTACAAGAGAGAAGAGTGAGCTTGTTGAAGAGGTAGGAATTTTCCTATAAATAGAGGCATCACCCCTCTTCATTCTTCACACCAAACTCAACCAAATAGGTGAGTTTTAGAGAAGCAAGAGTAGAGAGAAAATCATAGTGAGTGAGAGTCTTGAAGAAAGGAGAAGCAAAGTTCTTGGTAAGTCTTCTAGCTTTAGCTTTCAAGTTCTTAGCTATTTTGTTATTTTGATCTTTAGATCTTCCAATTGTAGTTTTGTTTTCATATTTTTATAGTTAAAATTGTCTTTATTTCGAAAACTTGATGAAGAAGAAGTTATAGCAAAATTTTTGGAAGAGAAACATCAAGTAACGAAGTTCTAGCGAAATTTCATCGGTTTTGAAAATTCTGGAATCAGTGATGAACATGCCAAAATTTCACATTGAAAATATATTCACAAAATTCCAGGAAAATTCATGGTTCAAGTAGACATATAGGGTTTTTTTAATATGCCAAGAACATGTTGAAATGAGTTTTTTTACAGTGAGATAGAAATTCTCAAAATTTAGCTACGAAATTCTGGGAAAATTCTGGGCAGCATATGAAAACGTGGAAACTGGGAATTTTTCTTAAGTTCTGGGTAGAAGATCATATTTTTAATCCAAAATAGACATCTTAAGGATTCCGGGAAATTTTACGGATCCTTGTTTTGATTTTTCTAGAATTAATTATGATTTTTCAAAGTTGATGCAAAATCTGCCCAGAAAATTCAGTATTGCGTTTTTAAATAAATGTAAGGGCAAAATTGTAAATAGCAAATCCACCAAGGGTAGAGAGGAAAATAGAGGTGAAAATATCCCTTAGGATATTATTCTAAGTATTATGGTGATATGTTAGGATATCCGGAAGTCCGGGGCTGGGTTCAAAGGTCGTCGCATGTGGCCATTACACGGTGAAAGGTACGTTTGCGTCGTAACACTAACTCGATGCTTATTGTATGCTTATATGTGATAGACTATTTCATAGAGTCATGGACAGGACTTTGTCTTGGGTCATGCACCGTGTCTAAGACTCGTCTTAATTCACTGTTTATACATTCAACTTTATTTATACGGGTTACAGTCTTGGTAATGCCGTTGAGTTTTCCTAGCGCTGAGGACACGAGGAGCTATCGTGGCACTAGTTAGTGCAAACATGGTTGACTGTGCATGTGCTATGTGCTATGTACTGTTGTTGTGATTGACATTACATCTCGCTGTGTGCTTATGTATTGTTGTAACCTTACATCTTGGGCGTGTGCTATGTATTGGTTAATGTTGTAATGTTATGAATATCTGCCATACATATTTTGTCAAACATAAGCATGAGGTTAACCGTTACTTGAGGTTCAATGGGCATTGAACCTCAGCTCTTAACATAACGTCAGGGTCAAGAGGACCGAGGATCGAGGAGAAAGGCAAGCGGCACGCATAGGGACTCAGCTGAAGACTTTCTTCTTTTTGTTATTTACTTTGAAAACACTCGGTATAACGTCACCGCTATCATAATCAGCCAAACTTACGGCATTATTGAATATAAATATCAGTTACTCAATCGCTCCGATGCTCTACTCTGATGAAAAAAAAATATACTGCTTTTGAAAATGGGATGTTACAGTTTTTGCTAATTTCCTTTAATTTATTTAAGTGTTTTCATAACATTTCTTGTCTATTTTGGTCATAAAATAAGCATCATTTTTATATGCTAATTATATCACATTTTATGATCCCTAATCTTGGTCTTATATCTTGCCTTTTGTTAATTCAACTCAAAGTGAAATTTACCTAAAATTATCATTAACAAATTACAATAATTGGAGACACATATCCACCTTTATTTTAATACATATTATTCATCAAAATGTAATATTTATGATAAATAGGAATTTTAGGGCTTTACACGATCCATAATCATATAAATCAATAAATTCATAAATAAAATAGCAAACATTAATAGGAAACAATTTTAGGGGCATTCACTCTAATAGTCATCAAAAAATTAGTACCAGTACAATTTTACAAAACACGCATGATTAGTAAGGAACTTAATTAATCTATTCCCTTGTCAAACTTGATTCTAACAATTTGAAATCCTTGAAAAAATATGGCAATGTTGATTATTATTAGTACTGTTTGTAATCAATTTTAGATGATTTTAAATACTTAAAAAAATGAAAGCGAAAAAGAAATACCTGGCAACAAATTACGGCTCATTTTGCATGTGTAATGTAATGATGGAAATCATTTATCCTTACTTCCTAAACAATGTGATATTGCAGAAGAAATACATTGTTATTTTTCTTGGTGCAAGTATAATCCCCAGTCATCATCAACATTTTCATCATACTGTGTGGTTTCGTATTTTATTAAAATGCTTTCAAGCTTATGTCATCCTCCTATTCTCTATCCGAATTTCTCATTTTTCTTCTCAACACCATCTTTAAAAAATTAGTGATAGATTATATATCCTTCTAAATTATCTCATTGAGTCAATAATGTATAAAATTTATCAAAGATTTTTTTCTTTTCTATAACTTATTGATTGTTTGTGTTCTAATCTCTTTTATTATATGACTCTTATGCTACATGAGAAGATTCAGAAGTGTTTTATATATATATATATATAATTTCAACTCGTATCCGGCACCTTTTTTAGATCTTAATATCAGGTATCCGAACAACTATCTACTCCAATTTTGGGGTTTGTATCTTCCCCTCCTCTCAACACAAGTGTCTCCTCTGAGACTCAAACTTAAGTCGAGACCTATAGGGATCTAACGGAGTCTTATACTACTAGATCAACTCTATGTTGGTTGAGAAGATTCAAAATTTAGGAAGACATCATAGAAAGCATCAATGCACTACGTCACAAAGGAGCATTAGGAAATACTCGAAACTCATCCACCAACGTCAGGGTCCGATTTAGGGAGTCAGTCGTCTCACCATCAAGACTTTTAATGGTTTCTTTCACGCCCAACATGACAAACACTAGTGTTGTCCGGACGCCAAGTGATATTTTTTATAATCTTGTACTTGAACGACACCAATGAAGGAATTAGACCGTAACATCCCAATTTTCGGAAGCGTTTTTTTAAAAAAAAAATATTTGATCAGATTAGAGCATCGGAAGTATTTAAATTGAAGAGTAACTGATAAACATCCACTGTATTGTATATGTTTGCTTCCATAGTGATACAAAAATTTCGAATGACTACAATATTAAGTACATATCAAAAGAACTTTCTCCAGCCAGTCCCTATGCCTGCTGCTTACCCTTGTCCTCAATCCCGTTCACTCCGGATCTTGAAGCTATAGTAAGAGCTGAGGTTCAATACCCATTGAACCTTAGGTAACGGTTAACCTCATGCTTATGTAACAGTTTATGTATGACAAATATTCATGACATTGCAGCAGAATCACATATGAAGGATAATAACAGAACACAGCCACTTATGGTATGCACTATTCACCAGTGCCACGATGGCCTATCGTGTCCTCAGAGCTAGGAAAACTCAACGGCATTATCAAAACCATAACCCGTGTATAGCTGAATGTATAAACATGTGAACTAAGCCCCATAACTTAGCCACGGTGCATGACCCGAGACGAGTCCCGTCCATGTCTTTTTGAATTAATCTATCACATATAAGCATACAATAAGCATCAGAGTTAGTGTTACAGTACGCGAACGTACCTTTCACCGTGTAATGGCCACATGCCTGACCTTTGAATCCGGCCCCGGACTTCCCGGATATCCTAACATATCACCATATCACTTAGAATAATACCCTAAGAGGTATTTCCACCTCTATTTACCTCTCTACCCTTGGTGGATTTGTTATTTACAATTTTTCCCTTACATTTATTTAAAAACGCAATACTGAATTTTCTGGGCAGATTTTGCATCAACTTTGGAAAATCATAATTAATCTCAGAAAAATCGAAACGAGAATCCGTAAAATTTCCCAGAATCCTTAGGATGTATATTTTCAAGAAAAAATATTTTTATATATCCAAAATTTATGAAAAATTCCCAGTTTTCATTTTTCACAACGTTGCCCAGAATTTCGCCCAGAAAAATAGCCTAACTTCAACTGATTGTATTTCTTTGCACAGAATCAAAACGCTACATATTATATATATTCGGAAAGCCCTACATATCTACTTTATTTCTGGGCTTCATTTTCAACATAAATAGCCCTACATATTATATATATTCGCACAGGAATCAAAAATAGCCTAATTTATGGGCTTCATTTTCAACATAAAATATTATCATTTCTTTTTTTCGTTTGCCCCGTAAAGTTTACCGAAAATTTTGCCGAACTTCGCTACTTGGATCTTCAACTTCCAAGAATTTTGCTCCACAATATTTTCCACCATATTTTCGAAATAAAGACATTTTTAATCATAAAAACATGAAATCAAAACTTCTTGAAAGATTTAAAGATCAAACTAACTTTTATACTAAAAACTACTAAGAACTACAAAACTAAAGACTAGAAAACTAAAAGCGAACTTACCTCTTGAAGACTCTTGCTACTCCCTCCTCCTTCTTGCTTCACTCCACTCTTGTTTAGAATGGTTTTTGGTGTGAAGAGAATGAAGAGGGAAGCCCTCTATTTATAGGGAAATGGTATGGCAACTTTGGTAATTTTCTTAAACCCAACTCATCTTGCAAGTTGGCCATTGGATCTAAACTTAGTAAAGAAGTTTTAATCTCATCCACTCATTGTGTTTAGAAAACCCTAGCTTAATCAACAAGTTTAAAAACTTAACCTCTAAGTTTTGCTTTTTGAGAGTTAGCTTACTTTAATGAAATCTATTTTTGGTTGCTTGATCAATTACCAATACTTTTGAATTCTGTGTATGTATCTTGATTAGTAGTTGAATATCAAGATTTATGGTCTAATTAGATTCCCCCTGGTTGTACTAAGCTTATTCTTCAACATTTGCAAAAAGAGCCTTTACTAGGCTTACTTTCGAGGTTAAATTATGTGGGTTCAAGATAAGTCCTTATATTTTCTCCGGGGTTCCTACTTCTTCACAACTATTTAAACTTGTATAAATTCTCACTTTATTTGTTGTTTTGAGTTTTTACTCGTGTACATCGATATTTACTGGATTTCAAACCATTATCCAATTTACTTTAATTTGTTTTCCTCTGTATCTCATTATCCTCTTCCATTTCAATTAATGCATTATCCTATCCTCTTCCAACTTGTTCCCCCATTTATTATCTCATGTGCTTGCTTTAATTAATATCCTATTAAATCAATTATAACTCCCTCATCCTAAGTGCAATCTGTCCCCCACTCTCTTTGGCTCACAATTGTGTTTCTTTTGTATCTAATATCTAGTGTTTAGAGCCTCCCATTGGTCCATTAAATTTCACATGGCTTATACTTTATGAAATTAAATTAAAGCCTTAGGATTTAACTTTACTAGATTAAATCCAAACCTTTAATTTGTGTTAATCTCTTATTGGTCCAACTAATTTCATGAGGATTAAGAATATTTTCTTGATTTATCATTGGCCAATTCAATTTCACAAGGATTTGGCTTTATGAGAGTTAATTTAACCCTTAGGATTTAGCTTTATTAAATTTAATCCTAGCCCTTCATTTCTAATCTTAATTAGCATCCCTAATAAAGTAGTTAAGTGTAATTGTTAAAATATGATTGGTTCTAAGATTAATTATGATCATTAGAAACCACTTCTATGCTAATCCTAGCCCTTCACTAGCCATTGTTTCTTAATTAAGGTAATACATCCTTAATTATGCCTTTAACATATGCCACTAAATTAATTGTGAATGTTTATGAAAATAATTTAATTAACATAGATTGAATTATCCACTAATTGTTGGCAATTTTCTCTAATTGGTTTAATTATTTCCTCACAACTTTTTAGCTTTTCATGGCCATTTATGCACCATGTATTAATTCAATAATTATAGGGCAATTTATGATCCCTAAAATAAAATTGAATTTTTGCCTCTTTAAATTCTAAGGAAAATAAACAAATAAATTACTAAAATTAGAGACAACATACTTTCCTAATTTAAATAGGTATTATTTGGCCAAACTACAATATTTAAGAGACATATGAATTTTGGGGTATTACATAGACCATCCACATTTGGCAGTGAGAAGCACAACAGCAATGGACATCACAATCGCGTCAACATTGTAGAGACACCTTACACACGACGCCAAACACGCCTCTTTGTACCTCTCCGACACTTTGGAACCTATTAGTAAAATTTTTTTAACTTTATTATTACTTATTAGCTCCTATGATTGCTACCTTATGTGCATCTATAACTAGTAGATTACTAAATTAGTTTGCTATTTTTTCTTTAAAAAATCCTACAACCTATGTCGGTATTTTAATTAATGATGTAGAAAGTAGAGTTTTAACGTCTCTGATTTGAAAAATTGTACATTCTACATTATATATTTACAAACCAGGCGTATAATTGCTCAAAAACAATGTCACTATATTTTATATATGACCCTCCATAAGCTGACTTTAAAAATGCCCTTTTTAACCGACATTAAAAGTCTCTTTTGCAATAGTGAATTTTACTTAATTAGATGAACCTCACTTAGACTTATTTTTTCTCTTCTAACTAAGGAAATAATCTAGGGTTTTAATCACATGTGTTATTTTATGTCTCAGTGCTCAATAAAATTTTAGAAAGTTCTCATCAACATACTCTCAATACTCTAGCTCTTTGATTACTTTGCAGTTTTATGTTCCCTCATAAAAGCAGTAATCATATCAGGGGAACAATGTGTCCTGTTAGTAACAAAAATGAATTGATGCAATAGCATGATTGTAATTTTTGCTTGTATATTATATATTTCAATTTTTATATAAGTGTAATTCATCCTTGATTTCAAAGTAATCCACTTGTCTGGATTTCATAGAGTGCCTTCCAAATTATGTATAAAAGAATAGCAAGAATTTGTTCTCTTTGATTTTGTGCATATGAATGAATGTATTGGAGCATTTTTGAAAATACAATAATTAATTTTTATCAATCAAGGAAACAGCACCTAGGCCAATAAATAGCCCCCAATAATCATAACATTTTATCATGCTATGTGGTTTCACATTAATGTTTAAAAAACATAATATAAGTCTCATTATACAACATGATGATGTTTTATTCATATCTAACTTAATAGCCAATTCAAATTTACTATCACATCAGTGATGCATATGATGTAATAATGCTTCATGCAAAAAAACTTATCATTGATTTTCAGTGTTACATGAGGCAACAAAAGATTCATCTTATATATAACAGCCATGATCATAGAAATCAGTCAATTTATAAATAAACCGCAAAAACTTAAATGGTCATCACAAAACTAGTAACTTTAATCCTTTACAAAGACACGTGATTTTTTCTAATGATCCCCGGCCCCTGGCTCTTTTTACACATCTATTTAACTGGTGGGTCATACTCCAGCAATATTAGGCCTAATTGGGATAGCTTTCTCAAAGACGTTCTCCCCCCCCTTCTCTTTTTTGGGTATTAAAACGGACTTGAACTCGGACTCAAACCTTATGTGTTAAAAGACTAAAGCTCCTTCCAATAGAACCAACACTGTGGTCTTGTTAGACTTGATCTAACCATTTGAAATCCTGAATATATTTAGTGATGGGATTTGTTATCAGTATTATTTGCAATCAACTTTAGTTTTTCTTTTCACATATATCAACTTTAGGTTTATACTTTAAAGAATTGAAAAAAATAAATAAAAATAGCTGGAAACATTTTACAACTCATCTTACTTCTGTGCAATGTGATGATGAAAATAATTTATTTCTATTTCTAAACAGTGAAATTTGTAGAAGAAATACATTATACCTTTACCTTAGTACAAATACAAACACCCCTAATCATCATCAACATTTCACCATACAACGTGGTTTCACATTTATGATTTTATTAAAACATTTAGTGGTGTGGTTTATTTTATGTATTATTTGCAATCAACTATAGTTTTATACTTCATAAAAATAAAAATAAAAAAGAAATAGCTGGCAACATCTACAACTCATCATCTTACATATATGCAGTGTAATGACGAAAATGATTTATTTCTATTCCCTAAGCAGGGAAACTTGTAGAAGAAATAGATTTTACCTTTTCCTTGGTGTAAGTAGAAAGACCCCTAATCATCATTCACATTTCACCATACAACGTTATTTCACATTTGATTAAAATATTTAGTGATGTGGTTTATTATATTTATTATTTGCAATCAACTTTAGGTTTATATTTCATAAAAAAAACAAAAACAAAAAACAAAAATGAAAATTTGGCAACATTTTACAACTCATATTCTTACATTTGTTGCAGTGTGATGATGAAAATAATTTATTTGTATCTTCCTAAATAGTGAAACTTGTAGAAGAAATACATTGTAACTTTTCCTTAGTACAAGTATGCATACCCCCTAATCATCATCATTTCACTATACAATGCTTTAACAATTTTTTAAAAATGCTTTCAACGCTTAGGGTCCCTTCCAATTTCTCTACCAAAATTTCTTCCTTTTCTTCTCAACACAATCTTTCAAAAATTGATGAAAGATTTGATATCCTTCTACCTTATCACATTGACTCAAGAATTTATCAAATGCTTCTATCACGCCAATTCAGTAAGCTTATTTCACTTGACAATTTCTTTGAGATGTGGTTTAATTTATTTTTGTTAATTCTATTGTCTTTATCTTTTATCTTGCTAACCTTATTGTATTGAATAACATATCTTCCATTATTACACAGTTATCATCGTTGCCATACGCATTCCTCATTTTAGAGGTTGGAGATTCATAAACAACACATTGGATTGGATTGAAGAGAATAGAGAAGGTTTTCTTCGTCGACGACAAAAGTGCATCCCTCTCTTCACCAGACACTACTCAGCTGCCAACTTCCTATGATACAATAGAAAGATGCATCTATTGGCCCTTGGTCTCCATACAGTCCTTGAAGCTGAAATTCATGCAATCATGATAGGACTGCAAGTCGGTCAGCAGATGGGCTTAAGGAACATTGTTCTCTATTCCGACTCCCTTGATGCTGTTAATACTCTTATGAGAGACTGCTCCACAGATCATCCGCTTAGAGATGTTATTCGGGAGACTAGAGATCTTTTGTTCAGCGATTGGAGTGTGGAGCTTCATCACACCTCAAGAGATAACATTTCATGTGCTGACTTTATGGCTAAGGAAGGTCATGGTACAACGGCTGATGCCGCAGTTGTTCTTGTTCCTGTGATCCTTAGAGGATGTGTTGGTATGGTCATCGAAGACCAATTGTCTTGCCCATGCTAGTTTATTTCTAGTTGTATGTTGCAAGGACTAGATCTTTCAGTTTAGTCTTGACTTTGTCTCTCAAGCTTCGGCTTGCCTATTCTAATAAAAAAAAATCACATTACCAATTTTAATATTTAGAGTTATAGAATTTAAAAATAAAAAAATAAATATAGGCTAACCCACTAGTCGGTGACCTAGCCCGTCATGGTTACAAGTTATTTGGGTTCAAGCCGAAATGACCCTTATCAAAATGAGTCCATTTTTCACAACTCAATCCACCAAATTATTACAGGTTTGCGGGTTGGGTCCATGTACTTAACCCATATTACGGGCTTAGCATACATTTCCCTTGTTAAAGGTTAGAGTTTTTAAGCAATGAGTCAGATTGGACAGAAGAGGAGGAAGAATGTTTGCTTCATCAACAACAGATAGTGTGTACCTTCTTTGCCATGCTCTACTTAGCTGCTTCTAATACAATTGAAGGATGCATTTGTTGGTTGTTGTTGAAGGAACCATCTCATTCTCTCCTCTTCTATGATCACATCAGTCAATATTCAATCAACAAAAAATTGACCAGCTGCTACTTTACACAAGAATATTTATGACTCCACGAAGATTAGGTTTCGCCGTCTCTTCCTTTTATAATCAGGTTATTTGAACCATACATTTAGTGAGCGGGGCTTTCCTGTTATGTCAGGCCCGACTCCTCAGATTCGGTTTATTAGTCCTTTTAATTATGCGGAATACTGTAGATCTTCTATCTGATTCGCCGTATCTTTTATTTATGTCTTTGTCAAGTCAACTGCCGTCTTAACGTCGAACTCGATAACCTGTATTTTTTTTTTGAAATAACTCAAGAAAAGATCAGCATAACACATCGCATAATGGATCATAACTCATGATGCTATAGCATTATGGTGACATTGTGGTGCTGGTTCAGAATAAAGATCCACAATGCTGTAGCATTACATCAATTCTGTTATGCAATCTCAAAATGCGTTAAGATGCAACCTTTTATTCTGCCTATATGCGAGATGGTGTTCAAAATACAATAGCTTACTATATCTGTTCCCTATTTTCACAAGTGCATAAAGTCCAACATATTTCGTTGAATAGCACCCATTAAAGCTCGATTTACCATACAAAGCTATCATAAAATATGGGAAATATATAGCAGAAATATGACTTACCAGTATACAAGGTGGATACGGCATGGTGAGGATGTGATTGCATGTGCATCACCCAAGAAGGAGGTTTTAGATGTCGTAGATGATGACAAAATGGAGAAAATGAATGTACAATCACATGTATATGACAGCGTACAGAGTGATGCTGAGATACCTTTGTACCCTGGGTGTACTAAGTATACACTCTTGTCAGGGTATTTTGCATTTGGTGAACTTAAAGGCAACTTGTGGGTGGACCGACAATAGTTTCACATTGTTAGTTGAATGGTTGTGTCATATGATTTTAGAGGATAATTGTAACATCCCATTTTCAAAAGCAGTATAAATTTTTTTTTTCATCAGAGTAGAGCATCGGAGCGATTGAGTAACTGATATTTATATTCAAAATGCCGTAAGTCTGGCTGATTACAGTAGCGGTACATTATACCGAGTGTTTTCAAAGTAAATAACAAAAGAAGAAGGTCTTCAGCTGAGTCCCTATGCGTGCCGCTTGCCTTTCTCCTCGATCCTCGGTCCTCCTGACCCTGACGCTATGTCAAGAGCGAGGTTCAATGCCCAATGAACCTCGGGTAACGGTTAACCTCATGCTCAAGTAATACGGTATATGGATGACGGAGATATTCATGACATTACAAAATAATCAATACATAAGCACACGCGGATGCAAGATTAACATATAAACAGTACATAGCACACAAGACATGTAAAGGTAATAACAACACAGCCACCGCATATGAATGTTATTACGGTCTGCACTATTCACCGGTGCCACGGTGTACATCCGTGTCCTCGCCGCTAGGAAAACTCAACGGCATTACCAAGATCAGAACCCGTATAAACAAAGCTGAATGTATAAACGGTGAACTAAGACGAGTCTTAGACACGGTGCATGACCCAAGACAAAGTCCTGTCCATGACTCTATGAAATAGTCTATCACATATAAGCATACAATAAGCATCAGAGTTAGTGTTACAGTACGCGAACGTACCTTCGTTGACGGAACTTTGGTACGACTGTTGACAGCGGTATGACAGCGGTACAACAGCGATAAGTGATTACAGATATCCTATAAGGATGATAACGTTTCTAATCAATGGTCACATTATACCAGACATTCTAGTCCCAAATTACCATTTTACCCCTGACTCCCCTAATCGGCGGAATTTCGCCAGAACTTCGTTACTTTAACTCTAATCTTCCAAAATTTTGACATATCTCTATCTCCAATAATAAATATCATATTTATCCCTAAAACATGATATCTAAACTAACTTGGAAGATTAAAGATTAATCTAGCATTTCTACTATAACTACCGAAGGAACTACCAAAGCTTAAGACCGGGACCAAGAACTTACCCAAAGACTTCGCTACTCCTTTTCCGAGCTCCTCCTTGCTCTCACTTCTCTCTAACCTCTCTCTAGGAATTGTGAATTGGTGAGGAATGAAGTGAAATGGGAAGACCTATTTATAGAGGATTTTGGTGCACTATTCATGCTTTATCATACCGAATCTCAACCGTTGGATCTAGCTTGGACACAAGGCATCATCTCCACCATACAACACATCTCCTTACCTCATCATGATGTCATCCATGTGCTTTATGAACTTCTACCGATAAAGTCCCCCGTTCGGTGTTCTAATCGCGTAATCTTAGAAAATCACAAAAATCCTAACACACCACGAAGCTCTATTCTTCCTCTTCGGAAATATTTGAGTTAACTAAATTTTTGATCCCATTAAGGGTATTCGTAACTGCCGCCGAAGATTCTAAGCCGAACGCCGCTTCGGTTACGGAAATTACTTCGGGTGACACTAACTTCGAGACAAAAATTCACTGGTTCATAATATGTCCAGTTTTTATTACTTAGTTCAAGGATTTTGAGTTATGATTTATTTTCCATCGGTTCTCACTTTTCTTATCTGCCCTTTATTTACAAAAATATCTTCTCATCTGATCCCTTATTCGCCCCATTGCCGTTCTGGGAAATGACTTCCGCTAACACCAACTTCCGGACAAAAATTCACTTGTTTGTAATTTGTCCCGACCTAAGAAACTTAGTTCATGGTTTTCTAGATAGGATTTAATTTCTATCGGTTCTTTTATCCAACCTGGTTCTTCCACAAATATCTCTTTTATATTATTATAATAATACAAATATCATGATATTTATTATTTATTTTATTATTATTATTATTTTATTTTTATTTTTATTTTTATTTTTTTTTCCTTCCTTTTTTTTTTTTTTTTTTTTTTTATTTCGTTTTTTTATTATTATTTTTTTCTTTTCTTTTTTTTTTTTTTTTCCTTTTTCCTCTTTTTTTTTTCCCTTTCTTTTTCTTGAAAATATCATTCCTCCCTTTTTATTTTACTTTAATTATCTTTAAAAATTCTCCCTATTGGTTCTTTTGTCCAAGCTTAGATAATTAGCCATTAATTACCTAACTAATCACTTTCTAATTGTTGATAATTTTCTTAATTAAGATTAATCATTATCTCACAACTATTTTACTTACATTGGTATTTTATGCTCCATGTAAAATATTAAAAATCATGGGGCAACTTATGCTCCCCAAAATTATATTTAATTTTGCCTCATTATTTTTCAAGGGAAATAATCCCAAAAATTTCTAAAATTAGAGACAACATACTTTCTAATTTTCAATAAATATTTTATTGCCTCTTGGGATTTACCATAATATTTTCAGGGCATTTCATGGCCCATAATTGCATTTAGGGATTTTGACACTTTAATCCCTCTAATTTCATTACAAATTTCCCTAGACAATAGAATAAGTATCCTACAAGGTTTTAAAACCACATATTCACCTATTTCCAAATAGGTATTATTTGCTAAAATATAATATTCTAGATAGATAATTATCCGGGTATTACATTTCTCCCCCCGTTAAATAAAATTTCGCCCTCGAAATTTGAACATATACACTCGAAAAGTTATCTAGACCTCCAATCTATTCCTTCCCTATGCATGCTTACCTAGCACGCATCCTATTATTCAAAATTCTCATTTATCTTGTACCTAGGCATAGTACTCAATTACAAGACTCACCGGTCCATTCTCACAAGTACTCGGTTACACACGGGCCTCATTGCCGACTCATTTAGCCTCTCGGCTTAACACATATTGGCCTTCCGGCTCAATCTATTACCACAAAGACGGAGATTCTAGCCTTACTACCTAGGAATTCATCCTCGGGCCTTAGGCATCTTAACTACTATCACGGTACAGCGAATGTTTTGCTAGTCTTAAGATGTATTCTAGACATAGTTATTATGACAATCATCATTTCACATAGTGCTAAGTATCACTGGTCTTATGTTCTAGGGGCACCGCCCCGTGCACACTTGCACACTAAGTCTTATTGCCTGGGGCATCTGCTCATCTATTTCATCTGAGCCTTTCCCATTCAAGCTCTCAGACTACTTTCACTTACTTTGCACCATAGCTGACGACTACTATTTGACTTAACTGGTTCAGTATTCTAGACCTTTCTAATAGCTTCTGTCCCTATATCAACTACACCGCTTTTCAACACCATAGCAATGACAAACACGTCATCGCTACCCAAAATCATTTTGTTGTCTCATTTTCAAATTTTCACACATTGAAAATTTTCCGTGGTCTCGATACATTTCACAATCCACACTATACCAAAAAGTAATAGTGCCATCACATTTATAAACATAATTGCTACCAAAACAATTTCGTGAAAACATATTCACTGCCGAATCAATTTTAAAAACTTTTACTATCGGCACTTATCTTTGAGGGAGATGATTCATTTCACAACATTTTTAACAATTGAGAGCTCACGCCACCATCTCAACCACTTGGTACAGCGTGAGCGCCCTATCCCAATCCCCAAATCCGCCTCTCGTATCCCTCGGCCTCAAATCGAGTCACCAGGCATCAACAAGTACCATCAAACAATGTGGGAGAATCCTCCGCCCCTCCCATAAGAGACCCGTGTCCACCACCGTGGAGAGCCCGATCCCACGATCGCTGCTCCCGGGGCCTAACCCCCTGCACGTTTGGTGTCCGAACTGGCACATAAAGTAGCGACCTTATCTACCGGTAACTCAGTCCAACCATAGATAGTCAGGTTCTACTAGACAAAACATACGCCCTAGGCGAAATGTTATGGATTGGGTGCGTTCACCGCCGTGCGATTTTCATTCTTTCAAACAAAATCCCTCAAAAACTCTTTGTTCAAAAAGAGCTTTTATCAAAGGTTAGTGATTTCAACCATTTTAAAACATCCGGAAAGACCCAAAGAAACCGTGTACATCTACAACAAATTTTCTTCGGCCTCCCAATTGCATCGACTTTACCACAACACAGTTGAAAACTTAGTTTCAAACTCTGGGTTCTAACAAAACCCCATCATTTTAAAATAACAATCACTATAGTCTCAAATTCTGTTGAAAACATTTCATTTGAAAACTCAATTTCAAAATTCACAAGTTCGAAAATCAACTCCGAAAATTTCAAATATAGTAGGTGTATTGGCAAGTTCAAAAATTCAATTTTTAAACCTTACTCAGGAACCGACAACTAACCTTAGAAGGTCATCACTAACTAATCGTATCCGGACCTCTGTCCTTGGCTATTCAAGCCATTCGTAGAACGCTCGCCTACTCTTCTTTAATTTTCTGGCTATTTCGGACATTGCCTGCTATCCTCAGGTTTCACAAACTTTTCAGGACACTTCTCGTATTTGTCGTCTAACAACTGTGGGCTTCTACCAGCCTATAGACATAATAGTCTCATAGGACTTAGGGATTTTCATCGAACATGTATATGTCCAACGACCTATGGACACATCGGTCCCAAAGGTCCTACCGCCCACCATGAACGTTTGAGGAGTACACATCACCACTTTATCCTCACCAGGACATACCCCAATCCCGTGCAGCCTCAACTGCAACCACTGGATCCAACTGATCCACGATCATCGCATCCTTCTGGCCTCACGCACTACCAAATCTACCAGACTGGAGTTGAGTCACCAAGCATTAGTGGCATTGACCATCATCGTGGGCCATACACCCTCCCGATGTGGTAGGAATGGAAATTCCCGGATTGGTGTATTTGTTTTGTTGTGTACTTTTGTCTCTCAAAAACTCATTCATTTGGAACCATCGATACGGCACCTTTGATATTGATTCAGTACTAGGCATCAACCCAATAGTGAATTCAACTTCCTCTCGGTGGTAATCCGCCGAGCTTCTAGAAACAACTCGGGGAACTTGTTCACAACTAGAATTTCTTCTTGTGCAAGTTCAGTTCTTGGTTGGATATCATAGCACAATATATGCTATACAAAGCACTAGAGCACCCTATGGCGATATACTGGATCATGAAAACCTTCTCTTTAGGGAACCGATTAGATATGGGACTCGCTATAATGTACTTACCTTGAGAATCGATACACTGGTAGCTCTACTCTATGGTTCGTTGTGATGGCAACTTCACTCTACGGTTTGTCGTCACGGTGGCTTCACTCTACGGTACTTCACTCGGTGCTTCACTCAATCCCTCCGATTGGTCAAGCACCTCCGTCCGAACCCTCCGTAGGTAGCCCTTTCCCGAATGACCTCCGTAAGTAGCCACCTCGATCACAATTTCCCATAAATAGTACTTTCTTCAGTTGACCGTCTCTGGATTATAACGAGAACTCAGATCTCTATCAGGTTACTAACCCTTTAGTGGTTTTGTAATTCTGCTGTCTCTAGGTCTGCTACCCTATCCAGGGTCATTTTATTTATGGACTTTCTAGCTCTAGACAACAGCCTTATCTCAATTTCCCTATCGGGTAACCACCCACTTCTTTGGGGATCTACTAGCCACTAACATCTCTAAGGTTATCGGTCCTACCTTGAAACCATAACCTGTGGTTACTGAGGTTTTAGCTATCGTAGGGTTCCGTTAAGGAACTAACTCTCAGGTATTCACACCTAAGGCAACCTCACTCACATTTTCTTAGGGTTCCTACTCTCAGGTACTGGAACCTAGGCAATGCTCAGTCATACCTAGACCTAAGCACTGTCTCTGACTCAAGCCTATTATCACTCCATCTTTTCTCATAGTATCCCAAAGGATTACTACGTTTCACATCGCAAGGTATTCAGGCCTTTGCTTAAAGGATATCAAATCCTTATGCTATATCCCAGGGGTTAAGAATCCTGAGATTTCTCTCGCTTAAGCACGCTTAATTTCACAACGTCTATCGTATCTCGGGTACTAATATCGGTACACATACCACTCGCATACCGACCACTCTCATAGGTGCTAGTATGGCATAACTGCCTCCCCAGAAATACTGGGTACTTTCCCCTTTTTATCTAACGGTCACCACTGTCAAGGACTTAGTCAAAAGACCCTCATCCCTGGAGCCAAGCCCCGTTTCATGCATGGTGTCTGATTTTTGCAAGGCAGGGATTTTCCTCTCAGGGTAACTTAGTAAGTTACTGTTTCTACAAGGAAACGAAGTCAATAGTCACTGTCTACAGGAAAACCTAAGTAGTACCGACTTCTCTGTAACGATTGCCTTGAAACACTGGGCGGGGATTTAACTCAGACTCTAATTTCTATATCAGAAGTCCTAGAGCTTAGCAACAGAACCCATATTCTATGTTATCTACTATATCTCTCTGAGTCTCATCCCGCGTGGTCCAGCTCCATATATAAGCTCTGGTTTAGAATGGAAATAAATGCCCAGTACAAACTGGAGATTATCGAAATTATCAGAATTATCAGAATTATCGAAATTATCAGAATTATCGGAACTATCAGAATTATCAGAATTATCGAAATTATCAGAATTATCGGAACTATCGGAATTATCAGAATTATCGGAATTATCAGAATTATCGGAGCCTAATATTGTTGTAGGTACAGGCGATAGATACGCCAGCCCTGGTTTAGAGTGGTGCACCGACAGAGGGTGGTACACCGGTTCAGGATAGTATACCGGTTCAGACTGGTATACCGAAGTAAGGTGTACTCCGACCTAGGCTTATATCAGTACTCATTTTCAAAACATGCTCTTTAAAAAGGCGTAGAGCCTAACTCCGTTACTCAAACCAAATGGCCAGGTAGGTGTCTATCATGGGAGCCTCACCGTGCTAGGGTGACTGATTGGCCGATCCACATAGACTAGCCCCGCCGGCACCAAAAGGTTTGGAATAACTTAGTCGATCTATGCCGGACAACCGCTCGATACCATAAATGTAACATCCCATTTTCAAAAGCGGTATAAATTTTTTTTTCATCGAGTAGAGCATCGGAGCGATTGAGTAACGATATTTATATTCAAAATGCCATAAGTCCGGGCGATTACGAAGAGCGGTACATTATACCGAGTGTTTTCAAAGTAAATAACAAAAGAAGAAGGTCTTCAGCTGAGTCCCTATGCGTGCCGCTTGCCTTTCTCCTCGATCCTCGGTCCTCCTGACCCTGACGCTATGTCAAGAGCTGAGGTTCAATGCCCAATGAACCTCAGGTAACGGTTAACCTCATGCTCAAGTAATACAGTATATGGATGACAGATATTCATGACATTACAAATTAATCAATACATAAGCACACAAGCAGATGCAAGATTAACATATAAACAAGACATAGCACACAAGACATGTAAAGGTAATAACAACACAGCCACCGCATATGAATGTTATTACGGTCTGCACTATTCACCGGTGCCACGGTGTACATCCGTGTCCTCGGCGCTAGGAAAACTCAACGGCATTACCAAGACCGAACCCGTATAAACAAAGCTGAATGTATAAACAAAGTGAACTAAGACAGAGTCTTAGACACGGTGCATGACCCAAGACAAAGTCCTGTCCATGACTCTATGAAATAGTCTATCACATATAAGCATACAATAAGCATCGAGTTAGTGTTACAAGACGCGAACGTACCTTCGTTGACGGAACTTCGGTGATGATCAAGCTGATGACGGTATGACAATGCAGTACAACATATAAGTGATTACGATATCCTATAAGGATGATAACGTTTCTAATCAATGGTCACATTATACCGCATTTCTAGTCCCAAATTACCATTTTACCCCCTGACTCCCTAATCGGCGGAATTTCGCGAACTTCGTTACTTTAACTCTAATCTTCCAAAATTTTGACATATCTCTATCTCCAATAATAAATATCATATTTATCCCTAAAACATGATATCTAAACTAACTTGGAAGATTAAAGATTAATCTAGCATTTCTACTATAACTACCGAAGGAACTACCAAAGCTTAAGACCGGGACCGAAGAACTTACCCAAAGACTTCGCTACTCCTTTTCCGAGCTCCTCCTTGCTCTCACTTCTCTCTAACCTCTCTCTAGGAATTGTGAATTGGTGAGGAATGAAGTGAAATGGGAAGACCTATTTATAGAGGATTTTGGTGCACTATTCATGCTTTATCATACCGAATCTCAACCGTTGGATCTAGCTTGGACACAAGGCATCATCTCCACCATACAACACATCTCCTTACCTCATCATGATGTCATCCATGTGCTTTATGAACTTCTACCGATAAAGTCCCCCGTTCGGTGTTCTAATCGCGTAATCTTAGAAAATCACAAAAATCCGGGAACACAGCCCTGAAGCTCTATTCTTCCTCTTCGGAAATATTTGAGTTAACTAAATTTTTGATCCCATTAAGGGTATTCCGTAACCCGGAAGAAGATTCTAAGCCGAACGCCGTTGCCGATTAAATTACTTCGGGTGACACTAACTTCGAGACAAAAATTCACCGGTTCATAATATGTCCAGTCGTTTATTACTTAGTTCAAGGATTTTGAGTTATGATTTATTTTCCATCGGTTCTCACTTTTCTTATCTCGCCCTTTATTTACAAAAATATCTTCTCATCTGATCCCTTATTCGCCCCGCCGGTTACGGAAATGACTTCCGCTAACACCGACTTCTGGACAAAAATTCACTTGTTTGTAATTTGTCCTGACCTAAGAAACTTAGTTCATGGTTTTCTAGATAGGATTTAATTTCTATCGGTTCTCATTTATCCAACTGGTTCTTCCACAAATATCTCTTTTATATTATTATAATAATACAAATATCATGATATTTATTATTTATTTTATTATTATTATTATTTTATTTTTATTTTTATTTTTATTTTTTTCCTTCCTCTTTTTTTTTTTTTTTTTTTTTTTTATTTCGTTTTTTTATTATTATTTTTTTTTTTCTTTTTTTTTTTTTCCTTTTTCCTCTTTTTTTTTCCCTTTCTTTTTCTTGAAAATATCATTCCTCCCTTTTTATTTTACTTTAATTATCTTTAAAAATTCTCCCTATTGGTTCTTTTGTCCAAGCTTAGATAATTAGCCATTAATTACCTAACTAATCACTTTCTAATTGTTGATAATTTTCTTAATTAAGATTAATCATTATCTCACAACTATTTTACTTACATTGGTATTTTATGCTCCATGTAAAATATTAAAAATCATGGGGCAACTTATGCTCCCCAAAATTATATTTAATTTTGCCTCATTATTTTTCAAGGGAAATAATCCCAAAAATTTCTAAAATTAGAGACAACATACTTTCTAATTTTCAATAAATATTTTATTGCCTCTTGGGATTTACCATAATATTTTCGGGGCATTTCATGGCCCATAATTGCATTTAGGGATTTTGACACTTTAATCCCTCTAATTTCATTACAAATTTCCCTAGACAATAGAATAAGTATCCTACAAGGTTTTAAAACCACATATTCACCTATTTCCAAATAGGTATTATTTGCTAAAATATAATATTCTAGATAGATAATTATCCTGGTATTACAATAATGTACTTCCAAATTGTATGTATGAGGCCAAGAAACTCTTGTCTATGATGGGTATGGAGTATAAAAAGATATATGTTTACCCTAATGACTACGTACCCATCGTATACTCCAAAGTAAAAAAATAAAAGGATAGTGATCCAATTTTGAATCTTGACGACACACCACCTTTCACTACAAATCCACTTATAGCAAGTGACGTACAGTTTGTAGATGATGAAGACTATGCATCTTGATAACCTGCTTGTTGACCGGAAAACAAGGGAAACAAAGCCAAGGAAAAACGCAATTGCTTAAGAAAAAGAAGATGAACACGGCATGGATGACAGTGATAATTATAAAGAAGAAGATTGAAGTGTTGCTATTTGTAAATTGTAGAACCATTGTTGCAACAAATTTGCATGTTGCTGCTGTTGTTCGAAGTCATTGGAGCTCTGACACAACTGAGAGTATTCCAAATAGTCAAATCCGGCCTAGTTTTAAAAGACGATGACTACTTTGTCATTTTCTAAGAATTTCTGTTTTGCTCTGCTACCTCGAAATCTCAATGCAACTTCATCATAAGCTGATCTAACCACTACTTATTTTGTGACATTTGTCCCCTTTTTTCCTCTTTGACTAAGGGTTTCCCTATTCGATGCTTAGATTGCAAAGGGTTTTTGTCTCTATCAACAAGTGCGTTTCCAAGGATTTAAACTTATGCTCTCCTCCTTACAGGGTGAGACCGTTTACTACCTCAACCAACAGCTTGTTGGTGACGTTTGTCGATGAGTACTAATTATGCCATATTTTCCCTATATTATATGACTTGTATTGTATAGTGAATATGAGCTTAACTGCATTAATATGAGGAAAAAGGAATTAATTCATTTTATAGGGAACTTAAGGGTAAATCTCACATGCATCCTAAACATGTGCTGAGAAAAGAACGAGTTTTGAGGTTTTATGAGAAAGGCATATAACATGACCGATATAATGCTATAACAGCAGGACAACATTATCGAAGTGCAATACAATGCATCCATGAGACTATAGCATAGTAAGTGAAGCTATGCTATACGACATCTATTTTGATCTTTTGCCAAGATTGTTACAAGAAATATAGTGCAGGTCTTTAAGTGGATCAGAATAACGGTTAGATTGCTGACGTATTGGACTAGAAGATGCGGAGAATCGAATCTAAGGTCTAAAGAATCCTATAGGATTAGCAGAATCAATCTACCGAGATTGGAAAGAGAGACTACGGTTGGACCTCGACAGATTTGGAAAGGCCCAATTCGTTGGACGTATGCCGCAAGTAAACCTGAATATATAAGGAAACAATAGCCAACGCTAAAAGAGAGTCAAAGTCGTCAAGAGTAAAGGACCATTCCCATACGGCCAGACTCGAAAAGAAGAGTGAGAGAAGTTGCAAGGCACGAGAACTCCAAGAGAACCCAGCGTCCCTCCTTGCAGTGAGACGGAGACAAGAAGACGTGGAGTGGTGACTGATGAGCACTAATTATGCCATGTCTTCCCTGTATTTTATGACTGAATTGTATGGTGAATATGAGCTTAACTGCAGTCAATCTAAGCAAAAAGGCATTAATTCATGGTATAGGGAACTTAAGGATAAATTCCACATACATCCTAAACATGTGCTAAGAAAGATATGCAACCTGGCCAAAAGGAATATTTTCGGATATGCAACCTGACAAGTGCAAAGGATGTGTGGAAAGCATTGGAGATAGCTTACGAAGGAACTTCTGACATTAAGGAGAATCGTATCAACACATTTACAACCGAGTACGATCTTCTTCGAATGAAGACCGTAGAATCTATCAGAGAATTCCATCTCTGTTTTACCCATTTGATCAATCAAATATTGGTTTTGGCTAAAATATATGAGCAAGCCCCTCAAGTCAGGAAAATTTTCAATGTCCTGACAATAGATTGGGAAGCCAAAGTCACAGCGATCAAAGAAGCCCGTGGAGAATCAATAACTTTAGTTGCTTCTCTATTTGGAAGCTTGTTTGAGTATGAAGGCAAACTGAAATTCAAGAGGGCTTAGACGAAATCAATAACAATAGAGGCAAAGGTGTTGCGCTCAATGCTGTGAAAGAAATGAAAGTCAATGATGAAGACGAAGACGATGATGATGAGATGGGGATGTTCATCCGAAGATTCAGAGAGTTGTACAAGAAGGATCAAGGCTTCAAAAATCGATTCCAAAAGGGAAACTCAAGCAACAGACGTGAGTTCAAGAATAAAGAACAGATCATCTATTATGAATGTGAGAAGCCAGACCATATCAAATCCGAATGTCCTCAGCTGAAAGGCAAAGAAAAAGGCTTACGTATCCGCCATTTAGGGAGACAGCTCCTCGGATGAAGCAGAAAGTAAGGAAGAAGAATTGGAAAATGTATGTCTTGTGGAAGAAGAGGAAGAACAACTTGAGAATGACAATGAGGTATATGATTTTGAACGCACCTATGATGAGTTATTGTCTGAGTATAATGAGTTGCATACTGAGTTAAAAAAGATTGCCAAATAACTCATTGCCTCAAGGAAGAAAATCAAATTGCTTGAACAACAAGCTAAAGATTCTCTTCTGGTTTGCCAAAACCCCATTTACAAAAAATGCCCTGATCTTGTTAAGAAAAACTTTTATCTTACAAAAAATCTTGAAAAGTTCACTAAAGGAAGTGAAATGCTCAATTTGATATTAAAAGCACAGAGATTTACAAATGATCGATCAAACATTGGTTACAATCCTATCTTTGATAAAAAGAAAGGGAAAAGAAAACCGGTGTAAAATCTTACTTGAACTATTTTTAAAAATCGGTTCATTCCTCCAATCCCTTTGCTCATTGTAATTACTATAACCGAAAGGGGCATAATACTTCATCATGTTTTCATAAGAAAGATAGAAGAGATAAACCTGTTGGTAATTATAAGTGGGTGCCTAAAGGGACGTACGTTTTCCCTAAGGCCCGAACTAACCTAAAAGGACCTAAGAAAAGATGGGTACCTAAGACTTGATCTGGTCTGAATTGTAGGTTTGTTGTAACACTCGCCGGGGTATTGACATTCTTTACCTTAATCTTACGCAGTAGTGTGGCAAAATAAAAAATAGTTTGTTATACTGATACAACGGAAACTAAATTTTGATTACATAGTAGGGGTATTCCTAAGGTTTATAACCCTCTAAATTCATTTACAGACACTGAAAATTAAAAATACATAACACACTATCGTCCCTCGGTTCTTCAAGTTGTCCCTCCGCCAAGTTGATTTCAAGCAATGCTTCTTCCTTGAACCTTGTGCAGCACTTCTCTTCCTGTGCTCACCTATCTCTGTAAATTGAGCTATATACCCAAGAGGGGGGGTGAATTGGGTATTTTAAAAACTTTTAGAAATATGCCCTGTTTTGAAGTAATGAAACCAGAGATAGACAGAGGAGGAAGGGAAGGAAAGCTTGCACAATAGAAATTATCCTGGTTCAGTCTTATCGTTGACCTACATCCAAATCCCTTAAGCCACACTTGGGATTTTCAATCCACTATACTCACAAACCGATTACACACTCGTACTCAAGAGTAGTTCTCTCTCTAGAACTCACTCCCCCTTACAAGTTGTAATCAATACACCCAACCACCAAGTCCCCGACTTGTGGTTATCTCAATCAATAAATGATTTACAGATATAACTCTCTTACGTAGAGAGATAAAATGAACACTCGAAGTGCAAGTATCGATTGATACAATACAAGTGAAAGCCGAACACAATAAATGACACTTAGTAAATTTTCGCTCTCGTAGGTGTATCGCTTGAGAAGAAGTTAATGAACTCTATTTATAGGTAGAGAACATTAAATGACCGTTGAATGATGAATCCAACCGTTGTAGGTGATTAGCATTAAGTCCGGTCATCTTCTCTAAGCTCCAACTAATCCAGATGCCGATATGGTCCGATGTGGAACTCGAGGATTTGCCCGTTGGAGAAGAATTTGCTTGATGAAGAAAGTGTTTTTGAACGTTGAGAGTTCGTGCTCGATGGATTAACCAAAAGGATGTTAATTTACATCGAAGTGCAATAAATGCTCGACCACTTTATGCTTTTTCCCTTGATCTTCATTAATTTTCATCTCGTGCTAACCGAAATCCACTAAATAAACTTGTTAAACATATCTCGGGATCATAAGTGAATGGTTCATGAAGCATTTGGAACAAACAAGAGTGATTCACGAATTCGTATAATTCAAAACTTAGTTTTTGCGTTGCATACCGCGGTTTGTTCTTGTAAACTCGAGTATGGCACTGTTCACAAGTGACCAAACCGCATCCAATTGGATACTCGAGTTTCCATTTTTCGAGGCAAGCCATCGTGTTTTGTATTTGAAAGACAAGACCTATACTCGAGTTTGCCTATGCAAACGCAAAGATGGGTTTAACTTGAAAAATCCATTTGCTCTCCGGAAGTCCAATACTCGAGTTTGGCAACGCAACCGCAAGATTGACCATTCAATACTCGAGTTTGCCAATGCAAACCGCAAGATTGATTTATCTTAAAAAATCCTTTGCTCTCTCGGAAGGTCAATACTCGAGTTTGGTTTTGGAAACCGCAGCTTTGACTTTGTTTGAAAAACTTGTTTTGCTTCGAAGTCCAATACTCGAGTTTGCCAAGCAACCGCAAGATTGGTCGTCCAATACTCGAGTTTGCAAATGCAAACCGCAAAGATTGACTAAGTTGGAAAAATCCTTTGATTCACAAGAAGTTCGATACTCGAGTTTACCCATGCAACCGCAGATTGACCATTCAATACTCGAGTTTGCCTATGCAAACCGCAGATCGACTTTGGCTGAAAACTTGGTTTCTTTCTCGTATGGCCTATACTCGAGTTTGCTAAGCAACCGCAAAGATTGGCCGTCCCATACTCGAGTTTGCAAGAGCAAACCGCAGATGGACTTTGGCTGAAAACTTGGTTCCTTTCTCGTATGGCCTATACTGAAGTTTGCCAAGCAAACCGCAGATTGGCCGTCCAATACTGAGTTTGCAAATGCAAACCGCAAAGATTGGCCGTCCAATACTGAAGTTTGCAGATGCAAACTGCAGCTTTGCAACTTTCGAGTGTTTTTAAAACAACTTTGCAAACTTCAAAACATGTTTTACATTTGTTGTTAATCATCAAAACATATTGAGAACTAACATTCTCCCCTTTTTGATGATGACAACACTTGTAAATTATTTTGCAAAGAATTTGAAAGATGTAGTTTGTTTTGAGATGAAGTTTTCAAAGTTCAAGGTTTGAGTTATCGAAAACCATCTAATTTGTCATTTCAACATTTGAAGTTCGTAGATGGCAAATGGGTGGAATTCAAAAACGTAAACAAGCTGAACTATATTCAATTAAGTAAACAATGAACAATATCGACAAGATAGATACTTCGATAACTACCGATATCATTCTCGATAATCATAACAAGTTCGAAATAGCAAAGTACAAATGACAAAAACAAAACATCTAGAATAACAAACTTCCTAGAACCAATAGACCCTATACATCTACATCTTTCTTCCTTCTCCCCCTTTGTCTTCATCAACATACTGGATCAAGGATAACAAAAGGAGGGGACCAGAGGACCATGGCAAGGGATGGATCAAAGGTAGGGTCAAGGTGAGGAGAAGGTGTGGGGAATTTCTCAAGAGATGGGGTAGATGGAGATGGAGGGCGATCGTGAGAATCTCTCGTGGAAGGGGTAATAGGAGATGATGGAATCACAGGGTAGGAGTGGAAGTGAGGTCGGGGAAGTGGTGTGAGGTGGACTAGGAAATGAGAAGGGAGGTGAGGAAGGTGGGGATATGTGTGTCTCTCGGTGGCCGGGTCTCGTGTATAGGAGAGGATGAGGATGGACCAGCCGTGAAACCAAATGTGGAGGACGAAGAAGCACCAAGACCAAAATGGTCAATCGACGATCAATCTTATTCCGGCTTCAAGCAAGCTCATATGTCATGGATATCCGGAGTCTAGATCAATCCCCGATCAAAAATCTCGCTCGCTTCGGTCGCTGGCATCCTTCGCCTTCTCCAAGTCGGCCTTCACATCCATGAGACCCATCTTGAACTCGGCCGCAAAGATGTCCAACTCAGCCTTTCATAATCGCCTATGAGATGAGAGGGCAGCATCGATCATCTCTCTCAACCGTTCTTCGAGGTCCAATGATGGAGGAGGATGCGACCGAGCCTCGTGCGCATAAGACCGTGATCCACGGGCTTGTGACCCTGAGGAGCCCTTGATCGGCCCGATCCTTCCGGCTCGAATGAGATCTTCATAAAGTTCAACCGAGTCTTGCCGAAGGATGGGATGAACTTCATCTCGCTCAGTGGCCCCACATACCATATCTTGTAGTAGAACATAATGAGGGACACCAAAGAGGCAAAGGGCATGTATGATCCCTTTCGGGATGTAAACTTGAAGGCGCTGATTTCTTTGAAGATCCATTGCCCAATGTTGAGAGGATTCTTCTGGATGAAGGCCGTGAAGAAACGATAATCCTTCCGAGCAAAATGAGTATAGCTCCCTCCTTTCTGCACAAAATTCCGAGTGTAGATGTACCAAATCACTCGGTGCAAATCGGCATGTCCGAGGGCTTGATAGACAAATGAGCAAGCCGATCATCCGACGTCCCGGTATGCATTAAGGTCCTATACACCTCAAAGATTGGTGTATTGTGGTGTGGACGCGGTGGAGGATGAGCAACCTTTAGGATCTTGTTGATAATAGCGGCACAAGGTGAATTGACCCCCGACACACGTGGTGATCCTCTCCTCAACCGTATAGCCTTCGAGTCCAATAGGTTGTTGGTTGCCATATTGAAATAAAACATCTTGACCAACTCCGGGTAGTAAGCGGCTTCGATGGAGATGAATGACCGATAGGCCCCAAACCAAGGTGAGAGATCCACATTGCATTCGCGATAAAGTTGCTCCAAGTCAACCGAGACAACCGCACGTAAGCCACGAGATGAATACTCGGTCCTTGAACTTGGCATCGAGACCAGGAGGAAGAGGAACCGGGGTGACTTTGAACCAGAGGCGGAGTCTTGTGAAGCTTAATCTCCTCTACCGCATTGTCGATAAATGGGGAGGCTCCTTCGTGCTCATCTTCTTCAGCCTCATAATCCGACGAAGAGCCGGAACCTCGACAAATGAGCGAGAGCCGAAGGGGGTGGCATTCTTGGACCTTGTCTTTCGGTGAACGACGGTTCTTTTCCCTTTGCTTTGCTCGACTCACCGCCCTCTTCCTTTTTGTGGTCGATGAAGGTTCTCGATCCTTTGAAGACGAATCCCCTCTCTTGGGATTCGAGGATGGATTATCCTTAATCACAATACCCACTCCGGGATTCTTGTATCAATGCCTCTCTCGCAACTTCGTGGGATCGATTTGCTCCTCGAGCTCGTGGAGGAATCGGCGAGAGGATTGAGAGACTTCCTTAGACATTTGAGTGCTTAGGGTTTCGGAAAGAGAGAAGATAGGAAGGATTAGATGAAGTTTGGTGAAGATTTGGGGGGTGATGAGGGATTGTGATGTTTTCGTAGGAGAAGAAGAGAGAAAGTTGAAACTCTAGGGTTTACCGGAGTGAAGACGCGAGTTTGGAAGAACACCACTGTTCACATATATATATAGACATGCACCTCCTTACTCGAGTTTATCTATTTCTTACTTGAGTCTAGCAAACCGTCACTAACAAACTCGAGTACAAATGGAAGTTTAGGAAACCGTCACTAACAAACTCGAGTACAAATGGAAGTTTAGTAAACCGAAATAAACTCGAGTACAAATGGAAGTTTAGTAAACACTAATAAACTCGAGTACAAATGGAAGTATGCCACATCGTTGATTTAAAATAGTGTAACGTTTGGAATTCACAAAGACATACTCGAAGTTTAGCTTCTCCTTACTCGAGTTTAGCAAACTTTCATTTACATATCAAAAAGGTGAAAGTATACTAACCTGACTTCAAAAATGTAGCGTGAATTTTTGAACCCACGATGAACATACTCGAAGTTTAGCTTTTCCTTACTCGAGTTTAGCATACTTGCACTTACAAACTGCAGCTTGTCCGGTCCTAAACTCGCAGCTTTTGTTCCCCATACTCGAGTCAAGCTATTGATGAATGTCGTTTGGCTTCGTCTGGTCCTAAACTCGAGTAAGCCATCCTATACCGCAAGATGGAACTTCAAGCATTGAGATATCCCGCAAGAGACATATCTAAACACTCCGATGCTCAAGTTAGTAAAGATTAATCATCAAAAACATAACTAACATTAGATTGAATGAGAAATTCTTACAATTCATTGGGATTTACCATTCCCAATTCTCTTCTTATGAAGTTGAAAGGTTCTTTGGCTAGAGGCTTTGTGAAGATGTCAAAGCAAGTTGAAGATGAGTTGGGATGAACATCACTTTGACATCTCTTTTCTCGACATGATCCCGAATGAAGTGATGCCTCACATCAATATGCTTGGTTCTTGTATGTTGCACCGGATTCTTGGCCAAGCTTATTGTGCTTGTGTTGTCACACAAAATTGGGATTTCCTTCAAGTAACTCCCAAGTCAGCAAGTTGTTGTTTCAACCATAGCACTTGAGCACAACAACTTGAGGCAGCCACATATTCAGCTTCGGAGAGGACACGGCCACGTATGTTTGCTTCTTGCAACCAAGAGACAAGCGAGTTGCCAAAGAATTCGCATTGGCCACTTGTGCTCTTTCTATCTGTCTTGTAGCCGGCATGATCCGAATCTGAGTATGCCACCAAGTGTTCCGCTTGACCTTTGGGAAACCACAGTCCAAGAGTCTTTGTGTCCGAGAGATATCTCGAATATCCTCTTTACTTGTTCAAGATGGGACTCTTTTGGAGCGGATTGGAACCTTGCACACATCCCAACACCGAATTGGATGTCCGGCGACTCAAAGATAGAGAAGTGATCCAATCATTCCTCTATACTTTGTGATGTTGAAATCTTTGCCCTCCTCATCAAGATCTAGTGAAGCAAGCTTGAGCTCATAGGAGTGTCGCACCATTGCACCGGTCCATCCCAAATTTCTTCAAGAAATCATTCGATATTTGGTTTGGGAAATAAATATCCCATCTTTTCTTTGCTTGATTTGCAGTCCAAGAAAGTAGTTGAGCTCTCCCATCATGGACATCTCAAACTCTCCCCGCATAGTCTTTGAAAACTCTTCACACAAAGCATCATTAGAAGCACCAAATATAATATCATCCACATATATTTGAACCATTAAAATTTCATTTAGCTTATTACTCTTTATGAAAAGAGTTGTGTCCGCTTTTCCTCTAACAAAGCCTTGATTTAGAAGGAATTTGCTTAATCGCCATACCAAGCTCTAGGAGCTTGTTTCAGTGCCATATAGAGCCTTCTTGAGACGATACACATGATCTCGACAATGTTCATTTTCAAAACCAGGAGGTTGTTCTACATAAACTTCCTCTTGTATAAAACCATTCAAAAAGCACTTTTCACATCCATTTGATATAGTTTAAAACCTTTTACACATGCAAAGGCTAGAAGTACTCTTATGGCTTCCAATCTTGCCACCGGAGCATAAGTTTCTTCATAATCAATTCCTTCTTCTTGATTATAGCCTTTGGCAACCAATCTTGCCTTGTTGCGACAATGATTGCACTCATCACGCTTGTTCTTGAATACCCATTTGGTGCCAATGACCGGATGGTCTTTGGGCCTAGGTACCAAATCCCAAACTTGATTTCTATCAAATTGATGTAACTCCTCTTGCATTGCTAACACCCAATCATTATCCGAAAGGGCTTCATCAATCTTAGAGGGTTCTATATGAGATATAAATGCAGAAATGTTACTTCATTCAAAGTACTATTTCTCGGTTCTTACTCCTCGATTAATATCACCTATAACTTGGTCTAAAGGATGATTTCTAATAAATTTCCAAGCTCTAGGTTGAGTCTGATCAGATTTTCAATATTATTTTGGGGATCACCAAAAAAACATTTTCAGATTTTCAATAGAAGTAGGAGTAGTTTTCAAAAGAATTGATTCTTGAAAACATTTTCTTCTTCATTGTCCAAGGCTTTATCGATTTGGATTCACAAAAACAACATGTATTGACTCTTCAACAATACGTGTGCGAGTATTAAAGACTCTATAGGCTCTACTCCTATTTGAATAACCAATGAAGATACCTATATCGCCTTTGGAATCGAATTTACCAAGATTTTCTTTACCATTGTTGTGCACATAGCACTTGCATCCAAAGACATGTAGGTGGCTAAGATTTGGCTTCCTTTCCTTGTAGAGTTCATATGGGGTCTTGTTCAGCTTTCTTCCTCAAATAGGCTCGGTTGGAGATGTAGCAAGCCGTACTCATCGCATCAGCCCAAAACACTTGAGAAGTGTTGTTTTCATTTAACATTGCCCTTGCCATCTCAAATGAGGACTCTATTCTTCCTCTCAACCACACCGCTTTGTTGAGGAGTCCTTGAGCCGAGAAGTTGTGATCAATCCCCACATTGTCACGTAACTCAGCCGAAGGCGTTGTTTTCAAATTCGCCACCATGATCACCCTTATACCCGAAATTGCAAAGCCTTTCGCTCGCTCGACCTTTTTGGCAAAGGTAACAAACTGATCAAATGTTTCATCTTTAGATGACAAAAATATCGTCCAAGCAAATCTAGAGTAATCATCAACTATGACCAAGGTGTAAAGATTTCCACCAAGACTTTTTACTCTAGCCGGTCCAACTAGATCCATATGAAGTAATTGAAGAGGTCTACTAGTTGAAATCTCATTTTTTGCTTTAAAAGAAGATTTGGTTTGTTTTCCTTTTTGACAAGCATCACAGACTATGTCATTTTTGAAATTCAATTTAGGAATACCAATGACCAAATCCTTTTTCAAAGAACTTGTCAAGTTGAAACATATTAACATGAGCTAATCGCTTATGCCATAGCCAACTCTCATTCAAGTTACTAACAAAACAATTTTCGAAACCAAGCATTGCTAGAGAGGTTAAGAGTATAACAATTTCCATCTCTAGGTGCTCTAAATAAGGCTTTAGTTTTCAAATCATCAATGGGGACTAAATCTTTTCTAACAATCAAACATTCATTTGAATCAAAGATAACTAGGTTACCCTTGTCGGTGCTTTGGCTCACACTTAGGAGGTTGTGACACAATCCTTCTACTAGGTAGACATCTTTGATGAGAGGACCTTCATTGTTTCCTATCTCACCAATTCCAAAGAATTTTTCCCGATTGGTCTCCTCCAAATGTGACTCTACCACCATCCTTTGGTTTGATTGAAAGAAATTTGGATTCATCTCCACTCATGTGTCTTGAGCACCCACTATCAATGTACCACTTGTTGGGTCTTGATGCTCTAAGACAAACCTGCAATTTTCAAGGGATCAAGCCTTAGGTACCCATCTTTTCTTGGGTCCTTTGAGTTAGTTTTGACCTTAGGAACATAAGTTCCTTTCGGTACCCATTGATAATTTCCTACCGGTTTAATTTTTCTTTCCTTTTTATGAAAGCAAGATGAAGTAGAATGACCCTTCTTATTACAAAGAATTGCAATGTGCAAAGGGATTTGAAGAGTGAACTGATTTTGTAAAATAGTTCATGTATGTTTTCTCACCACTCTTCTTCTTGCCTTTCTTCTTATCAAAGTCCGGTCTCGTAACCAATGCCTGATCTATCATTTATAAAATGTTGTTGTTTCAAAATGACATTGAGCATTTCACTTCCTCTAGTGAATTTCTCAAGTGCCTTTGTAAGATATGAATTCTTTTTCTTCAGATCGACAATCTTTACAAATAGTATTTTCTCAAGAAGACAACATTTCAACTTGAGATTCAAGAGTAAGATTTCGGTTTTTCAGTTTGAAATATTTTTCAGCAAGTTTTTCAAATTCAAATTGCACACCATATATTCATCAAACAGATCATCATAAGGAGGTTTGCAATCATATACCTCTTCAAGTTTAGCACGTTGCTCTTCTTCTTCAAGAACTAGGCATATATTTGCTTTTTCTTCCTCATCCTCATCATCTTCATCGATGAGCTGTCACCCCAAATGCCGAGACATAAGCTTTCTTCTTGTATTTGCTGAACTTCTTCTTTTCTTTGTCTTTGTTGTTCACCAGGGGCATTCGACTTGATGTGACCAGGCTTTTGACATTCGTAGCAGATGACCGGCTTCTTTGCCTCATAGCCGGAGCTACCTTGTGAAATTTCTTGAAGCCTTGGTCCTTCTTGTAGAATTTCTTGAATCTATGAACCATCATGCCTATTTCCTCATCTTCGTCTACATTTTCATTTTCCTCATCTGAATCTTTAACTTCTCTTGTAGACTTGAGGGCAATTCCCTTGTTTTTGCCATGAACTTCATCAAGTCCCTTCTTGAATTTGAGTTTAGCCTCATACTCGCAGAGATCGCCGAATAGAGCAGCTTACCGACGTCATTGACTCTCCTCGAGCCTCTTCAATAGCCGTGACCTTTGCTTCCCATTCCTTGTTAAGGATATTCAAGATCTTCCTTACTTGACCGGTTGGTCATATTCTTTTCCCAAGGCAGCAAGTTGATTGATGAGATGAGTGAACCTCACTGAACTCACCAATGGATTCGCCATGCTTCATTCGCAAGATCATACTCGGCCATAAGAGTATTGACTCGTTTTGCTTTACTCCACTGTTCCTTCATGAGCTATCTCCGAGCATCCCACATGGCCTTAGCAGATGATAAGGTGCAAATACGAAAGTATTCTTGTTGACTCGCACTTTGGAGAAGCGTAACCGCCTTGCTGTTGAGGGTGACGTTTCTTCTGTCGTTCTCATCATATTCCTCTTCTAGCTTGGGAACTCTGACTCCATCTTCCACGGTTGATGGCTCATAATCTCCTCTTTCAAATACTCTCCAAAGACCATACTCAGTTGCCATAACAAACACTTTGAATTTGGCCTTCCGTAAGGAGTAGTGCTCTCCATCAAACCAAAGGTGGTCTCTGGCTGATAGATGCTCCATCGTAAGATACCTTCCATAATGATCCTTCTCGAGTTGTTAAGCTCTTAAGAGAAGACCTTGCTCGATACCAAATGTAAATGGAGCTATATACCCAAGAGGGGGGTGAATTGGGTATTTTAAAAACTTTTAGAAATATGTCCCCGTTTTTAAGTAATGAAACCGAGATAGACAGAGGAGGAAGGGAAGGAAAGCTTGCACAATAGAAATTATCCTGGTTCAGTCTTATCGTTGACCTACATCCAAATTCCTCAAGCCACACTTGGGATTTTCAATCCACTATACTCACAAACCGATTACACACTCGTACTCAAGAGTAGTTCTCTCTCTAGAACTCACTCCCCTTACAAGTTGTAATCAATACACCCAACCACCAAGTCCCCGACTTGTGGTTATCTCAATCAATAAATGATTTACAGATATAACTCTCTTACAGAGCGTATAAGATGAACACTCGAAGTGCAAGTATCGATTGATACAATACAAGTGAAAGCCGAACACAATAAATGACACTTAGTAAATTTTCGCTCTCGCAGTGTGTATCACTTGAGAAGAAGTTAATGAACTCTATTTATAGGTAGAGAACATTAAATGACCGTTGAATGATGAATCCAACCGTTGTAGGTGATTGGCATTAAGTCTGGTCATCTTCTCTCTCTAAGCTCCAACTAATCCGATGCCGATATGGTCTCGATGTGGAACTCGAGGATTTGCCCGTTGGAGAAGAATTTGCTTGATGAAGAAAGTGTTTTTGAACGTTGAGAGTTCGTGCTCGATGGATTAACCAAAAGGATGTTAATTTATCGAAGTGCAATAAATGCTCGACCACTTTATGCTTTTTCCCTTGATCTTCATTAATTTTCATCTCGTGCTAGCCGAAATCCACTAAATAAACTTGTTAAACATATCTGGGATCATAAGTGAATGGTTCATGAGAGCATTTGGAACAAACAAGAGTGATTCACGAATTCGTATAATTCAAAACTTAGTTTTTGCGTTGCATACTGCGGTTTGTTCTTGTAAACTCGAGTATGGCACTGTTCACAAGTGACCAAACCGCAAGATCCAAATGGATACTCGAGTTTCCATTTTTCGAGGCAAGCCATCGTGTTTTGTATTTGAACGACAAGACCTATACTCGAAGTTTGCCTATGCAAACTGCAGATGGGTTTAATTTTGAAAAATCCATTTGCTCTCTCGGAAGTCCAATACTCGAGTTTGGCAACGCAACCGCAAGATTGACCATTCAATACTCGAGTTTGCCAATGCAAACCGCAAAGATTGATTTATCTTGAAAAATCCTTTGCTCTCCTGGAAGGTCAATACTCGAGTTTGGTTTTGGAAACCACAGCTTTGACTTTGTTTGAAAAACTTGTTTTGCTTTCGAAGTCCAATACTCGAGTTTGCCAAGCAACCGCAAGATTGGCCGTCCAATACTCGAGTTTGCAAATGCAAACCGCAAGATTGACTAAGTTGGAAAAATCCTTTGATTCACAAGAAGTTCGATACTCGAGTTTACCCATGTAACCGCAAGATTGACCATTCAATACTCGAGTTTGCCTATGCAAACCGCAAGATCGACTTTGGTCGAAAACTTGGTTTCTTTCTCGTATGGCCTATACTCGAGTTTGCTAAGCAAACCGCAGATTGGCTGTCTCATACTCGAGTTTGCAAGAGCAAACCGCAAAGATGGACTTTGGCTGAAAACTTGGTTCCTTTCTCGTATGGCCTATACTCGAAGTTTGCCAAGCAAACCGCAGATTGGTCGTCCAATACTGAGTTTGCAAATGCAAACCGCAGATTGGCGTCCAATACTCGAGTTTGCAGATGCAAACTGCAGCTTGCAACTTTCGTGAGTGTTTTTAAAACAACTTTGCAAACTTCAAAACATGTTTTACATTTGTTGTTAATCATCAAAACATATTGAGAACTAACAGAATCCCAATAGCAGACAATACCAAACAATGCATGCAAGATAAGTGCTAATGTATGATATACTTGACTTGCAAAAGCCCATGTTAACATAATGATATATCTGCATGCTCAATGCTTCATGCATCATATTCATGGCTATAGGATAATCATAAACGGAGCTTCAATCATTCAAGTATGTTTAACATAGCAAGCAAGTATAGCAATCAAACATATACATAGAAGCAATAATATCAAATACATGCAAGTAAGGTAAGCCCACTACCTTTTAAGGACTACTGTCCTTACACGGGTTCCTCTTTCTCTGACCTTCAGAGTTGCTTGAAGTTCCTTCATTCTCCTTATGGCCCTAAAGATATAACCATACTTTTAGAAAAAAGGAAAATAAATCTTTATTTACCTTTTTAATCCTTATGACTGGGGAGTCTGAGGATACCATTGATGAGAGACGTCAAAAAGTGTTGAAGCTAGACTCCAGAGCCCCAGCCTCCAGTGAGTCAGAGATCTTAGGCCTCTGGTAGTAAAAGGAAACAGGCCTCAGGCAGTCGTCAACAAGCCTCTAGTTCAGGCTCAACAGGACCCACAATATCTCAACAGGCCGTGAATGCATTAGAACCATCTCCATGTATGAATGTCAATCCTTTAGTGATTCATGATCAAAAGAACTTTGATTTTTACTATAGGAAGAGACCATTCTATCCCACTGTCAATTTAGATATGGATCTCTTCTAAGATGAGTGCTATTTGGATCTTTCGCCTTGGCTTCATCACTATTTGCCTTTTGCCACATTCAAACTCCTTATTCTGAGTTTGTTGTTCGTCTGTTCCATCACAACATGTTTGTCCAACCAAAGGTTCATGAGGACGATGATGATACCTTAGTCACTAAGATTCAGGGTGAAGAGATCAAGATCACTACCGCTGATTTGAATATTATTCTTAGAGTTGTTGATGCTCCAAATGACCCTCCTAAGTTATCTGATGCTGAATGCCATAGCATCCTTATGCCAGATGAGCCTTATGATGGTAATAAACTGAGATTCAAGCCAACTATGATGAATGACACCTACAAAGTCATTTGGTACCTGTATAGCAGAAATATGGTACAAAAGGTTCAAAGTTACACTCACTTTGTTCTAAAGGACTATCAATTGTTTCCTTCAATCATTGCCAAGGAACCAAGAAATATTGGCAAATGGATTATGAATGAGATGATCATTTTTCTATCTGAGGCTCCGACTTAGAAGAAGGGAACCATTCCTTACCCAAATGTTGTGTCTCACATTCAGGCTATGAACAACATTTGGTACTTATATGATGATAAGGTTGTGTTTCCTCAGAGATTTGGAAAGGAACATATGATCAGAATGAGAATTTCTTTCACAGAGGTCACTGGTAAGAAGAAGAAGGAAAAGAAGGTTGTCGAAAAGCTTGTACCTTCATCATCCAAGGCCCTTGATGACGCCCAATCTTCTCAAGCTGTGACTCCTTTTACCTCTACTGCTCCTCCTCCATCATTTGCCAACGCTGCTATCCAGTCTATTGTAGAGAAGGCAGTTACCGATGCAATAACTCCTCTGATAACTAATGTCAATCAAGTCACGGGTGTTGTGAACAATCTTCAGCAACTATATATTAACATGATCAAGACTGTGGGATCTAAAATAGAAAAGTTGGCAAAGTTTCTCGAAGCAAGATTTTAGGCTATGTATGGTGTTCAGAACGAGTTGAAGCAAGAACTCTAATCTCTTTAGCAGCGTGTATTCAGGCTGGATCGATCTTTGGTTGAGTTGGGACTCATGATGTTCTCCCTACCATCTACTTCAGTGCCTTCTACTTCTACTGCTTCTTAGGTGACTCCTGAGGTTACTCCATTGGTTGACCCTACTATTGAGTCATTGTTAACCCTTAGAAATTGACAACATTCCAGCACATTTTCTATCTCTTCTTACCTATTTTTGGGTCAAAATGTGAATAGGAATGAAGTGTATAGAGGAAAATTGTGCATATCAAAGTATAACGCAAAAATCAAAGAAATTCTTGTTATATTATATGGAGTTTGTGGCTCAATTGAGAATTGATAATTCCTTCCTCTTATGTAGGAAGATGGAGACAAGTTTTGAAGCTTTATAAGAACCAAGAAACAAGGAAAGAAATAAAGGAGGTGAAGCAGTGCAAAGTTAGAAGAACCTGTACAACTGGCCGCAGCAAGTAGCTCTCTGTGTCACTGGCTGCGGCAAGTCGACAACTGGCCACAGCCAGTCGTGAAAAAGTGCAGAAAGTACAGCTATGCGTTTTGCTTTTCAAAAGCAGAAAAACCCTATTTAACCTAAAGGGAAGGGCCAAAAACACATTCTTGACCTAAGGAAACAAGTGGGCACACAAGGGAAGAGCTTGGGAGAGACATTTGGACAATCTTGGAGGCTTGGGTGCTCAACCTAAGAGAGATTTTAGGGATTTCACCTTGGTTCTTCCTCTTTTCTACTCTTTTCTTCCTAGTTTCTTTATGTATTCAGTTTTTTTGCTTAGAATCTCTTTGTAGTTGAACATGAGTAGCTAAACCTTTCATTCTAGGGTTCTTCTTACCCTTTGTATGGATTAATACTTGAATATTCCTCTCTTTTGGTAGATAAATATATATATGTGTGTGTGTGTGTGTGTGTGTGTGTGTGTGTGTGTGTGTGTTGATTTCAACCTTGGCTTAATGTTTCTAAGTGATTGGCCTCAATTTAGATGATTTATTCACTTGGGTTTGACTTGAGAGAGCTAATCTAGGTGTAGAACTTGATTGAAATCATGCTTGTCTTGAAGTTTACTTGATAAATGGATAGTTTGTTAGTAAAATAGAGATATATTTACTAATCTTGTATTGTCACATTAAGGTTGTTGCTTAAAGATTAATTCTCATTAATGGTAGCAAGAGATTGTGCATTTTAATGAGAAGAGAAACTTGATTTTGACTTGAGAGAGCGTGTCAAGTGTTTGTGAACCTTAGACTAACACATATATGTATTGAAATGCTACTAGAGAGGTAATTGACCAAGTTTTATGAAATGCAAAAAGGGAAGAAGAATCCTAGGCTCTTATCCTTTAAGTCAAAGAATCATTTGCCTTTATCAATTTTAAGTTTTAGAAATAGTCTTTAAAAATTCTCATTCCAACTCAAAACTTTGTTTTAGCTCAACTTGATGAAATTCACTAAGCCTCTTGCTTGACCAATTTGTTAAACAAATCCTCGTGGGAACGATACTTTACTTATCACTTTATTATTTGCGAAACTCGTACACTTGCGAGGCAAACAGTCATCTGTTGTTCCTGAGCCTTCCCATGATGTGCCTCCCTCTATTAAGCCATCTACTCATGTCCTTGAGTTTTCTGCTCCTCCCTCTGTTTGAGTGATGATAAAGGGGGAGAGTGATTTGAAATGAAATAAGATGAAACTATGTTTTTTTTTTTTTTTGCACTTTTATTTTTTATGCTCTTGATGTTTTAGTTGTTTATACTTTTGTTAGTACTGACACTTAACTTGGATCATATATTGTACTGACGAGTGTGTTGAATGCAATTAAGTTATTATGCTCCTCTATGTCTCTTTATATTTTCTGTACTTTATCACATTCACTGAGTTCAAAATGCTCTTCAAAACTGGTTTCAAAAAAATTTCATCTAGTTTTGTCATCATCAAAAAGGGGGAGAATGTTAGTTCTCGGAGTTTTGATGATAACAAGATTAGAGATTGCTTAAGTTTTTGAAAATAATCAAAGCTTTGAATTAATGAACTTTTGTCTAAGTTAAGGTTGTACTCGAGTAAGGCATCCTACATACCTGGGTATTCTCAATCTAACAATGTATTTAAGTGTTTCAGGACACAACTAGAGTATAAGATCAAGCATACTCTATATCAGATAAGGTTACTGTCATCATTTCAGATGACATTACTCAAGTACACATTTTATGTTACTCAAGTATGTGTTAAACTAGAGCAAAGTTCAGAGACACTTATGGCGCTACTCGAGTACTGATAGTGGCTTACTCGAGTAAGCTACTCGAGTAAGGGGTTTCTTCCTACTCAAGTACATTAAGCCTCATGTCAAACAATTGGCTTTGTCAAAACGCTACTCGAGTATGGTGCTCAAGTACACGTAATTGATTACTCCCGTATACTTATTTTAATTCTCAATTTGATCTCTGCCTGAGATATACTCGAGCACTATTCTACTACTACTTGAGTATGCTACTCGAGTATTAAGTGATTGGTACTCAATCATCAGTTGCTAACATTTGTCTAAGTGTATTATTTCAGTAATGGATAGATGTTACTAGAGTATTGGAGGTGATGAACTGTGTACTCGGTCCTAATTAATTATGCAATATAGGGTCAACCTAGGTCACTCCCAAGGAGCAAGCTGAGTAGATGAAAAAATGCAAAGCAATATCAAATGAAAAACCTAAATGAGAATGAAACTCCTTAGACTCCTAAGATGACCTCGAGTACGAGGACTATCTTATTCGAGTATGGACATTCAATAGGCTTCCCATTAAAAACCAATGAAGACATTTTTTTACACAATTAAATCAATAACGCTACTAATTTAATCGACAATCCAAAGGTTGCAAACAAGAATCGAGTATGATTGGTCATCTTCCAAAAAACTTCGCTATAATAGTAATCGTAAATTGAAATATTTTTTGTTACTATTTGTTTCCGTTTAAATCTTACTCAAACTTAAATCATTCCTTATAGGCATACCTATTTTGGAAAATATTTCATATTATTAACGAAATCATTCCTTATAGGCATACCTATTTTGGAAAATATTCTGAGTCAACTTTTGAGCACAAGTATGTCGACGGCGAACGAATTAATGAAGCAACGGTCGACTGTACCTAACGGAAATGATCTGTGCCTAACGAAAGTTCGAGAGTCTTAACGGCTACATTCAAAGTCTCACAACGGCATTAAAGGAAGATGATATAAAAGCTCATCACATTTAATTCAGTCAGTTTCATCACATTTAATTCAGTCAGCTACTGAAACTCTGTGCATTCAATTCGACATTATTGTATTCAACTATTTCATTTACTTCATTTAATATCTTCGGATATTCTTGTACTTCAAGGATTATCATTTATCTACTCAGTGAGGAGTTAAATACTTATTTGATTATCTGTGAAATCTCAAGGTAGTGGGATCTTGAGTGTGGGTGTACAATTACAACTTGTAAGGGGGAGTAGATCTGACTGCGAACGGATCACTTCGAGTACAGTGTGTGTAATTTTATCTGAGATTAAGAGTTAGTGAAAATCCTGGAGTGTTTGGAGACTAGACGTAGGTCAAAGAGTTGGACCGAACCAATATAATCTCTCTGTGTTCATTCTTTCCATCTCTATCTTCATGTTTATTGCTCGTCGTTCAATCCGGAAAAATAATTTGGAAATCCCCTCTTCACCCCCCTCTAGGTGATATTATATTTTCATGAATAAAGCATATTTTGAGGCTTTTCAATTTGAGACCTTGATGTTTCAGTTATAGGGGCCATAAATCAGATTTTATTTTTGCTTTGACCAGTTATGTTCTCCAACGTCTAAATCTGATTTTATTGCCTCTCAATGTTCAGAAACCGAAGTCTTCATTGCCTCTCAATGTTTGAAATGGAAGATCTTATTGCACCTAATGTTTATAATCGGTGATTAAATTGTCATAAACAAGCTTGATGGTTTTAAATTTTTGCCCAACAGGAACCTTGGCTTACCGCCTATAAAATGGCAAAATCTGCAAAGGTTTAAGGCACTCCGCTCTTCTTCACCTTCATATTTTCTCCCTGCTGTTTGTTATTATATTTTGTTGTTCTGCTCACTTTGTACCTGCAAGAATCTGTTTTATCCTAGAGTGCTACTTCCTATCAGCCGGTGGTAGCGAAATAGCTATTTAGGTCCTATGATTTGTAGGAGCTGCATCAACAACTAGGTCCGTTTAGGTCCTGAGTTCGATTCCAAAGGAAACACGAGTGTTGTGAGGGATAGTCACGAACCCTAAAAAGATTTATATATCAGTTTAAAAGTCAGAAAAATTTGTTTGGAGAAAATGATAACTATAAATAATTGAAACTAATTTATTTAACTTCTTTAATTTTCCAAAAAAGGTCAATGGAGTCTTATATTAAGATTGAAGAAATAGATTAAAAAAAACCAACACTTATTTTTTACAATGAACTAACTTTACCAATTTTCTTGACATGTGCAAATTAGTTATCAATGAAACAAATAAATATTATGTTCCAAATTTGAGTTTGGTTTAGTGAAAACAATATATAAAATTTTTTATATTATCATCCAGTATCTGGTTTGGGTTTCATGGCTACCTCTCCTAACACAGTATATAAATTTACAATGATCACAAATTCATAATACTTGTCTTTTTTTTTTTTTTGGCTCGAACTCGTCAAGTGGTTCATGGAATATTTTTTGTGAGAACAGAAATACGACCTAGTTTTAACTAGTTTCTATTGTTAGTAGGAAATATTCGTGATATCATAAAACAGAATACGAATGAGAATTTTAAAACAAAAAAATATCTCCGGAAGTGGGAAGCCCTACCACTGCCAACCGTAAAAAGTTATTTATTTGTTATCATAGAAGAGAATCTCTGCTTCTAGTATTTTCTTTTTATTCTGTTTTTGCCTTGTCTTCCACTAATAGAGAAAATCATGAACGGTAGACATGAAAAAATAAGATAATTTGTCTTATCTGTGTCTAATTAAAGAATCATTTATCGTTATATCATTTATGCCATTCGGCCAATTAAATGAAATGTCCTTCAATTTTTTCTTCAGAAAAAGGATACTTATTTTTAAAATTATTTTTTTAATAATGATTATTTTCTTTTTCATTTCCTTTATAAATAGCCATTTTCATACAACATCGATCTCACCCAAAAAAAAACAAGCACAATTCAACACACCCTGTGTGTTCTTGCGCCTCTCTGTCCTTCTCTCGCTGGCCTTGTCCACAGCTGGTGGCGGTGCCGTTACTGGCGGCAGTGGTGGTAAAGATGACGAAGAACATAAGTGAGGTTGTGGATGGGTTGAAACCAACCATACTAATGGTGGTGGTTCAACTAATTTATGTTGGCGTTAACATTCTTTACAAGCTTGTCTTCTATGATGGCATGGACTTGCGAATTGTGATCGTTTATCGTTTTGTTTTCGCCACTGCTTTTATGGCTCCTCTTGCTCTCATTTTCGAAAGGTATAATTTATTTGCTCTATTCATTTTTGCCCTCTCAAGTCTCTATCGAGTATGATTGTTGTGAACCCTCATTGAGCTCAGTGTTGAAATTGTGGCGGCTCGTTGGCTGGCTTTTTATTCATGAAATTAGTTGTTATGAGTCCAATATTGGAGCTTGACAAATGAAGTGTGGTTAACGGGCGTTTAAAGTATTTTCCTATTCAATATAAGTGACTAAATTCGAAACAATAGTTATAATTGTCCTAAATTGAATAAATTTCTAACTTAACCATCTTTAAATGATGTGGCTTAATTTTCCCAACCTTGAACCTCAATTAAAAACAAGCATAAAGTGGGAAAAAGGTAATTAATGCGCTGGTTGATGCCTTATATTTGGGACCAAAAATTGCTTTTAGGTGATTCTAACTTTGATCTTCATAAAGAAGGCTACTCATGGAGTATTCTGATGGACAAGAGGTGGAATAGATTAATGCTTGTGAATTTGTTTGCAGGAAGCAGAGGCCAAAGATGACTTGGACTATACTGTTTCAAGGTCTTATATGTGGCTTGTTTGGGTATTAAATTTATCCATCACCATTGTTATTTTTATAAACTTAAAGCTTTTTTTTAAAAAATCACACTCTGTTTATGATTTGTGTATATCAGTGGAACATTGTCACAAATATTTTACTTGGAGATGCTGACCTTAACAACAGTAACGTTTGCATCAGCCATCGGCAATCTCGTCCCAGCCGCTACATTTATTTTGGCCCTCTTCTTTCGGTAATTAATTCACAAGCCTTTATAGTATAACTATAGTTAGAAACAAATCCTTCTATTATTATCACAATTTAATTACACATATACTTGTCACATCCGGCATGCTTCATAATATTAAGAAAAATCTTAAATTTCATTAATATTATCTTAAAATTTAATAAACTCTAATTTTATCCCTATATTTAATATAATATTATATCACACATGAGAATAAAGTTAGGATAATAATAAGTGGAGGGTAAAATCATATACTTATATAAAAAATTTTATGATAATCAGATCGGAAAAATTGAATTGGAAAGCCGCAGCGGGTAAAGCCAAGATCATTGGAACCCTTGCAGGAACCAGTGGAGCCATGCTGCTAACATTCTACAGAGGTGCACGAATACCCACACCCTCCTTCCACGTCACGCTTTTCCATCCCCACAGAAGCCACGTGGCATCATCCCACTCTTCCTCGGGTGGTAATACCCTCTTAGGGGCACTCTGCGGCTTGGGCTGCGTCTCGTCTTATTCTTTGTGGCTCATCGTTCAGGTAGGTCCCTTTAATTGGCACCTGTTGTTTTAATAGTTGATAACTTGATATTTTCGTTTATTCAAAATTAATCGTTTTATACTTTTTTTAGTGAACTGATGAACCATTTTATATTGTGTAGGGGAAGATGAGTGAGAGATATCCATGTCATTATTCAAGCACGACATTGATAAGTATGACAGCTTCGGTGTTTTCTACTGGCTTTGCTCTTTGCACTGTAAGGGATTGGAGTCAGTGGAAATTGGGTTGGAATATAAGACTCTTAACAGTAGCTTATGCGGTGTGTGATTTAAGATCTTATTCTTGAAATGACTATTTATTTTATTTTTTTATTTTTAAGTTGTTGGAATGTCTAATTATTTTTAAAATAAATTGATATTTATAATTGTAAAGACCAAAATAACCTTTTTCTAATTGAATTTTATTTTACAATTTTATGGGAAACTTTCTAAATACTCAATAAATATTAGGGAACTTGCAAGTCCTTATGGTTTCTACTTATTTGTAATCAAAATATAGATTTTTTATTGGGTCCTTATAGTTTCACTTGTTTTTAGTCAGGGCCCTGTAGTGTCAAATTGCAAATCCTTATAGTTTCATCTAATTTTTAATCAAATTCCTTTTTCTTTTTTTCTTTTTATCAATCACATGAAACTATATGTACCTAATTAAAAATGAGAGAAAATTTTGAGATATATATGTATATGTGTGTGTGTGAAAATACAATGCCTTGATTAAAAATAGGCAAAACCACAACGGCTTGATAGGAGAACTATTAAAACCTAATAAAAATCAGTTGAAACTCTAAAGACTTATCGATTTGTTCTTTCCTGTGTGGTGTAGGGACTATTGTCAGCAGGGTTGTGTACGGTGATCATTGCATGGTGTGTATGTAAGGGAGGGCCTCTATTCATATCAGTATTTAGTCCTCTTCAGCTTTTGTTCTTGGCTTTTGTTGGATCTTTCTTTATGGATGAGATGCTTCATCTTGGAAGGTATACATATATCTCTGACCCTTGGTTTTCTTTTTACATTTGATTTTATATATATTTTTGGGGAACGACATTTCGAGACAAAATAAGAAGGATATTTATAATTCGGGATTCATAATTTTTTTATAGGTAAATGACATGTAGAGAATTTACTTTGCAACATTCATATGCTAAATTAAATAGTTGCCATAACTGATGTAGTTTTTGTGTATTGTTAAAAATAAAAAGAAATTATTTGCGAGTACCTATAATTTTACCTACATATTTTTAATTAAGCTTTTGTAGTTTGTTTTATTTTTGTTAGGTTTTTATTTTTTCACATAATTTTAATTAGTCCTTGTATTTTTTAATTTTTTTTTTTATATCAGGGCTTTTATAATTGAACTTGATTCTTATCAGGTCATTTTAGCTAGCTTCATGTGGCTGGTAAAAAACTATGAGGACCTAATTAAAAGTCAGGTAAAACTATAAGGACTTAATAAGAAGAAAAAACTATAATGACTTTATTAAAACAAAGTAAAACTTTAAGGACCTGATTAAGAACAATGTAAGCTTATAGGGATATGCATATTATTTTTTTCTTTGAAATTTAAGAAATGAGTTGTTTTGAAGTTTTACATATATTGCAACTTATACGAGTTTTAATATCCTGGAAAGTGTAATAAATTGGTTTGGCTTAGTAATATATAGATGTGAATCCATTGTATGCAGTATAATTGGAGGAGTAATGATAGTATGTGGACTATACCTGGTTTTATGGGGCAAAGGCAAAGAGATGAAGGATAAGAATCTTTTGGGAGCATCACAAACCCTCCACGTGTCGTCATCCCCATAAATCATCGTCAAATCTTCCTTTGATGATACAAATTTGCAATCTTTTGATATGAAACTGTATTGTTACATTTGACCTTATATCTAAGAGAAGTTGACCGTTATGGTGATTATATATCTCGCTTGCCATTGTCACCAAATAGATGTTGATATTGTCATCATAAATATTCCTCCAATGAAGTACAGAATGTCATTCTTTTATTATAAGACCTCAATTTTAGAGGTGCTTTCACTACTACAGAAGATACTTTTAACATCTGTTTTTAAGACTATTAGATAACCATTTTTAGGGGATGTGTTTGTGAGTGTCATTAAAACTTTTAAAATAGATGTTTGTTTCAAAACCATTGTTGTAAGTGATTTACAACTGTTTTTAGAAAGTAATCATTGTGAATCGGCTACATATAATGTCGGTTTTCGGTAAAACCGTCATTGTAATTAGACTTGCAATGATTGTTTTTTCAGACCGTTTTCAAAGCATTCATTAGACTTACAATTATTTTTTTTTCAGACTGTTTTCAAAGCGTTCATTGTAAGCTTTTTACAATGACTCCAAAACTAAACATAGATCAAGTTGAACAAATATAATCAAGTGTCCGCAAGTTTTACTAATATAAATCAATCAATTTAATTAAATAACTAATAATTCAATTACAAGAACAAAAATGAAAATCATTTGAGAATCAAAAAATGATCAGTTGTTCAAAATTTGTAGTAAGTCTACTAACAATGATGTTGTATATATAAAGTAAAACATAGTATTCGAACCCAATTTTCCCTGGTTGCCAAGGGCATATGTCAAAAGCAAATGATAAAAACGAATAAAGGAATATATAAATTGATTTTCAATTAAAGAACTTGAATTTAAACAACTTACTTTCAGCCGGAACCACTTCATGGAACCATTTTTACCTTCACACTTCTCACCCATTAAATAATATGTCTTTAGTGCACTATAATTAAAATGAAAATTAGAAGACATTCAAACAATTTATTCAAGTCAAAAACCAATTATTTACAAACAAATTAACTTACATGTTGAAAATTGATTCTTTTATCTCTTTGTTTGGCTTGCAACCCAAAGAATCAAACTAAAAGATGACATTGATGAAAGGGCAAGCAACACACAGACTCAAATGATAACTATAATAACATATATTGATTAAAATCTGGTTAGATAACATGATACTTCTTAACTTAACAAACTGAGTATGTCTTAAATAGATAAAATTAAGTTACTTTCCTTTCAACAATTGGTGCTTGATAACACAAAGAATCGAGTCTCTCTCGATTTTATAGCCCACATAGCTCATCCTATTTTCCAACTTATGATTACATATTGCCAGATTTGCAGGACATAAGAATCCATACAAAGTATTTCTCTCCATTTCAACACATATTTTGTGAAAGTAGCTATCATATAATTAAGGGTTAAGGTGCGTGGACATAAGAATCCATACAAAGTATTTCTCTCCATTTCAACACATATTTTGTGAAAGTAGCTATCATATAATTAAAATGAGAAATGACTTAGTGAATATAGAATCTTAAAAATTAGTGCATTAATTAAAGTTAAAATAAAAAATAAACTCATATGATTGCAAATGTAACCTATCATATGTCTATCTCCTCCAAAGATATGAACTTTCTAATATCTTTGCTATCAACTACAAAGGGAATGAGATTCTATTATCCACAATCACAAGGCATCTACAAGTCAACATTGTTAATTTTTGTAGGGATATTTTGCAGCTATGACAATAAGGAAAATTTTGTTGCTTCTTCTTGATCCTAGCAACACATAAAATAAATATTATAAGTAGGATGTCAAAGAAAATTCAAGTAATAGTAAGGTGTTTCCTTACATTGATCGTCCTGAATTTTCTTATGATGGTGGGTGGTAGCATGCGTGTATACAAAATCATCGACAACAATAGGTAGCAATAGGACATCCAACAAAAAAGAGCAAAATTCTCCAACCTTTCAAGAAGGAGTAGGGTCACCATGTCCTAACCCTAGAAGATTGTTGTTAATTCTCGAATTATGTTTTGAAGATAACAAACCTTGGAATATAAAGTGGACTTAGTGATTCAAGTCACTTGAGTGAGTATCTAGACACTGGAGTGATATAAATTTATTTTAACATATAAACTTGAATCTGCAAGGTCATTCACTTGAAATGATCTGAGATAGTAGTAGTCAATGCACTTGAGTGATGATCCATAACTTCCAGTGATTTTTAAGTCACTCATTGAAAGGTTCAAAAGTGATGCAAGATCACTCGAGTGAATAAGTTAGTACTCATGTGATCCTCCATGACTCACAGGTTTCATAAGTCACTCACAGTATGTTTGGAAGTTATAACGGATCACACAAGTGATGGTTTTCATCACTTGAGTGATAAGCTCCAAGTGTAATGTCCTGAATTTGGGACCAGAGGCTAGAGAATAAGTCTGAATAAAGTAGACTACTAAGTCTTAATGACTTTTAGAAACCACACCCAATGAGAATTAGTCAAAAGAAAGTACCTGATTCCTTTAAAATGTATCAGAATTACATAGAACCTAACTCGGATCCAAAGGGAAATGGTGTCTAAAAAAAGTAATATAGAGAACTAAAGAGCTAATGGCACAAGAAATAATATTTCCATAATCAAGTGCGAAAGAGGCAATTGTCACTTGATCTTGAGGTTAAAATTGGAAGACAAAATGTAAGGGCAAAATGGTCATTTGGCTAATCAATCAAGAAGCTCTTATTTTCTCCAATAATAAAGGCCAAAGTCAGCCAAGAAAGAGGAAGGGAAAATAGAGTTTTGACACAAAGTAAACCATGTGGAAACATATGAGACCAATGAAAAAAAAAAAGAAATGAAATATTCAAGACATGTGCAAAAATTCATTAAACAGATATTATTTTTAAGGAGGTGGAAAGTGATATTTTAAGAAGTCATTTAGATCTTCCAAAGGGCCAAATTTCAGCTAACACCCATAAAATTAGAGAAAAGAAGTGGAAAAAGAAAAAGGAAAGATAAAGGAGCAAAAGGAAGAACAAGAAGCAATTAAGGTAAGTACTCTTACTTAATTTTCACCTTCTAAATCACCTTTCTAACTCTTGAGGCGTTCATAAAAGTTTTCCCTCTCACTAGCTAAGAGCTTTATTTTTATGGTTTAGTTTCTTTAATAGAGGTGTTTTATGCTATCTAAAAAGTGTCAAGATAGGAGAAACAAAAAAACAACCACTAGAAAGTGCAAGGGGTAAGTATAAACTTCAATTTGAACCCTATATCTTGTGGTTTAGTTGAGTATCTTGAATTTTGTGTGCTGCCCTAATTTCAACTATCATGGTATTCTTAGGGTTTCATGTTGATATGATGATGTAAATGGTAAATTATGATGTATAATGATGATTCTATGTTATCGAGGTGGTAAAATTGTAAATTTGATGATTGTTGCTTTGGAAGTGAATTATCAATCAGAATAGGGCATGAGAAAGGAGTATGATTTTTATGTTTTTGAGGTCTCCAATGGATTCCTTAGGAAAAATTGTGTAGGAATAAGTTGTTGGTATGATTTTAGAATGAATGAATTTGAAATCCAAAAACTGAAATTTGATGCCAATTAGGGTCTCCCACGTGGCAATTTGAATATGTTGTATTTTTTGGTTATATAATGTTGTACAATGGCCATAATATTTTTCAAAATAAATTTTTAGACTTGTAAAGCTTTAATATGATAAGCCATATAGGTCAATTGGAGCTGTATACTATGAATTGCACATTTTTGAAGTTGGTTATGTAAAACGGGCATATTTCTGAGGCAGTGTCCATTGAATTGTAAATCTTGAATGTTGTGCGTCCAATTGGCTAAGTGAAATATTTTTCCCTAAACCTAGACTAAATAAAGGTCATATAGTTGTTGGAACCACCTCAATTGGATTTTTGTAGATTAAATTATTAGTTTTCAAAAATAAGTAAAAAATTTGGCAGTCTGGGCTTAAATGGTGGATATGTGTAGTTGGCAAGAGTAGACATAAGTGTTTTCTATAACACCCCAAATTCCATACTTCAAAGTGTGTCGGTTGACACTTAGTTTTAAGAAAATCAATAGAGTTTAAGGTGCTACCACTCACAGTAATGCGGAACGGAGAGCATGTACTTCATTTGGACAATGAGTAACTGATATAAAATACCCAAGTATAAGCTGGTATATTAAATATTTCCCGAAGGAATATTCATGTGATGCAATTACAGAACTTGTGTATAATTACATCTTTTGAATAGTAACTATACATCCTTTCACGGTGACTTATTGACTAAACCACATCGACTACCCCTACCATCGGCACCAAATGGTTTGAAGTAACTTTGTTAGATTCATGCCCGAAACTAGTCTCTAGTGACCTTAATCAGGCTCTCTTCTCGACCAAAGCCTCTTCGCGGTTCTGTCCATCGGTGCCTCTTTTCGGCTCTAGTTCCTTTCCTGAACCTTAGACAAATCTGATGTCCAATACCCATCGGACTTCAGGTAACAGTTAACCTCAAATGAAAAGTATGAACAGTATATATGACAGGTATTCATTACATTTCAACATCAACCACACATAGCACACAGCACATGTAAGGTTACAACAATATATAAGCACACAGCAGATGTAATGTTAACAACACAACAGTACATAGCACATAGCACATAGCACATGTAATGTTATCTACGTTTGCACTAACCAGTGCCACGACAGCTCCTCGTGTCCTCAGCGCTAGGAAAACATCACTACGGCGTTATCAAGACTATAACCTGCACACAGCTGAATGTATATAAACAGTGACCTAAGACCAAGTCTTAGCTACGGTACATGACCCAAGACATAGTCCTGTCATGAACCTATGAATCATCCTATCACATATAAGCATACAAGACACATCAGAGTTAAAGTTACTAGTACGCGAACGTACCTTTCACCGCGTAGTTACCAACACACCCGACCTTCAAATCCGACTCCGGACTTCTCGGATATCCTATACATTATCATCGGATTATTATATGATATTTTGATGAATATCATATTGCTCAGAATAAAATCCTAAAGTTTTATTTTACCTTTCTACCCTTGGTGGATTTGTTATTTACAATTTTGCCCTTACATTTATTTAAAAACGAAGTACTGGATTTTCTGGGCAGATTTTTCGGTAACTTTGAAAAATCATAATTAATTCTAAAAAAATCAAAACGAGGTTCCGTAAAATTACTCATGACCCTTGACATGTCTATTTTCAAGGAAAAATATTCCAAGAACCTATAACATCAAAAATAATTCCCATTTTTAATGTTCTTAAACGCTGCCCAGATTTATTTTCAGAAAAATAGCTTAACTTCAACCGATTGTATCTCTTTGTACAGAAGTCAAAACGCTACATATTTTATATATTTAGAAATCCCTACATGTCTAATTTATTCTTGTAAAATTTCATGATTTAATAACTTCATTTCATACATAAAATAATAGTATCTATTTTCGCTGCCAACAAAGGATTTGCACCTTCAGTTTTTCCAAATATTTATCACAATGATCTATTAATTCTAAAAATTATTCTCTAACATGTTTTCCACCCCATTTTGCGTTTTAAAAGCAATGGAGACTTCTAAACATGAAAAGGAATATTTCTAACAATTTGCTAGATTAAACTACAATTTTACTAAGAACTAAAAGCTAAAACTTAAGAACTAAAAACTAGAGCTCAAGAACTTACCTTTGGATCTTGAACTCCTTCTTCTTGCTTCAAGAACTCTCACTCTCACTCTCTTAATTAAAGGATCAAAGGTGATTGTGTTGGTGTGAGGAAATTTGTGAAGAGATTGGTGGTCTATTTATAGGGAAAAATCAAGGACACAAAATATGTTTAAGTAACCTATGAAGTACTATCACCCGTGAAACGCATGGGAAAATACAAGATTGTTAAAACAAAAAATTCAACACCCTCACTCATTTTTGCCTTTCAGTAGCTAAAAATTACCTCCAAGTTATAAAAATTATGAAAATTAAGTATTATTAGAATTGTATTAATTTGTATCGATTTCATCTTGATTGGACAATATATATTGTGTATGCAACATATATGATTCAGGTGAAAAAACACATATATGGCGTATGCAATAGGTATTTGGAATTTTATTATTTCTTTAGTTTTGACGAATTTATATATATGTATGTGTGTGTATATATATATATATATATATAAATTGAGGATACAAAGACAAGTTAATTGGAAAGAATTAATAGAGATACCCATTATCCCTGTTTGGGTGACACATAATGTTTAGCGAATTGTGTTTAAATTCCCCATAAAAAGCAGCTTCAAATAAAAACTTTGAATGTGGAAAAGAAAGCAGAAATTATGAATACTCTTTATTCTGCATGCTGAATACTTTATTTTAGAACAGTTGTATTTTGGTCACACACAAAAAAACTAGGAAAGTTGTATCAGATACCTCACAGATTTGAGCAAAACAGGCATATATTTTATGCCTATACATTTGTCCATTCGTCCAGGTTTTCAGCCCTAGGTTTTAGATTTTGAAGTCCGCCGCTCTCTCCCTTCTCCGCCTCAGATCCGCCGGTTCTTCCCTGTAAAGCCACCGCGAGCCCGTTCGTGAGCAACCACCGGTCGTTTCCCTCCTCCTTGCCCCACCGCGAGTCCGCTCTTCCTTCAGATTTGTCCCCTACTCCGGCATCGCCACCACCGGTCGTTTCCTCCTTGCCCCATAGGTTTCATACTACTGGTCCTCCCCTCCTCCTTGCCCCATGGTTTCGCAGCTCCGGCGGCCCTCCCCTCATCTTCTCTCAACGTCCGATGGCAAGGTTAGTGCACACACTTACGACGGTATGAAATTATCTTCGCTGTCATCAGCTTATCGGCACTATCAGGGGACCTTTAAATTGAAAGCCACATAACAATATTTTGAACGACTGCTCTGGCTCTGAGTTGCGAGATTTTGCATTTTCGGTTTAGGATCGGATTTTTGTGACTCTTAAGGTGAGAATCTCTGAAACTTCTAGTGTTGTTTTCATCATTAATACAGTGAGTTTCTCGTTAAGTGTGTGTGCTTTTAAGCCTCTCGAGATTAATTTTCTACATAATCTGGTTTTTTTGGTTGTTGTTTTAGTATATATCAGCTGAGTGAGTGATCTGAATCTATCTTTGAATTTTTCTGTTTGATGATTGCATGCGTGAATTCATACTATTTTGTGAAGTTCCTTGCTAAGGAACATAAGATGACAAAAAGCTCAACGTTCTGAGCTGTTTCTTACATAATTGATAATTTACACAGGATAAATTACACAGCAATCGGGAAAAAAAAAATGTTTGGTTAAATGAGAAGAAAAATAGTACCGTGTTATTAATCATGCATTATCCATTATTTCTTGGTGGAAACTTGGAGATTTGATTTTTTATGTTTTTGCTGTCAAAGTTCACACATAGACATCTTTTACAGCTCCTTATGCATTATTGGGAATCTTGAAAGAAATTTCTTAAGATATCATAAACTCCTCTGAGGATTTTATCAGAGATTTACCAATGTTAGTCCCCTTTGTAGCTATGCGCATGGCAACAATTGTGCTTTGATTAATGTTAGGCTTCATAGATCATTAATTTGTATGGAGTTGTTTTGGCCCTCCAAAGAGGAAATGCGTTGGGATTTTTCTTGAAGTGATTAGTGTTATTAAATGAACTGAAGGGGTGGGATGACACTTTTGACTGGATAGTTTAGGCGTCAGTTGTCACAGGGAGTTTTACTGTAATCCTGTGAGGCTTCTTCTTGCTTAATCAAACACTACAAAAAAAAAAACGGCTTTCGGTGGCGACAAAAGTCGCCACTGAAAGTGTCAAAGTCACCGCCAAAGGGTTTTCAGCGGCGACAAATTGTCGCCACCAAGTCGCTGCCTATGCAATTGTCACGGATACTTTTCGCAGCAACATTTTTTTGTCGCCGCTGAAAGTATATGTCGCCGACTAAAAGTATATCAAAAATCCCCAAAGACGAGTGTCGCCGCTGAAAGTGGGATATAGGTGGCGACAATTGTCGCCGCTGAAACATGTATCGCCACGAAAACATGAATCGGTGGCGACAAAAGTGTCGCCACCGATTCTTATTTTGGTGGCGACTAAGTAATCGCGGCTAATATATGTTTCAATGGCGACTAATTGTCGCCACCGAAAGTCAAATTTTTTTTTTCTTATTGCTATTTTTTTTTATCATCCCTACCAATTTCATTCTTGTACAAGCATATTACGAGTATTCTTTTGGTTCTACTTTCAATTCGGTGGCAAAAATCTTTACTTCAAATTCAAATGAGACCTCTATATTTAACTCAACTTTTTTTTATTAAAGGTCCCATATTAATCTTATTGATACTAACACTATTTTGCCCATAAAATTAAAATGCAAAAGGAAAATGAAGGGCATAATTTCACAACCATAACAAATTGAAAATTTCCAATCGGACTATATCATATTAACTGAGAAATTTTCCTACAATCCCTGCAACAAGTTCACACTATAAAAATTACAATTTTTAACGGATGCAAATTACAATACTGCCTAAAACTCAATAAAATCAATCAAAATGAAAACTGGAACTGGAACCAACTTTTTCGATATGCAAGTCGTGCACACAAACATACAGTAACAAAACAAAATTTCCCGATAATCTAGCCAAATTTCCAAAATGGATTTGTGATCCAATCCCAAATAATATTTGCAATTCAACTAAAAGAAAAGAGCACAGTCCTCCTTCTTGAACCTGTAAAAGTCCATACTTGTTGGATTAAGAAACTGCTCTGGGTCGATTCATGCCAAATCCATGTTTCATTTTGTCCTTGAACCTGTAATAAGACATGGCAACATCAATATAGAAGATAACTGTTTTATGCTATTGATGCAAGATGAGAAAGATATAGACATCAAAGAATTAAGAAAAGAGAGATGACAAAAGAGGAGGAGAAACCTGAAATGTGGACACCACCCTTAACAATTCTTTGTTCTCAAGAAACCCAAAAGCAATTTAAACCACGTAGAAGCAATCCCATGTTCAATTGCAATATCATTTTGACTACCTCTTGGTTAAAGCTAGAAATATGTCGTAACAAAAAATTCTTCCCCGCAAAATATCGGTGTATATATTAGATCACATTAAAGAGACGATGAAGGGGAAGGCATAGAGCTATTGAGAAATAAGTAAATTAGTAATTGATCCATCCTGAAATGCAAAGGTGAGTATGATTTTTTTAAGTGAAAAACAAGTAGATTACTCACTGGAGTTTTGCTTTGGCAAATTACTCCAATCATGTGCGTTCATGTTCAATTTTGATGCCTTTAATCAGGTCTTAAAGAGCCTGATTGACCTGTAATTTGCAATTTCCTTTTTCATCTCCAATATCATGTGTAATCAAATAATGCCAATAGTAAAGTCTAATGCTGAGTGAAGATCCAAAGTGCCAATTTCATTGCCTACGCAATAACTCGATTCCTTGCACATACAAAGGCCATCAGATCAGCAACCTATGGAATAAATAGAGTCAGAAAATAGACAATGCCTCATACTTCAGGTTCCAATGAAACAAAGAAAACAAGAAAAAATGAATACCTTGGCCAATTCAAGACACAACCGTAGATCACCATGAGGTGCTTTTAGTACCTATAGTATAGAATATTTGGTCAATATAAACATATTCTCCATAATACCTCTGAGAAAATGGCTTTGACTCAAATAATCAACTTGCATTTATTAATTGTATTCATAAAATACACTTGTTACCCATACACAGGCTCATGTTCAAACAGATGCGAATGAATAGCTTCATAACTCTGATGTTATAAGTAGATTACAGGTCTACAACAAAGTAGACAAATTGAGCCTTTACATATGCAAATATGCAGTAGAAATGTAAGACAAAGAACATGGAAAACTAGAGGTATGATAGGATGGCAATATGACATACGAGTTACTCTTGTCCTGATTCGACTTGCAACTTCATGATGCCACCGCAACTCGCTTCTTTAGATAGTAATGATAAAAGATCTTCACAATTGAATCTAAATCCACGAAGCGAAAAGCCCAAACGTAACCCGTCATCCATAAAAGATAAGAACATTCAAGCAATGCACTCAAGACAGTTATGTGGAAATAGAGCAAAACAATAAACCAACATTCAATATCTGACAAATGTCAAATTCGCTTCAACAAAAATACAAGTTGCCTCACTATTACTCTAGGAGGATTTCTTGATCCACCAAGTTCTCGTCTTTCTTTCACAAGGGCTGCCCTTTTCTGGTCACGTATCTGAATATACAAACTATGTGAGACAAATATAACACATAGAAACAAATAAAGTGATAGAATAAGAGAGCAAGAGACAGATAGAAGAAAGATTACCATTTTATTTCTCTGTAATCGAGCTGCACGAGCTCCTTTGACATTGCTGCCCTCTGTTTTTGCAATCAAGCTCTTTCCTAAAAAAATCCAAATTCACAATGAAAAAAATTAAAGATCTCTGTAAGTTACTTCAAGTGATAAAGTCTGAGCCTGCACAGGAAACCATGTCACTAATATTCAATGAACAGCCATAGGTTAAGTGTTCATAGACAGTTAGTGAAGAAAAGGAAGAACTTTTCATTACAAGAAACCTAAAGAATCCTAGAATCTTTTGATGCATGCCTACACTATTGCTATCAATGTTGGATGATTTCAGAAGCATTATGCGAACATGCTGGAACAACCACATCTCGGTAATTACTGACAATCAGACAATATAATTAAAAAGAGAGAGGTTAGCGGTGGCAATTAAGAGCAGAAACAATATAAACCTTGAAGGCATCGAACCCAAATTGGCAGAATCAGGGAACCCAGGCCTGAAAATGCCATTATCCACCATTGCAAAGTTCAGAGGAGGGATGAATATCTTGGCCCCATCTTTATCGACATCAGCCCCATTTGACATGGCAGGATTTGGCGAAGATCTCTCTGTTTGAGTCCTCCACCCTCATTTTCTGGCCGCCGAAAAGCGTTAGCAATGAAAAAGCAGAGAAAGAGAAAAATATTAAAGGTAGGATTCAGAGAATCAGTAGGTTTGAAAGTTCCAATTGAAGCATCGAAAACTAGAGCAACAAGAAAAAAGAGAGGGAGCAAAGGCTGGATACCTGAACTCGAATTGAAGCCGTGAAACTCGCAGATGAAGAAATTGAGAATGAGGCAGCGGGAGAGCGAAAACCAAAGAATTAATTAAGGGTGTGGCTTTCTCTGCACTAAAAGACCAACCTTGACAACAAAATCGAACATGGCAGGGGAAAATAGAAGAGGAGGAGGAAGTATTACCTGATTGAGTCAAACGACGATGGACCAAGGACCCACGACGAGATCTGCAAGACCCATGGCAGTGAGACCCTCGGCGTTGAAGACTTGAACAGCGAAGACCAAAGTGAGCGTCTACCCTCAAGCGAGCGGCAGATTTAAGTCTGGCGTGTTGAGGAAGATGATTCACAGCTAAAATGACCTAAGACATTAAAGTAATTTTTGAACCATCGAAGAGTGGGAAGATGAAAAGAAAAGCCCTCAAGATGGAGGGAATCTGCAAAATTTTTGGAGGGCATGAACGAATTGGAGGGAGAAATTGGAAATAAAACTTTCGGTGGCGACATAGTGTGTCGCCACTGAAACACTCTTTTAGTGGCGACAAATAAGAGTCGCCGCTAAAACTATACCTTTGGCGGCGACAATATAATGTCGCCGCTGATTGTAATACTTTTAGCGGCGACCCTATTTTCGCCGCTGAAAGTTAGACTTTCAGCGGTGATATTAAAAGTCAATGTCAAAAGTCACCACTGAAAGTCAGTTTTTTGTAGTGAAAGTAAGATCTATATCTATCATGGTGTTAAGACTAGTGCACTATGGCTTTTTTTTGTATTTTGACTTTGTTATAGCAAGACTATAATCTGCAAGATTCCTTTTTGCAACCATGAAGATTGCTTTGGATGTAGAAATGACAATAGTAGATGGTTAAACCCATCATCATCGTGTCTATCATTTTGATGTTAATTCTGACTTTTCTTTGAACATTCGGGTTGATATTTTTTGGTCTATCACTTACTGTTATTTGGGTTGGTTGTCATGTATTTATCTATTTATTGCTCCCTCTTGCATTGTTTGTTGTTATGAATATAGTTTGAACTTTCAATCTTCTTATGATCTTTCAGACCTTCACTATGATAATGGGATGTGCTTCTCTGTTCAACTTTAAAATTTGGAATTGGATTGTGTGTTTTGATCAGATTTCTACAATCTAGCCTTGTCTTTATGCTTAGATGTACCACTTTGCCTGATGCAAATAATCCAAAAAATTTTAATGTGCTTTTTTTTTTCAGATGTCCTTCTGTTGCTACCGTTTGTCTTCAATTCTGTTCAGTTTCTTGCTATTTATGAGAAATTTTTTAAGACCTTTCAATACTTTTTCCAATATTGTTGTGTAATTTGATACCCGCTTTTTTTTTAAAATACATACAAATGAGAGATATTTGGATCTTGATACGTGGAGGAAGATTAAATCACTACAAAAAAAAAAAAATTTGACTTTTGGCGGCGACTTTAAAAGTCCAAAAGTCGCCACCAAAAGTGTTTCCACTATGACAAAAAGTCACCGCCAAGTCGCTGCTGAAATAGAATGTCGCCGCTAAAAGTTGACAATCGGCGGCGACATTTTAAAAGTCGCCGCTGAAAGTCACAATTTTTTTTAAAAAAAATCTTTCAACGGCAACAAAAGTCACCACTAAAAGTCTCAATTTTTTTTTTAAAAAAAAAATCTTTCAACGGCGACAAAGTCGCCACTAAAAGTCAAATTTTTTTTAAAAAAAATTAAATGGCTATTTTTTTATATACTCTTGCAACTAATGCTGTAATCTCTCCCACGATCATAAGCAATTTGTCCCTATCAGTCAATAAGACCCTCAATTTGTCCCTATCAGTCAGTAAGCAATTTGGGACCAATGTAATCCCCCTCCGACGGTCATACGCAATTTCTCAATGGCTGCCACAGCTAGGTGACTGCATCCTGTTCCTATGCCCCATGCAAAGCAAAGCCACTTATCTAAATAAAACCAGGCAACGTCCAAGTTCCAAAAAAGGGAACCACAGACAAAAGTTGTAACACACTTATCATGAACCAATTGTAAACCAAAAGATGGGTTGGAAGTACCTTCTGTGTCCCAAGATCTATAAACTCTGCAATATCTATCAACTAGCAAAGAAAAAACAGACCTATGGGGAGCAAGCAATTAATTTCTACAAGATATTGAATTCAATGGTATGCATTTGGAAAGGTAAAAGAATAAGAGGATAAAAATTAAAAGGATAAATCTTTATCAAATTATGAAATTAGAATCTAATATCATAATATGATAACGAATAGAATAAATTTTAATAGAAAGATGAGCCGAATCAGAACCCATTCAACTATTAAAGCCCAAGGAGAATCTCACATAATTAGAGAAGTAATTCTCTAATAATTTTTCATATCTATTCCATACTTTTACATGAATTGATACTCCATATTTATAGAAAAAAAATATAACAATCACTCCCTAAAAATACTCCTAAATTTATTCCATTAATCCACGATGCAGATAATGAAAGTAAATACCTAAATAAATATTATTTTAATTTGCAACTAACCAACCCACCAATCCTAAACTTAAGGACCACTAAAAAATAAGAAAATATCCTAAATAAAATAAGCAATATCTAAAATTATATTAATAAATATTGATTCCTAAAATCTCTAACTAATCATGTTACTCTATCACAAACTCTATTTATCTCACAATAATCCAAAAAATTAATTTATTTTTTCACAAGAAATTACACCAATAAATATATTTATTGTATAAATATCATAAGTAAAAAACTAAAATTAAAAAATTAAAAAAAAAAAAAAAAAAGGCTTTTTTTTAAGTCGCCCGAAACACTCTTTCGGCGACGACATATGAGAGTCGCCGCGAAAACTATCACTTTTAGCAAATGTGACAAAAATTGTCGCCATCGAAAGTCATACTTTTTCAGCGGCGACAACATAATGTCGCCGCTGAAAAGTATGATTTTCAGCGGCGACAAAAATTTTGTCGCCGCTGAAAGTCAATACTTTCGACGGCGACTCTATTGTCGCCGTTGAAAGTATAATGTCGCCACGGAAAGTCCCTTTTTTTGTAGTGAACAGATATATTCAAAATAGCAACAACACCCATAATGTTATGTTGTCATTTTTTTTTTTTTTTTACTTTCATCCTTCCAGGTCACCCAATTAAGGCCATAAGAGTCAATAGATTTCTCTTTATTCAATTTATTCTCTTCTTTCCAAGCTAGAATAATTTCATGTCCTGTATACTCATTAATTTACGAAGTTTGAATTATTCTAAAACTAAGCTTGTATACTCATTAATTTACACATGATTAATTATGAGACTAAGATTAGGAAAAAAAAAAAGTGATATAATTAACACACAAAAAAAAAAAATGAAGATTATTTTATAATCAAGAGAGGTAGGAAATACTATGAAAACATTTAATCAAATTAAAGGAAATTAGAAAAAACTGATGAGTAATTAAAATTACACTAATTGAAGATCAATTTCAAGTTTGAATTATTCTAAAACTAAGCTTGTATGTATGGCTCCACTCATTCACTCACTCACACACACACATTTGTGGTTAATTATTTAAATGTAATTTAAATATTGCTCAATTTCTAGAGTTAAGAAACATAGAGGGAAAGTGAGAGTAAGAGTCTTGGAGAAGAAGGAGCAAAGTCCTTGGTAAGTCCTCTAGCTCTAGCTTTAAGTTCTTTAAGTTTTAGTTCTTAAATTCTTAGATAGAAGTAGCTTAGATCTTAAATATTCTAGAATAATATATTTATTTATACTTTTGAAAGAGAAACATCAAAGTAACGAAGTTATGGCGAGTTTTCTAGTTGATAAGAATGTCACTATTTTATGTTGAAAATATGGTCAAAAAATTCTGGAAAAATTCATGGTTAAAATAGACATATATGGATTTTTATTGTCTTGTTTTAAGTATTCTTAGTTCACTCCCACCCTTGAATGAACTTGTTCGGGATTAATTCATTACAAGAACAAGACTAAATTGCTTTTGCAATGGTAGTTTTATTGCTATTAATCAACTTAGAATTGGAGGTTGTGGTCCTCAATATAAAACTTGAATAAGCTCTATTTTTTAAAAAAAATTAATTTTGGCTGATGTAATGACACATTTGTTATTGTATTGTTTACAATTTCTTAATGACAGCCAGTTGAAGGGTCTTAATCTATCTGGAGTTATACTAAGTGAATTTGGTGATCATACTCAAATGCAACCCATTATTCCCTCGTCCATTTAAATGAAGTATAAAAAATAAACTGACTTCATAATGTTGGTTTTGCAGAAGATTAGAGGATAAAGGCGTTAGAAGCGAAGGTGAAGGAGCAAGGAGAGATGATTACTGAGATGCGGGCACTTCTCCTGTCCATATTGAAGAACAAGGATACGGGGTTGCCTCCTGGTGGTGGTGACAATACCGGTAGTGATCCTGACCAGACTGCTGCAGTTTAGACTTTTTTTTTTAGTTCATTTTGGTCGAAACATTATAATTTGTAATATTTTGTTTTTGCTATGTAAACTCTTATGATTGTTACAATTTATTTTTATGATATACAAATTTTTTTATTTTCTAATTTTTAATATTTTTTTATCTAACTATTTTATTTTTTAAAATTTTTTTATATTTTTTAAATTAATTGGAATTTGCGAGGGGAAAGGTTTCCCTCGCAAACTTCAAAATTTTGCGAGAGAAAATTTTTTCCATTGCAAATTGCAGGATTTGCGAGGGAAAAGTGTTCCCTCACAAATTTCTGAATTTGCAAGGAAAAAATGCATTTTTGCGACATAAAAGTGGTTTGCGAGGGCGATTTTTGCGATGGAACTTTTTCCGCCGCAAATCAGTTTTGCGAGGGAATTTTTCCGCCACAAAAAACAATTTTTTTTGTAGTGATATAAGGCAACAACAATACATAAGCATACAACAAATGTAATGTTAACAACACAACAGTACATAGCACACAACACATGTAATGTTATCTATATTTGCACTAACCAGTGCCACAACAGCTCCTCGTGTCCTCAGCGCTAGGAAAACATCACTACGGCGTTATCAAGACTATAACCCGCACATAGCTGAATGTATATAAATAGTGACCTAAGACCGAGTCTTAGCCACAGTACATGACCCAAGACATAGTCTTGTCCATGACCCTATGAATCATCCTATCACATATAAGCATACAAGACACATCAGAGTTAAAGTTACTAGTACGCGAACGTACCTTTCTCCGCGTAGTTACCAACACGCCCGACCTTCGAATCCGACTCCGGACTTCCCGAATATCCTATAAATTATTATATGATATTTTGATGAATATCATATTGCTTAGAATAACATCCTAAATTTTATTTTACCTTTCTACCCTTGGTGGATTTGTTATTTACAATTTTGCCCTTACGTTTATTTAAAAACATAGTACTGGATTTTCTAGGCAGATTTTTCGGTAACTTTGAAAAATCATAATTAATTCTAGAAAAATCGAAACGAGGTTCCGAAAATTCTTCATGACCCTTTACATGTATATTTTCAAGGAAAAATATTCCAAGAACCTCGAACATCAAGCATAATTCCCAGGTTTAACGTTCTTAAACGCTGCCCAGATTTATTTTCAGAAAAATAGATTAACTTCAACCGATTGTATCTCTTTGTACAGAAGTCAAAAACTCTTTGTTCAAAAAGAACATTTATCAAAGGCTAGCGATTTCATACATTCTAAAACATTTGATAAGACCCAGCAAACCGTGTACAACTACAACAGCTTCTGGCCTCCCAGTTACGTACTAACTTAATCACAACACAGTTGAAAATTCAATTTCAAACTTTGGGTTCTAGCAAAACCCCTTTTACAAGACAACATCATTTTTTTAAAAAAAAAAAAATCATGGTCACTTCAAAAAGATAATGGTCACTTTTTGAAAACATTTCATTTGAAAACTTGGTTTAAAAAATTCACATGTTCGAAAACTCAATTTCTAAAATTTCAATTATAGCAGGTGTATTAGCAAGTTTTAAAAATAAATTAATTCTTAAACCCTACTCAGAAACCAGAAAACTATTTTTTTTAAAAGGAAACCTATTAGATGTGAGACTCATTACAATGTACTTACCTTGAGAACCGATACACTGGTAGCTCTACTCTATGGTTTGTTGTCACGGCGGCTCCACTCTATGGTTCATCGTCACGGTAGCTCTGCTCTACGGCACTTTACTCGGTGCTTCACTCAGTCTTCTCAGACTGGTCAGCCTCTCCGGTCAACATCCTCTGTAGGTAAACCTCCTTGATCAGAACTCCCCGTAGGTAGCCATCTCCGATCAAAACATCCCATAAGGAGTACTATCTTTAGTTGATCATCTCTGAATCATTATAACGAGAACTCATATCTCTATCAGGTTCCTATCCTTTAGTGGTTTCACAAACCATTATCATAATTATCAATATCACAGAGACGTAATCTACACATCATTTTATTAACTCAAAGGTAACCATCAATCATCAAGCATTGCAGACAATGCAGCATTAATCACAAGGTTCACACGATTCATACTTTCATATAATAAATCTGTAGGCAACCTTGATCATATTTTGACCTTAACATCATTTAGATCAAATTCAAATCTATCCTCAATCATATCGTATTCATATTAGCATTTTCTTAACATTTTTTAAAAAATATCACCACTTTTCACTCAAGGTAACTCAACCTTTAGTCAAAATTTTCAAATTTCAAACTCTGTCAGAAAATCACCCTTCCCGACATTACTATCGCCTTAGCACGCTTACGTTCAGAATCCCATTTTTTAATTGCCATCTAGACATCACGAATCAACTGCATATCCAAGATAGATTTCTTGGAGATAAAACAATTTCCATGAAGCGTATATACGTCCAAATTGAATTTCTTGGAGACACAGCCAACAATAAATGCGCTACCATACAAATTGCTATCTGCTCCAAAAGTCTAAAAGACTTCAACCTATAAGGGTGGCTAGGGTGCAATAGGTTGCGTTAGGATGCGGCGCCGTAAAGTTTTCGCGTGATGACAAAGTCTAGACAATTCTGAGTCAACGACAGATGAGGTTGCGGTGCTGCTTAATTTAAAACAATCTAGATGTTACTCGATCAACTATAAACCGAGAAAATAAGAGCGGAAGTCTTACATTCTCTCAAGCTTCACTTCAACATACACATTTCCTTTCCGTTCGTAACCTTCACTATAACCTTCCACATTATCTTTAAACATGGCCGGTTCAAGTAACTTCATTCCAGTCTCCGACTCATTCAACCCTTTCTATCTTCAAGCTTTACTACATGACTTCCAGTCTAACATGTTGGCTGACTTGTCTAACGATGTACCATACCCTTATTCTTCTTTCCTTCCCCAAAATCCCGTAGGAGTGAACATTCATTCATCTGCCTCAATGATTCACGTTCCTACTTCTCCTCCAAGGATACAAGATTCTACTCCTATGACTACTAACAAAAAAGAATTTGAAGCAGGTTCATCAAATCGACCTATCCAAAGATGTCGTAATGTGGCAGAACTTATGGAGCCTATGGTACCTTCTCAACCAAGGAATCCTACTTCTAGCTTGACTAAGACTACTAACCCATTTTCATGTGATTGCTGTCATGTTCTCCGGGAGATCATTCATACCAATGGACTTCAATATCATAAACTTGAAGTTCATTGAAGGATTGGTATGATATGCCACGTTGTCTTTCACCAGGACGTACAAGGAGGTTCTTCCAGACCTCAAATGCTTAATTTGATTTCGGTAAGAAAAATATAGAAGATGTCAAACATTTTCTAGAAAATTATTGTTTGAATCAAAAATCTTTAGGGTATGTCCTGGTGTCAGATCCCTTTTCAGCCTACTATGAAGCTCTCTGTGTTGGTTTGGAATGGACTAAAATTCAAAATGAACCCATTGGTAGTTCATTACCAACCAATGTAGAAAATATATCTATTAAAGGAAAAGAGCTCATGGTTGTAGATGATAATTCCTCAGTTCCCCCATTGAGTAATTCGTATAGGGCAAGAGCTGAACAAAACCTTAGGGCTGATGGAATGTCAATAAATGATTTTAGAGACTACTTCCATCTACCTCAGATAGAAGCAGCTAGACGAGTTCGTCTATGCAGGAATGCTGTAAAAAGAATAATGCGCAAGGGAGGAATAAAAGATTGGCCCTACATGACAGTTCGAAATGCGATGAGGCAAATCACTAGACTGAGAAAGACAATGTCTCCAGATGATCCTGTCTCAAGAAAAGTCACTCAAAAAGAAATTAATAGACTTAAACTTAAGATGGTCAAAGCTTGTGGTGGGATTGTACCGACTATTGGTCTCGATGCTTGATATCATGTAGTCTTTTCTTCTTAGTCTTCTAGTTAATATCTGTAACTTCTATTCTAAGATTATGAGAATTTTCATGTTTTTCCCGTCAAACTCAACTTTAAATTTAAACTTAAGTAGATCACTCTAACTTATTGTCAAAACCTACGTAAAGGTTGGGCTTTTAAATTTTGAGTAAATAATTTCTAGAATTTCTACTCTTGTCACTCAAAATTTTCTAAGTATTAGTTACTATTCACGTATATGATACTATTCATGTATACGTAGTATTCACTATTCATCCGAGCATACTAGCCAAATGCCAGAATCTCTGTTCTTTACTGTATCACATAACCAGTATTATATCAGTACTCCAATTCTAAATGTCTAAACTATGCTTTGATACCAAAAAGTGTAACACCCCAAATTCCATACTTCAAAATGTGTCGGTTGACACTTAGTTTTAGAAAAATCGACAGAGTTTGGAGTGTTACATAAACTATAATTAGCTAAAGAAAAGGTAAGTGGCAATATTTAATTGAAAGAAAGAAGAAAAGAATGTGATTAAGAAAAGAAGCGAAGTGTGATTCCCTTACCTGATACAATGTGGCTAGCAAGAAGCAAAAGAAGATGGAAGACACTACTACAAAAATTGGATATCACTACCCCAAAAAACGTCCTTATTTAAAAATAGGAAGTAAAAAATGAAGGCAGTGACATTCTTGTAAATATATGGAAGGAAAATGAGGCTTCAGCTCCTGAATAAAAGTTTAGGACTTGTAAAATTGATTTTTGGTGTTTTTTCAGGACGCTTTAAGTAGTTTCGCACGCAAATTTTTTCTTTGGCGCCATGGTATTTAATGTTCTTTAAAGTAAAAAATCATTTTTGGCGTCCTGAATTTAAGTTTAGGACTTATAAAATTGGTTTTTATCGTCCTAAATTCGATTCAGGACGCCTAATAGCCAGAATTTTTTGTTTGGCGCCATGGGATTTTTCTTGGAATAAAATTTCATTAGGCGACCTAAATAAAAATTCCAATAAATTTTGACCCAATGGGATTTTTCTTGTTTGGCGCCATAAGATTTTTCTTTGAATAAAATTTAATTAGGCAACCCGAATTGAATTCGTCCCCAAATTGCAATAAATTTTGGTGCCATGGGATTGTTTTTTAATAAAATTTATTTGTTTGGCGCTAACATTGGCGACTGAAAGGACTTCAAGTCGTCTATTTTGGAATTTAGGCGACTGATTGCAATTCGACCCAAATTGCAATATAGGCGATCCGAATGAATCAAGTCGCCTAAATTCCAAAATAGATGACCAAGTCCTTTCAAGTCGCCTAAAATCCACTTTTAATTTCAAAATTCCATCGCCGATCGTTCACTCTCGCGCTGCTTCCTTCTTCCCAAACCCTAAAACCCAAATCATCCGCTACCTCCTCCACTCACGGCGTCGCCATCCTTCAAAGTTGAATCAGGCAAGGAATCGTGGGCAGAGGTATACGCAGACGCAGGCACAGGTTTAGGTCAGAGCTTTTATTCTTCTTTGCCTCTCGTCCTCTTGTCGACTTTGGTTCGCCGTTCGCCATTCGTCGTGCGTCTTGAAGGTCGGCGCTTCTGCTCTTTTTTGTTGCTTATATTGTTTACTTTTAGAGATTTCTTTGTTGATAAGGGGGAGGTAACAATTAGAAGAAACGCAAAGCCTTGATTTGGTCATATGAAACAATTAAGTTTAGCAAGGAATAGAAGCACTGATGAATTAATGTGATTGTGTTTGCAACCTCCATTATTACTACTATGGCCGAGTCAAGCTAAAGGACCTTGAAATTTGAAAGCCACAATATTGACACTTAAGATTTTATGGTTAATTGTTTGCTTTATTGGTCAAAGATCACACAGTTGGGTCTTAAAGAAAGCGCCAAAATTAATTGGCTCTAATGAACTAGTCGTCCCAAAATTTAGAAAAGCTTAATACAAAGATCACACTATTTTTTCGGTTAAAATCTTGGTTTCTTCGATTAAGAGCTTGCTCATTGGTTGCCATGTTCAGTGTGGTTGTTGTGTGAACCAATTAGGGATTGTGTTACTACTTAAAACCGAGTGGGTCCTCCTCTTATTATTTCCATATCTTTTTCTTTTCTTTGCTCTGTTAAAAAAGAACCAATGAAGTAGTAGTATTTTATGAAGAAGATGAGGAAGGAAGCGTTTCTTTGTAGGCAATGATGTGCATCATACTCTCTGCACTCACACTACTTGAACTCTGCTTCTTGCTTCCTCCTTTAATCCCTCTTCCTATCCACAATCACTATTTCCTGTTTATTTGCAAATGTGTTGTCTTGCTGGTGCTTTTGCTATTATGTAACTTTTGTTTTTCAATATATTTGGATTGCATTTGTGCTTGAATTTCAGTTTTCCCATCAATGTCAATATGACATCCTGATTTCAGGAAGTGGTTACAATCATGAAGTGATTTTTTGGTTGGACTAAGAAATAATTCATAGTGTGACTATTGCATGTTTTTAATTGATGCCACTATTCTTATACTGCCATTGATGATTTTTTAGAGAAATCCTTGTGGAAATTTCATGCTATCTTGAGCTCTTTTAATTCTCACTACTGTGATTCTTGGGAATTAGCTTGCAACTAGATCATTGAAATTTTCAAGTTATTATTGAGAATTTGATAGCACCATTACTAGATCATTTGAGTTCAGCTATGTGACATCTAAATGTATTTTAGTTATTATGATAACTAATTAAGAACAAACTAGTTATCTTTGTTAGCATCATATATTTCGTTAGCGCTTTCTCGCTATCTTGCATTATAAATTTTCCTATTATCTTGTGTTTTAAAATGTATCCTGAGTTTTGTATAGGTCTTTACTAGTTAGGGTTTGGCAATGTCAATAGATTCATTTGTAAAAGTTCTATTAGCTTTCCTCTTGATTTGTTAAAGGGCAAAGAATTCTTGACCTCACATGAAATAGTTTTCTTTGAGGTTATCTTCTGGTTTGTTTTACACAAAATTTGATTGCTTTGTTTTGTTTTTGTGTAGGGTTTCAATTGAGATTCCCAAGATTGAAGTAAGATTTGAGAATCTATCAATAAAAGGAGATGCTTATCTTAGTACGAGGGCATTGCCAACATTGTTGAATTCTACTATAAATGCAATAGAGGTATTGTCATTTGAAAGGAACTTACCTTAATTTTCCAAATTCAAATCTTAGTTTTGTTGTTCCCTTGAGATATTAAGATTACTTATCTTAATTTTTTTTATCTTGATGGTGGACAATAGGGATTTTTGGGATCATACAGTATGACCATAGATAGTGAAAAAATTTCTAAGCTCAAGAACCTCCTAAATTCCACATGTGGAACTAATTCAAGTGGTTTAGAAGCCTTTCAATCTTGCCCTTGATAAGAAAGAAGTTAAAATTTGGATTTTGTCTAATCATCAAACAAATGAACAACCAGAAAAGCATAACCCAATAAATAAGATAAGAAATCACTTATCAAATTGACTCAAAAACATAATTTAAGATTGCTATTAGAAGGGAAAGTAGACTGACCTTATCTGTGTCCACATCATGCATAATTGCATTGATGACTTCATTGTTTGTATCAACTTCATCGGCTAGTAGTAAACTATTTACAGCCAGTAGTAAAATGTATGTTTTCTCATTTTTATTATCCCATTTCACTGTCTCCCCGAGAATCCCAATTGCATTACCAAAGGGTGTGCAATTGAACCAAACGGACCCTTATGTTTGTGGAATATTGTTGATTTTGAGATTAATTATATGATTTTGTATGTTATAATTTTGTATTGTTATAATGCAGATATAGACGAGAAGAGATTAAAGGATAGTCATCTTCGTCTTTTTTGACTACCTGCTGAGAAATCTTGGTCAAAGGTTTGAAGCAAACGGTTACGCTCCCAAATTAGGTCAATTGCTTTCATTTTATGCACACACACATATATTGTCCTTATATGATACCTTCTTCTTGAGAGAGAACAACACTTTTGTCTTATGGCTTCATGGTTTACCATTATTGGTTTAAGTGTTTTTAATCCAATCCGTGATTTTTTTTTTTTGTCTTTCCTTTAGTATTAGCCATATGAACTACGTGAACTTGATTAAAAAAGTGATGGCTTCATGGTTTACCATTTCCATTACCATTGAAGTATATGTTGGGAATAATTCCAATGTTCTGTTAGTTGATGAAATTGTTGGATTTAATAGTTGATATTGTTCTGAATTGCTTTAGTTAGTAAGTTTTGTTGAATTAAGCTGAAATTGGTTGTTATTGAAATTTTGGGATGTCTTACTTTTAAGGGGAAACGCTGCCAAAATTTTCTTAAAAGAAAGCATGTCGTTCTTGAAATTGTTATGAACTTGACTGTTGTTGGAAATGTCGTAGGTGGTAATAAAATGGGTCATAGTTGGATGAATGCGTTGAGAACTAGTGAAGAATATGAGAATGGGGTGGAAGAGTTTATTGAATTTGCTAGAAGGAATGTGGCTACAAAAAATTGGATGTACTATTGTCCACGTGTTAATTGTTTAAATGGGGTTCGACGGGATATTGCTAATATAAGGGATCACCTAATTTGTGATGGAATAAACCTTCGATACACAACGTGGATATGGCATGGTTAGGAGGTAACTACCAATGCGTCCCACAAAAAATGACGTTGATGGAGATGACGATGGAATGGAGAGAATGATTCATGATGTTGAGGTGAATATGAATATGATAGCGTGCGGAGTGATGCAGAGACACCTTTGTTCCCTGGGTGTACTAAGTATACACGGTTGAGTGGGAGCTTACATTTGGTCAACTTAAAGGCAACTTGTGGGTGGACCGATAGTAGTTTCACGTTGTTGCTTGAATTGTTGTGTGATATGTTGCTAGATGATAATGTACTTCCAAATCATATGTATGAGGCCAAGAAAATCTTATCTACGATGGGTATGGAGTATAAAAAGATACATAGTTGCCCTAATGATTGCATATTATGCAAAAACAAGTATGAAGGCCTTAGTAATTGTCCGAAGTGTAAAACTTCACGATACAAAGTGAAGAAATGTAGTGTTTCTGCAGAGCAGGCAACAAAAAGGCAACCTTTGAAGGCATTGTGGTATCTTCCAATAATTCCATGGTTTAAGCGTCTATTTACTAGTGAAGCAACGGCGAAGAAGTTGAGATGGCATTCTGATGAGAGAATATCCGATGGAAAATATCTTCGGCACCCTGCTGACTCTCTGCAATGGAAGAAAATAGACGAAATGTTCCCTCAATTTGGCAGTGAGCCAAGAAACCTTCAGCTGGGGCTTTGTACAAATGGCTTCAATCCGTATCGAACTCTTAGCAGCACCCATAGTGCATGGCCGGTTCTCCTTTTAATATACAACTTACCTCCCTGGCTATGTATGAAATGCAAGTATGTGATGTTTTCTATGATGATTTCTGGACCAAAACAGCCCGGTAACAATATCGATGTGTACTTGGCGCCTTTGGTTGAGGATTTGAAGAAGTTGTGGGAGGAAGGCGTAGATGTGTTTGATGCATATAAGAAGGAGTCCTTCAAGTTGCGTGCGTTGATTTTACCATGATCAACGACTTTCCTGCATACGGAAATTTGTCTGGGTATAGTGTGAAGGGGCATAAAGCATGTCCAATATGTGAAGCTGACACAAACTTCCATCAACTAAAGCATGGAAAAAAAATGGTCTACCTCGGTCACAGAAGGTTTCTTGATCGGTTCCACCCATATCGTAAGTTAAGAAAGCGTTTTAACGGCTTACCGGAGCATAGAACGGCTCCAAAGGCATTAACGAGGAAGGAAGTCTATAGTCGGGTGATACATATCAATGTCATATTGGGTAAGCAGCGAAGGATTGCGGGTGAGAAGAATATATGGAAGAAGAGATCAATTTTCTTTGATCTTCCATATTGGCGTAGTCTTGATGTGAGACACGATCTTGATGTGATGCATGTGGAAAAAAATGTTTGCGATAGCCTTTTCTTTGATCTTCCATATTGGCGTACTCTTTTGCACATACCTTGTCGGCACATACCAGGAAGACTAAGGATGGAATTAGTGCGAGACTAGACCTGGTTGATATGGGAATAAGAGAACGGTTACATCCACGAGTAATGGAAGATGGTAAGAGGGCATACATGGAGCTAGCAGCTCATACATTATCAAAATGGAGAAAAAAAGTTTGTGTGGGTGTCTATATGACATTAAGGTTCCACAAGGATATTCTTCTAATTTGAGGTGTGTTTCAATGGACGATTTGAAGTTAGTGGGAATGAAGTCCCATGATTATCATGTGTTGATGCAATAACTACTACCAGTAGCTATTAGGGGCATTATGAAAGATGAAGTGCGAACCACTATAACAAAATTGTGTATTTTCTTTAATGCTATATGTAACAAAGTCATTGACATTGAAAAGTTTGATGAATTGGAAAATGAGGGTTACATTATTTTGTCCCAATTAGCGATGCATTTTCCTCCTACATTTTTTGATATAATGGTGCATCTGATAGTGCACTTGGTAAGGGAGGTAAGGCTTTGCGGTCCAGTTTACCTAAGGTGGATGTATCCTTTCGAGCGATACATGAAGATCTTAAAAGGGTATTCTAAAAATCCTTATCGACCGGAAGCCTCAATTGTTGAAAGATATGTGATTGAAGAGGCTATGGACTTTTGCAAAGATTATCTATCAGGGAGGACGATAAAATCTGAGCATGACGAGGGGATAACCGAGGGATCTCGAGGAATCAAATTGAAGAATAAGCACACCTGTACTCTTGAATAATATGGAAGAAGTTCAACCATACATTGATGAACACAGAAAGAGTTTGAAGAATATGAATCCAAGGAAAAATGACATGCAGATAGCTAATAAGCAAAAGAAGACATTCATAAAGTGGTTCCAGGAAAAGGTATTGCACGAGACCGGTGTGTCGGCTACAATCGAGTGGTTGGCCTGGGGACCTTCTTTTCAGGTCATCACTTGGAGCGGTTATGATATAAACGGGTATACTTTCTACACAAAGGACCAAGATGACAGAAGTTCTATGCAAAATAGTGGGGTGATGGTTGAAGCTGAATCCATGCACTTTTCGAGTTCGAAAGACAAAAACCCGGTGTTAGCATCAATGGCCTATTATGGAGTTATTGAAGAAATAGGGGAAATGAGCTACAACAAGTTCAAAGTTGCTTTATTTAAATGTAAGTGGGTTAACAATAATGCTGTTGTAATAGATCCTAAGTTTGGATTTGTCTCAGTTGATCTTCAAAGACTTGGTCATAGAGATGAGCCATTCATTCTAGCAAGCCGGGCGAAACAAGTGTTTTATGTTACGAGACCACTCGCAAATAACAAAATGTCCATTGTACTTCAAAGTAAAAAATAGACGTATGGTGAAGAATCCTTGAACCTGAACGATACACTCCCTTTCACAACAAATCCACCTACAACACGTGAAGTAGAATTGGTAGATGATGAAGAATATGCTCCAAGAAAGGATCACTTTGAAGGAATATGGGAAACCATATAAAGTAAGATCTTAAGTTATGAAAAAGTCCTATGTTATTTTTGTACTGGTTTAACATGTTAGTTCATTTTATTCGTTTGCTTATTATTTAATAATAACCTATCTAACATTATTGATTTGTCTTTGATGAACAGAAATATGTCTAGCTCTGATGAGTCATCGGGTGATAGAGGTGATGTACCGGTGGTGAGAAAGGGTAGAGCTAGCACACATATGGGTGCATTAATTGCACGTCGTGATCGAAAAAAGAGGCTACATGTGGAGTTCGATGCCAATATGAATCCAATTGGTCCAGAGGAAGACAATTTCATTAGCTACATAGGCTATCTGGCTCGAAGCAAAGTTCGCATTGTATTCTCTCATTGGAAGTTGGTTCCTACTAAAACGAAGCAGTTGATCTGGGCACAACTTTTGGTATCTCACTTTCGATATCTTTTGCATTTGTATCTTTAGTTTTATTACTTGATTTCTTTCATATCTTCTCTTTTACCTTGCAGCAAACGTACGATGTGCCTAACAATACGGCCATGCACAACCATTGGATGGGCAAGGTTTGTCTATGTTGGAAAGACTTTAAGAACAAGCTCACTAAAAAGTATATTCGAGGGGAAAAGAGGGACAAGGCCCATGTCAAGACTACGATTACATTTCTCCAGAGGACTGGAGGGAGTTTATGGCGTCATGCCAAAATCCTAAATTTCTTGTAAAATTTCTTTCATATCTTATCTTTTATTTGAATCTATTTGACATCGTAGGCTCAATTTTATTTGTTTTCGTGTCACAGGAAAAAAGTCAAGCCAATAGAGAGAGACAAGCGAGAAATAAGTATCCGCATTGCATGTCTAGAGCTAGCTATAAAAAGCTTGAACGGAAGATGATGGAAGAAGAGTTGGAGAGAATAAAGGAAGCTGCTCAATCCGATCCTTCCACTGTTATCCAGGCCCCTAAGCGTCCTCCTCGTCACAAAAAATGGAAAGCTGCGAGGATGAAGGGTGACAAATTCATAAATGAAGATGTGTCTAAGGTTGCCTCCAAGATTGTAAGTAGTTAAATTAGAAGTATTAAATAGCCTCTATTGTTTCATATTTTTAGAGTTTAGTTACTATTTATGAAAAATCCTATGATACGGGATGCACTTGAGCAACAGAGAGCAGCCAAGGTTCATTCACGCCGGTACACGGATGGACATTTTGTCCACGACGATTGGGAAGCCGTTACCTTGATGTTGTTCGAGGGGAGCCAACGGGAGTTAGCGTCGTGAAATATTTTGGACGGCGTTCACATTGTTCGCATGACGATGACAACCCTAGTCCTCAACTTGTAGCCAAAATTCGAGCATCCCTCGTAGATGAGATTATGGAATAAGTACGAGGTGAATGAGATCTATGCATATGGACTGTTTAGATATACAGTTTCTTCAATTTGCAATCCTGTAAGTTTTTTTTACCCTTTAATTATGTCAGTATTCTTTTTTTGTTTAATTTATTCAACAACATTTATCATTTTATCTCGATCATAGTCTCTGCCACGACGTATGCAAAAAGGCAAACCGATTGGGTTTATATGGATTCTTATGTCCTGCAACCACGGCTTCGATTCACAATATCTTAGCCAGGAGGGCCATTTATGTTGGTTTAACAATGGGCGACGGACAATTGTCTTGTTATCTAGCGCCAATAAATGAAAGGTGCATTTTTTTTGTCTATATAAGATTTTTAAGAATAAATTGCTTTCTTATCTTAGTTTAATATTAATATGTATATGTTGTAGTGGTCATTGGACCCTGTGTGTTGTTTGTCCCACCAAGAACGCATGTTATTGGTTCGATTTCGTAGGTGGCAGGCCAACCGAGGATATCAAAAACATGTTTGCCGAGTAAGTAAATTTTTGTCTAAATCATCGATTCTTCTTTTAAATGAATTGTTTTCATGTCTATTAATTTCCATTTTAATGATAGGGGTCTTAGGACGTATAGACAAACTTTGCCGGAGCACGAGCAAAGGGGTGGACCGAAGTGGTTTTATCTGAAGGTAAGTAGTTTCAATTCAAGTTATTTCATTGACACAATGGCTTTTGATATGCATGCCTTTATTCATTTTACCAATTTGCTTTTGATTTATAGCACCATCATCAACCAGGGAACACCGAGTGCGGATACTACGTTATCAATTGGATGCAATCTATCATTTCCACCGGACGTACTACTGGCTTTCAAAACGTACGTAATGTTTCGTGATCCTCAAATGATGATATTTTTTTGTTGTAGTACTTGAGTTGTTAATTATTTCATTCACTTCATATTGGTTTATCTTATACCTTGTTTTCCAATTCACAGTTTTTTGGTACTAGGATCCATACTCACAGGATGACATCGATTCGGTTCAAGACATGTTGGCTAGACATCTTCTTGAACACATATAGGTATATAAAGTTTACTTCGCATTTTTTGGCTGGATCAGGTGATCAATCTGTTTTAGGTAAATCTTTTGATAGACAAATGCTTCTTGAGATTCTTCCGAACTCGTGATGTGACATTTACATTGCATGAGATTCTTCTCGGAATTGTGATGGTGGCATTTATGTTGTAGTGGACATTTCTTTGCTTTTTTTGGATTGATGACATTCCTTAGTTGGTTCGCATTGGGTTCATGTTGGGCATTTAATTGGCCTAATTAGTTTATGAATGTTTTCATTTTGAGCACTGTCTGGGCTTGTTTCGCTCTAAAGATGTATAATCAATTTTTGTCAACTTCATCTTTTAGGAGCAGTGGCATGTGGCATTCTTCTAGGGTTTTGTACTATCTCATAACATCAGAATCAGGTGGGGTGACATAACAAATTATGCACTTGGTTCCTATGCAACTGCTGCTGGAAGGAGATACACAGAGGCCCTTATTTTGTGTGCTGTTCAACTTCTATGTCACTGAGTTTAGTCTCTATTTGTGTTTTAAAAGTGAATACAACATGGCTCAATGTGAATAGGCAAGTCATTACTTGTTAGGGTGATTGTCAATGTGAATAGGCAAGTCATTGGGTTGATTAAAGTAGCTCAAATTCAATGTTGAAATTTAGAGAAAAAAGGTTAAATGTTAATTGAATATATGTGTATAGAGTTGTTGTGTTGGGTTTGCTAGCTTATTAACTTGACTTGAACTATATTTTGAGCAATGTCTGGGCTTGTATAGCTGAAATCTATGACTTCTAATTGTATATTTCAGTTTTACAGTAAATTGGCCAAACATACAGCAATCATATTTTTTTTAAAAAAAAAACACTAATATAAGGCATCCTGAAAGTTAATTCAGGACGCCTCTTATAAGTTCGCCTCATAAGAGCGACCTGAATTTACTCAGATCACCTCTTATGAGGCAACCTGAATTCTATTATGGTCGCCTCATAAGAGGCGACCTTAATAGTTTTAAGGTCGCCTCAATAGAATTCTGAGAGGCGACTTTAATTTTATTCAGGTCGCTAAATCTAACAAAAACAACGACGGTCTCCTAGACGTCCCTCTGAAAAGGGACGTTTATTGGGTCTTATTTAGGTCGTTTTTTAGGTATTTTGTAGTAGTGAGAATTGTTGAATGATGGAAATCTTGAACACGATTTATATCTAGGAAAAAGAGAGAAGAATGCTAACGTAGTAGAGAAGTAATCGAAACGCATAGGAAGAAACAGTGTGTGAAGAAAGGCATTTAGCTTTTCACCTATGCCCTTTCCATTATTTTCCTCCTTTTCCCTTTTTCACCACTTGATTAAAATCTCAATGGTCCAGATTTAACATATTATAAAAATATTATTATAATTTTCACCTAAAAGATACAAAAATAATTTTAATAGTTCAAATTTATTTTTCATCTTGTATAAAAAAAAATTAATTTTGTTCTTTGAGGTGAAATTATAATAATATTTTTATAATAGGTTAAATCGATAGTTGAGATTTTAATCAAGTGGTGGAAAAGGGAAAAAGATGGGAAGGGATATAGGAGAGAATCGAAATCCCAAAGAAAAAATGAAAAATTTTGAAGTTACCGGAAGAGGCTATTTTGCTGGCACGAATGAGGGAAACAGGGGAGGTAGTACTAAGCAATTCGAAATGAAATTAGAATGCCGAGTATGAATCTGGTTGAATCCTCTCTCTTTTAGGTTAAAATCTACTTTTAAGCTAAAGCTATAAAAAAAAAAAAAAAAAAAAAAAAAAAGCTTTCTTAAAAAAACTAGAAGCGGTTGGATGATTATATAAATTTTTTTAGCTTAAAAGCTCAAATTAAAAAAAAAAATGTTTGACAAAATTTTTGTTATAAGCTTTTTTTCTAAGGGATAAGGGTCTTAAATGCCATAGAAGTTTTCACTCAGGAGCACTGATAAGACGGAAGTTTTTTTTTGAACCAAAAAAGCCACAGAAGTTTTCGTTGAGGAGCAATTTTGCCTCGTGTTTTCACTAAGGAGCAATTTTGCCCCGAAAGTTTTCACTAAGGAGCAATTTTGCTCTTAAATGTCCCCAAATATTAAATTTGACTATTAAATCAGCAAAGACCACACATGTTATGCCTTGAAAAGGTCAAACTTGGAGCCAGAGAAGGAGATCCTTGAGATGTTGAGCTCAAGGCGGTCATAATTTGTGAAGCCGAACTGGTCAAAGGGACTGAAAGGTTGACTGTCACAAAATCCAAACGAAGCATCACTTATGATCTAAGCAAATGATCGAGTCTATACAAACGTAAATATTATCACTATTGATTTGTTTTACTTGAACCAATTTTTGGAACAATTCATTTCTCGTTTTGCGTTTCATTTGCGTTTTGTGACAACCTTTCGATCCCTTTGACTAGTTCAGCTTCACAAATTCTGGCCGCCTTGATTTCAACATCTGAAGGATCTCCTTCTCTAACTCCAAGTTCGACCTTTTCAAGGCATGACATATGTGGTCTTTGACTGATTTAATAGTCAAATTTAATATTTGGGGACAGAAGAGAAAAATTGCTACGTTTTGTAAACTTCCGGGGCAAAATTGCTCTTTAGTGTAAACTTTGGGGGCAAAATTGCTCCTCAGCGAAAACTTCCGAGGCAAAATTGCTCCTCCGTGAAAACTTCTGTGGCAAAAATGATACTTCCGGGGCAAAATTGCTACGTCTTGTGAACTTCCGTGGCATTTTTTGTCCAAAAAAAACTTCCGTCTTACTAGTACTCCTGAGCGAAAACTTCCATGACATTTAAGACCCTTATCCCTTTTTCTAATAAAAATTATCATAAAAGGTATATTATAAAATAACATTTAAACTATTAATATATTCGCAAAATAAAATACTATGAGTTGGTTAACATGCATGTTACAATCCCACCCTTTTGTTTTTAGCATATTTGTTGCAATCCCACTCTTTTGTTTTTAGCATGCTTGTTGCAATCCCACTCTTTTGTTTTTAGCATATATGCTTGCTGCAGTCCAAAATAAAATACTATGAAAACTAAAAATATTATAAATTAACCTTTACTACAATATTTCGAAGGATGAGAAAACAATATTTTGGAGGAGAGTGAACCTAACTTAATTAAATCTGTGACCAACTAAAGTCCATTTACTGAAACAAATAGTAACATCATGATTCCCAACGAAGTATCACACATTCAACAAGATTCAAATATCTACCAAGACTTGATACTCAAAATTAAAGAAAATAAAATAAAATGGATGAAGGAATACCTGAACACCTAATATTGCTTTAACAATTGTTGACTTGCTATGAGCCACATGGCCAATAATGCCAACCTGAACATAATTACAATTTCTCATTCATGAGAAGGTGTAAAGGGTTGGGATATAAAGTGGTCCCCTTAAATAGCTTGTTTAATAACTAATAGTGAAAACAGATTTAGATATTTAATTTCATTCCCTTAAGACCAACGAGTATTACATAAATAAATAAATTCCCTTAAGACCGACAAGTATTACATAAATAAATAAATTTAGAAAAATTAAATTACTGATATTAATTGTAGCCTGTCAAGATATGACTTCAAGATAAAGTGGCTACAATTTTGTTACATCTAGTTTACTCAGATCCTGTTCCATCAAACCTTTCCGTGATATTTTGGATGTTTCCAATAGAGTCTTCTATAAAATAATAAAGTCACTTTTGTGAATTAGATAATTTGGGTAAATGAATCTCTCATTTCAAAAAGGGAAAATGACGCACATGTAAATTGGGTGAGAAAAAGTTAATTCATGAGGCGAAAGACAAGGGTTCGAATATAAAAACTAGGGAAGCTATTTTGTAGAATTCAAATGAAGACAAGAAAAACATGCACAATATGATACCTAAACTGCAATTGGCCAAAGAAAAGGTAAGCGGCAATATTTAATTGAAAGAAAGAAGAAAAAAACGTGATTAAGAAAAGAAGCGAAGTGCGATTCCCTTACCTGATACAACGTGGCTAGCAAGAGGTAGAAGAAGATGCAAGAATTCTTGAATGGTGGAAATCTTGAACACGATTTATATTTGTGAGAGAGAAAGAGAGAAGAATGCCATTGTAGTGGCCAAGTAATCAAAACGCAAAGGAAGAAAGTGTGTAAAGAAAGGGATGGGAAAGGGTATATGAGAGAAGCCACATCCCAAAGAAAAAATGAAAAATTTTGAAGTTACTATTTGGCAGCACGAACGAAGGAAATTGAGGAGAGAGTAATTAGTGATTCAAAATAAAACTTAAAAAAGAGCTTTAGAAAAAAGCTAAAAGCTGTTGGATTATTATATAAATCTTTTTAGCTTAGAAGTTACTTAAAAGCTTAAATTAAAAATAAGATGTTTGGCAAAATTTTTGTCATAAGTACTTTTTCTAATAAAAATTATCTATATAATAAAATAACCTTTAAACTATTAATATATTCACAAAATAAAGTAATAAAATAACCTTCAAACTATTAATATATTCACAAAATAAAGTACTATGAGTTTGTTAGTATGCTTGTTACAATCTCACTCTTTTGTTTTTAGCATGCTTGTTCCCACCCTAATCTTTTGTTGAAATCCCAAAATAAAAATACTATCAAAGATAAAAAAAATATTATAAAATAACCTATACTCTAATGTTTTAACATGCTTGTTATTATATGTTTTTATCTCATCTTGCCTTTGCCCTATCTGTGATAGAGACAATGACACCTGGTCTTTTATTTTGTGATGATAAATTAAAGCTTGAACTTATGAATAAACCTCAATTCTTTCTGTTAATAGCCAAACACAAACTATAACTAGCCGATAGGGAGAGATTATTTGAGGATGGTGCTATTTGGCGAGAGAAATCTGATAGAGACGGAGTGAAAAAGATTGCAGCGTTCAAAACTTGAAAGGGAAAGGACGATCATAACCTCGATATTTAATTCATTTCAACAAAAGCTAATAAAAGCATTAAAAAAGCTCTCTTCGGAGCTTTTGGCTTAAAAAAAAGAAAAAAAAAACTCCTTTTATTATTGTTAGGAAATACATTATTAGGAAATATATTGTAATTAGTACATAGTCAATCAGTATCCCTAACAATCAGGGATTAGAGGAAATTATAATAAATTATCATTAAGAGCCATCAATACTAAGGCTCCTCTCTCTTGTATAAATGCACATACGTTTATCATGAATATACACAATTTTCTGATTCTTTACATTACATGGTACCAGAGCCTTACAAACTCTAGGGTTTATTTTGTTTTATTTTTCCGGTGGCACTGTTCATCACTGTTCTGGCACTGTTCATCGCACTGTTGGTGCTGTTTCGTCACTGTTGGTGCTGTTCATCGCACTGTTGGTTGCTGTTTTGTCACTGTTGGTTGCTGTTTGGGTGTTGTTTCGTCACTATTTGGGTGTCTTTGTTTCACACTTGTTCACCGTCATCGCTTCATCGTCACTTTGTTCACCGATCTTCATCGTGTGTGGGATTTTCGATTTTCAACCTATTTACTTTGACTTGTGCAAGGTTTGTTGTTTCGCGCTTCTTTGGTTTCTCTCTTGATCACATTCACCGTCTGGTTGTTGTGAGTTTTTTGATTATTTATCCATGGCTGAATCTAAGACCTCCGATATACTCTCCATGTCTGCTAAAATTACCGATGCCAAATTGAACTGGACTAATTATAATGATTGGAATAAAACTGTTCGAGCTTACCTCATGGGGGTTGCAAAGGAAGCTCATTTAACTCAGGATCCTCCTTCTGGTGATAATGAGAAAAGTTTGGAGTGGTCTCGAGCAGATGCTCATCTTTTCTTCCAGATTCGTAATTCCATTGAACCTCAAATTTTGACTTCTGTTAGCCATTGTAACACGGTAAAAGATATTATGGCTTATCTAGAATTTCTGTTCTCTGGTAAAGGGAACTTTACTCGTATTCATGAAGTGTGTAAAGGCTTCTATCGCTCTCGGCGAAATAGGTCGACCTTTAAAAGAGTTCTACTTGGATTTTAAACGGTTGTATGAGGAAATGAAGGTTCTTATGTCTCCACAGGCAGATCTCCAGACTTGTATCAAGAATCTAGAATTTCAAGCTATCTTTAGTTTTCTTGAAGCTCTTGATCCATCTTACAACACCATCCGTTCTCAGATTATGTCTAGTCAGGAGCTTCCATCTCTTGAAGATGTGTTCTCACGAGTGCTTCGTGCTGATAGCATGCTTCGACCATCTGTTGATCCCAATGCCAGTGCTTTGCCTAGGCGTGGCCCCTTTGACACCAGGAACTCTGGGCCTAAACAAGGCACTACTGTTCCACCCTCTGGTAGCATTACCTGCTATTATTGCAAGGAACCTGGGCACGTCAAGAAAAATTGTCGAAAATTGCAGGCTAAACAACAACGTGATCAGCAGCATGGCTTTGCTCATATTGCTCAAACACCTGATCAGTCTGACTCTGGTTCACCCTTTGCAGGGGCCCTTGCTACAGGTACCTTGTCTTCTGGCCTTGCTACCACTTCCATGAAGTGGGTCATTGATTCTGGTGCCACCGACCACATGACAGGTAACCATCATTGATTTTCCTCGTATGCCCCCTATGCCAAGCCATCTTCCATATTTGTTGCCAATGGTTCCCCGATTCGTGTCCTTGGTTCAGAACTGTTTACCAACACCATCCATTTCCCTCTCTTCGTTCTTAATGTTCCCGATCTCACCTTTAATCTTTTGTCTCCCGAAGAACCGACTCGTCATTTAAACTGTTGTATCTCACTATACCCTGACCATTGTTTAATTCAAGATCTTTCGACGAGGCGGATTATTGGTAGAGGCTATGAATCTGGTGGACATTACATCCTTGATGATCAGGTGCCGCGTTTTGTTGCTTGTACTGGTGGGTCATCTCCCTTTGAAATCCATTGTAGTCTCGGTCATGTGTCCCTTTCTTCCCTAAAACGGTTGTACCCTCAGTTTTTATCTGTTTCTTCTTTGGATTGTGAGTCGTGTCAATTTGCCAAACACCACCGTGTTCATTTGGCACCTCGAGTCAATAAACGGGCTGCGTCCCCTTTTGATTTAGTTCATTCTGATGTTTGGGGTCCTTGTTCAGTTCTGTCTCAAACTAGTTATCGATACTTTGTCACCTTTGTTGATGATTTTTCCCGAACTACTTGGCTTTACTTAATGAAACAACACTCTGAATTGTTCACTCATTTCCGTCATTTCTGTGCTAAAATTCAAACACAGTTTAATACTCCCGTGAAAATTCTTCGAAGTGATAATGCAAAGGAATATTTTTCTGCACCCTTTTATTGATTATATGCATAGTCATGGCATCCTTCATCAATCATCATGTGTTGATACACCTGCTCAAAATGGTGTTGCTGAAAGAAAGAACCGTCATCTCTTAGAAACTGCTCGTGCTCTCATGTTTCACTCTTGTGTACCTAAATCGTTTTGGGCCGATGCCATGTCTACTGCTTGTTTTCTCATAAATCGCATGCCTTCGACTGTCCTTAGTGGTTTTGTGCCATATTCCATTCTATTTCCCACCACTAAGGTGTTCCCGGTTGATCCCAAAATTTTTGGTTGTGTTTGCTTTGTTCGGGATGTCCGTCCGAATGTTAGTAAGCTTGACCCCAAGTCCTTAAAATGTATCTTCCTTGGTTATTCTCGAGTTCAGAAAGGCTATCGATGTTACTCTCCTGACCTCCGTCGTTATCTTGTGTCCACTGATATGACCTCTCATGAGTCTTCATCTTTCTTCAAGTCTTCGAACTTATCTGAGTCATCCACTGTTGTTGATGAACCTGATGATCTTCTGGTTTATCGTGTTCCTATCTCACCAGTCCCAGCAGCTGCTCCGGCCCCTGATCTTCCTGATGATGCTGATGTTGCTATTCCTTCGCCTTCGCCAGTGACTGCTTCACCGACGGATTCCATTCCTGCCTCTGTGGTCCCTGATCCTGCGACCCCCACCCCTGCCACTCCTGTTCCTGACCCCCTTGTTCTTGACTCTACCATTGACCAATCTGTTGACTTACCTATAGTCCTCCGCAAAGGTACCCGTCCTTCCTGTCCTCCCAAACGATATGCTGATTGTACTTATCCTATCTCCTCGTTTATGTCCTACCAACAATTGTCCCCTGTTTCCTATTCCCTTGTAACCACCCTTGAGTCCATTTCTACCCCTACTACCCTTCACCAAGCCTTGACTCACCCTGGTTGGCGTGCCACGATGGAAGAAGAAATGATGGCCCTTGATTCGGCTGGTACTTGGACCCTTGTTGATCTACCTTCTAGGAAGAAGGCCATTGGCTGAAAAAGGGTGTTTGTTGTGAAAACTAAAGCTGATGGTTCCTTAGATCGATTGAAAGCTCATCTTGTTGCCAAAGGATACGCTTAGACTTATGGCCTTGATTACTCTGAGACTTTCTCCCCTGTGGCTAAGCTTACTTCAGTCCGTCTCCTTGTCTCTTTAGCTGCCACATATCACTGGGATTTGCATCAGTTGGATATTAAGATTGCATTTTTGAATGGTGATCTTCTTGAGGAAGTGTATATGGAGCAACCACCTGGGTTTATTGCTCAGGGGGAGCATCGGAAAGTATGTTATCTTTGAAAGTCATTGTATGGTTTAAAGCAAAGTCCTCGTGCTTGGTTCGATAGGTTTTGTGGTGTGGTCAAGAAGTTTGGTTTAAACCAAAGTAAGAGTGATCATTCTGTGTTCTACCAACTGTCCAATACAGGAATGATTCTTCTAGTAGTGTATGTCGATGATATTGTGATTACTGGGAGTAACATTGCTGGCATCTCAGCGCTTAAAGTCTTCCTTAACTCCCACTTTCAAACAAAAGACTTAGGACCATTAAAGTACTTCCTTGGTATTGAAGTTTTGAGAAGCAAGAAGGGAATCCTTTTGACTCAGAGGAAGTATGTTCTTGATCTGTTGAAGGAGACTGGAAAGCTTGGAGCTGCACCAAGTAGCATTCCCATGATTCCAAATCCGTTCCTAGATCTAAATGATACCATGTGGGATGAACTTCCCGATGACCTAAAGAAGAAGATTGATCCGAGAAACCGAAGCCATTTGCATCTCCCGAGAGATATAGGAGACTCATTGGGAAGATGAATTATCCGACAAGAACTCGCCCGATATAACCTTTTCGGTTAGTGTACTTAGCCAATTCATGGCATCTCCCACAGTGGCACAGTGGGAAGCCTTAGAGCATATCTTGCACTATTTGAAAGGTTCCCCCGGTCGTGGCCTTCCTATACAAATTATGGGCACACTAAATTCGAATGCTTCTGTGATGCTGATCATGCAAGATCTAAGGCCACAAGACGGTCCATTACAGGTTCCTGTGTATTTGTTGGTGGTAACTTGATATCTTGGAGAAGTAAGAAGCAAGGCGTTGTGTCAAAATCAAGTGCGAAGCGGAATACGAGCCATGTCACAATCGGTGCAAGAAATTGTGTGGGTATTTCAGCTCATGAAGGAAATCGGCATTACCACAGTATTACCTACAAGACTATGGTGTGACAACAAAGCAGCGCTCCATATAGCATCAAACTCTGTGTTCCATGAACGTACGAAGCATATTGAAATTGATTGTCACTTTATTCGTGACAAGATAAAAGAAAATGTTGTATCCACAGGGCATGTGCGATCAAATGACCAACTAGCAGATCTTTTAACGAAAGCCTTAAATGGGACACGGGTTGAATACCTTTGTAACAAGTTGGGCATGACAAACATATATGCTCCAACTTGAGGGGAGTGTTAGGAAATACATTATTAGGAAATATATTGTAATTAGTACATAGTCAATCAGTATCCCTAACAATCAGAGATGAGAGGAAATCATCATAAATTATCATTAAGAGCCATCAATACTAAGGCTCCTCTCTCTTGTATAAATGCACATACGTTTATCATGAATATACACAATTTTCGGATTCTTTACATTACAATTATAAAAGCTTTCATAAAATCTTAATTGGGCTCACCTCTATTTATAAGGAGAAGAGAAGGTAAAGAAAAGTATCCAAGCAGTCAAGTAATGGAGAAGTTAATCTGAAAGAAAATAAAGGAACAAAATATGAAGAAAGGATGAAAAGTTTTGAAGTTACCAGAAGAAGAGGCTATTTGGCAGCATTGACGAGGGAAATTGAGGAGTTAGTACTGAGCAATTAGAAATGAAATTAGAATACTGAGCCTATTTAGATCCTCTCTCTTTTTAAGTTAGAAACTATTTTTAAGCTAAAGCTAAAAAAAGTACTTTAAAAAAACTAAAAGCTATTGGATGATTACATATAAATTTTTTAGCTTAAAAGTTCGGACTAAAAATAAGATGTTTGACAAATTTTTTGTCGTAAGCACTTTTTTTTAATAAAAATTATCGTAAAAGGTATATTATAAAATAGGGATAGATTATTTTGCCTACCTTTACCTACCCCTCTCAACACTACTAGATTATAATCTCATCCAACAATAAAAATTTGAGGGATAAAATAATGAGAACGACGGGTAGGTCGGCGCCTCAAACAAAAAGGAATGCGAAGAATTTTAGGAAGGTGCGATCAGAAGACTTTGTTATTTGTGGGGCAAAAGAAAAGAATTTCACGATTGCTTCTTCTAGCTGAGACCATTTTATTAATGACATTAAAACTATGATCAGCATCGGTGAAGGATTAAAATAGAGTTTGAAATTGGCTTTATTCAGCATTCGCGTTCCTTTAACCTGGAAATGTACGGTCCACTGGAATTGATAATTTACGCAATTTGTGTTTCTTAATAAGGATTCTTCCCCTTTTTCTCAATCGTTCAAATGCAGTAAAGGAGAACAGAGAAAAATGATATAACTCAAGAACAGAACTGGACCCTCTTTCTTATTTCCTTTCGAGTAACCGGGATTACATATATATCAAGCTTACAGATACTATTCACAGTGTACACATGTGCAAGTGATGCAAAGCTTAGCACGTGAGCTGTAACCAACTCGTCAACAAACTTATTCTAGCATCTTTTAACATATTCCGTATACTAGTTACTGTTTTTGCTTGTTACAAGAAACATTCAAACGATCACGGAAGGGAAGAAATATAGATTTTCCTAGTGGCTTTGTTAATACATCAACGACTTGATCATGTGAAGGCACATAGCCAATTTGAAGTTGTCCTGCTGTAACCTTCTCTCTGAGGAAGTGAAGACCAATTTCCACATGTTTGGTTTTTGATTGGAGGACTGGATTCGAAGCAAGAGCAATTGCTCCTGAGTTGTCACACCACACTATTGGAACTTCAACAATGGGAATATGTATCTCCTAAAGTAGCTTCATGACCCAAACAACATCGGATGACGCATCAGCAAGACTGCAATACTCAACCTCTGAAGCTGATCGAGACACAACTATTGACACTTGGACACCCAAATGACAGGATTCGTACCAAAGTAGGTACAATAACCACTCACAGATTGATGGTCCTCCTTGCTCCTAACCCACCATGCCTAGCCCTTTACCTTATTTGTAGCCCAGTCAGAATCAGAAGAGGCATGCACATTAAACTGAGGCACAGGCTTAATAAGTAGCCCGTGGTCAACTGTACTAGTAAGATAACGTAGGATATATGCTTAACCCCAACCCGAGGTTCACGCGGATTTTGCAGAAAACAGCTCAGTCTGTTGACAGCAAAGGAGATCTCTGGTCTAGTATAGCATAGGTACTGAAGTTTACCAATAATACTCCTATATCGAGTTGGATCAGAGAAAAAATGCCCAGAGGTAGATGAAAGCTGCAGGTTAGTGGCCATAGGTGTAAAATCTGGTTTGGCATTGAGAAAGTTTGCTTCCAGTAGCAAGTTAATAATATGCTTGTGTACCTAAGAAATATGAAAGTGAGCCAAGATCTTTTAATGAGAAGAGCTCACCCATAGCAGCAATCAATTTTTGTATCTCATCATTGTTAGAACCAATAATTACAATGTCGTCTACATAAAGAACTAAGAATATGATAATATATTAGAATATGTTAGAAGATGCTAGAATAAGTTTGCTGACCAGTTGGTTACAGCTCACGTGCTCAGCTTTGTATCACTTGCACATGTGTACACTATAAATAGTATCTGTCAGCCTGATATATATGTAATCCCGGTTACTCAAAAGGAAATAAGAAAGAGAAAGTTATATCATTTTCTCTGTTTTCCTTTATGCAGTTAATCTAAAATTGATTTGTGTTTCGTAGTTTTTTTTTTTTTTTTTTTTTTAAACTAAACTTCCACAATTTTTCATTGAGAAATTATAATATACGCAACTTCTAAAAGAATCAAAAGATCGGAAACACGTGTAGAAGACTAGAATATGAAAAATATACAAGAACCCAGGACAGAAGATTCGGGCATGATATATAAATACTCCAAACTTGCATAAAATGATTTTCAAAAAATTGCTAAACATCAAAGTACCTAGCCAATGCAACAAAAGATGGTTTGGTGGCTTCAACGTTCTGATTACTACAAATGAATTAATTAAGAAAGTTCACTTTTGTACTTCTATTTATACTTTTTGTAAGGGACGAATTTATACATGCCGGAGGAGAGAGAGGGTGGAAGGTGATGGAAGAGAGGAAGGAATAAAAGATTTATTTTATCCTTCAAATTTTTATCATTGGATGAGATTATAATCTAATAATATTAAGAGTGATAAGAAAAGATAAACAAAATAAAGGTAGTCAGAATAACCTATCCCATTTTTTTAATATCCTAAAATAAATTTTTAAGACCATGAGAAGTATCTTTTCAGTACTAATCAGTATTAAGTATATTTTTAGTATCGTTAGTATCCTGAAAAATTGTTCATGATCAATTGTTACCTTAAAATATTTTTTTTAATATCCTAAAATAAATTTTAAGATCATGAAATATTTCAGGGTACTAATTGATACTGAAAAAATGATTTTCATGATTTATGAGGTAACAATGGCTTTTGGAGAATAGCTTTTGGGGTTTACGAGGTAAAAATAATTTTGGAAAATAACTATTGGATAAAAATGAGTGTTTGACAAACTTTTGCAAAACCTAAGTTTGATGTATAATAGCTTCCGACGGGGGTGTTTGGCAAGCTTGTTTCCAAAACCCGGTTTTGGGAACCTCCAAATAGTAGTAAACTTATAACAAAACCTAGGTTTTGATGCCAGAGCCCATTTGAATGTAGTTTTTGAAAAATGATTTTCACGATTTATGAGGTAAAAATGACTTTTAGATAATAGCTTTTGGAGAATAGTTTTTAGAAAATAGCTTTTGGAAAAAAATGATGGTGTTTGAATGTTTTTATCAAATAGTTTTTGGAGGATCAAATTTACCAAAAAGATATTAACTTTTTATATAATTGCATTTAAAGGATAATATTGTATTTTAAATATTGTAAACATTATATTTTATAATAAATACAAAAATAACATAAAATTGTTAGAAAAAATAAATTTCTACTATTAGTAAATTTTGTAATATGATAAAAATTAGATCAAAACATATATGAATTAATAAATTGTATAGAAAAAATATTTTGTAAAATAAACTTTCAAATTTCTTCACCTTGCATCTTGCCCATGCGTGTCAAGAGAGTTTACTTTTTACTTTTTACTTTAATGCAACTACGCTCTGGTTCATCATTTTCTTCAAAAATGGGAAATACGCCAAATCTGTGACCCTGAAGCTCCAACAACCTCGACTTTTGTCTGCAAATCTCTTTAACTGTTTCAGACCTTTTGTTTTTTGCTTTTGTTCTTAATCTTCGGTTTCGAGTTTCTTCTCTTCTAGGCAAATGGGAAGAGCGACAAGGTGGTTGAAGGGGTTGTTTGGGATGAAGAAAGACAGAGACAAAAAAACAGAATTAAAACTCCGACCACCGTGGCACCTTGAAATCTGAGGCGGCGCGGTCGGCGGCACCACCACCCAATCATCTTTCACCTGCAGAGGCTGCTTGGCTTCAATCATTCTACGGAGAAACAGAGGACCGGCAGAATAAGCACGCCATTGAGGTTGCCGCAGCGGCCATAATGTAGCTGACCAGTCACAGTAGAACCACCACCATGTTCCAATTTTGGAAAATCTAGGTTTTGAGCCCAAAACCTAGATTTTGGTTGCAAAATAGCTTTGGAAGAAATCAGAGCTTTCCAAAACAGGTTTTGCTTCAAAAGCAAAGCCTAGGTTTTGGAAACCCCCAAACAGACATTTTAGACATTTACCTCATAAATGGTGAATATCATTCTACAAAAGCTACAGGCTCTACCTCTCCTTCTAGCCGCTGCTCCGGCCGCCTCCACCGTTTTCAATTTCGAACCACCGTTCCAGGTGTTGTTGTTAGCTGCGTCTGCCATCGATATTACTAACGACAAGCTGAAGCTTCTATCAGGTATTGTATTTGTTTATCAGGTATTGTATTGTATTTGGCAGTTGCATCATTTTGCATTTTGTTACTCCTTTCTCTCCTTATTGATAAATGTCATAGAGACATGCTTGGAGAAAAATAAGGCAACAGTATGTTGGAAGTTCTTTTGTCTTTTGCCGAAACATTGAAATCAGGAGACTAGAGGATAGAGTGAGTTCCTGACAAATTTGTAGTTGATTTTTGGCCTTGTATATCATTCATGACAATAGCATGATTTTGTAATTATTTTAAACTTTCAAGTTGATTGCAATAGTTGCTGATCACTTAGAATTTAGTATATAACTCCTTATGTAAGTACCTGGTCCAGGTGGATATTTGAAGCTTGTCGAATGTAAGATGCCTCTTATTTGTTTCAGTAGATGAACTTTAGCTACTCAAGGATTTAAAGTGTGATTAGGTTCACTCCCCTCCAAAAATATGGTTTTCCTATTCTTGTAGTTAGTTGTCTTGATGATATTTTCAGTGACTACTGTCTTGTAATAAATATAATTTTTTTATACAGTTTTTTTCATTTACACATCTTGAATTCTTAAACAACAAATCACTATGTGATTATGTCAGACTGTTTTACTTTTATATATGGCCCACGCTTTTTGGATGCATATTTTAATCACCTTTTGCTTCTAGTTTCCCATGAATATGCAGACTCTTAGATTTAAAAATGAGTTGGAACATAACATTACGATCAAGCTTGGATATGCAAATGCAAAGATATACAAGTGTGAAGATGAACGGTGGGCTAGGCCGATGTGCTACAAGTGGGTATATATTTTGCAAGTGTTTATATACTCAAGTTGATTTCTGGCTTTCAATGTTGTGTTTAAATTGGATTTTCAGGGTATATCAAAGTGGAAAAGAAGACAGTCCTTTGTGTGACGTACCAGGATATGAAAACTGCAGGATGAAATTTTTTAGACATGTTTCTTTTGTCGATTGCCCGGTAAACTGCATATTTATTTATGGCTTATTTAATCTCATAATTTCATTAACTTCGGGTTTTATGTTTTGTATATCCTTTGATTTTTATTTATTCCTGTAAAATGGTTTGCGGTAATGGTTTTAAAAGTATTGCATGTAATGAAAATTTGATACAGATTAGATCAAGATATGATAGTAATCTGAAACTTAAGTTAGAGGAGTTAAATATAATTTAGTATTCAAGTCAAGAAAGTGTGGCTCTGTAAAAGATCCCTTCTTTTCTCAAAATAGGACTCAGTATTTAAAAAGCATTGCAATAATATCCTGAAAACCAAACTTAAATTTGTAGCTCTTGCTATCAATAGGCAGCTTCAGAGGCTACAATATTACTGCATGAGGCCATACTCTTTCACATAAAGATATGATTAAATAATGAGCACTCATCAAATATATTGTAGCTTCCTGATTTTTTTTTTTTTTTTTACTTTGATGATGAATGAGGGTCTGAACCCTGCTTATCAACTTCTAAAGTTGAATATATCATGGTATACTAAGTTCCTTGCAAAATCAGGAACCTCTCTCCCCATGGTGGCTGCTTGATATTTTATCTATATGATTTTTGTTTCAAATTTCTACAGGGCCATGATATTCTTATGGCTACCATGCTCAATGGAGCTGCAATTGTGGATGGAGCTTTATTGCTTATTGCTGCAAATGAGAGTTGTCCACAACCACAAACCTCTGAGCATCTGGCTGCTGTGGAAATTATACGTTTGCAACACATAATAATTCTTCCGAATAAGGTTGATCTGATTCAAGAAAATGTGGCTATCAATCAGCATGAAGCAATTCAGAAGTTTATACAAGTAACTTTCTATTAACTGATTTTTCTACATTGCTGTTCCAAAACCTCATTTTTTTCTTTAGCTTACTCTTCTGTCCCTATTTTCTATGCAGGGAACTGTTGCTGATGGTGCACCTGTAGTCCCAATTTCAGCCCAGTTAAAGTATAATATAGATGTTGTTTGTGAGTACCTTGTGAAAAAGATCCCAATCCCTGAAAGGAACTCTCTCTGACATGATTGTAATCCGATTTTTTGATGTCAATAAGCCTGGGTTTGAAGTTGATGAAATTAAAGGAGGTGTAGCTGGTGAAAGCATTCTCAAGGTAAGTCCTTTTGGTCATCGATACACTTCAATGCTTCTTGAGCGTTAATATTATGATTTTTTTAAACGGAGGTTTTATCTACCAATTAAGTTCAGAATGATGCTTTCCTTGATTCATGTATGATGCCATATAGTTTTCAAAACTTTTTAGTCTACTTTAATGCTACTTCTGGTCCTTATGCATTACTTATCTTATATTAAAGGCCAGAGGTAGTATTTCACATGAATGATACTGCCTGAACATATTTTTTAATTACCTTTACAAAATGATGGGACTGATTATACATGCAAAGGGATTTTTTTGATATGTGAAATATAAGGATGATGTTAGAGAGCCAAGGGGCACTGTAGTTTAATTTTTCTTTTTCTTTCTTTTTTTTTTTTTTTTTTTTTTTTTTTTTGGCCAACGGCTCTGTAGTTTAATGAGAATATCACACACACATATGAATTGATAATTAGCAGCACATCCTTTTTTTGTGTGAAACTTAGTTAAACATCTAAACTTTTGTGGAGATTTTTAATATACCATTTGCATAAACCCAAATCTTATTTTCGCAGGGAGTGTTTGGTCCGGCCAGAGTTTTCAATAAGTAAGAAAGTATATTTAAATTTCCTAATATGATGGAAAATCTAATATTCAATGAAATATTTGGGAATAATTTACCCTTTTTGTGGGTAACTAATTTGCTAGGGACATTTAATTTTCCAAGAAAGTGAATTGGAAAATCATTTATTAAATATAAAATTGGTTTTACCCGGATATTGTTTGATATCCTGAGAATACTAGATCAATCACCATACCAAGCACCGAATGACTAATTGTTGTGTCACTAAATGAATTTGCAGGGTGTTTTGAGGTTAAAATTGGCATATTGTATTCCGGCTCTCGTCCTTGCCAAATATTCCAGGTCGAACTTCAATGATTTGTTTTATCCTCAAAACACCCTGCAATGAAAACATAGTTTGATGTGTTTTTTACAAGAAAGTTGTGTGGCTATTTTGGCATTACTACAACATATAGTCACTCAATGCTTGGCATGGTGATTGATCTAGTGTTCCGAGGATATCAAATTATATCTGGGTAAAATCAATTCTACATTTGGTAAATGATTTTCTAATTGAGTTTCTAGGAAAAGTAAGCTTCCCTAGCAAATTAGCTACCAAAAAAAAAAAAGTTATATTTCCCATCATATTAGGAAAATAAATTTTCCTTTCTTACTTATTGGAAACTCTGGCCAGACCAAACACTATTCTTGCGAAAGTATGAGTTGGTTTATACGCATGGCATATTAAAATTCTCCACAATAAACACCCTCAGGGTTTTTGTAACAAGAGAAGAAACAAAAAATATATATATTGCAGTTACAGCTAAGTTTCACACAACAAAAATGATGTGCTGCTAATTATCAATTCTATACATGTATGTGTATGATGTGCTGAATAAACTACAGTGCTTCTTGGCTCTTGAACATCAACATTATATTTCACATGTCCAAAAACTCCCTTTGCATTTATAATCAATCCCATCAATTTGTAAAAGTAATGAAAAAACATGTTTGTGCATAATCATTCGTCTGAAATATAAAAGTAGACTCAAAACATTTTGAAAACTACACGGCACACTATACATGTATTCAGACAAACATCATTCAGAACTTAATTGGAAGAGTAAAACCTCTGTTTTACTAATGATGCCAAAAAGAAACATTGAAGCATATTGATGACCAAAAGGACTTCCCTTGAGAATGCTGCCACCAGCTACACCTCCTTTAATATCATCAACTTCAGCCCTAAGCTTATTGACATCAGAAGATCGGATTATAATCATATGAGTTGTTGAGACAAAGTCTCTTACAGGGATTGAGATCTTCTTCACAAGGTACTCACAAACAACATCTATATTATATGTTAGCTAGGCTAAAATTGGGACTACAGGTGCACGCTCAGCAACAACTCCATGAACAAGAAATATGGATAGAAGAATGTAAGTTACAGAAAAGTACAATGTTACGAAATAGTACTTAACAAAAATCAGTTCATAGAAAGTTACTTGTATAAACTTATGAATCGCTTCATGATGATTCCTAGCCTCATTTTCTTGAACCAGATCAATCTTATTCTGAAGAACTATTAAGTGCTGCAAACGCCCATTGTCCATGGCAGCAAAAAACTCACGGGATTGTGGTTGTGGACAACATTTGCAGCAATGAGTAATAAAGCTCCATCCATGATTACTACTCCACTGAGCATTGCAGCCATTGAAAAATTATGGTCTTGTAGAAATTGGAACCTAGTTTATCATGATATATTGGAGAACTTTGAAAGTTGTTAAATGGGTTTAGACCCTCATCTATCATAAAAACAAATAAGTAAACAAATAAAATTAGGCAGCTACAAATTTATCTGAGATGAATGCTTGTTATTTCAACCATAACTGACAATAAGAACACTTAAGGAACTATGAGAATCCCACATCTTGCATGAAAGAGAATGGTCGCATTTAGCAATATTACAGTCTTTTGAAGCTGCCTAATATTGATAGCAAAAGCTACAAATTATATTTAACTCTTAAGTTAAGTTTCTGATAACTATCCTTTCTTGATCTAATCTGTTTCAAATTTTCATTACATGCAATAGCTTTAAAACCATTAACGTAAACCATTTTACTAAGGATAAATAAAGAACAGGGGCTATAAACATAACACCTTGATATAAAGTAATCCATAAATGAAAATGTCAATTTATTGGGCATTCCACAAAAGAAATATGTCTGAACAATTTCATTTTGCAGTTTTCATATCCTGGCGTTTCACACATAGGACTGTCTTCTTTTCCACCTCCATATTCCCTGAAAGTCCAATTTAAACGAAATATTGAAAGCTAAAAAGTAACTAGAGTATAAAAAAACTTCCAAAATATAAGGGAGAATCAGTATAAGGTCACAAAAAGCAATATGTATACCAAAAAGTCTCGAGACAATTGAACAATATGAACTTATTGTCATTTTTTACATTAGAACTTGTGGGAAGGAGTTCATAGTGATTCTACCAAAAATATACCCACTTGTAGCACCAAGGCCTGAGACAATTTTCATCTTCGCACTTCTATATCTTTGCATTTACATATCCAAGCTTCATTGCAGTCTTACCCTCCAACTTATTTTTAAATCGAATCGTTTGTTTATTCATGGGAAACTAGAAGCCAAACCTGATTAAAATAATCATCCAAAGCATAGGCCACACATACTAGTAATACAATCTGACATAATCACACGGTGATTTGTTGTTTTAGAAATCAAGATGTGTAAATGAAAGAGATTGGTGTAAAGCCGTTTATATATATTCCAAGACAATATTCGCTCAAAAAATCATCAAGACAAGTAACTCAAGTGATGACAACATTATTTTGAAGGGGAGTGAACCTAACTAAAAATTAAATCCTTGACTAACTAAAGTCCATTTACTGAAACAAATAGTAACGTTATGATTCCCAAAGAGGCATTACACATTCAACAAGATTCAAATATCCACCAAGACTCGATACTCAAAATTAAACCAAATAATATAAAATGGATAAAAAGAATACCTGAACACCTAATATTGCTTTAACAATTGTTGACTTGCCATGAGCCACATGGCCAATGGTGCCAACCTGGACATAATTACAATTTCCCATTCATCAGAAGGTGTCAAAAGTTGGGGATATAAAGTGGTCCCCCTTAAATAGCTTGTTTAATAACAGTGAAAAAAGAGTTAGATGTTTATTTTGATTCCCATAAGACCGACGAGTATTATGTAAATAAATAAATTTAGAAAAATAAAAAATAACGACATTAATGGTAGCCTACCGAGATATGACTTCAGGAGAAAAATAAAAATACCGACATTAATGGTGTTGCACTAAGTGGTATCATAGTCGATTGTAATCAGGCTTTGATACCACTCCGTGTGACACCCTACTCTGATACCAAATAGTGTGACACACCTTGCTCTGATACCAAACAATGTAAAGGCAATGTTGTTTTCTAGTGTCTCAAGCATCACAGTGTTTTCCTACCTAGTTGCTGAAGAAATGGGCCCATAAGCCATAGGTCCTTGGATTGAAATCAGACTATGATACCACTCAGTGCAAGAACTTGCTTTGATACTAATAATGTGACACCCCTGGCTCTGATACCAAACAGTGTAAAGACAATGTTGTTTTCTAGTGTCTTAAGTATCATAGTGTTTTCTTACCCAGTTTTTGAAGAAGTGGGCCTATAACCCATAGGTCATTGGTTTGAAACCAAATGGGAAAATGAGGGAAAATCATAGGAAGGGTATAGGCGAGAAGCTAAATCACTTTCTTTCTTTGCGTTTCGATTACTTGTCCACTATGGTGGCATTCTTCTCTCTTTCTCTCTCACAAATTTAAATCGTGTTCAAGAATTCTTGCATCTTCTTTTACTTTATATTAGCCACATTGTATCAGGTAAGGGAATTGCACCTCGCTTCTTTTCTTAATCACATTCTTTTCTTCATTCTTTCAATTAAATATTACCGCTTACCTTTTCTTTAGCCAATTACAGTTCAGGTATCATATTGTGCATGTTTTGCTTGTCCTCATTCGAATTCTACAAAATAGCTTCCCCAATTTTTATATTCAAACCCTTATCTTTTGCCTCATGAAGCAACCTGTTCTCACTCAATTAATTTACATATGCATCATTTTCCCTTCTCGAAATGAGAGATTCTTTTACCCAAATTATCTAATTCACAAAATTGACTTCATTATTTTATAGAAGACTCTGTTGGAAACATTCAAGATTGTGCAAACAGTGTAAAAGGTATCAACACACTATGATGCTTGAGATAATAGAAAATAACATTAGCTTTACACTATTTGGTATCAGAGCCAGAGGTTTCAATCCAATGACCTATGGGTTATGGGCCTACTTCTTCCGAATCTAGGTAGAAAAACATTATGATGCTTGAGACACTAGAAAAAATATTGCCTTTACACTATTTGGTATCAGAGCAGAGTGTCGCACTGAGTGGTATCATAGTCTGATTTCAATCCAATGACCTATGGCTTATGGGTCTACTTCTTCAACAACTAGGTAGGAAAACACTGTGATGCTTGAGACACTAGAAAACAACATTGTCTTTACACTATTTGGTATCATAGAAATGGGTGTCACACTATCTAGTATCAGAGCAAGGGGTGTCACACTATCTGGTATCAGAGTAGGGTGTCACATGGAGTGGTATCAAAGCCTGATTACAATCGACTATTATACCACTCAGTGCGACTCCCTGCTCTGACACCAAAAGTGTGACACCACTGGCTCTGATACCAAACAATGTAAAGGCAATGTTGTTTTCTAGTATCTTAAGCATCACTGTGCTATACTCTGATACCTTTTACATTGTTTGCACAATCTTGGATGTTTCCAACAAAGTCGTCTATTGTAGTGTTACCCTCAAACTTATTTTTAAATCAAACAGTCTGTATATTAATGGGAAACCATAAGCAAAACCTGATTAAAATAAGCATCCAAAGCATGGGCCACACATATGAGTAATACAATTTGACATAATCACACGTTGATTTGTTGTTTTGGAAATCAAGATGTGTAAATGAAAAAGATTGTTGTAAAGCCGTTTATATATATTCCAAGACAGTATTCGCTCAAAAAATCATCAAGACAAGTAACTCCAAGGATGACAAAACAATATTTTGAAGGGGAGTGAACCTAACTAAAAATTAAATCCTTGACAAACTAAAGTCCATTTACTTAAACAAATAGTAATGTTATGATTTCCCAAAGAGGCATCACAGTGTTTGAAGAGCATTAAATAGTAACGTTATTATGAAGAACTATTAAGTGCTATAAACGCCCATTGTCCACGGCAGCTAAAAGCTCACGGGTTTGTGGTTGTGGACAACTCTCATTTGCAGCAATGAGTAATAAAGCTCCATCCATGATTATTGCTCCACTGAGCTTTGCAGCCATTAAAAAATTATGGTCCTATAGAAATTGGAACCTAGTTTATCATGATATATTGGAGAGCTTTGAAAGTTGTTAAGCAGGGTTTAGACCCTCATTCATCATAAAAACAAATAAGTAAACAAATAAAATTAGTCAGCTACAAATTTATCTGAGATGAATGCTTGTTATTTCAACCATAACTAACAATAAGAACACTTAAGTAACTATGAGAATCTCACATCTTGCGTGAAAGAGTATGGCCGCATTCAACAATATTACATAACCTTTTGAAGCTGCAAAATATTGATAGCAAAAGCTACAAAATATATTTAACTCTCATAACTTAAGTTTCTGATAACTATCCTTTCTTAATCTAATTTGTTTCAAATTTTCATTACATGCGTAGCTGTAAAAGCATTAAGGCAAACCATTTTACTAAAGATAAATAAAGAAAAGGGGCTATAAACATAACACCTTGACATAAAGTAATCCATAAATAAAAATGTCAATTTACCGGGCATTCCACAAAAAAAAAAAATATGTATCAACAATTTCATTCTGCAGTTTTCATGTCCTAGCGTTTCACACATAGGATTGTCTTCTTTTCCACTTCCATATGCCCTGATACCAAATAGTGTGACACCTCTTGCTCTAATACCAAATAGTGTGGCATCCCTTGCTCTGATACCAAACCGTGTAACCCAGTTGCCGAAGAAGTGGGCCCATAACCCATAAGTCCTTGGATTGAAAGCAGACTATGATACCACTTAGTGCGACACCCTACTCTGATACCAATAGTGTGACACCCCTGACTCTGATACCAAACAGTGTAAAGGCAATGTTGTTTTCTAGTGTCTCAAGCATCATAGTGTTTTCCTACCCAGTTTTTGAAGAAGTGGGCCCATAACCCATAAGTCATTGGATTGAAACCAGTGCGACATGCTACTTTGATACTAATAGTGTGACACCCCTAGCTTTGATACCACACAGTGTAAAGCCAACAGGTGAAGAAGAGCAATATGACAATGGCTTTTGTCATCCTAACATTGAGGCTAAAGAAGAGCTGAGGAGTCAGGGGCATGCTGAAGAAGATATAGGGAATCAGGAGCATGTTGAAGAAGAGTTGGGAACACGGTGAAGAAGATCACCTATTTTGATATTTTCTCTCACCCCAACCATTTTGTCAAAGCATCGTGATGCTTGCGACACTAGAAAACAACATTGCCTTTACACTGTTTGATATCAAAGCAAGGGGTGTCACACTATTTGGTATCAGAGTAGGGTGTCATATGAAGTGGTATCAAAGCTTGATTATAATCGACTATGATACCACTTGGTGCGACACCCTGCTCTGATACCAAATAGTGTAAAGGCAGTGTTGTTTTCTAGTGTCGTAAGCATCATAGTGCTTTGATACCTTTTACATTGTTTGCGCAATTTTGGATGTTTCCATCAGTCTTCTATTGCAGTGTTACCCTCCAACTTATTTTTAAATTGAACCGTCTGTATATTTATGGGAAAACCATAAGCAAAACCTGATTAAAATAAGCATCCAAAGCATGGGCCACACATACGAGTAATACAATCTGACATAATCACACGATGATTTGTTGTTTTAGAAATCAAGATGTGTAAATGAAAAAGATTGGTGTAAAGCCATTTATATATATTCCAAGACAGTATTCGCTCAAAAAAATCATCAAGACAAGTAAGATAACAAAACAATATTTTGAAGGGGAGTGAACCTAGCTAACTAAAAATTAAATCCTTGACCAACTAAAGTCCATTTACTGAAACAAATAGTAACGTGATGATTCCCAAAGAGGCATCACACATTCAATAAGATTCAAATATCCACCAAGACCTCGTACTCAAAATTAAACAGATAATATAAAATGGATAAAAGGAATACCTGAACACCTGATATTGCTTTAACAATTGTTGACTTGCCATGAGCCACATGGCCAATGGTGCCAACCTGGACATAATTACAATTTCTCATTCATCAGGAGGTGTCAAAAGTTGGGGATATAAAGTGGCCCCCCTTAAATAGCTTGTTTAATAACCGTGAGAACAGGGTTAGATATTTATTTTCATTCCTTTAAGACCGACTAGTATTACATAAATAAATAAATTCAGAAAAATAAAAATACCGACATTAATGGTAGCCCGCCGAGATATGACTTCAGGAGAAAGTTGTTGCTATTTTGTTACATCCAGTTTACTCAGATCTTGTTCCATCAAACCTTTTTGTGACATTTTGGATGTTTCCAGCAGAGTCTTCTATAAAATAATGAAGTCACTTTTGTTAATTAGATAATTCGGGTAAATGAATCCTCTCATTTCGAGAAGGGAAAGTGACGCGAATGTAAATCAATTGAGTGAGAAAAGGTTATTTCATGAGGCTAAAGATAAGGGTTCGAATATAAAAATTGGGGAAGTTATTCACGATAACAAGAAGAAAAAAGTAATTTGTTGCAGAATTCGAATGAAGACAAGCAAAACATGCACAATATGATACCTGAATTGTAATGGGCTAAGTAAAGGTAAGCGGCAATATTTAATTGAAAGAAAGAAGAAAAGAAGCAAAGTGCGATTCCCTTACCTGATACAACCATGGCTAGCAAGTAGAGGATGACACAAGAATTCTTGAATGGTGGAAATCTTGAACACGATTTATATCTGAGAGAGAAAATGAGAAAAGAGTGCCAACGTAGTGGAGAAGTAATTGAAACGCAGAAGAAGAAACAGTGTTCAAGTAAAGAATGAAAATTTTTGAAGTTAACTATTTTGCGGAGCGAGGGAAATTGAAGGGTGAGTACTGAGCGATTGTAAATTAAATTGGAATAGCCATGGAGACTGTTTGAATATTCTCTTTCTTAACTAAAAGTTACTCTTAAGTTAAAGTTAAAAGAAAACTCTTAAAAAAAAGGTAAAATTGTTTAATGATTACATAAATTTTTTTTTAACTTAAAAGCTCAAATTTAAAAATAAGATGTTTGGTAAAAAAAAACGAGGCCTAAAGTTGTAATAAACATTTTTTCTAATAAAAAGTATCATAAAATATATAAAAGATATAAAATAACCTTTAAACTATTACTATATTCACAAAATAAAAATACTTTGGGTTGGTTAGCATGCTTATTGCAATCCCACTCTTTTGTTTTTAGCATGCTTGTTGCAATCCCACCCTAATCTTTTATTGCAATCCCAAGATAAAAATATTATAAAATAAGCTTTACTCTAATGTTTTTAGGATGCTTGTGATTATATGTTTTTAGCTCATCCTGCCTTTGCTCTGTTTGTGCGACAATAAAACCTGATTTTATTTTCTGATGATAAATTAAAACTTGAACGTTTGAATAAACATAAAGAAGTTAATCTACTGAGGAAGAAAAAATGTGCCGAGAAAGAATGAAATTTTTTGAAGTTATCAGAAGAGGCTATTTGGCACAACGAGAGAAATTGACGGGCCGACGAAGTGGAGAAGTTATAAGCTAAAGGCAAAGGAAGGAAGGAACAAAATGTGAAGAAAGAATGATATTTTTTTTTTTTTTTTTTTTTTTTTTTTTATGTCACCTGAAGTTTGAGGAGGATTTTGGCAGAAAGAAAATCGAACTCTAAGTTAATTTTTGGATGGTCTCTTGGAGGGCAAGAAAGGAGTGATATGTTTGACTCACTAAGCTTTAAAATTATATTTTCCTATACACATATTAATTCTTTAAGTTTATAAATTATATTTTTAATCTCATGCTCTTAATACCAGTAGTTTCATTTAACAAAAATGCTGACTCCATCAATTAAAATGGGGGTTAGCAATTAAATGCTAACAAGAGACTATATACTTACTAGCTAAACTGTCCTTGTTTGGGACTTCCCAATTTTTGAAAAGGGTTTCTTTTTCTTTTTCTCGTTGATGTTACAAAGAGCTAATGATAGTTAACGAGTAATCTACTACAAAAATTGGATATTGAATGCATAGGCAACAAGATTCATGGAGAAGCACACTGAAATATGTTTTTTTAAGGATATATAATGTTTTGTAGATCTATCACATGTGATTTTTTTTTTTATTTTTTTTTTTTTTTTTAAAGAGGTCCATCTATTTTAGAAAATTCTCACCAATCCACGTTCAAACTCCTTGCGTGTTTATCAACACTGAGAGAGAACCTTTCTTTATGTGATTACTTCGTAGTTTTTTTTTTCCCTTTGTTTTGGATAGGCACAAGTATAATGTTATTGGAGATAATCATACTTGATACACTATCAGGAACTAAATATGTATACTTCTTTGAACATGATTTGGATTTTAATTCATCACATTATAAGGAACTAGTATTTTCCATTAGACCTTTTCTTTTCAGTTTTTTATTCCTTGATCATATCGATAATGATAATTTATCTACTACAAAAAACATTGTTAATTTGCAGCCGTTGTTTTGTCATTGTAGCAGTTTTCATTGCTATGTACATATTTGGTAGTGGTTTTGAAAACCGCTACTAAGTGAGCATTGACACCAGTTTTGTAGTGATTCAAAAAAAACTTATGTACACACTTCACCAAGCCCACTACGACATTAGTAGCGGCATGAGACAATCACTACCAATACCAAAGCCTGGTGTGGCTCCCAAGATGACTTCAATAACAGTTTCCAACCACTACAAATGTAGTGCCAAAAATTTACAATTCTGACCTAAAAGTTCAAAAAAAGAAATTTGCTTGATGTTAGTAGTATAACTAACAACAAATCACAGATCATCTTAGATTTTATATAGTATAACGATATAAAACATTTATTTCTATTTCTAAAACTTAAAATAAATCAGAATAATAGTTATTTCTATTTCTAAAAATTTTCAATTTGCACAAAAAATACATTGTTTACTTCTTCTTCTTCTTCTTCTTTTTTTTTTTTTTTAAATAACAAAGGGTTTCTACTTTTGAAATTTAGAGGGAAAATAATTTTCACTTCTCCCAATAATACACTTTTCGAGATTTAAACTTGTGTTTTTCTCCTTACAAAGGTAAAGCCCCTTACCACCTCAACCAACAACTTGTTGGTTTTTACACAATCATAACAAAATCACATATACCAAGGAGAGGTAGTTAGCTCAATGATTATGAAGTGAATTTTTAACTTTACCCTCATTTGTGATTAACCACCTTCAACTCTTCTCTCTCTATTTTTATTAGTACAATTAATATGGGCAAAAGTGTCACAATCTCATTTATTTGGTCAAAGGGACTTATAAATAGGACCAAATTTTTTTGGTCAAAAGAGACTTATAAATAGGACTCAGAGTGGTAATAATCATCAACATTTTCTATACGGTTTAATGGTCAATTCAATTGTTTTTAGTAAAATATCAATTCAAATTTAATACCACATTGGTGATGCAGCTGATGGAATGCTACACCTACATGGACAGTAATTTATAACTACAGATTTTCAATGATATATAAGACAACAAATTAAAGATTCATCCTATATACTAGCCATAATCATATAAATCAATAAATTCGTAAATAAAATACATTGTTATTTTTCTTGATACAAGTATAAATACCCCTAGTCATCATCAACATTTTCATCATAGTGTGTGGTTTCATATTTTATTAAAATGCTTTCAACTTCATGTCATCCTCCTATTCTCTACCTAAATTTCTCATTTTTCTTCTCAACACTATCTTTAAAATATTAGTGAAAGATCATGTATCCTTCTAAATTATCACATTGACTCACTAATTTATCAAATTTATCAAAGATTTGTTGCTTTTCTATAACTTATTGATTGTTTGTGTCTAATCTCTTCTATTATATGACTCTTATGCTACATGAGAAGATTTAGAAGCCCCCCTATTCCAAATTGAATTAACCTATACCACTTGCAGAATTTTCACTAGCTACCTTCAATCTTGATTTCAAATTCACTACATTCACTGCACATCATTTAAAATAGAATAATCATCAATTTTATTATCATTATAATCCTCTTCTTCAATATCAATATATAATTTATGTATCCAAACAACTGGCTATTCCAGCTTTGAGGTGGTTTGTATCTTTTTCCCTTGACATTCTTAACAATATCAAGAATTTTAAGCTTTTCCACGTCACTACCACTTACAGAATTTTCACTAGCTACCTTCAATCTCGATTTCAAATTCACTACATTCACTGTCTTTTACATCATTTAAAATAGAATAATCATCAATCCTTTCTCCCTGTCCAAATTATTGTACTTCATTATCATTATAATCCTCTTCTTCAATATCAATATATAATTTATCAAAAGGAGGTTCACTCTTTTCACAATTATCAATATCTTCAACAAGAATAATATTATCCTGCAAGGATGAAAAAATTTAAAATTAAAATCAAAATAGAATGCCAACAACACATTTTATGATGACATAATTTTTTGCAAGGACGAATTTTGTTGGACTAGTGTGCTATAATTTATCAATACAGATTCTTTGTATATTGCAACCTAACTCATTCATTATTTCAATGCAACTCATCACTATTGTTCTTCTATATATAATTGAACCGATAATCCCAATCATAGAACAATTTTTTTTTTCAAAAAACATGATCAATGCCTTTTTCTTGCGACCATACAGTGGATAATTATATATTCATATATCACGCACAATGCTTCATTTGATGAGAAATAAAAGGCTGCGGCATATTGGATTTACATTGTTTAATGGGTTTGAATGAAAAATTGATAAGCTTTGTACCTTTTTGTTTCCATGATCCGTTGTAGTTGTCTTCTTCATAGGAGTCCACATTAGGTGCCCAATAATTAGGTGCCCCTTAGGTGTTCATACCTCTATTAGAGGGATGGAAATATATTTTTTAATGTATTATAGTTATTTAGATTTAAGTTATATACTGCTTTCTGAATTTTTTTTTTTTTTTTTTTTCACCCAGATCTCAAATTAATTAGTTTCCCCTTAGTTGTTCTTCTTGCTGCTTGTGTTTTTTCTTCTGGAAGTCTACAAACGGTCAAGTAAAACTAGGGATTTAGTATTAAGGGTAAAATAGTAAATAAATTTTATTTTATTTTTATAAAGTTTAATTAAAAAAATTTATATATTTGAAATATTTTTAGAATATTCTTGATGGAGTTAATTTTTTTGGACTTAAGTATATGTTTTCAAAATAGAGGGGATGTCGGTATAATTAAGGTAAAACAGAAGGAGGATGAAAATTTTTTATTCTATAATAAATAACCCCTAATAGTCAACGACAATCACAAGGTTAGGCCCTTCCTAGCTATTCCCAACTAAAATTTCTTATTTTTCTTGTCAATGCCCACTTTAAAATTATAATGAGATCTAGCAGTTCATCAATTCATAGGAAAATGATCATATCTTTACATCAAATTTTTAAAGAATAATCAATACAAAAATTTAATCAAATTAAAATATTTCACAAAAAAACAAACAAAACTATCGCACCAAAGCCTCAAAAGGCCTAATGCTCATTGTCAAATATCCTTGAAAGCATATTGTGATGCGGTTTATTATTACTATTATTATATATTTGGCATCAATTTAGGTTTAGAGTTTAAATAATTATACGAGTAACAGAAAAGAAATATCTGGCAACAAATTACAGATTATCTTGTATTTGTGTAGTTTAATGATGAAAATTATGTATTTCTATTTCCTAATTAAACAGGGTGAAATTTGCAAAAGAAAAACATTGTACCTTTTTCTTGGTGTAGGTATAAATACCACTAGTCATCATCAACATTTCATCATAATTTGAGGTTTCATGTCTCATTAAAATCTTATGGGGCCTTTCCCATTCTCAACAAAACATTCTCGCTTTTCTTCTCAATGCCATCCTTAAAAACTACGGAGAGATTTGAGACACATCTACACTATCATATTGACTCAATAATTTATCAAACATTACTATATAGCACGCCAATCCAAAAAGTTTATCTCGCTCCACAAGTTATTTAAGATGTTTTTTATTTAATTTAATTGTTTTGATAACAAATTCATATTATTATCAAAATATGTGATGCCCAGATACTACTTTCTTGGTGGTCGCGCGAAAGTAACCTGCTTGTTGACCGGAAAACAAGGGAAACGAAGCGGAGGAAAGAATGCAATTGCTGAAGAAAAAGAAGATGAAGATGGCATGGCTGACAATGATAATAAGAAAGAAGAAGATTGAAGTGTTGCTATTTGTGAATTGTAGAACCATTGTTGCAGCAAATTTGAATGTTGTTGCTGTTGTTGGAAGTCATTGGAGCTCTGAAGCAACTGAGAGTATTCCAAATAGTCAAATCCGGCCGAGTTTTAAAAGACGATGACTACTTTGTCATTTTCTAAGAATTTCTGTTTTGCTCTACTACCTTGGAATCTCAATGCAACTTCATCATAATCTATTCTAGCCACCACCTATTTTGTGACATTCGTCCCCTATTTTTTTAATTATTTGACTAAGGGTCCCCATTCCATGCTTAGAACGTAAATGGTTTTTGTCTCATCAATGAGTGTGTTTCCTAGAATTTGAACTTATGCTCTCCTTCTTACACGGTGAGACTGTTTACTATCTCAACCAACAACTTGTTGGTGACATTTGTCCCCTTTTCGGTCACTATAAATAGAAAAACAAGGCCTACTCATTAAGCATCTTCATAAATAAAAACATATTTTACTTATACTTATTTTAACATTTCATATTGGTTTAAATTATAACAAATAGTCGAATACTTTTGATTTAATTGTATATAAAATCCTTGTGAAAACTTCAGTGCCGGTTGTACGTGTTGTGATGATTTCCATGCAAGTTCTTTTGTGGCGATTGTGGCGGTCATTTTTATTTTATTAACTAAACCCAACAATTATCAAGTTTCAAATCCATGTCTCCCTTTGATGGAATTATGGCGGGACGCAGGGAGATGCTAATATAAACTAATATATAATTGACTGTTTGGAATTATACTAAGGTATTAAAACAGTGATTTTCCTTCGAAAATTTCAAATGTCTAGAGTTAGAAATTAATAAATGATTCCCATTATTGAACAACAATAAATTCCAATAAAGACATTACATATATACATACCATATTAGTTGTAATTTGTTGCCAGGTATATCTTTTTTGTTTCATTTTTATATTTTAATTGAGATCATGTGGTGATTGTGATATACATTAATAATTAACTAGCATAAATCATCATACATATGTGGTTTAACATTTCATTAAAATGCTTTCAAGCTTATGGCCCCTTCGTATTTCTCTATGCAAATTACTCCCTTTTTTCCCCTTTTCTTCTATACGCCATCCTTAAAAATTAGTGACTCAATAATTTATCAAATATTTCTACAATGTACTGCTTGAGCAAGTTCATTTCACTCCACAAGTTCTTTGAGATTATGTTATTTTATTTTATTGTTTCATTATCAATTCAAATTATTACCACATTTGTGAATTATATTGTTGCAAAAAGTTCAAATCTTGTTTTTGATGATGTTATCGTCGGAAGTCATCAGAGATTTGAAAAAAATGAGAGTATTCCCAGTAATCTTATGGTGCCTGTTGTTGGAAATGAGTAGCCATGGAATCTGACAAGGCATGAGAATGGTTGTGAAGTCTTGAGCTCTAGCCGCCACTTTTGCCACTGCAACAGTTACGACATTCATATCTTCTTCTACCTCTATAACGAAAAAACGAGACTTACTCATTAAACATCGCACAAATGGCACTTCAAAATTTTGCTTTAGTCACATTGTTTTATGGTTTATTTTAGAGTAGTAAAGTGATGTGAGTGTGTGTTTGTATCGGTGTTTGTGCATTCATACATAGACGCACGCATGTACGCGCTGTATATTCAATGTCATTTTCTATTTTTTATTCAAAGATGATTTTCCTACATATATGTGTAAAATTCTTAAAGTAAATTGACACTTTCTTTTATGATAATGTTGTATATTGTAGTGTCCTCCGCCACTTGGCTCTGCAAATTTTTACTTTTTGGATCCAAAGACTTCATTGCGATAATTAACTACGGTATATATATGAAGATTTTTGAGTAATTTAATTATTGGAAAGAGTAAGAAAAACATATTAACTTTGATTTCTGTAACACCCCATTTTTCAAAAGCGGAATAATTTTTTTTTTCATCAGAGTAGAGCATCGGAGCAAGTAAAAGAGTGAGTAACTGATATATCATTAACTGTGGCGTATCCGTCTGTTTATAATGTACAATATATTTATCCGAGTAATGTCATAATGTTACAAGTCTAAAAATAGGAATCGTCAGTCGGGTCTCTACGCGTGCTGTTTAGTCTCTTACCCTTGTCTTCGGTCCTCGGTTCTCCGGACCCTGAAGCTATGGTAAGAGCTGAGGTTCAATACTCATTGAACCTTAGGTAACGGTTAACCTCATGCTTATGTAACAGTTTATGTATGACAGATATTCATGACTTTATAGCAGTAATCACATATGAAAGATAATAACGAGACACGCCCACGCATATGTATGTTATTATGGTTTGCACTATTCACCAGTGCCACAATGTACATTCGTGTCCTCAGCGCTAGGAAAACAGTAACGGTATTATCAAAGCTATAACCCGTGTATAAAGTTGAATGTATAAGTAGTGACTTAAGCCCCATAAACTTAGTCACGGTGCATGACCCAAGACGAGTCCCGTCCATGTCTTTATGAAAGTATCTATCACATATAAGCATACAATAAGCATCCGAGTTAGTGTTACGCGCGTCGTACCTTCGTTGGTGATATTGGTACGTTTGTCGGTCGGAAGGTGATCACGTATATTCTATAATGGTAATATCAAATTTATTAATTTACAAATATTATCCTAGTAGATATCTTAGTCTCAAATGACTATTTTTCTCTTGGTGGAATTATTTCTCAACTTATTTTCCTTATTTTTGGAAAAACGCTGGTGCAGTATTTTTGGACAGATTTTTCGTCTAACTTTGAAAATCATAAACAATTCTTGAAAAATCAAAATGAGGATCCGTAAAATTATTTGGAATCCTTAAGATGTCTATTTTCAAATAAAAATACTCACTTTTACCCAGATTATACGAGTCATTCCCAGTTTTAAAGTTTTGAGCCTCTGCCCAGAATTTTTCTAGAAATTCGTAGCCCAACTTTAAGAATTTTTATCTCACTGTACAGAGCTCATTTTAACATGTTCTTGGCATATTTGAAAAGCCCTATATGTCTACTTTAACCATGAATATTTCAAGAATTTTGTAACTTCATTTTCGATATAAAATATTGGTATTTTTATCACTGACTTCTGAAATTTCTACTCGATGAATTTTCACCAGAGCTTCACTACTTTGATCATAATTTTCCAGAAATTTTGCTATACCAAGTGGTTCATCTAATTTTCGAAATATCACTGTTCTTGACTATAAAAACATGATATTAAAATTACTCTAGCATATTTAAAATCAAAGCTACTTCTAACTATGAATTTAAGAACTAAAATTTAAAGAACTTAAAAGCTAGAGTTAGAGGACTTACCAAGAACTTTGCTCCTCCTTCTCCAAGACTCTTGACTCTCACTTTCACTCTCTATATTCAGATTTCTAAGCTTGTTTTGGTGTGAAGATTATGAAGAACCTAAGCCCCTATTTATAGTAAACTTTGGTGTGGCAATTATGGTAAATTTTTCAAACCTAATTCATCCTAAGTACACACCTTCTCTCCAATTTGTCTCCCCTCATCAATGTTAAATCAGCATGTGTTCTAAAATTTAATGTAAAAAATTCTTGGCCCCTTATTCAAGCCAACAATTTCTCCTTCATCTTTCTTTGATTTGTATTCCAATTACCAGTTACTTAAGGTGTCTTGTAACTAGATGAAAATATACTTAGGGGTTTTTATGAAGCTTTATTCAAGTCTTCTTATTAACTTTGTAGTTTTGAAACTTATGGCTTTAATTAAAAGTCTCTAACTTCCTTTTTATCATTTTAAGTTTAATTCCAAAAATTGAGAAAAATATTTTGGAGATAACCTATTTCAAGCTTAAAATATCTTTGGTTCATAATAACTCCTTATATTTGATCTATGATTGACGTATTTCAAGATACAATTTATTTTGTATAGGTTCTCATTTACTTATGTCTTGAATTAATTCCATTTGATTAATTTAATTTTCTATGCTCATTTTTCCTATTGGTGGACTCATTGACTTTTCTCTTTCCAATTGATCCTCTTCCAAATTCATTAAAAGACCTATGTGATTTTATTAATTCTCTTTTCAATTTGTCCCCCTTAATTAATGCTCCCATGTGCTAATATCCTATTATATCTAGATTAAAATAACATATTCTCCTTCTTGCTCAATAAGCTAGCCGTGCACTACCTCTTCTTTTGGCTCTTAAAATAATATCTTGATTATTGTATGATACATTATCTCTCTTGCATGTGCATTCATTAATTACACAATTTCCCTTCCTTTTCTTATGTATATTTCGCATCTTTCTAGTAGTTTTAGAGATGAGGATTATATCTTAATTACCATCCCTAAGGGTAGTGTTTTAGATGCCACTAGATTAATTATGGAAATTTATACAATTATTTTAATTAATGTAGATTTAATTGTCCATTAATTTTTTGTAATTTCCTTTACTTGATTTAGATATTTTTATAACCTTTTATGGCTCTTCATGATTAAATATGAACTATGTTATAATATGATAATTTTAGGGTATTTTATGATCCGTAAATGAAGATTAGAAAATTTGGGTCTTTGGTTATTCAATTCTAAGAGAAAATTCCCTAAATTAAATTGAATAAGCTACTAAATTTTGAGACCACATATTCACTTTTTTCCAATAGGTATTTTTCACCGAAATATACTATTTATAATGAATATGAATTTTAGGGTATTACAATTCCAAAGCATTTATTGGAAATCAATTATATGAATTTTAATTAAGAACTTGGTTTATACCAAAATAAAAATAAATTAATTTGTTTATCAATAGTTATTAACAATACGTACGTCTTGTTTCTTAAACTTTATAAATACACAAGACCCACTTCTAAATTGTAATTCTGACCAAAAAAATAATAATAATCTAATTATGACTTCAAAACATAAAAGAAATAGTTGGCAACAATTGATGTATGTATCTATTGCGAATTAATTGCTTTGCAATAATTGAATCGGAATCAATTATTTTATTTCTATTTCCAAAATATGAAACTTAGATGGCAATAAATAATTTCAAAACTACAAAAAAAATAAATTTAACGACATTGATTAAGGTTCGTTTTTAGAAAATAGATGTTGAAAAGAAGGCAGCGATATTTTTTCAATTCCGGCTTAATGTTCAACGACTATTTTCAAATAAACAGTCGTTGAAAGTTAAGTTTTCAACAACTGTTTATAAACACAGTTGTCAAAAGTTACTTCCAATGACTGTTTATGTAACACCCCAATTTTCTAAAGCATTTTCAAAAATAATTTGATCAGAGTAGAGCATCGGAATAATTCAAAAGAGCGAGTATCTGATAAACATTCACTGTTGATGTATCTAGTTGCTTATACAGTGGTACAATTATCCGATATTAAAAATACGGTAATATAAATCCAAAATAACATTCTCCGCCCGTGTCTTCACATGTGCTGCTTACCCTTGTCCTGGGTCCTGGCTCCTCCGGATCCTGAGGCTATGGTAGGAGCTGAGGTCCAATGCCCATTGGACCTCAGGTAACGGTTAACCTCATGCTTAAATATGACAGTATATGTATGACAGATATTCATTGTGTTTCAGCAACAATCAATACATGAGCACACAGCAGATGTATCCCAACAGTACATAAGCACACAGTAGATGTATCCCATAAGCACACAGCAGATGTAAAGTTATCTATCATATATAAGTATACAATAAGCATCAGAGTTAGTGTTACAGTACGCGAACGTACTTGAGTCGGGGAGAGCAGTACGTACGTCAGTCGGTATGCGTTCACGGATTGCCTATAATAGTAATATCTCATTACTAATCCATAAATAATATCCTAAGATATATTTTACCCACTAATGACCTTTTTACCCCTGGTGGATTTATTTCTCCTTTTATTTCTTAATTTTCGTAGAAAAACGCTGATTTCATCATTTCGGGCAGATTTTTCGCTTAACTTTGAAAAATCATAATTAATTCTAGAAAAATAGAAACGATGATCCGTAAAATTCCATGGAATCCTTAGGATGTCTACATTTGATAAAAAATAATGATCTTCACCCAGAATTTGTGAATCATTCCCAGGTTTTACGTTTTTATATTCTGCCCAGAAAAATTCCCAGAAAATGTGGCCTAAATTGCAGAATTTCTATCTCAATGTACAGAGCTCAAAATAATACATTATAGTTATTTTTGAAAATCCCTATATGTCTACTTTAACCATGAATTTCCTCAGAATTTTAGAACTTCATTTTCAACATAAAATACTGGCTTTTTATTACTGATTTCAGAAACTTCTAACCGATGAATTTTCGCCAGAGCTTCGCTACTTTGCTTTTTAACTCCCAAAAAATTTTGCTCCAACACTTGCTTCATCAGTTTTTTGAAATAAAGACAATTTTGATATAAAAACATGAAAATAAAATTACTCTAGCATATTTAAGATTAAAGCACAATCTATCTATGAATTCAAAAGCTAAAATCTCAAGAACTTACTTGCTATTGCTTCAACTCCTTCAAGAAGCTCCTCACTCTCTTCCACTCCTCTCTATATTCAGATTGCTACTTGATTTTTGGTGTGAAGAATTGAAGAACCTAAGGTGCCTATTTATAGTAAAATGTTATGGCAACTTTGGTAAATTTCTCAAACCTACCTCTTCTTGCATTTCAACCATAGGATTTAGGTTAAATTAGCATGAATCTCCACCCTTCATGTGATTAGAAAACCCTAACTTAATCTCCAAGTTTTGCTTTTTGAAATTCAATTTATTATTTATTTATTTTTATTTTTTTAATTTCTCTTTCATCTTCATAAATGTCCCATGTGATACCATTAATGCACTCTTCCAATTTGTTCCCTCATCAATTCTCCCATGTGCATGCTTTAACTAAAATACAATTAATCCTTCCTCCTTGCTCAAGACACAAAACCGTGGCTTGCTTCTCCTCCTTACACTCTTGAGTTGTGTTTCCATTATCTCACACATTCTACAACTTAGTCTTTATTGGTTCATAGGTTTTTACTTGGATTAAGGCTTTTTAATGATGTAATTAATTTAGTGCCTTAGGATTTAGCTTTATGAAATTAAATCTTGGCCTTCAATTTTTAATCCTAATTAGTATTCCTAATATAATGGTTTATATGTTGTTAGTATTCCTTTTTATGCCAATCTTGAACTCCTTTTGGCCTTTGATTATTAATTAAGGTAAAACACCTCAATTGATGGTTTTAAATATGCCACTTAATTAATTAAGAACATTAATTCTATTGCCTTAACTCAATGCAACTTAATTATTCACTAATGGTTTTTAATGCCCTTTAATCAATTTAAGTATTTTCACAACCTTTATGGCTTGTCTTTAATTAATACAAGAACTAAATGTTTTACTGTAAGTTTAATTGTCCATTAGTTGTTGGTAATTTTCCTTTAATTGATTTAGGTATGTTTTAAAACATTTTATGGCCCTTTTTGATTAAATATAAACTATGTTTTAATATGATCATTATAGGGTATTTTATTATCCCTAAATGAAACTAGAGATTTAATTTCAAACCTAACATTTGGTTTGTTCCATATCAAGGGAATATTGCCCAAAATTATAGATAATGAACTATAAAATTAGAGACAACATATTCTCCTATTTTTAATAGGTATTATTTACCAAAATATTGTATTTAAGATAAATAATGATTTTTCGGGTATTACAGTTTAAGACAGTCGTTGAAGTAAAGCTGAATATTTCAAAAAATTGAATATTTTCGACTTTCAATGACTATTTTTTTAAGTAAAGAGTGTGGATCCTGATGAATTGCTACAAATCCACTTATACATCTTGAATAATGTTAATGAAGTTTAAGACAATATACATGCACATAAATAATGTTAATTAAATTTATCGCCACGTGGAGTTTGTAAATGTTATGGAATCGCGGTATTCTGGACTATTGTATTTTATGGTACAAACCCTAAGGGGTAACTACTATTATATAACTAAGACTTGTATTTTAATATCAGCATATTACACACAAACAGTTATGCCCACTATATTGCGCTATAATGCTCTGATGTTTGACGTATTATTGGGGATGTGACACTAACCACTACAAAACATAAAACCATGCCTTGTTCAATGTGATACTTTTTAGCAGTTATTTATGAGTTTTGTAGCTGTTTGCGGGACTAACCGCTACAAATGTTCAAGACTCTTTGCATTCTGTACCGGCTTGTTTGTATAATCACTACAAACTTTCAGTTATTAAATTCGTAACACGACAATAAACATTTGTTTGAAACTAGTGGCAAACACATGAAAAAATGCAAATGAGGTCTTAGGTAACATGTTTCCTATCACCAACCATATAACTAGGTGTTTTCCTGTGATATGGCTGGTGATCCACAGAATAATTTGCGGGGTAAACTGTTTATATAGACTTTAACTTTGCAGCGGTTCCATAACTAGCTACTACAAATGTGCAAGCACATTTTGTAGCATTTCTAGGCCTAATCGATACAAATGTTAAAGACTTTTTGTATTATGTAGCAATTTGTAAGAAAAACCACTAAAAATATTCAAACGATCTACTTTGCATTCAGGAGCAGCTTTTCCCTTTAAACCAACATATCCTTCACACCATAACGCACCTAGCTGGCTCCACATTGTGGCGGTTTCTGAAAGGAAACCGCTACAAATTAAAATATCTGCTACTAAATTGGCACCATATTTTTTTGTTGTTATTTAGTAATAACCGCTACAAAGGTTCTTTCCTAACCAGCGTGCGTCTTGGCACGAGTCATGCTATTTCAAATTTGAAGTGGTTTCGGTCTAAACCACTACAAAATTTGACTATAGCGGTTTTCTCTAACCGCTACTAATTGACAAATTTTTGTAGTGAAAGCGTGGCTTACATGAGCATACTACGTAATTATCAAGCTAATTCTCATGCATTTTGGCCATGATCTTTACATGGCACTTTACCTTAGGCTGGTGCTTAGCTCCCATACTCCTCCTTATGGAGATACATGCCCTTGCATAACTTAATTTACACACCTTAAAGTTGAATAAACTTTAATAATTTAAGCTAAGCACACATTTTTATACAAACAGCCAAAAATATAATTAATTTACAAAACAACCATAACTAATAGCTTTCTTGAAATCTCCACCTTCATCACACCTCCTCTGGCATACTCTTTCCTTGTGGAGAACTAGCTCCTACTGTTGGTACATGGGAGAAAGGGGTGAGATTCCAGGGTATTTTAGTAGAAAAAATATTAATTCAATATATAACGTGCCATGATAATAAACTAGACATGTAGTAGCCAATATACGAACAACATCTTCCAGGTACAAACACATGGTCATGACACAAACTCAAGAAAGGATATTGCATGTTCAAAGGCTTAAATATGGCACACATGCAAATAAACATGCAAGTAACTAAATAAGAGTAGGTTTTACTACCTCTTTTGCTTTTTCTTCCAAATTACCTCCTTTTATTTGTCCTTCCTTTGTTTTGCCTCCTCTTTGGTCTTGATGGAAAATATCAAACCTTTGGCCTATTAATCGGTTTGCTTAGATTTCTCTTCTTTCTCCCCATTCAAGTTCACCGCCTCTCCTTCTCCTTGCTAAGCTCCCTCTCTGTCTAAATATTCTGATGATGGGAATATAGAGACAGAGGTCATGGCTGAAGCTTAATTGGGAGGATGATGGGATTAACATTTTATTTAATACTTCATTGGGTCCAGCTCATAAGTCTTATCTGTCAAGCCACAACCCTTCAACTTTCAACAATTTTTTTTTTGTTAAAAGAGAGGCATAAAGCCATATATTAATTAAAAGAGGAAAGGGGATCAAGTCCCATACAATCGTTTAACAACACTGGCCTCAAACTATGAGGTCATACACTTGAAACAGAGGAAATCGATATACCCTCTTTAGCCATAGCATCAGCCAAAGAGTTTTGTGATCTGGGTACAAACTGAACTCTCACTTCCCAGTTCCACATCAGTAATGATCTGATATGAATAAAAACCATACTACTGTTGATAACATCCTTCCCATCCAAGAGCCTCTCAATCAGCTTCTTTGAATCGGACTCAATGATGATCCTCCTGAACCCTTCATCCCAAGCCACTCTCAATCCCATCAACACAGCCCACTCCTCAGCTTCCTCCACACCAGCCAAGCCCAGCGGCTGAGAAAATCCCATAAGCCACTCCCCATGATTGGGCAAAATATCGAATCAATCTGGACCTTATCTCTTGGGCCTCAAGAACTGGGCATAATCTTAGCCCAAATCCATTTTCGGGATCAGGATAATGAATTTACTATGTTACCCTTTCCTTTATTGGTGTAAATCCCAAAAATTAATCCTTAATACTTTATAAGGAGTTTCTTTGTTAATTATATTCTATACCTTGTAAAATAATTTCCTTAAGAGATTCAGGCTAAACATTAAGCTCGAACTATTTTTCCCCGAATTTCCACGGAAGTACGCCCTTAATTCCTAGTAAATAGCTCTAAATTTATTTAATTTAGGCTACTTTTTGGAAATTAACATCTTCATAATTTTTCTAGATCCCAAATTACATTTCAAAATGCTTAATCAATTTTCTACCCAGTAATTATTTGATTTATTTCTCAAATTTTTATCCAATAATAGTCTTAATGGCCAATAGTTCATTTTTGAACAATTATTTAAATTTTAATATATTTGGGACTTTCATGGGATTTTGGTAACTTTATGCGTATTTTTGCACCACCCATTGGAAACTTTACAACGCTAACACTCATGGGCCAAAAGTTTATAGGTAATTTTATATATCCCTTTACCTAAATTTCAATATAACAAATATAAAATGGTTTGTGTAACATCCCCAATTTTCATGTAAATTAATTAATGGAATATTAGAATTTTTCACTAAGTAGTAGTAGTCAATAGTATTTATTTTTCTGACAGGATATATTAATTATGGGGAAATAAGGTGGAATCATTTAAAAATGTGGTTACAAATAAATTGAGATGGTGATGTTAAAGAAGGTAAAAATATATTTTTCCCTCATTATTTCTACAATTTTTTGTCCAATGAAAGAAGTTCTGGAAAAAAAAAATTTAAATTAGTGGAGTTTTAATATAAGTCTAATTTAGCTCAGGAAGGTGAACATTGAGTGAGACTTATATGACACAAAACCACTCTTTTTCTCATCATCTGCCAACACGTCAGATGGGAGGTAAGGGAAAAATACAAGTTTCTTCAGAAATTTTCCCCTCAACCATAGCATATAAGGAACCAGTTTCAGAGCTCGTCTCTACTCGTCCGTACGGACGAGCTCGGACCGTCCGATCTGATTTTTTTACTTTTATATTTTTTACCGAAAATAATTTTAATGGGTAGAGGATCTAAAATAAAGATAATTTCTCAACTAACATTTTTTGAAAAAAATGATTTTTTCATATAGAAAAAAATAAAAATAAAAATAAAAAATAAAAAATCTGAGCCTTCAAATCTCAAATCTAATACGGACGAGCTCCCCTACTCATCCTCGAGCAGGTAAACTGATTCCTAGCATATAAGGGATAAAAGTTGGAAATAATGAACTTAATTCTAGGGGCAATTATGAGCTCGAAGTGAAATCTGATGGAAGTGATTGAACACAATTAATGGAAGGAAAAAAGGAGATGGACATTTTGTACGAGCAATGAGGAAGCATGTAAAGTTTTTTTTTTTTTTTTTTTTTTTTTTTAATAATAATTCCCCAACGTGAGAGGAAGCAAAAAAAAGAGGGGCATAATAAAATAAAGAAAACAATTGTTACATACCACTCTTTTAAACCGCCGGCGGGGACAGTGAGAATGATGTGACAATATATATTATTAATTGTGGAAAGAAGTGGTCACCTGAAAGAAGGGGAAAAAAAAATTAAATTAACACAAAATAGTTGTTTTTTTTTTTTTTTTTTTTTGCTATTAACACACAAAATAGTTCCCCATATTTCTCCATGCGCCGGATGGGGAGAAGGAAAGAAATTCACCCAAATCTTTCTTCAACAATTCCTAAGGTTCCAGACGTGTGAGAGTGGCTCAAAGCAAATGAAAAAGGAAAAAAAAAATATAATATATATATATATATATATAATAAATTTATCTCCAATTTTTCATTTCATCTGATATGTGAGAGGAAGAAGGATGTGATAGTTGAGACAATTGAATATTAAAATGAGCAAAGAGGTAGTGAACACGTTGATTGAGGCAAATGTATTTCACACTATTTTTTTTTTTTTTTTTTTTTTTTTTTTTCAATTGCTGGACGTATGGGAGAGGAATTGAAGTGAGTATTAACGCCTAGTTTTAGGGGTACTCATGATGCTTGGGAGATTGAATGGATGTTGAAAGGAAAGAAAAAACACAATTAATGAAGGGGGAGGGAGTGGCGCACGTGGAGCAAGGTAATATATATATATATATATATATATATATATAATTGTTCAAAAAAAAGGTAATATATATATATATATATATATAGATCAAACAAATTTGTATCAGCTCCCCAACGTACCTGACATGCCAAGAAGTTAAAGGAAGTCAAAATGTATATTTATACAATATTTCCTTTGGTGACCGACGGAAGAGACCTCAAGAAATAGGGATTTTTTGTTTCCTTGAATAGTGGAGATAAATCTAGATGCAAGATGGATGGATCTATAGCCCACTATTTAAAAGACCCATCTCCTTCTCTTTGTGGTGGCTGGACGTGTAGAAGGAGTAGAGGAGAAGGTGATCAAAGAAGACAAGAAAGCTAGTAAGAAGACACCAAGAGAGTTTGAGCAAACGATCTAAGTGGAAGGTAAGAATTCTAGATACTCTTTTCTCCTTTTTCTACCTCCTATCACATGAGTTAAAAATGTTAAAGGAAGATTTCTTTCTTGATATGTTAAAGGTTGAGACTGAAAGAAGGAAGGAGAAACATTGAAGACTAAAAGCTTTAAGTTACCAAGAACAAGTAAGTGATTATTTTAACTACCTATAAATTCATGATTACTAAGTTGGAAATGGTAGTATTTTGCGAGATGGATTGATTAATTAATCAAAATGATTGAATGAAAAATCAACTTATGATGTAAGGTCTGGGCAGAAAGACTAAATTGATGTAAGAAAAAAGTGATTGAATGCAAATGAAAACTTGTTGCATGAGTTTGACTAGCTGCAAAGATGTGAGGAAACCAGTTCATTGTTGGAGTGATTAATGCCTTCCACGTGTTCAAAACAGAATTTTGGGACAAGAACTTAAGATCTATGTATGGTTGAGGAAGGCTTATTTTAAGTCATCAAATAAATATTTTAGAAGAGTTACTTATAATTATATTTTGGTTATTTTAGGGTCACTTTGATTTTGTGCACCAGAGGAAAATTTTACTGATAGTTGTGGTCAGCTACCAGGTAGTAACCTTAATCCTCATATATCTTGTGTTGCCTTGTATGTTTGTTTTTCTATGATTGTAGACCCGTGTCTCCCGAAAAGGGACATGCATTTGTGTGCATTCGGTGTGGTCTGGGTTCGGAGCCCGACTACTATGTCTTTCCTAGCATTGTGGATCGGGGCTTGCTTTGTTGAGCGATCCCCGCGTTTGTTTCTAGGACATGTAGTCCTTCCACGCTTAACACGGTATACTTGGTATGCTTGTATTGGTGTTACTGCACGTTTGTTACTGAATGCTATTATTTGGTGTTCTCCTAATTATGGTTACATATATACACTGTTTATGCATTGCATGTAACACCCCAATTTTCTAAAGCGTTTTCAAAATAGTTTGATCAGAGTAGAGCATCAGAATAATTCAAAAGAGCGAGTATCTGATAAACATTCACTGCTGTTGTATTTGGTTGCTTATACAGCGGTACAATTATCCGAACATAGTACGACAATACAAATTCAAAATAAAATTCTCCGCCCGTGTCCTCACGAGTGCTGCTTACCCTTGTCCTTGGTCCTGGCTCCCTCGGACCATAAAGCTATAACACTACAAAAAAAAGTATCGTTTGTCGCGGTTAACTTGTAGCGGTTAGAAAAACCCGCTACAAATGTTATAATTAGTAGTGGTTTTAACCCAAACCGCCACAAATTAGTAGCGGAAGCATTGGCGCCAAATGCTGACCATTTTGCTTCGCTTTTTGTAATGGTGGCACAAAACCAAACCACTACAAATATGGCGCCAGCCTTGGCGCATTATGGCGTGAAGTCTGTTGCGGTCTTTTGCTATCGGTTTTGTCAAAATAACCGCTACAAAAATTTGAAACGACACAGTTTTGTCACGGTGGAAGAAAGCGACACCTTGACCGCGTCAAAATGTCAAGATTTGTAGCGGTTACTACTATAACCGTTACAAAATTCATTCTATAAATAGTCATTTCCATCCGTACAAAAATTATAAATATTCAAAAATATTCTAAATCGGCTTTGTCTCCGAAGGAACATTCTCGACTTGGTTCTCAAAAACGAAGACAGGCATATATCGAAGCGCGATCTCGGGAGATGAGTGCTGCAGATATTTGTCCCTTTCTCATCGTTCAAGTCGAGGAGGTTCCTTCGCAGAACAATCCAGATTTAGTTATTCCATTGACCTCGAAGACTTCTACTCCTCTAAATATGTCTAACATGCCATCGAATATTGGGTTCAATATTAGCCACCAATCTCTCGGCAAATATCTCGATCAAAATGAGTCGGTGAGTTTTTCTTGGGAGATCGGTGGCTATACCGAATCCAAATCTTCACCTAAGATGTTGGACAATTTTCAATAAACTTGTTATTCCTAATTTATTAACTTCAACTCTTTTACGAAAATTAAAGAAAATAATTGAAATGTTTTTATTCTAATAAATAAAAAATCCAAACTAATTAGTTTTATATACTAATTAGTTTGAATTTTTTTTTAAAAAATATTAAATTTGTAGCGATTTTAGGGAAATTTAAGAAAATAATCAAAATTAATTGAGAGACTTTTTATTGAAATAAACAAAAAATCCAAACTAATTAGTTTGAGTTATAAACTAATTAGTTTGGAATTTATTTTCTTAAAAATATTAAATTTGTAGCGGTTTCTAAAGAAACCATCACAAAATGTGATTGGCATATGATTTTGTAGCGGTTGATATGTATTACCGCTACAGAATTGCAAAGGTCATTGAATTTGTAGCGGTTACGTGACCGCTACAAAGTTTCACGAAGAACAAGGCACATTTGTAGTGATTAGGGTAACAGTTTTTCTAACCGCGATAAAGTTATTTACTTTGTAACGGTTATTTGGTTTAACCGCTACAAAGTGCAGCGGTTTTTATACTGTTCCCCTCACTTTTGAAATTCACACGCGTGAGTTTTTACTTTTTACCTTTCAACTTGTACTTTCCAACATCATGGTTTCTGAGGACAGAGACCCCCAAAAAGGGAAAGCTCATGTACCCCCTAAAAGGCCTGTCAGGGGTAGTAGTAGTTAGGGGGTCGTAGAGGAGGGCATGGGCAACAAAATATCCCCTTTGAGCCCCCTCAAAGGGGGAATGATTTTGATAATCTCTTTGCAAATGACCCAATCCCAACCCCAGAGAACCTAGAGACCTAGGGGGAGATCGAGGCGCAAGTCTGTCGTTTGACGACATCTTGAATGGAGAAGATGAGGAGATCGAGTTTGACATTCCCATATTGGAAGCAGAGCGGTTTCTCGACCAGGAGAATGAGCGGGACCATGGGAACCCCCGACTGGCGTCTTCTCATTCCACCGGTTTTGTGGTGGATGTCGAAGGTAAGTATAGGTAGTTTATTGGCAAAAAATAATATTTAAATTCTGTTAAAAAATTATGAAAATTTATTTAAAATGCAATACAACAATTTTGTTATAATTGTGCAGATCTACATGGGAACATCGCGGGAGGACGTTGGATGTTCCCACGCTCGATCATCTAAAGGAGGACTACTAGGGTGATAGTTCCTTGGAACATGCGAGACGGACCAGCCGATTAGCGGCGGTGGTCACCCGTTGAACCGATTCCCGTCACAATTTGGGGGGAATTGGGTATGGTTCTCGATCTATTTCCACAGTTGGAAAAAGGTCCCCAAGGACAACAAGGACAAGGCGTTTGAGGACGTTGTGCGATAAATTATGTTATGTAATTAAATTAGTTTTTTTAATACTGATAAGTTGTGGTTAATTTAGTTATCTGTTTCTTAATTACTAATCATTTTATGATATAGAAAAAGTTAAAACTACGGGCCCATGCTCTGAGGTGCGTAAAGATGAAAATGGGAGAAGCATGGAAGAGCTGGAGGATTCGTTTCTACGACCGACAAAATGGAGATGGGACTATGCCTGCGCAAAGAATCGATGGAGAACGTCCCGGATGGCGTGGAGGCAAATGACTAGGGTAGCTTTTGTCCAATATCGGAGGAGTGCGAGAGGGAGTGGTATGTTTTTTTAATTAATCATAGTTTTGTTTTTTTTAACATGAGGGTATTGTATAGTTTAAAATTTGTTTTAATTAATTTTGTTTAAATGTAGTTTAAAAATTTAAATATAGACAAAATTAATGTAGTGTTTAGATTTGGTTTAAATTAATTAAATTTAGAGTAAAATATATTGACTACCCCTCTATGTTACTTAAATTACACAAACATCTCATTTATTTTGCGGCTCTATCGCGAGAGGAACACCGAGATGCGGGGCACATCAAAGGGTCAATCATACGGCGGATCCAAGACGTTTTGTGACCTACGGTGAGATAGTATGTTAAAAGTTAAATTAATTTTATTCTTAAATGATTATTGCTTTGTTTTGGAAATAACAAAGTTTATATTCTTTTAACTCTTTCAAAGAAGAGAAGGCTCGGGAGGAGAACCGTGAGACGGACTATGGCGGTTGTGGACACGCACACATAGACACTGTGATGAGACGCCGACCTCTGAGGCAGCATAGGAGATAATAGTAAGTTACAAAAAAACTATTAATTTAATTTAATTTAATTTAATTGTTTGATTAATGTTTTATGAAATATGTGCGTCAGGCCCGGATTGAGCAGAGCCAGCAAGACCTGCGAGCGTTGCAGCCCCCGGAGTCATAGGGGTCTGTTGATCCTTCGGCCTCATTGAAAGCTGCTGTAAGCCCAGTCGAGTATCCTGGCCGGGTTAGGGGCTTTGGGCTAGGCGCCAGGCCTAGCATGGTGTACGACAAGGCCTCCTCCTCTGACGTCGGAACCTATGGCTCGAGAATGCCACCACAGGAGGCGGTTGATACAATGAACTAGCGAGAAAGTTCTTTGCGCGGTTGCCGAGAAGCGAGTTCTTTGCGAGAGGGCCGGGAATGAGGCCGGGGAATAGGTACATGCGGGAGAGTCTCGACCGTTGGTACGCTAATCGAGACATAGGCGCGCGTCAATTACGGGGCCTTGACAGCCGCTACCTAACGTACGGTTTCCATCTCCCAAGCCTCCCCCTCCGTTCATCTACAGGGATTCCCCCCGCCTCCCCCTCCGGATCCTGCTGCTAGTGAAGATGAGGGCGTTGTTACCTCTGGTCGTGCCCACGCCGCCCCTGAGATAGACCCCCACCGAGACAGCCCCGAGACGGGACTGATCATCGGGCTCGATAGTTAGTTTTTATTTTTTGAAGTAATTAATTTTGTACCGCTGGATGTTTGTTCACCTTTATTATCTTAATTGATTTGTCGACAATTTTATCAAATTTAAATATTTGTTATCTTTTTTTTTTCGCAGGTTTTTGATATTGTAATACCATTTCAATACTTATATGTCATTTGTAAAATAATAAACGGAGTTAATAATTTGTGAATAAAAAGATATGTTTTCAAAATAATAAATGGAGTTAATCATTTGTGGATAAAAAGATATGTTTTCAAAATAATAAACGGATTTAATAATTTGTGAATAAAAATATACGTTTTCAAAATAATAAACGGATTTAATAATTTGTGAATAAAAATATACGTTTTCAAAATAATAAACGGAGTTAATAATTTGTGAATAAAAATATATGGATAAAAATAATTTTTGTTGCGGTTTTCATATTATAACCGCCACCAAACATATTTGTAGCGGTTACATTAACAAAACCACTACAAATTTGAATTTCAAAGTAAATAAATAGCCGCCAAAACTTTGTTGCGGTTCTAGCATTAACCGATACGAATCTCAAACGGTCATAAATTAGTAGCGGTTGCGGTAGCGGTTTGTTAACCGCGACTAGTTCGTATGCGGGAATTTTCAATTCAAATTTTTAGCGGTTTGGGAACCACTACAAATTTGATTCTCCATTTTGTCACGGTTAATGTCGCGGTTCCTAACCGCTACAAATTATTTCAAGTTGCATTTAAAGATCTCAAGTGCTGGAATGAAAGTAACCAAAAATTGTGTCCACATTTATATACTATCCTAGCTTTGTTTACTAAAGATGGATAAGTCATGGATCAAGATGCCGCGCAGTTCTCTTGTATATTTAGTGGGATTGAAAATTTTCTTAGATTTCTCCTTCTCGTACGCTAGCATTAATGACAAGATCGTGTGTCCTTGTTGTAGATGCAAGTTTAAGAAGTGGCAAACACGAGAAGGTGCTATGGAACATCTTCTTATGAAGCCTTTACCAGAAGCATATACATTCTGGGGTGTTCATGATGAGAAACATGGTATGAGATATGGGGGTCATCTTCCTCAAACCTCACAAGTAGGAAATCAAGTTGATCAAGATGATCCGGTTAATGACGCTGTTCGGGATGCTTTTGGTGTTCAAGGCGACAACTTTACTGCAGAAGTGCAGGGTCCAGAACCAGTTTTCTTTAGGAATGACGCAGCTCGGGAATTTTTCAGCCTCATGGATGAGAGCGATCGTCCTTTGTATCAAAGTTGTCAAAAATACTCAAAATTATCCTTTATGATCAAATTGTACCATATCAAGTGCATGTGTGGGATTACGATAAGGCAATGTCGATGATGCTTGGAATTACTACGAGATGCTTTCTCGACGCGACATTCCTACAACCTTCTACGAGGCCAAGAAGATAATCAACAGATTAGGCTTGAACTACGAAAAAAATTGATGCCTGCCCCAACGACTGCATGCTTTATTGGGGGGAGGACGCTCGGAGGGAGACTTGTAAGAAGTGTCACACTTTGAGGTTCAGGACAGTTCAGAAGGGAAAAAAGCTGAAGAAGAAACCCGTAAAGATTCTAAGGTACTTTCCTTGAAAACCTCGCTTACAAAGATTGTTTATGTTGTCTAAGACAGCTAAGCATATGAGGTGGCATGAAGCCGACAAGAATGAAGATGGTAAACTCAGACATCCACGGGATGGTGAAGCGTGGAAAGAGTTCGACTCAGCCTTTCTTGATTTCACAGCGGAGCCTAGAAATGTTCGTCTTGCTTTGGCGACCGATGGTTTTAATCTGTTTGGGAATCTTAGCACAAGTTATAGTATATGGCCAGTTGTTTTGATACCTTACAACTTGCCCCCTTGGATGTGTATGAAACAGAGCTCCTTCATTATGTCCATGATCATTCCAAGCAAAAAGGCATCGGGAAATGACATCGATGTGGATGTACAACCGCTTATCAAGGAGTTGGTAGACTTGTGGAATGTTGGCGTCGAGACATTTGACGCGCACGAGAAGACACTGTTCAACTTGCGTGCGGCGTTGATATGGATTATCAGTGACTTCCCTGGACTGGGAACGTTATCTGGGTGGAATGTGCATACCAGACTTGTGTGTCCAGCTTGCAATTTTGACTCTGACTCAGTTCGCCTTCCCCACAGTCATAAGTGGTGCTTCATGGGTCATCGTAGGTTTCTCGATGGTACGCACAGTACACCTTGTTCACGAAACCAAGCTTGCTGGCCCATCTCACTACCGATGGATGTATCCTATTGAGAGGTACTCATTTAAAATTAATTACTTTAGCATTACTCCTCTTGCCGTACGTTTAACCATTAATGTATCAACATTTTTCCTCATTACTTTATAGGTTTCTTGGGAAACTGAAATCTTATGTGAGGAATAAGGCGTGGCCTGAAGGTTCAATATCACAAGGTTATATTGGGGATGAGGTCAATTATTTTTGTTCTAGGTACTTTGATGACATTGAGACGTCATTCAACCGACCGCCTCGTGTAGACGATTTTCCGAGCGAGCCATCGGCAATGAGTTGTTTTTCCCATGTGTTGGTAAACCAGTTGGCAGATGTGAGAACTTCAAACTCACGGCACTTGAGAAGTTTCAAGCACATAGACATGTCTTGATTAATTGCATTAAAGTTGAACCGTATCTTCAGTAAGGATTGCTCACAGATATATATATGTTATCTTATATGTTTCCTTACATTTTATAGTCACATTTCTTGCTCGTCATCGCATGTTTAATTGCAGGGAATTCAGGAGTCATGTGAAGCATCAACTGAGGATCCCTACACAGACATCCTCTGAAATTGATAGAAAGGTCCACAGAGAATTCCAAGGTTGGTTTAGGAGGAGAATAATGAATGACCACAACCCCTACTCAGCAAAATTCAGAGCTTTCGCACTCGGCCCGCTTGACCACGCCCAAAGATTTACGGCATACAATGTCAATGGCTTCAAGTTTTGCACGGTTTCATGAGATCAGGGATTGCTCACCCAAAACTCAGGTGTATATGGCACGTTTGGGACGAGGAGTTCTGCGAGCAGTAGTGACGGGAACATGCAATTCGGTGACGTCCTGTATTATAGAAAGCTGCTTGATGTGGTCAGGATAACTTACCATGGCCTTTTCTCTATGACGTTGTTTAAGTGTTTGTGGGCGAATACGACAACGTCCTGGGGACTCACGACTGATGACCTAGGTATCACATCAGTGAATTTCTCCCAGCCTATTCACACTGGTCAGTTTGAAGATGACGAGCCGTATATTCTTGCCTCAGAGGCCCATCAGGTTTATTTTGTCACCAATGAGAGGCACAGGGATTGGAATATGGTGGTTCACTTAAAGCCTGGACCTTTACGATATGGGCGATGGTGAGAACGTCGCCTACGATTGTGAGCCGCTCCAGCCCGCCAGTTTCGAAAACTTCTTCCCAGACGGCGATGATTGCAAGACTATTATAAATAGATTGATTAAAAAATAATATACGCAAAACTTACACCATCATGTTATTTTTCTTGTACATCTATGTTTATTTGGCTACTGTTTAATCTATTTTTTAGGATCAGCATTGGAGAGCTTTGCCTTTGGATCTATCACACATCTTGGGTTGGCCACAAACTAGCACGTGCCCAACACATCTCTGTGTGTGGAGCTTTCAGTGACTTAGAGTTCCTTCTCAAGAACAAATCATCTCTAGGTGCAAGTTCTACATCACTTTACTCTAAAATCAACCATACATCACTGTGATGGAAGCATAATCTTGAAATGGCATTTGTGCATTTATGATGATGTTTAATGAGCAAGCCTTATTTTTTCATTAGGGTTATGTTAGTGGTATTGAGGTTGGCAATCCTCCCACATGTCACATGTTCGAATGTGACATATTCTAAGAAAGGATATGAATGTGGCTGTTACACTCCTACCGGCCTCACCCTTTCGGGTGGCAGGTTAGAGGGATTCCTTTACTTAGTTACCCTTCTTTTGTATTTAGGTTCATTTAACTTATATAAGACTGAGTGCAACAGAGCATTTAACCGGTTTGAACCATTTACTGTACTGGTAAAAGTAAAACAAACAGAAAATAACAGTTCATGAAGGGTTAAGGGTACAGTTATCCAAAATAAATAGCAAAACTATAGATACAGTCATCCCAAATATATTAACACAAAAGTAATAGGGTATTCCTTATTCTTCAATTGCATTGTAATGCTTTACATCTCCAAAAAGATTATTGATCTTCAGGCATGTACCCCAGTAGCTTCAGAAACATCTGGAGCCCAATAATGGCCCCAAGAGTAACCATCAATACTCATGCACTAAATGTGTAAGGTGTATGCATGCAACCATGTATATATGTTGTTGGTTCTCTAAAAGATTTTGATGATTGCCAACAATTGTGAACAAAGAATGAGGATTTGCTCTCAGAAGTTGGAAAACCCTGAGTGAGAGCAAACCTCGAGGTTTTCCTAGAAACCTCGAGGTTTGGCCTTACAAAGAAAGCATCGAGGTTCTATGTTTAAACTTGCAAAACTTGAGTTTCACAAAAATATGTGAAACCTCGAGGTTTATTAGGAAACCTCGAGGTTTTGGGCTTCTAGAGAAAACATGGTTTCACACCAAGTTGTGAAACCTCGAGGTTTACATCAAAACCTCGAGGTTATGCCTTGGCGCCAAACTGAAAATTTGAACTAAAATGTAAAACCTCGAGTATTGGTAGAAACCTCCAGGTTTCTAGCTTCTAGAGAGCTAATGGTTTTCTATATGTTTGAAAACCTCGAGGTTTCCATAGAAACCTCCCGGGTTTGTGTTTTGGGTCAAAACAAAGAACCTTGTCATTTGAGCAAAACCTCGAGTATTGTTACAAACCTCGAGTATTGTGAGTTCCGGAGAGCAAATGTATTTTCACTCATTCTAAAACCTCGAGGTTCCTTGAGAAACCTCCGGGTTTGCTTTCATCATGTCTTTCTTTGGGTTTCACGCACGATGTGAAACCTCGAGGTTTCTAAGAAAACCTCGAGGTTTGGAGTAAACCCGAGAAACCTTCGTGATTGCATCATGAGAAACCTCCAGGTTTAATTATAAACCTCCGGTTTGAGGTTTTGGTCTTAAATCGTTTTCAACCTTAAATGACCAAACCTTGAGGTTTGTGAACAAACCTCCGGTTTCTAGACGTTACTGAAATTCGAATTTAACGATTCTGCTATGCCTTCATGTTTGAACTCAATGCTTTCCATGATTAATCTCTATTGGTACTAGATATGTTTAACCATCTTTTTGGTGAGTTTCGACAGATTAAGGAAGGTTTCTTGAAGGTTTAAAGCAAAAGCAAAAGTGATGTCAGAACATTAAATGTTCAACCCAGAAACTTGCATTCTTTTGGTTAATCCTTCTGCACACGGTTGCAAAGCATTAAAGAATGATTTCTATATCTAGCAACATCTTCTCCAACGGATTAATTTGCAGAGAGTCAACTCGACCATCCGGCCATTTGGATTAAGTGTGCTTTAGAGAGAGAAGAAGACCTAAGCTACTCACATCTTCTGAAGAACATCTTCAACGGTCTTATTATCAAATGCAACGGTCTATTAATGCTATCTGGCTATAAATAGAGTTGCATTCAATTCCTCTCAACAACTACTACATCTGAAAATGAGCAAGCATTCAAGTTCTTCAACTACCTTTCTGTTTTCACTTGTATTTTGTCTTTTGACATTATAAGCTTCAGTGTTTATTATTATCCACTCTTAAAGAGAGTTTTTTTATCTCGTAATTCATTTATTGAAAAGAATCACAAGTCAAGGCGACTTGGTGATTTGGGAGTTCATTGATTACAACTTGTAAGGGGAGTGAGTTCTAGAGAGAGAACTACTCTTTAAGTACGAGTGTGTAATCTTTGTGATAGTGAAAATCCCGAGAGAGTCCGGGAATGGATGTAGGTCAAGTTGTTAAGACCGAACCGGTATAAATCTACGTGTTCAGCTATTCTTCTCTTTACTCTGTTCATCTCTGTTTTTGTTATCTAAAAACATAGCAGATTTGAAAAGATTTTAAAATACCCAATTCACCCCCCTCTTGGGTATATAGCTCCACTTTCATTTGGTATCAGAGCAAGGTCTTTTCTAAAGAGCTTAACATCTCGAGAAGGATCCAATGGAAGGCATTCTACCCGATGGAGCTTCAATCAACAGACCTCCAGGTTTCAATGGAGAACATTACTCATTCGGAAAGCCAAGTTCAAGGTGTTTGTAATGGCTACGAGTATGGTCTCTGGAGAGTCTTTGAACGAGGAGACTACGCTCCAACTGTCTTGGAAAATGGTCTCAGGGTTCCAAAGGAAGAAGAAGATGATGATGAAAATGAGAGAAGAAATGTCACACTCAACAGCAAGGCGGTTCTCCTTCTACAAAGTGCTCTTAGTCAACAAGAATATTTCCGCGTTTGCAACTTAACCTCTGCTAAAGCCATGTGGGACGCTCTGGAAATTGCTCATGAAGGAGCCGTTGGAGTTAAGCAAAATAGAGTCAACACTCTAATGACGAGAATATGATCTCCTTCGTATGAAGTCTGGAGAATCTATTGGTGATTTCCAGTGAGATTCACTCATCGATCAATCAACTTGCTGCATTGGGCAAAGAGTATGAGCAACCTGTCCAAGTGAGGAAAATTCTCAACATCCTCAATAAGGAATGGGAAGCCAAAGTCACTGCCATTGAAGAAGCTCGTGGAGATTCTATGGCATCTGTGGCAGCCCTTTTTGGGAGCCTTTCTGAATATGAAGCCAAGCTCAAGTTCAAAAAGGGACTTGATGAAGTCCATGGCAAAAATAAGGGAATTGCCCTTAAAGGCATCAAAGAAACTAAGGAATCGAGATGATGATGAAGATCCAGATGAAGATGAGGAGATTGGTATGATGGTCCAGAGATTCAAGAAATTCTACAAGAAGGACCAAGGTTTCAAGAAGTTTCACAAGGGTAGCTCCAGCTATGAGGCAAAGAAGCCAATCATTTGCTACGAGTGTGAGAAGCCTGGCCACATCAAATCGAATGCCCCAATCGAAGAACAAAGACAAAGAAAAGAAGAGGTTCAACAGATTCAAAAAGAAGGCATATGTCTCGGTATCTCGGGAGATAGTTCATCGATGAAGATGATGAGGATGAGGAAGAAAAAGAAAATGTATGCTTAGTTCTTTGAAGAAGAAGAACATCGTATCAACTTCGAAGAGGTATATGATTGCAAACCACCTTATGATGAGTTATTTGCTTGAGTATATGGTCATGTGCAATCCGAGTTTGAAAAACTAGCTGAAAAATATTTCAAATTGAAAAACAGAAATCTTACTCTTGAACTTCAAGTTGAAAAGTTTTCCTCTTCAGAAAATATTGCTTGTGAAGATTGTCCTGATCTGAAGAAAAAGAATTCATACCTTACAAAGGCACTTGAGAAATTCACTAGAGGAAGTGAAATGCTCAATGTCATTTTGAAACAACAAAGATTTATAAATGACAGATCAGGAGTTGGTTACAAACCTAATTTTGATAAAAAGAAAGGAAGAAAGAAGTATGGTGAAAAATCCTATATGAACTACTTTACAAAATCAGTTCATTCTTCAAACCCATTTGCACACCGTAATTACGCAACGAAAGGGTCATACTACTTCTTCCTGCTTTCACAAGAAGGAAAAAAAGAGTAAACCCATAGGGAATTATCAATGGGTGCCAAAGGGATCTTACAAGATTCCTAAGACACAAACTAACCCCAAAGGACCCAAGAAAAGATGGGTACCTAAGGCCTGATTTGCTGTGTCTTGTAGGTTTGCCTAAGAGCATCAAAATCCAACAAATGGTAAATTGACAGTGGATGCTCTAGGCACATGATTGGGGATCAATCCAAATTTGCCTCAATCAAGCCTAAGGATGGTGGCAAGGTGACCTTTGGTGGAAATCCATTTGGAAAGATTGCTTTGGAGTTGGTGAAATTGGTAACAATGAAGGACCACTAATCAAAGATGTCTACCTAGTCGAAGGACTTTGCCACAATCTCCTCAGTGTAAGCCAAAGCACTGATAAAGGTAACTTAGTTATCTTCGATTCTGAGGAATGCTTGATTGTAAGTAAGGATATACTCCCTTTAGAAAACATAAAATCAAAAGCCTTGTTTAGAGCCCCTAGAGATGGCAACTGTTATACACTTAGTCTCTCTAGCAATGGTTCTGTTTTCTGAAAAATGTTTTGTCGAACCGGATGAGAGTTGGCTTTGGCACAAAATGTTTTGGCTCGAAATGTATGAAAATTACCAATTTTGGCCCGGAACTTCTTTATTATTCTTTTATTTTTCCCCAAGTTTTCTAGAATCTTCCTAAGGCTAGGTGGCGTCATTTTGGGCCCAAAAATCAGATCCCATGATTTTTATTTTATTTTTCCCAATTTGTCTTACTTATTCCCTTTTTATCCGAGAAAGTGGGACCCGCACTTTCACTTTTGGATTGATTTTGCTTTTCTTTTCCTCCAAGTAAATTTTAATTATTTTAAGGGCTAGGTGGCGCATAAGGGGCCCCACCAAATCTGCCCTCACCCATTTTGTTAGGTTTTCCACTTTATACAGTCCAGTTTCCTTCTATCGGTCCCTGCTGAGCCCTACTAGTTAACATAGTGCATTCTTTTATACTTTTCTTCAACGTTTTAGATATTTTCACCTGATTACCCATCTATACGTGGTTCCATCTTGACTTCCCAATATGACCCCATACTTGTCTCATTCAGTCCAAAAGGAATCCCCTAACCGGTCCCTATCGGTCCCCTTTCTACCGGTTAACATCCTGTGGGACCCGTATTTTGTGTTTGGGCCTGAGTATGAATAAAATAATCTGATTCTCCTTCTCTCCCTTGGGTGGACGAAATTTAATGCTTAAGGGGTAAGGAATTGACTTTTCTACCCCTGTAATCATTACTTACTTTTTGCTTTTTAATCCCGCAGTGACACGTGTCCTCTAGTAGTGATTACACTTATTCCTTATCTTCAAAAACGTAGAGCATCCTTGATTGCGCTGAAAATGATGTGTACTTACTTATACTGGCATATTTTCACTCAACTAGTTGTCTTATACCTTAGGACATAGTTGGTAGCATTTTTTCCAACCGAATTTACACCGTATGGGTCTTCCATGCCCCTTTTCCCATTGGCACTTTAATTCCACATTAGATCCACTGACCCTTATAGCCAAATTACTTGCTTCCTATCTTTCGTCATTCTTGGGATTCTTCTTGAGCCGGGCTTAGTCGTCCATTTTTTTTAGGCTTGTTCTCAATTCTCATGGTCCAAAATTTAGGATATTACAGTGGCAGCTAACATGGTGGCTATAGTGGAAGGAGTGGCGGTAATAGGTTACAATGAGATTCCAAGGAAACAGAGCAAAACTAAATTTCCGAGAAAATGATACAGCGGTGGCCATTGCTCAAGACTTTGCGACCATTCGCCCTTGCCGTGTCGGATTCATTGACGACTCATTTCCAAAAAAAGGCACAAGATTTTCCTCCTACACCTCCTCCCCTGCATATTTGATCGAGAGCATTGTGAATACTCTCGGTCACTTCAAAGGTCCGATGACTTCCAACCACATAGCATCATCAACACCAGCAATAACATTAGAATTTGTTGAAACAATATAATGGCTCTACAATATAATTATCATATTAGTAATTATTTGAATTGGTTTTGAATTCAATTTAATGGAGTAGACAGTATTACAAAGAACTCGTATAGTGAAATAAACTTATTGAATCAGGGTGTGATAGAAATATTTGATAGTCAATATTATAATGTATAGCGATCTCAAATCTGTCACTAAGTTTTAAAGATGGAGTTGAAAAGAAAAGGGAGAAATTTGGGTAGAGGAGAAGGAAGGGGCCATAATCTTGAAAGCATTTTAATGAACTGCGAAGCCACATTTGTATGATGAAATGTTGATGATGACCAAGTGTATTTATACCTGTACTAGGGAAATGGTATAATGTATCTCTTTTGCAAATTTGAGACTGTTTTGGAAGTTGAAATCAATTATTTTCATCATTACACTATACAAATATAATATTAGCTGTCATTTGTTGCCAATTATTTCTTTTTCTGTTTTATTACAATTATTTAAAGCCTAAACCTAAAATTGATGGCAAATAATACACATATTAAGCCACACCACAGTATGCTTTAAAAGATATTTCAAATGTTCAGAATCAAGTCAAGTAAGGAATTGAAAATCGAGGTATCTTTTATATATCATATTTGAGATGATTTTTATAGGCACATGTATCCTCCTATCATAAACAATTATATTTAAGAAACTATTAGGCTCTAAATGTGGGCACATTTCCTAGCAAGAATGAGAATCTTCTTATTGTTTTGCTCGATGTGAGGAACGAACCCTTTCACTAGACTCAACCGCTGTTGATTTATATTCAAGATATTTAATATAAAGTAAAGGGACAAAAACACTTATAAACTTTTGACCCATGAGCATTTAGCATCCTAAATTTTATGATGGTGCAAAAATACCAATAAATTTATCAAAATATACTACTACAAAGAATGGATTAAACATCCTCAATCAACATCCATTTATAAAAAATAGTCATAAAAAAGAGGGCATTGGCATGTTTGTAATTTATCTTAACTTTGAACGACTTTTCTTATACAAATAGTTGTTGAAAGTTAATAAAAACAATCATTAGTTTTGTTGATTTGATATACAACTATTTTTAATAAAAACCGTCATTGTATCTCTCCCCATACCAATTTTTTTTTTTACTTTGAGAATCAATGATGATTTAAATTAAAACAGTTGTTGAATCTTCTAACACGTTTCATCATCGTGTTGTTGGCTAGAGTGTTGGTGAGTTTTGAATTTGACCCTCTCTCTCCTCATATCTTTTTTTTTTTTTATAAAAAAAATATGAGATACAATGACTGGTTTCAAAACACAAGTTTTTGTATATAGAATCTCAACGACTGGTTTTATTAAACCTGTAATTGAAGTGTGAAATCTCACACCATTGATTTATTTATTTTATTTGGGATACAACGACTGTTTTATATAATAACATATTTCAATTACGTTGATCTCTTTTTCGACTACGACATTCTCTTATGAAGACATCTCTTACAGAGATAATAACTCTTTAGGAGATACTCTTCTAGAGCTAGTAACTCTTCAGGAGATGGCTCTTTTGGAGCTATTAACTTTTCTAAATTATCCTCTACTTGATGACCATCTAAATTCTTAGCTCATTTTGTCTTTTGAGGATTTTTATCTATGGAGCCGATGGGCGTTCGCCACTTTAGGTGTGCTTTAAATTCATTTACAATATGTGTCTTTTAGGAACATCAATTTCGATAGGAGCATTAGCAGCTGAAACATATGACTTTATCACTTTCCATGGGTTAGTAAATGTTTCTGGCATTTAATTAACTAAATTCTATAAATGAATTATATTTTGAACTTCCCATTTACATTTTTTTTGGTACAATATCAAAGTAAGCCATTGATAATTTATTCCAGCTAATATCTTTACCAAATTGCTTATTTTCTCCCCTAATGTTTGGAAAAGTGATTCATCAAAATGAGTATTGTTCTTGAGAACTTGAATTGGATTCTTCTGGCACCTTGAATCCTTCGGGACTTCCATATAAATATCATTGTCGGGTAAGCCATAAAAATAGGCAGTCAAAACATCCATTAGGCACAAATCAAGCACTTCATTTACTTCTAGGCTAATGATATATCGAAAAGTAGTCATATCCACTCTTGGTGAATACGTTTATTCAAAATTGATGCTGGGTGTAACATCCCAAATTCTGGGATTTGAAATTGGAATATCATATGGAAATTAAATTATGAAATTTAGCCTATTTTTTCTAGATTTATTTTGGGAAAAGAATAAATTTAAGTAAGAAATAATTTAGGCCTAAAAATTATAGAATCGATATTTGCGAAGGTGGAGACAAATCACCAAGGGGGTGAATTGGGGATTTTTAAAATCTTTTGAAGTGCTCTGTTTTTGGACAATAAAACGAGAGATGGACGATGAATAGAAAGCGAAAGAGCAAGACACAAGAATTTATACTAGTTCGGTCCAACCTCTTGACCTACGTTCAGTCCCAGAAACTTTGGGATTTCCACTATCTCAATTGATTACACACTCGTACTCAAGAGTAATTCTCTCACTAGAATTTACTCGCCCTTACAAGTTGCAATCAATGAACCCAATCACCAAGTCCCCAGACTTGTGATTCTTTACAATAAATGATTTACAGATAAGAACTCTCTCTAAGAGTAGATAAAAATAAACACTGAAGCTTTGTGTATCAAAAGATACAATACAAGTGAAAACTGAAAGAATCAATGTAAGACTTGAATGCAATTCGTTTTCAGTAGATGTGTTAGTTGAGAAGACTTGAATGCTACTCTATTTATACTGAGAGAGCATTAAATGACCGTTGTAATCTTCATTATAATTGTTGCCTTCATTAGACAAGGTTCTGGTTAAGCTTTGGTCTTCTTCTCTCTCTAATCTCCAATTAATCTAGCTGTGCAGAAGTTCAAAGTTGATTTCTTGCAAATTAATCTGTTGGAGTAGCAGCTGCTGGATGTGGAAAATATTCTTTAATCCTTTGCAAAGCGTGTGCAGACGGATTACCCAAAAGTATGCAACTTTCTGGGTTTTGCATTTAATGTGCTGACATCACTTTTTGCTTTTGCTTTAAACCTTCAATAAACATTCTCTAATTTATCTCGAAACTCACTAACAAAGTGGTTAAACATATCTAGGAACATTAGAGAATAATGATAGGAAGTATTAAGATCAAACAAGAAGGTTTTACAAATTCGTCAAATTTGAATTTCAGAATCAGCGATGAAACCTCGAGGTTTGTTCCACAAAACTCGAGTTTTGGACTTTAGCATGTAAAATCGATTTAAGTCCAAAACATCGCAAAAATCGGAGGTTTTCAACACATTAAAAATTGCAATGCTCTCGGGTTGGCCAAAACTCGAGGTTTCATATCAAACCTCGAGTTTTCACTTAAATGTGAAAACTTGAAGATTTTGTGCAAAGACCAAAACCGGAGTTTTTCAAATGTTTTCAAATGTTGAAAAATTGCAATGCTCTCGGGTTGGCCAAAACTCGAGGTTTCATATCAAACCTCGAGTTTTCACTTAAATGTGACAACTTGAAGAAAAACTCGTGCAAAACTAAAATTGGAGGTTTTCTCTAAAAAACTCGCGGTTTTGAAAACTAGTTAAAACAAGAATCCTCTCCTTTCCGCCAAGTCAAAACTCGAGGTTTCATGTCAAAACTTGAGTTTTTCTAAATCGAGGAAAACTTAGAAGATTCACGTTGAACTTTAAAAACTGGCGGTTTTGCTTAGTTCAGAAACCTTGAGTTCTTCTCTGTAAAGCCAAAACTCAAGGTTTTGAATCCAAACCTCGAGTTTTCCTCTGACATTGAGTTTTTCAACCTTTCAAAGGAAAAGCTTCACATCTTGTTTACAATTGTTATTAATCATCAAAACCCATAAAAACTAACATTCTCCCCAAACCTTTTTTGATTATGACAACATTTGTAAACAAACATCTTTAAGAATTTGAGAGAGTTTGTAGTAATCAAATGAAATGTTTAGAAGCCAACATTTGAATTTCAGAAGTTTGACAAATTGGACAATGAAATTACTTTTTCACATTTGATAAAACATAACACATGAGCAAATTAGAGGTAGGCAACAGAAGCAACATGTAAATGGACAATTTCATTCATTCAGTTGCAAAATGTTATAGAAAAACAAAAGTGCACAAACTGAAATGAATTCAAAATGCACAAACTGATACACAAACTTATATAAACACTTCCTAAGCTCTCCAAACTCAAAGACTACTCAAATTCTAATCCTTGCTTTTCTCTCCCCTTTGTCATCTTCAAAAGTCGGTGACCAAAGGTGTAGAAGGAGGGGAATGATGAAGAACTTCAGTAGAAGGAGTGGCCAGAGATGGAGAAGAAAGAACTTCAGTGGCTGGGGTAGATGGTGATGGAAGGTTGACTGTGTTTGGTGTGGCAGCTTCAACTGGAGAAGGAAAGATGGGAGTGGATGACTCTGGAGAGGAAGTGGGGACTTATGGACTGGTAAAGGTGAAGTAAGGAGAAGAAGAGCCAGAAGCAGGACCAGAAGTGCTAGGACCAGCAGTAGTCCTAAAAAGTGAAGAGAGTCCAATATTCAAGTGCTTCACTATCTTATCCACCTTATCACTGAGGTCCATGTGGGAGACTATCTGAGTTGAAAGCTTGGCATCAATCTCTTCAACTTTTTCCTCAAGCTTAGCTGACTGTCCAGAGATCATTTCAAGTTGCTCCTTCATGGCATCTTGAATTTCAATGAGTCCATTGTGCCCGCGAGTCATCTCAGCCTTCAATTTTCCCATCTCAAACTCAATGCGAATGGTCATGGCTGCTAGAGCAGCATCCACTATTTCCTTTATCTGAGAAGCAAGATCAATTGGCAGTGTAGACTGAGGAGGTGGAGGTGTTGATTGAGCTTCTTGAGCTTGGGATTGAGCTCGAGCTTGAGATGCTCTTGGCTGAGATCTTGAAGGAGCTCGTGATTGTCCAGTTCCTTCAGCCCCAAACTTGATCTTCATCAAATTTAACATGAGTTTCCCAAAGAATGATGTCAACAACACCCACATACCAGATTTTATGGTAGAAAAGAATGACAGAAATCAAGGAGGGAAAGGGCATATGTGAAAGCTTTCTACGAACAAACTTAAACTTGATCATCTCCTAGAAAATCCAGTGACCAAGATTAAAAGGGACCTTTTTCACAAAACCAGTAAAGAGTGGATAGTCTTTTTGAGAAAAATGGGTGTAGTTACCACCCTTCTGAATGAAATTCCTAGAGTAGACATACCACAACACTCTATTCTGATCAGACATAGAACCAGGATTGAATGAAAGCATGTCGTGTTGGTCTTGAGGAAATGGCTCATTGGGTCTGAGAGTTTCAAAAATTTCTTGATTGCTATAATTGAAATTGGGAATAGGTGGGGGATTGTCTATTTTCAAGATTTTGTTCAAAATAAAGGCAGACAAAGTGAATTGGAGACCCTTAACAGTAGTGGTGATTCGTTCCTCAATCAAATCACCACTTGGACTCAGAAGATTATCATACTGCATATTGTAATAAAAGAGCCTAACAAGATTAGGCGAATAGGGAGCAGATATGGAAACAAAAGACTCATACTGTTTCAGCCAGGGAGACAAATCAAAGTGACACTCCTTGTGAAAATCTTCCAAAATAACAGCTACCACAGGACAAAATTCTCTTTGCATGTATGCTTCCCTAAATTTCTCATTCTCTTCCTTAGTAAGAGTGGTAGAGGAGATAGTAAAACTGTCAGGTGGAGAAGGATGCCGGTAAATGTCTGTAATGGTGTTTTCCATAATTGAAGGCACATCCTCTTGTTGATGTTGAGACGATGAAGGAGCCTTGGAAGAGGTTTGTTGAGATTTAGACACAGAGGCTTTCTTCGTTCTTGCTCGTTTTGAAGGCGCAGAAACCTTCTTTTTTCCTCTGCCTTCAACCTCTGGTTCCTTCCTTTTCTTGGATGGAGACTTAGCAGGTTCGTTGAACGAAACCCCTTTCCCTTTAGGGTTAGGCGACTGGGACTTAGGGATTTTGTTGCTTACTCCTCTAATCGAACGGTCAATACCGTGGTGGAAACAATTTGGAATGGATTTCATCCTCATCGGTCGTTGAGGAGGAGGAGGAGGTGACCATGATTTCGACCCTTCCTGGCCAGAATCAGTGTCGGAAGTGTCTTGGGGGTTTGATTTCGAAGCCATTGGAAGATTTTGAGTGAGGGTTTGGGTCGAGAGATGAGAGAATCAGAGGATAGAGAGAAAAGCTAGGTTAAAACTAGAGTTTTAGGTCGAGTTTTGAAGAACTTAAACAGTGCCACATATATATAGTCGCGATCAAAACTCGATGTTTCATGTCAAAAACTCGAGGTTTGATGAAAGACTACTTATCTGGACTTTAAAGGTGTTCTGTGAACCTTTGAAATGTTAGCATCCAAAACTCGAGGTTTCCCCCAAACCTCGAGGTTTTTCCATTCTTCAAAACAGGACTCCTCTCGGTCTGATGAAAACTCAAGGTTTCTATTGAAAACTCAAGGTTTCTATTGAAAACTCGAGGTTTCTTTTTCTCCAAAAATCTCAGCTGTTCTCTGACCCCGACAATGTACGACCAAAACTCAAGGTTTTCTCCAAAACTCGAGTTTTCACTCCTTGACAGCAAAATTCAGATTGTTGATCATCCTGCATAAAACATGTCTAAACACTCTGATGCTTAAGTTAGTAATTTTCAATCATCAAAACCATTACTAACATTGAGTAAGGTATACTTACAACTCATTGGGATTTACCATTCCCAATTCTCTTCTTATGAAATTAAATTGCTCCTTAGCCAATGGTTTGGTGAAGATGTCAGCAAGTTGAAGATGAGTTGGGATGAACATGACTTTGACATCTTTCTTCTGAATGTGATCCCTTATGAAATGATGCCTCACATCAATATGCTTGGTCCAAGTATGTTGAACTGGATTCTTTGCCAAGCTTATTGTGCTTGTGTTGTCACACAATATTGGGATCTCCTTCAGGTTGATTCCCAAATCTAATAGTTGCTGCTTGAGCCATAGAACTTGAGCACAACAACTTGAGGCAGCTACATATTCAGCCTCAGTAGAAGACACAGCCACGCTGGTTTGCTTCTTGCTGAACCATGACACAAGTGAACCACCAAGAAACTCACATTAGCCACTTGTGCTCTTTCTATCAGTCTTATACCCAGCATGGTCTGAATCTGAATATGCCACCAAATGCTCAGGCTGACCTTTGGGAAACCACAATCCCAGTGTTTTTGTGTCAGCAAGGTATCTGAAGATCCTCTTCACATGCTCAGCATGAGACTCCTTGGGAGCAGACTGGAACCTTGTACACATCCCCTGATAAAGGTAACTTAGTTATCTTCGATTCTGAGGAGTGCTTGATTGTGCGTAAAGATATTCTCTCTTTAAAAAATATCAAATCAAAAGCCTTATTTAGAGCCCCTATAGGAATTTAATTGAGAAGGAAAAATCCTTATAGGAAATTAAGGGTATTTATTTTAGAGGATTATCCAATAATTGCAATTAAATGAACAAATAACCTAATTGCAAATAAGAGTCTTGAAGAGAATTAAGTGGGTTAATGTTATTTAAAGTGATCCTACCATACATATATATTTGCATACAAATCACAATCTCACGCAACACTTTTCAATTTCTCTAATATACTATTTCAGACATAAGTATTTTGACATATGCAAAAAAGCCCACATATTATACCACTGATATTACTCATATCATTCTCCATTCTACCCATATACTCAATTAAACACTTAACCCATTATTCTTCATTGAGCTATCTTAAACTAATATCACTCTCATCTCATTTCGGCAAGACATGGAAACATGGAGAAAAGAGGAGATAGTAGCAAGACAAAGCCCACATAGTGCCCCAACCCATTTTGTTGCTTCAGCCCATTATTCATCTCAATCTCTGCCTAACTCATTGAAATGTGCAGCAGAAGAGACCAGTAAAAGATCATAGTGAGAGATCACATTACCTGCTTAATCATTCTTAGATAGATTACCACACCATACTTCACTGCTTTTCATTAATTAAGATATGACAACAGTGGCCATAATCCATTCAGCTGACAGTAGCCATTCCTCTTGAGCTACACACACACACACACACACACACACATATATTCAACCCATTCTTATCTTTGGGTCAAGGCACAAAACCGCAGAAGGATTAGAGCCAGCGAGAGGTCCCACACATTAGTAACCATAACTCTAGAGTAGCTCACCCATCAGACTCCACCATGTCCTCAGACTCAGAAGCGTCTGCGCTATATATCCATTCTTTTTGTTTTTGTTTATCATTTGCGTGCCTCAACGAGAACCAAGAACGAGAGTGAGAGGAACTGGGGAAGGAGAGAGAGGGATTCAAATAGTAATCATTCCCATTCATTTTGCTATGCACAATCAGGAGAAAATAGGGGCAGAGATGAGACCAAGACGAGGAGGGAGTGAGAGAGAAAGAGAGAAAGGGAGCTAGAACACCGAGAGGAAGGTGAGTCTTTAAGCTTATTTCTGCACGTTAGTTTTCTTGTACTACTGCATGTCGGTTCTACATGATGGTTCTTTATTTTATGAAGCTGGAAAAGAGGAAGTTTAGCAGGTCATCCTCTGTTTGTGGGTACCAAAACAGAGTATGACTAAAGCTTAAACATTTCATGCATGAATTAGTATCTTTAGATCAATTATTACTTAAACCAAAATGAAGCATATATATATATATATATATCATGAACCTAAAAGAAATTCGACCCTAGAAGAAGTTGTTGTTAGTTAGTTTGTGAGACTTGTTATATTTGAGAGACTTGGGGTACGATACTCTACAAGTTTGCTTCCCCTTGCATTTTGGTATTTGTTCCCCACTAGTCATCCACGCCAATGAAGATGTGTGTGCGTTTGGGCCTTGGTGGGGGGTAGTACAATTGCAACATTATTCCCATGTGAATGAATGAACTATGAAGTTGAGTGCTGTTCTTATTTATCACAGGGTCAAAATTAGGCTTATATCTTAGCAACAGTCTATTTTGCTCCTCATGTTGGCTTTTTGAGATTCGTTTTGATGCTCTATGCTTCGCTTCTCCAATTAATTAATTTACAAATTTATTAACTTCCCTGTATCTTTATTGCATTTTTTTTCAATTCTTGAATGGATGTCTCCATATTCAAAGCTATGATTATTGGGTTAATTACGTCTGCCCATCCAATATTTGTAAAATTACGTCTTCATCCCTGGTTAATTATATTCCTATTAAAATTAGCTCTCTTCCTCAAGTTTTTCAACCACCTGTCCTCATAAATAAAGTATAGAATTTAATTAATTAATTCATGAATATTAAAAAAACTGTTGAGTAAGCTATTTGTCATTGTTGTATAAAATATGTACTAGTATCATTTTTCCTACGATACTACTAAATAGATGGAGCATTTTATGTGTGGGAGATCCACGAGAAGTAAGAAAAAACTGTGAAATAAATTAAGCCATCCTCTCAATCTGTGTATTTTCTTTTGTTCTATAAGTTTATATTTAGCATCATTTTCTGTCATTATTTGTGTTTATTTATAGTAGCTTATCACATAATTTATTACATGCACAATTACACCCCTAACTATCCCTCCTTGGCCTGTCAACAAATCTTGGAGCCAAGAATAATTCTTAATCATCAAGTATGACTACTTTATGGCTTACTCCTTGGCGACCATTTGCGTGGTATTTGACCATCTAAATATGATCAGGATCTGAAATGGATACTACTAAAACCAAGAAACAAAACTCTAAAATTGGTCTTTCAGAAAATGACAAATATCAAATATTGCTATTTCTACATATATGATGAAGCATATTTTACGTGGTATTGATATTTATTAAACTCTTGATTTAAAGCATTGAGGTCATGCTTGATATTAGGATGGCCTCAGAGAGTTTAAACTAATAATAATAAATAGTAAAATAATGATGATGATGATTAATATTATAATAGTAAATTGACAAAAATTGGACCTAAAAGTAAAAATGAATAATAAGGCCCAAAATATATATTTTTGCCTTCAAAAATTAAAATGGACCTTGGAGAGTTAATACAGGCCCAATAGCCTTACACTAAGCCTAGTGCCATAACATTGGAGATTATAATGAGGTTGAACAAATAATAACCCGCCATTTGAAAATGTATATTTATAGGACGTGATAGTTGCCGAGACAATTAAATGTACGTGAAGTCAGTTGAAGGTTTGGAAGCAGTCAGGTAGTAACTTAATCCTCACACACTCTGTATGACTTGTCTGTCTGTTTCAAATCGTACATGTGATTATCCCACCCGTCTGGACCAGCACCACTCGCGGCTCGATTGAGCGGAAGGGCTGACCATGGAGTACCTTCTCAGTGATTGGAATTGGGATAGGGTCTATTGGACGAAAGTTCTTAAGTGGCTAACCTAGTTACATTCAAAGGACTCGGATGCTTCTAATTGAGAACTCTGGTGGTTCTAGGGGACTCTCGGTAGGTCCTAGTCTACTATTCCTAGTTGAGTGTTCCGATTGAGAACTCCGGTGTATAGGGGGACTCTCAGTACATGCCACATGGTATACCTAGTGCTATGGTTATGTGATCTGTGTTTGTTGTTTGTCTTTGCATGAGATCTATACTTTGTTTATCGAATGCTATCTGTTGTGGACTACTTGTAATGATTGATTGTCATATACTATTTATACTTTGTTCGTGAGATTAACTGTTACTCTAGGATTCAAATTGAATCCCAGATGTCCCTAAGAGTTCAGGATCCATGCATGGTCATTGTGGCAGACGAAGTTTCAAATTAAGGAAAGGCAGCAAGTGTGGATCACTGATGGCTGCTATTTAAACTTTAATAGGCTTGGGAATTTACAAACATGTTTTATGTAATTCCCTTTTTGAAATTTTAATATTTTGGTACCGATACATTCATGGATTATTGTATTAAGAACTCAGTAGATTATTCCTACACACAACCAAGTATATTCTATTTATCAGTTTACTATTCTAACCTTGTGTTGCTCACTATCATTCGCTACAATACTTGATAAGCATCGTAATTTCAAGGGGTTTGACACCAAGTCTTTGTGAAAATCCTTGGGCTATAAGATATGCCTTATATCTTATAGTTTCACTCTTTTCATTCCTTTTTAGTATAAAGACCCATTTGTATCCAACTGGCTTTACATCTTCAGGTGTACGGACTATAGGTCCAAATACTGTTCATTTTGCCAATGATTTTAATTTTGCATTAATTGCATCTTTTTGTAGAGGAAAATCCTTTCTTTATTGGCACTGGATAATGGATTTTAACAAATGATCATCATTATCATTTATTACACCATATGCTACATTATAAGAAAAGATGTCTTCAATGTTGACTTCCTTTAGGTTCCATTAGATTCCATTTATAATATTATTTATAGAGATTTCATTATCTTCACACATGTCAAATACCTAGGCCTCTTTTAGGACTACAACATTCTCTTCTAGAGATATCTCTACTGGAGATAATAACGCTTTAGGATATGGCTATTCCAGAGCTACTAACTTTTCTTGATTATCCTCGACTTGACCATCTATATTCTTAACTCCTTTTCTATTTTAAGGGTTTTTATCTTTGAAACCGATGGGTCTCCACGCTTTAGGTGTGCTTTAAATTCATTTATAATAGGTTGTCCTTCAAGGACATCAATTATCATAGGAACATTAACAACTACTAGTAGGACATATGACTTTGTCACTTTCTTAGGGCAAGTAAATGCCTCAAGCATTTGATTAGCTAAATTATGTAAATGAATTTTGTTTTGAATTTCTAGTTCACATTGTTTTGTATGAAGATGAAAATATGCCAATGATAATTCATTCAAGCTAATCTCAAAGAACTTATAGAGTGAAATAAACTTGCTCAAGCAATAAATTTTTGCATAATAACATGTTTTTATTTTTTAATAAAATATTTCAATAATAATAATAATATTTTTATTTATCATAATATTTTACATTACAGGTATTATTGAAATATCACATAAATTATAAGGATTAAAAATAGTCCAAAATTTTGGCTATAAGGGTGTTGAAGGGGCGAGGATAGAAACTTTGAGGCCCCTCCCCTACAAAATTAAGGATAAGTATCCTTTTTGCCGGGGATTTTTTTTTTTTTTTTGGAGCAAAATTGCCCCGGAAGTTAACAAAACATAGCAATTTTTCCCCTCCATAAATTTTGACCATTAAGTGTAACTAATATGCACACATGGCACCAATACTTGCCACGTCATCAGTCAAACTATGGTTAAGTATCATTTTTGCCCCCCGAAGTTTTAGATGAGGAATAATGGGTATTCGGAAGTTTTTTGAAGAGCAAGTTTGCCCCAAAAGTTTTAGATGAGGAGCAGTGGGTATCCAAAAGTTTTTTTTTAACGTAGATTTTGCCGGGAAGTTTAAAAATGTAGTAATTCCAAGGAAGGTGGCCTAGATCAATTTATACAAAGATAAATACTATTGCTATTGATTTGTCTTATTGAACCAATTTGGGATAATTCATATCTCATTTTGTGTTTCACTTGCTTAGACCATAAGTGATGCTTCCTCTAGGTTTTGTAACAGACCTTTCAGTCCCTTGGACCAGTTCGGCTTCACAAATTCTGGTTGCCTTGTGCTCAATGTCTTAAGGATCTCTATCTCCAACTCCAAGTTTGACCTTTCCAATGTAGACTTCTTTCTCTGCACCCTCAATTCTTGTTTATGCGTCCTTCAACAACTCAAAGAAGACGAGATTTCTTGCGTCAGTATGATCTTGTTGAGTCTATTGGTCCCTTTAATTTCCTCAATACCAATGATTCCTTCAACAAGACGAGATTGATATATTTTTGTATTTATTTCTTGGGAAAAAAATTAAAATAAAGGACCTAGAGAAAATAATATTTATTATAAAGGACCATAAAAGTTGTGATTACTTAGAAGGACCGAATATCATAATATAAATTTAAAATTACTAAATTTCCTTTATTCAAACTTCATGTATTATCACTTGTATTCATAATTTAAAAACAACTAAAATTGACCATCATGATATGATCATATCTTCTTTTTTTTTCAATATATTATTTAATTCACAACGGTTAAAATCATATTTTTCTAATTTTTATTTGTCACCAATTTATATCGTCAAATTGCCCGATTTATATTATCAATGTTGATATCAATTAAACTCTTTTTATATAAAAAATAAAAAAATATTTCATATTTTTCAGGATATAATTAGTTAATTTGACTTTTTAATTTTATGAACATTACATGAATTTTTTTACTCATATAAATTGCTTCTAAAACAAAAATAAGTCATACAAACTTTCTTGGTTTAACATATATGATATATTATAAGAGACATTGACTTTTATTAAAATTATATAATTCCATTTTTAATTAAAATTTTTGTTGATTTAAAAAAATTATAATTTTTACAAATTGAAGAATGCATACTTTTTTTTTTTCATAGGTATATATTCAAATTGTGAAAAATAAAAATTGAGAAAATTATTGTTTAATATAATGAAACTTAGAATTTTGTATTAGTTTTAAAAATAAAATGTGGAAGAGAATGCAAGAGGGAATGTAGAAGATTTTGTTAGGAGCATTTTAGTTCTTCTAATTTTATATTTTTATATTTGGTCCTTCTCTGTAAATATCTTTTTCTCTAGGTCCTTTATTATAATTTTCCCTTATTTTTTTAGAGTAAATACCCTTTTTGGTCCCTAAAAAAAACACGGACCCCATTTTCGTCCCTATGGACTAAAATAGGACATTGCATGGACTAAAAAGGGGTTTTTGGAAATTTTCGAGGGATCAAAATATTCACCAATCAACACTTATTTGTCCTTTTCAGGGACTAAAAATGGGTTTTCTTTGTGTGAGGGACTAAAATGGGGTCCGTGTTTTTTTAAGTGACCGAAAGGACTCTTTTTTTTTTTTTTTTTTTTTTTTTTTTTTTTTTATGTTCGCCATATTGGGCTAAGTGATGCCCTCAATACCGTGGTTCCTTCAATAAGAAAGAGATTATGAGGTGTCTTGCCACATCATATTGGGTTAAGTGCTTTGGGATGATGAGGTGGCGTGATATGTGTGTTTTTTGACTAATTTAGCAATCAAATTTAGAAAGGGCAAAATTGCTACGGTTTGTAAATTTTTAGGGCAAAATTGCTCCTAGAAAAAACTTCCGGATACCCATTGTCCTTCAACGAAAACTTTCAGGGCAAAAATGATACTTAACCCTATTTTATTGATGAGGTGAAATGTCACGTGTGCATATCGCTTAAACTTAGTCAAAATTAACGGAGGGGAAAAAAATTAATATGTTTTGTTAACTTTTAGGCAATTTTGCTCCAAAACAAAAAAAAAAAAAACTTCTAGTTACCCAAGGTTTTCTTGACCAAAAAATCCGAGGCAAAAATGATACTAATCCCCCAAAATTTCAAGTCAAATAAGGGGAAAGACTCATTTTCTCTCCCTTTCCATTCTCTCCCAAAGAGGCCCTATATCAAACTTTGGATGGTGACAAATTGCCTCAAAAAGAATGTATCAAGCAGCAAAAACAATGTATTTATTACCATCCAAGTTTCATATTTTTGGAAATAGAAATAAAATAATTGATTCCGATTCAATTATTGCAAAGCAATTAATTCGCAATAAATACATACATCAATTACTAGGGGAGCTGTACCTCAGTTGCCAACTATTTCTTTTATGTTTTAAAGATATAATTAGAATTTATTTATTTTTTTCCAGAAAAAGTCATAATTGGAATTTAGAAGTGGGTCTTGTGTACTTAAACAAGATACATGTACTGTTTATAACTTTATAAGTAATCTAAGTTTTTTTAGAATTTTAAGTAAATACATTTTTAGTCCCCGATAAAAACGCGATCCCCATTTTGGTTCCTTAAAAAAAAAAAGGTCCTTTTTAGTCCATAAAAAGGACGAACAAAGGTCAATTGATTGACATTTTCATTCCTCACAAATTTCCAAAAAGTTCTTTTTAGTCACTTAAAAGTGACGAATCATGGTTGATTTTTTTGTAAGGGACTAAAATGGGGTCCGTGTTTTTTGTCAGAGATCAGAAAGGGTATTTATTCTAGAATTTTCATATATTGGTAAACAACTTAATTCACTTTTATTTTAGTATAAACCAAGTTCTTAATTAAAATTCAAATAGTTGATTTTCAATAAATTCTTTGGAATCCAAGTGAATATGTTTTTCTTACTCTTATTTATCCTACCATATTAAATTCCTCAAAAATCTTCTTATATATACCGTAGTTATCGCAATGAAATCTTTGGATCCAAAAAGTAAAAATTTGCAGAGCCAAGTGGCGGGGCACACTACAATATACAACATTATATTAAAATATAGAGTCAATTTGATTTAAGAATCTACATACATATCTATAGGAAAATCATCTTTGAATAAAAAGTAGAAAATTACATTGAATACACATGCACCTACGTACATGCGTGTGTCCATGTACGAATGCACAAACACAGATTCAAACACACTCACATCACTTTACTACTCTAAAATAAACCATAAAACAATGTGACTAAAGTAGAATCTTCAACTTCCATTTGTGCATTTACGAAGATGTCTAATGAGTAAGTCTTGTTTTTTCGTTATAGTGGCAGTCGGCAGAAGATGATATGAATGTCGTTGCATTGAGATTCCAAGGAAACAGAGCAAAACAGAATTTCCCAGAAAATGACAGAGCGGTGCCCGCTACTCAAGACTTCACAACCATTCTCATGCCTTGTCAGATTCCTTGGCTTCTTATTTCCAACTACCTACAGATTTGATCAAAAATTAGTGGGAATACTCTTGAGTTTTTTTCGAAGCTCCGATGACTTCCGACGACAGCATCATCACCAACAAGATTTGAACTTTTTCAACAATATAATTCACAAATGTGGTAATAATTTGAATTGATTATGATACAATAAAATAAAATAGCATAATCTCAAAGAACTCATAGAGTGAAATAATCTTGCTCAACCAGTAGATTGTAGAAATATTTGATAAATTATTGAGTCACTAATTTTTGAGGATGGTGTATAGAAGAGAAGGGAGTGGAGAAAAAGGAGAAATTTACATAGAGAAATAGGAAGGGGCCATAAGCTTGAAAGCATTTTATTGAAATGTTAAACCACTTTTGTATGATGAAATGTTTATGATGACTAGGGGTATTTATACTTTTATCAGGGAGATGGTACATTGTATTTCTTGTGCATATTTTAGACTGTTTAGGAAGTAGAAATTAATTATTTTCCCCATTACACTATACAGATATAAGATGAGCTGTTCTTTGTTGTTAGTTATTTCTTTTCTGGTTTATTACAATTATTTAAAGTCTTGACCTTAAATTGATGGCAAATAGTACTAATAATAAGACACAACTACCTTATTTGTTCCATCAAAGACAAAAAATAAAAGAAATTATTGAAAAGAGAGAATTCTAACAAGAAAATTTTGGCTAATGTAATATCATAATATATTGTTGAGATACTTTTACCTAAAAAATTGAAGGATTTAGCAAAGAAAGTTTTGGATTGAAGATTTGGTTTAAAATTTTAACTATGCGATTGGAATACTTTTTGCATGTGTTTCAGCTCTAGTTTCAAATAATAAAAGCTTACCAAAATTTTATTAAGGTTAATGTTACGGATCTATACCAGGCCCATTCATGGAATGGTCCACCTAGGAGTATCTGGCACGTCAGGATCCGCCTATGATAAAGGAGGATCTTAACCCACCTATAATCAAGGAAGATATCAATCTAGATAAGGTAGTTATGATACTTGGGCCACGAGACAGAGAGGGCCCATAAAGCTCAACCTAAAGTATACTCTATAAATAAGAAGGTAAAACCCTAAGGTTCACACGTTAAACCCTAAACTATTTACATTCGGTCATCACTGTGCATACACCCCACTTCCTTGGGCGAAAGCCTTGTCTGTGTACAATGATCCCACGTTCTCCTAGTTATCTACCTCATAGATATCCAGGTTGAATCACTTGATCTAATATCAACTCACTAGCCCACCAGGCTAGACATCTGTGTTCTCATATAGAACATTGGCACCATGTGTGGGGACCATAAACTTCGGTCCCCGTGACCAACGATCGCAAACACAAGAAGCGAGTCGATCCCTCCGCAAGGAAACCAAGTTCCATTGGAAGCGAGCCCACCGCAGCGCAGAGTCAAGACCCACCGCCACTCGAGGACGTCCCCAATTACGACACCGTGAATGATGAAGATGACGTAGCCGATACAGCATCGCAAGAGAAGGAAGTTTTAGATGTCGTAGATGATGATAGAATAGAGAAAATGATTCATGATGTTGAGATAGAATCTTTTGCACAATCGCGTGTATATGACAGCGCGCAAAGTGATGCTGAGATACCTTTGTACCCTAGGTGTACTAAGTGTACACTCTTGTCAGGTATTTTGCATTTGGTGAACTTAAAGGCAACTTGTTGTTGGACTGACAGTAGTTTCACATTGTTAGTTGAATTGTTGTGCGATATGTTTTCAGAGGATAATATACTTCCAAATTGTATGTATGAGGCCAAGAAATTCTTATCTATGATGGGTATGGAGTATAAAAAGATACATGTTTACCCTAATGAATGCGTACCCATCATATACTCCAAAGTAAAAAACAGACGGACGGTGATCCAATTTTGAATCTTGACGATACACCACCTTTCACTACAAATCCACTTATAGCAAGTGACATACAATTTGTAGATGATGAAGACTATGCATCTCGATAACCTGCTTGTTGACTCGGAAAACAAGGGAAACGAAGCTAAGGAAAAAATGCAATTGTTTGAAGAAAAAGAATATGAACACGGCATGGTGACAATGATAATAAGAAAGAAGAAGATTGAAGTGTTGTTATTTGTGAATTGTAGAACCATTGTTGCAACAAATTTGAATGTTGCTACTGTTTTTTGAAGTCATTGGAGCTCTGACGCAACTAAGAGTATTCCAAATAGTCAAATCCGCTGAGTTTTAAAAGACGATGACTACTTTGTCATTTTCTAAGAATTTTTGTTTTGCTCTACTACCTCGAAATCTCATGGCAACTTCATCATAAGCTGATCTAGCCACCACCTATTTTCGACATTTGTCCCCTATTTTTTTTTTCTTTGACTAAGGCTTTCCCCATTTGATGCTTAGAGTGCAAAGAGTTTTTGTCTCTATCAACAAGTGCATTTCCCAGGATTTGAACTTATGCTCTCCTTCTTACGGGGTGAGACCGTTTACTATCTCAACCAACGACTTGTTGGTGACGTTGATCCCCTTTTCGGTCCTTTGCAAATAGAAAAATAAGACTTACTCATTAAGCATCTTCATAAATAAAAACATATTTTACGTATACTTATTTTAGCATTTGATATTGGTTTAAATTATAACCAATAGTCGAATACTTTTGATTTAATTGTATACAAAATCCTTGTGAAGACTTCAGTATCGGTTGTACGTGTTGTGATGATTTACTCGCACGTTCTTTTGTGGCGATTGTGGCGGTCAGTTTTATTTTATTAACTAAACCCAACAATTATCAAGTTTCAAATCCATGTCTCCCTTTGATGGAATTATGGCGGGACGCAGGGAGATGCTAATATAAATTAGGCTAAAGTATACTTTTAGTCCTTTAAGTTTTAGATAAGGTATACTTTTGGTCCCTTAACTTCATAAAGTATACTTTTGGTCCTAAAATTCTAACACCGTTAATGTTGGTAACGGAAAATGATGACGTGGTGAACTTAAATGATGACTAATAGCATTTAATTATACAAATTTTATATATTTTTTAATTTCTCCATAAGCTTAATAGCATTTAATTACAAAATCATAACTTAAATTTACACTTGTTATCACTTGAGTTAACATTTTTCGTTAGCAAAATTAATGGTGTTGGAATTATATGACTAAATGTATACTTTATAAAGTTAAGAGACTAAAAGTATACCTCATGTAAACTGAAATGACTAAAAGTATACTTTAGCCTATAAACTTATATATAATTGATTGTTTGGAATTATACTAAGGTATTAAAACAGTGATTTTCCTTCGAAAATTTCAAATGTCTAGAGTTAGAAATTAATAAATGATTCCCATTATTTAATAATAATAAATTCCAATAAAGACATGACATAATATACATACCATATTAGTTGTAATTTGTTGCCAGGTATATCTTTTTTGTTTCATTTTTATAATTACTGAAATTTTAATTGAGATCATGTGGTGACTGTGATATATATTAATAATTACCTAGCATAAATCACAATAATTTTTTAAGGAATTTACTTTTAATTTGGAAATTGGAATTAGGTCTGGCAAGAGGATGCCAAAAAAGAGGTCTGGCAAGAGGAATGGGAAGAGGAATTATAAATTATGGTAACTCACATAAGCTTTTAAATACTTTAATATTTACTAGCTACAATTACATTCTTGCTGCAGTTATATTTGAGCTACAAGAATATATTTCTGTTTTTTTAATTCTCATATGAAAATATATCAAGTCATTTCTGTAGCAATATGTACACTACACCCATTACAACCTTAATAAAATTTTGGAATTTTGTGAACCTTTCTATTATTTGAAACTAGAGTTGAGACATGCAAAAGATATTCCATCCGCGTAGTTAAAATTTTAAACCAGATCTTCAATATCCAGAAACTTTCTTTGCTAAATCCTTCAATTTTGCAGGTAAACGTATCTCAACAATATATTATGATAATACATTAGCCAAAAATTTTATTGTTAGGATTCTCTCTTTTCAAGAATTTCTTTTAATTTTTGTAGGGAGTTATGTCTTATTATTAGTACTATTTGCCATCAATTTTAGGTTAAGACTTTAAATAATTGTAAAAAACCAGATAAGAAATACCTGGCAACAAATAATAGCTCATCTTATATCTGTATAGTGTAATGAGGAAAATAATTAATTTCTGCTTCCTAAACAGTCTAAAATTAAATATGCACAAGAAATACATTGTACCATCTCCCTGATACAAGTATAAATACCCCAGTCATCATCAACATTTCATCATACAAATGTGGTTTAACATTTCATTAAAATGCTTTCAAGCATATGGCCCCTTCCTATTTCTCTATGCAAATTCCTCCATTTTCTCCCTTTTCTTCTATACGCCATCCTTCAAAATTAGTGACTCAATAATTTATCAAATATTTCTACAATGTAATGCTTGAGCAAGTTTATTTCACTCTATAAGTTCTTTGAGATTATGTTTATGTTATTTTATTATATCATAATCAATTCAAATTCTTACCACATTTGTGAGTTATATTTTGCAAAAAGTTAAAATCTTGTTGTTGATGATCAGTGGCGAACTCAGGAATTTTAATGAAGGGGGAAAAAATAAGTAACGATGGATGAGCAACGGCAACGATGACGGAGGACGATCGATGGACTGATGCCGACGGAGGGACGCTCACCCTATCGGATGTGTCATTTATCGGTATTTTCGTGGGTAATTATTGCAGCAATCACTTATTCTCTCTCCCTCTCAGCTATCTTTAAAAATCCAAAGATTTCTTTTTTAGGGCCAACAAAAAAAAAAAATCCAAATAAATGGAACTTTGTAAATGATAAAAAATTATGAAAAATGAAACTTGAGTATACTTTTTTTTTTTTTGCATCATTCTACCTTGAGATTACTGAATATTTACAATTATTTTTTTAAGAATTAATATGAAAACTTATAAAATATTTTAGGTTAAATACTTTTTTGCCATGGAAGTTTAGCATAAGGAGCACTGGTCACCCAGAAATTTTTTGGCCTCTTTTTTGCACTAAATGTTAACAAAACGGACCAAATATGTCCTGGAAGTTTTTTTAAAGAGCAAATTTACCCTGAAAGTTCTTTTTAGTAGCAATTTTACTCCTAAAAGTTTACACAAAAGAGCAACAATTCAACAGTCAAGATTAATGCAAGGGGAGAATTGCTATGTTTTTAAACTTCCGGGTGACTAGTGCTCATTAGACTAAACTTCTATGGTGAAAGTGGTATTTAACCCAATATTTTAATATGAGATTATCATATTTGATAATCATTCTATTTAGAAGGATGCAATTGGACTAACTTTCCACCTTTATCATTCTCATTTCATATGTATACATAGTATTTATATGTGTTCACATTCTATATTTCTCTCTTATGTACTTCTTATATGTTGATTCCTCTAACTAGAGAGATAATGGCATTTTTATTTTTTTATTTTTTAAAATTATATGATGTATCATGATTTTTTTTGTCATTTAGTATCTCAAATTAATTAATTTTCATAATACTGGTGTTACATGAAAAATATTTTTGAATGTAAGATTATTATTTAATTTGAGATACTGGATGCAATAAAACAAAAACAAAATTTAGAATGCAGCATATAATTTAATCTAGATAAATGAAAAATATATTAAAAAACTGTCATCATCCCTCTAATTAGAGGGATGAGCATATAAGGAGAAGCATGGAATGTGAATTGGTATTCACACACGCATAAAATTCATGACTCAATGTAATTATTGATACAGTCCACGAACGCGAATATCAGTTATCAGCTGCAGTTGCGGAAGCTGGAGAATAAGACATGACCAAGTAAATTGCAGAAGAGACATGAAGAGGAGAACGAGCATACTGGTTTCTTCTTATCAAAGCTGCTAAATCCTCGTCCTATTTCTCCTTTGCAAAACGATCCTGCTACTTCAACACCTGGAAAATTGTCTATGAACGGCATCACATCAATGTTCTCTACTCCAAAATACTCCGTCCCGCGAAAATTGCTCGACAATATTCATCCTGCAAATACGTCACACTCATTCTCATCAACGATCTCCTTCAATGTCTCCATGTTATCTCAAGCTATGTCTCTACAAGCTAAGTGTAGCTTCCATGTCTGTGTGGTAGAACATAAAGGAATGGCCAGGTGTTAAGCCTATCCCCTCGACGGTGAACTGGACTTCTTGTCCCCTGTTTTCGTATACCATATATACCACAACCATATGTTATATACCTAATATTTTTTTTTTTTTTTTTTTTTTTTTTTTAAAGGTAGGCGGTCCGCCCCTGTTGATAATGTTATGTTGTTGTGGGAAGTCATCGGATCTTTGAAAAAACTTAGAGTATTCCCCATAATCTTTGATCAAATCTATAGGTTGGAGGTGTAAGTGAAAGATTTGGTGCCTGTTGTTGGAAATGAGTAGCCAAGGAATCTGACAAGGCATGCAAATGGTTGTGAAGTCACCGCTCTGTCATTTTCTGGGAAATTCAGTTTTGCTCTGTTTCCTTGGAATCTCAATGCAGCTTCATTGTAAGCTCCAGCCGCCACTTTTGCCACTGCAACAGTTACGACATTCATATCATCTTCTGCCACTATAACCAAAAAATAAGACTTACTCATTAGAGTAAATGCACAAATGGCACTTCAAGATTCTGCTTTAGTCACATTGTTTTATGGTTAATTTGAGAGTAGTAAAGTGATGTGAGTGTGAGTTTGTATATGTGTTTGTGCATTCATACATGGACACACGCATGTACGTGCATGCGTATTCAATGTAATTTTATATTTTTTATTCAAAGATGATTTTCCTATATTTATGTGTGTAAAATTCTTAAATCAAATTGACACTTTATTTCATGATAATGTTGTATATTGTAGTGTGCTCCGCCACTCAGGTCCGCAAATTTTTACCTTTTGGATCCAAAGATTTCATTGCGATAAGTAGGGTATATATAAGAGGAATTTAATAGGGTAGGATAAATAAGAGTAAGAAAAACATATTCACTTAGATTCCAAAGAATTTATTGAAAATCAATTATATGAATTTTAATCAAGAACTTGGTTTATACTAAGATAAAAATGAATTAAGTTGTTTATCAATATATGAAAATTCTAAAAAATTAATTAGATTATTTATAAAGTTATAAGAAGTACATACATATCTTCTTCTTTTTTTTTTTTTTTTGGTTGTACATATCTTCTTTCTTAAACTATATAAATACACAAGACCCACTTCTAAATTTGAATTATGACTTTTCAGGGAAAATAAATAAATTCTAATTATGACTTGAAAACATAAAAGAAATAGTTGGCAACTGATCTACAGCTCCCCTAGTAATTGATGCATGTATTTATTGCTAATTAATTGCTTTGCAATAATTGGATCAAATTCAATTATTTTATTTTTATTTCCAAAAATATGAAACTTAGATGGTAATAAATACATTGTTTTTGCTGCTTGATATATTGTTTTCGAGATATATACTTTAAATTTTGAAATTCATAGAGATAAGTCATCATTGGTAATCTTTTATCCTTGTACATATATACTCACCAAGAAAAAATTAAATTCCTATTATCCTACCCAAAACTCTCAATTCATGGTTAGATACATATATCCAAAAATATTATCATTGTCAGACTTCAGAAAATCTAACTATAATTTTTGAAGCAACTTAGAAAAATGTACTAGAAATGGTGTCCTTCTTCTCATAATATGGTGCTTATGCTGTGAAATTCTCTATAATCGTTATCATAAATTTATCTTAATCAGTCAAGGAGATAAACCTGTGCATCTCCTTGATTTGGCAATTGTGCTTCTGGAGATTGGAAAATGGGTGTCACATTTCTCAAAATTTCACAATTTAAAGAAAAAGAACAATGGTGACGGCAAATTTGAGAGTGCAGGGAATTGAGGAAGAAGAGTCTAACAAAAGGTTTTTCATGCTGCATGTCATAAGAAGGCATCCTCTCATTGTATTATTTGCCATGTAAACCAATGCCCCTGTGCATGCCTCCAATTTCTTCAAAGGGGATCGGGTTGGATAAATGGGAAACCGTTGAAAACAATGTGATATGGGTGCCTTTTGTTTATTTTGATGTTGCATTTGTTAGAGCATCTGATGATATCGATGTTGGAGAGCCAAGGGGCACTGTAGTTTCATATATATATATATATATATATATTGGCCAACGGCACTGTAGTTTAATGAGAATATCACACACATATATATGAATTGATAATTAGCAGCACATCCTTTTTGTGTGTGTGAAACTTACTTAAACATCTAAACTTTTGTGGAGATTTTTAATATACCATGTGGATGAACCCAAATCTTATTTTTGCAGGGAGTGTTTGGTCTGGCCAGAGTTTTCAATAAGTAAGAAAGTATATTTCAATTTCCTAATATGATGGAAAATCTAATATTCAATGAAATATTTGAGAATAATTTACCCCTTTTTCAGGTAACTAATTTGCTAGGGACATTTAATTTTCCAAAAAACTGAATTGGAAAATCATTTATTAAATATAAAATTGGTTTTACCCAGATATTGTTTGATATCCTGAGAATACTAGATCAATCACCATACCAAGCACCGAGTGGCTAATTGTTGTGTCACTAGATGAATTTGCAGGGTGTTTTGAGGGTAAAATTGGCATATTGTATTCCCGCTCTCGTCCTTGCCAAATATTCCAGGTCGAACTTCAATGATTGGTTTTATCCTCAAAACACCCTGCAATGAAAACATAGTTCTATGTGTTATTTACAAGAAAGTTGTGCGGCTATTTTGGCATTACTACAACATATAGTCACTCAATGCTTGGCATGGTGATTGATATAGTGTTCCCAGGATATCAAATTATATCTGGGTAAAATCAATCCTACATTTGGTAAATGATTCTCCAATTGAGTTTCTAGGAAAAGTAAGCTTCCCTATCAAATTAGCTACCAACAAAATAGTTAAATTTCCCTTCTTACTTATTGGAAACTCCGGCCAGACAAAACACTATTCTTGCAACAGTATGAGTTGGGTTTATGCGCATGACATATTAAAATTCTCCACAATAAACACCCTCAGGGTTTTTGTAACAAGAGAAGAAACAAAAATAATAATATTGCAGGTACAGCTAAGTTTCACACAAAACAAAAATGATGTGCTGCTAATTATCAATTCTATACATGTATGTGTATGATGCGCTGAATAAACTACAGTGCTTCTTGGCTCTCGAACATCAACCAAGCATTTCACATGTCCAAAATCTCCCTTTGCATTTATATATATATTTTTTTTTTGCCCAAAAAGTCAATTTTATTAATAATCAAACAAGTAGTACAAACACCAATAGCCGAAGCCAAGAAACCCTCATAAAATCCTAGACAGTACAGACTAACACACATCTCACTTCTCTATTCTAAAATCAAATCACTATCAAATACCAACACTAGAGACAAACCACTACTATCATCTGTTATCAACACTGGGCTCACCATTTAACCAATCCCCGTCCTTCCCTTTACACCAGCGGATTTGCCTTTCTCAGTCCTTGCACACACAGAGTCACGAAAAACAATGTTGCTTAAAGGAAATGAAACCTGATTCAACCACTGTGGTTGATGCATCTCCCTTGCTGCTTTCGCTTTCACTGCCAACCAGTCTGCACCTTTATTGCCCTCACTTTAGGCCCTACTATCTAATGTTCTCTAAGTGCTGGTTTGGCAAGATGAAAAAAAAAGTGTTTTTTAAACATTGTTTTTGTAAATTGAGACAAAACTCTTCTCAAATCACATCTAAAAAACTAAAGCAAACCAGCACTAATGCTCCTTCATAACTTCTCAAATGTTTTTTTTTTAAAAAAAAAAAAATCTATTTCTGTATATATTGTTACTTATTAAATTCTACATAAAATTAGTAACAATTTGATATTTCACAGGAAAAAATATGCTTTTTTAATTTTGATGATTTTTTTTTTTTTTGAAAAATACCCTAGAATGGACAGTTTTCTATAATTTTTTTTGGTTGAAAAAACGTAAAAAATTCAAATATTCATTTATCTTATTTTATGTTGAATCTAAATAATCCTCATAATTCTAAGGAGTTTCTTGGATAAATGATATCCTTAAATAATCCTTATGATGCATCTGATATTTTTTTTTATTTTTTTTTTATTGTTCTTATGGTTTAACAAATTAAAAGGAAGTTCAAGGTACCTCGTTAAAAGACAGACATTGTTAAAAAGTAATGAAAAAACATATTTTGTGCAGAATCATTCGTCAGAAATATAAGAGTAGACTCAAACGTTTTGAAAACAATATGGCATACTATACATGTATTCAAGCAAACATCATTCAGAACTTAATTGGAAGAGTAAAACCTCTGTTTTACTAATGATTCCCAAAAGAAACATTGAAGCATATCCTAATAGATATCTTAGTCACAAATGACTATTTTGCCCTTGCAACGTTCATTTTTCACTTTATTCCTTCAAAATTCGTAGAACAACGCTGGTACAAATCTGGGCAGCATTTTGTCTAACTTTGAAAAATCATAATTAATTCTAAAAAAATAGAAACGAGGATCCGTAAAATTCTTTGGAATCCTTAGGATGTCTATTTTCAATTAAAAATAATCACCTTTTCCCAGATTACACGAATAACTCCCAGTTTTTAAGTTTTGAACCTCTGCCCAGAATTTTTCCAGAAATTTGTAGCCTAACTTTGAAAATTTTTATCTCCCTGTACAGAAATCATTTGGACATGTTCTTGGAATATTTAAAAATCCCTATATTTCTATCTTAACCATGAATTTTCTCAGAATTTTGTGACCCTAGTTTCAATATGAAATTCTGGCGTTTTCATCACCGAATCCAGAAATTCCGAAACCGATGAAATTTCGCCGAACTTCGTTACTTTGATGATTTTCTTCCAGAAATTTTGTCATAACTTCTTCTTCATCAATTTTTCAAAATAAATCCAATTTTTACCATAAAACATGTAAATAAAATTATCCTAGCATATTTAAGATCTAAGCTACTTCTATCTAAGAATTTAAGAACTAGAACTTAAAGCTAGAGCTAGAGAACTTACCAAGAACTTTTACTCCTTCTTCTCCAAGACTCTCAGTCTCACTTTCTCTCTATATTTCAAATGTTGTTACTTTGTGAATTGGTGAGGATTTGTGAATGCACTACCTCCCTATTTATAGCAAATTTTGAGGTTAACTACCTAACAACTTTTATTCATTCTTAACCCTTGGATCTAAACTTAGTAAAGAAGTTTTCATCTCATCCATCCATGTGATTAGAAGACCCTAACTTAATCTCTAAGTTTTGCTTTTTGAGAATTAATTTACTTTAATGAAATCTATTTTTGGTTGCTTGATCAATTACCAATACTCTTAAATTAAAGTATGCTTTTTGATTAGTAGTTAGATATCCAGATTTATGGTCTAATGAGATTCCCCTGGTTGTACTAAGCTTATTCTTCAACATTTGCAAAAATAGTCTTTACTAGGCTTACTTTCGAGGTTAAATTATGTGGGTTCAAGATAAGTCATTATATTTTCTCCGGGGTTCCTACTTCTTCACAACTTTTAAAGTTTGTATAAATTCTCACTTTATTTGTTGTTTTGAGTTTTTACTTGTGTACATCGGATATTTACTTGGATTTCAAACCATTATCAAATTTGCTTTAATTAATCTCTCTCTCTCTCTCTCATTGGTTAAGCTTAGGTCACAAGGATTAAGCTTTATCATAACTAATTAGAGCCTTTAGATAAGCTTTATGAGGTTAAATCTTGGTCCTTAGATCATAGTTGAAATTGTTGACTTTTCAAAGCTTGATTAACATTTGATTAACACCTTAATCAAAAGCTTAATTATCTTTTGATTGTTGCATTATTGGTTCATGGAGTGATTTACGATTGTTAACAATTCATTAGTGCCAATCCTAATCCCTTATTGGTTCTTGACTTTTAATTAGCCTAATACACCTCTAATTAATGTCTATTAATATCGAGTTGTTAAAGAATTACCTAAATATTCCATTAGTGTAATTTTAATTGCTCATTAATCATTAGTAATTGCCCCTTAATTGTTCAAGTGTTTTGATAATTCTTTATGGCCTTCTATGAAATAAATATGAACTAAATATTAATTATAGGGTATTAGAAAATTTAGTCTCTTAACAAATTATGAAAATTGGTGTTTATGGTCCTTTAATTATGAAGACTTGCACAATTTATTTAATTTAGTGAATGTTTAGTTGGTAATTAATTGCCATTGATTTCTCTAAATTTATTTAGGTATTTTCATAACACTTTCTTGCTCTTTTAAATTCTACATAAATCATAGCTTAATAGGGTATTTATTATATTTTATGGTATTTTATGATGCCTAACAAAATTTATTAAATCATTGGTTATTCTAATCCCTAGAAAATAGAATGAACACATCTCAAAATTTGAGACCACGTATTCACCTATTTTAAATAGGCTTTTTCTATCAAAATATTGTATTTAAGATAAAAAGAAATTTTGGGTATTACAGTTCTATAATATAATTCACAGACATGGTAATAATTTGAATTGGTTATTAATACAATTAAATAAAATAAACAGTATATCAAATAATTGTAGAGTGAAATAAACTTACTGAATCAGCATGTGAGAAATATTTGATGAATTATTGAGTCAACATGGTAATTTAGAAGGATCTCAAATCTGTCGCTAATTTTTGAAGATGGTGTTGGGAAGAAGAGAAAAATTTGCGTAGAGAAATAGTGAAAGTATTTTAATGAAATGTGAAACGATTATACTTGTGTCAGGGAAAAGTTACAATGTCTTTCGTTTGCAAATTTCAGATCGTTTAAGTAGAAATCAATTATTTTCATCATTACACTATACTGATGTAAAATGAGCTATTATTTGTTGCCAATCATTTCTTTTCTATTTTTACTACAATTATCTAAAGTATAAACCTAAACCTTATGGCAAATAGTACTAAATAATAAACCACATCACAATAGGCTTCCAATGTATGTTTAGAATCAAGTTTGGCATGAAATTAAAAATCAGGGCATCATACACATATTTTGACATACTTTTTTTTTTTATACATGTTCCTTCTATTAGAGACAATTTTATACAAGAAATTGGCATGAAAAATCGAGGCATCATAAACATATTTTGACATACTTTTTTTTTTTTAAATACATGTTCCTTCTATTAGAGACAATTTTATACAAGAAATTGTTGAGCATTACATTTAAGCAGATCTCCTAGCAAGAGTTTGAACCATATTGGTTCATGTGAGGGACTAAGCCCTTCTACTAAGTAGGCCCAAACCGTTTTAAATTTGTTATATTTAAATTTGAATAAATGGATAAAATTACCTATAAACTTTTGGCCCGTGAGTGTTAGCGTTGTAAAGTTTATAATGGATGGTGCAAAAATACGCATAAAGTTACCAAAATCCCACAAAAGTCCCCAATATATTAAATCAGGAAAATGTTTATGATCTTATATGAGTGAGCTCCACATTTGTTTCTCCCTTGGGAGTGTGCTTCACCTTCATTAAATCCATACAAACATAGAGTAAGTCCTTTCCTTAGAACACGATAAAAATTTAAGTTTTCGTTTAGCTGAGATGTTTGAAGTCAAAGTTAAGGTGGCTTGCCAATTCATTTAATTCCTTTGATTGTCGATAATAACATTCTTGCTGAATTAAAAACCAAGTTCTTAATTGAAATTCATATATTGTCCTTCCAAGCTTTAGAATCAAAGCTAACATCTTATATACACAGTAGTTATTGCAATGAAAACTCTAGGCCCAAAAAGAAAAAATTAACAGACCCAAGTTGCCCAGTGCAGGAGAGGGGTGTCTTCACTAACCATTTTCTCCACTTAATATCATCACTCTCTCCTCCTATATCTTAACCATTGAATCATGTTTTAATAGGTGAGATTTAGGGAAGAGGATTCTCTCATTGACATATTTTCTCCTCATCTCTCATCATCCAATCTCAACCATTGATTTGACTTAAATGAGGTTATTGGTGTGGGAAGATATATCAAATCTATGGTCCAAATTTAAAGCTAATGAGGACAATGAGAAATGCCAATGAGAGAATCCAAACCCGAGATTTAGTGCTATGTATTGAATAGTGTTATAATATTAAATATAATAAAAATATATTAGTATAAAATTATTACATTGCATAATTAAATCTCACTCATTAATTAACACATGATTCAATGGTTGAGATATTAAGTGGAAAGGAAGTGGAGAGAGATGTTAGCGAAGAGACCCCTCTCCCACACAGCAATATGAAATATTATCATAAAATGAAGAGTCAAATACTCTAATCACCCTTGTGTTTTGCCTTAATTACACAAACATCTCATCTATTTTGAAAACTCATATAAACCTCCATTAAAATCAAAATATACATTATAATACTTCCCTTATATTTTTAGATTCATTTCCCATCCATCCAACAATTAGTGGGCCATTAAGTTTGACTCATAAATTTTTTTGACCAAAATACCCCTCTTTAACATAAGAATAATTTAAACATTTATATTTGTCAAAAAAGTTATATAACCAAAAATTAATTCTAATACATATTTTCAAAATTTCTAATATGTTATTAAACACATATTTTTGTTATCATAAAGTATAAATAATATATGTTCAAGATGTCATAAAAATAATTCATCGCTGAAGCCAGTGATTTTGTTCTTGAAGTTTGCAAAAGTTCAAAAATAAATTAGGATCATTTGTAAATATTTTAAATAAATTTAATTCAAAAATATTTTCTATAGAATTTTTTAGAACATTCTTAATGGAGTAAATGATTTAGACCTAAGTGTGTATTTACAAAATAGAGGAGATGGAGAAAACAAAAAACTAGTCAAAGTATTTTGCACTAAAATTTAGTGTATATTTGATTTCAGAATATTCTACACACACATATAGGGAAATTATCTTTGAACAAGAAATAGAAAATGACATTGAATTCAAACACACAACATGCAAGATATACATGTCTATATTTACATGCATGTGTATCCATCTGTGAATGCATAGACACATAGATACAGACGCGCACGTAAATATTTGTTGAAAAATTGTGATATTAATGGATCACAAGTTAAATCATCCATCTGTGATCTCATACTCTTTGGAAACTTATGAATGAATTAAAAGAAAGTTTTTTACGCTTTACAACATAACACTTCTCTCATAATTATCTCATAAATGCAAAACCACCACTTAAAATAAGCTATTCAAAAACCCACAATCGATTGCTATAGATCTCTTATACACAAGCAAGTTGATGAAGAAATAAATTATACCCAAAAATTACACTATCATATTATGTACTATACGTTTATTAGGCAATTGTGTAAATCTAAACGGCATTAGATTATCAAATAAAATATTTTTCAGGCTCTTTGAGCTTTGCCTTTGGTTGGCCACAAACCAACACGTGACCAACAGAGCTCTGTCTAGAGAGCTTTCAGTAACTTCAGAGTTCCTTCTCAAGAATGAATCATCTTCAGGTGCAATTCCTACACAAACTCTCACTTCACTTTACTCTAAAATCAACCATGAAACAATGTGACAGAAGCATAATCTTGAAATGGCATTTGTGTATTTACAAAGATGTTTAATGAGGAAGTCTAATTCTTTCATTATTGTCCTAATGATGAAGTCGCATTCAGATTCCAAGGAAACAGAGCAAAACTGAATTACTCAAAAAATGACAGATCGGTTTCCGCTGCTCAAGACTTCCCAACAGACACCAAGTCTTCCTCCTACACGTCCTCCCCTGCAGATTTGATCAGAGACTACTGGGAATATATTATCCCAATAATCTCTTCAATATTGTTGCTTCATCAATCATCTGGCGTTTGTGCCTCTATATATGGTTGTTGTTTTAATTAGTTTAACATTTGAAACTGCTTTTGTTTTCTTTGAATAAATGTACAAACTCCAGATTTTACATTCTCAGGCGCTTCAAAGCTCTGTGACTTCCAACAGCATCAACATCATCACTATAGCTACAACATAAGAATTTGTTGCAACAATATAGACGGTTCTGCAATATAATTCACATATGTGGTAATAATTAGAATTGGTTATGAATACAGTTAAATAAATTAAACAGCATCTCAAAGAACTTGTAAAGCAAAATAAACTTACTGAATCAGCATTTGATGGAAATATTTGATAAATTAATGAGTCAATATGATAATGTAGAGGGATCTCAAATCTGTCACTCATTTTCAAAGATGGCGTTGAGAAGAAAACGTAGAAATTTGGGTCGATAAACAGGAAGGGACCATAAACTTGAAAGCTTTTTAATGAAATGTGAAACCACATTGTATGATAAAGTGTTGATAACAAGGGTGTATTTATACTTGTACCAGGAAAAAGATACATTGTATTTCTTTTGCAACTTCCAGACTTTTTAGGAAGTAGAAATTAATTGTTTTCTTCATTACACTGTACAGATGTAAAATGAGCTGTCATTCAGTAATTTCTTTTCTGTCTTTATTAAATTATTTAATGTCTAAACCTAAAATTATTGGCAGATAGTACTAATAATCAGCCACATCACATAATACGCTTTAAAAGATGGTAATTCAAATGTTTAGAATCAAGTTTGGCTAGGAATTGAAATCAAGGTACATCTCCTAACACTTGATGGATGTGAATGACTAACCCATTTCACTAAACTTTTGATTTGTAAGTGTTTAGTATCATAAAGTTTTTGATTGTGCAAAAATACACAAAAAGTTATCAAAATCCATTGAAAGTCCCCAATATATTAAATCATGAAACATCCATTATCTCATATGAGTCAGCTCCATATTTGTTTCTCCCATGGGAGTGGGCCCCAAAGGTAACAAACGTTTGCCATTTTTAATAGCTTCAGGATTCCCCCAATCTGAAAACTTAACGAGTATTTTTTACTAGGAGGGGAACTCCCTCGGCTCCCTTCTATAAAATCCATACCAAGCATCAAGTAAGTCCTTTCCTTAGAACAAGAGGAAAAAATTCAAGTTTTTTAACAGAAATTTTCTAGCTAAGATATGTTTGATGTCACAGTAAATGTACTCATATAAATGTTTATATCATATATATACAATTGGCCTGGTTTAGTCAAAGACCTTATATATGTATGTTTATAGTCCTCTTTAAAACGAATTTCAAGTCCAAAATAAAGTGATATAATATTATCATGAAACAAGTAGTAAAGTTGATTAAAAATTGATTTAAGAATACGTGATGGTAAAATATAATAATAAATTAAAATTATAAAAATTTAAAATTTATGCTTCTGATTTTTTTTTAAAGCTTTTTACTTTAAATTTCAACCTCCAAAATGTAGTCTTTAACGTGCCTTGCCCATTCGTTTAATTCCTTTGATAACAATATAAATATTAAAATGCTTACTAAATTAAAAATAAATAAATTAGTACTCGTAATAGTTTGTGTACGTGTGGGCGCATAGACTAAAAACACAAACTCATACACAGAAATTTGTCCATAAATATGATGATACTCATATGTAGCCAAGATAAATTAATGGCATGAAGAAATAATTTTGAGAACATAAATTATTGGCGGTTTGTAAGCGATCTGACTTGGGTTTCTTAGGGGCAAAAGTATAAAAATGAAAAAATGCCTCAAAATTAGATAGACGTCTCAGAAAGTATAAAAGCATTCTAAAAGCATATTTGAGGCCTAGGCACACTATTTAAAATTTAAATGGTTCAAAAATGAACTATTGGCCATAAAGACTATTATTGGATAAAAATTTAAGGAGAAATAATTACTGGGTAGAAAATTGAGTAAGCATTTTGGAATGTAATTTTGGGATCTAGAAAAATTATGAAGATGTTAATTTCCAAAAAGTAGCCGAAATAAATGTAGAGCTATTTACTAGGAATTAAGGGCGTACTTCCTTGAGAATTCCGGGAAAAATAGTTCGAGCTTAATGTTTAGCCTGAAACTCTTAAGGAAATTATTTTCCAAGGTATAGAATCTAATTAAAAAATAAACTCCTTATAAAGTATTAAGGATTAATTTTTGGGATTTACACCAATAAAAGAAAGGTAACATAGTAAATTCATTATCCTGATCCCAAAAATGGATTTGGGCTAAGATTATGCCCAGTTCTTGAAGCCCAAAGTGTGCCATCCTAGGCCCAAGAGATAAGGTCCAGACTGGTTTTGATATTTTGCCCCATTAAATGTTGAAAGTTGAAGGGTTGTGGCTTGAGAGATAAGACTTATGAGCTGGACCCAAGGAAGTATTAAATAAAATGTTAATTCCATCATCCTCTCAATTAAGCTTCAGCCACGACCTTTGTCTCTAGATTCCCATCAGCAGAATATTTAGACTAGAGAGGGAGCTTAGCAAGGAGAGGGATAGGCGGTGAGCTTGAATAGGGAGGAAGAAGAGAAATCTCATATGCAAATCGATTAATAGGCCAAAGGTTTGATATTTTCCATCAATACCAAAGAGGAGGCAAAGCAAAGGAAGGACACACAAAAGGAGGTAATTTGGAAGAAGAAGCAAAAGAGGTAGTACACTACAAAAAAAAAAAAAAAAAAAAAAAAAAAAAAAACTTTCACTGGCGACTTTTGGTAGCGACTTTCAATGTCACCGTTGAAAGTATTGACATTTGGCAGCGATAATTTTTGTCGCCACTGAAAGACTAACTTTCAGCGGCTACATGTGAGAGTCGCCGTTGAAAGTATGGCTTTCAGAGGGGACATATGAGAGCGGCGACTCTCACATGTTGATGCTGAAAGTATGTTTAGTCTTTATATATATATATATATATAATATTGATACAATAAATATGTTTATTGATGTTATTTCTTATGAAAAATAAATTAATTTTTTAGATCATTGTGAGATAAAGAGAGTTTGAATGATAGTGTGTGTTGTGCATTTGAGAGTGAGAGGAAGAGAGCGGTATTTACTAACATTACATTGTCACATTAATTTTGTTGCTTAAAGTTGATTTTCATTAATTGTAGTAAGAGATTGTACATTTTGATGAAAAGATAAACATGATTTTGACTTGATGAGAAAGTTTTGTCAAGTGCTTTTAAACCTACTTCTAACACATATATTCATTGAAATACTAGTAGAGATGAAATTGATATAGTTTTATGAAATGCAAATGAGAGAAATAATCTTAGGTTCCATTTAATCATTGAAGTTAAATAATCATTTGCATTTATCACTATTTCCATATCGAAATTTGTCATGGCTCAACTTAATTGAATTCACTAAGCCTTTACTTGATCATTTGTTAATCAAATCCTCGTGGAAACCATATCTCTACTTATCAATTTATTACTTGGCGTGACTCGTGCACTTGTAATAGCGAACATGTGTGTATTTGAGAGAGATGATAATTATGTTCGTACTAGTATATATATGTGTGTGAGAGAGATGAAGAATTTAACTATTGGTAACATATCTGATTTGATATTTTACAATTTCAAATCTTTTTTTTGTCTTTTTCCCTAATAAATAAAATATAATTTAGTTAAGTTCAATAGCCCCAACTTATCACTAAAAAAACACACACGTAAAGTAAGATCATAAGTGAAAAATTCATATATATTCAAACACTCTCAATAAGGCTATAAATCGAAACAACTTATATATTGTAAAATCTTTAAAACTATTTTTAAATTCTTATTTTTTCCAACGATAATTAATAAAATAAATTTTAAAAAAAAATTGAGTGAGAAGAATATATGATATAATATAATATAATTAAAATATCTAACATGAACAATTTTACCATTGCGAGTGAGGAACCAGATTTTAAACAATGATTTCATATCTCAAATATATCCGTTTAAATTTTGAAAATGTAAATTTTTTTTTCTAACATATTTAAATTAAAATAATCTCAAATATTAAATATATAAAATAGAATTACAAAACAAATGAAAAATTATATATTTAATTTGATTTAAGTAATTCAAAGGAAATCTTAAATTCATTATATTTGATTTGATTTTTATTTAATGACTGGTACCAATAATTACTTCGCACATTTTGGAAAAAAATTTGGGCGCGAGACAGGAAATTGTGGCGGAATTTTTGTGGAACTTAGGCGGCCCTCTCACACTCAGCCTCCTTCCCAATCCCTAACAAAGATCTCTCACACTGGGGGTAGCTTTGGTCCACTGCAGTGACCGTTCACGCCCCCCCAAGGCGTAGGTTCACTTTTTTAAAAAAAAAAAAAAAAAAAAAGGCGAGAGGTTCATCGCTTGCCTTGGTGGGGCAAGGGTCCACGCCTTGGTGGGTTCATGGTCCCTTGGGGGGGGGGGTGAAATGGTCCACTACCGCAGTGGACCGTAGCTGCCCCCTCTCACACTTGGTCTCCTCCGTCTTCCCTCTTCGCGTCGTTCTTCGGCTTGCGTGCTCTGTTTCCGCGCCTTCCCCTCCTTCTCCAATCTCTGACGAAGCACATACATCCGAGTCCTAGTTACTTTGCAGCAGCATTTTGGTTGCAACAGCACCAACCTGTTATTTCCATTTCATTGCTTCCTTATACGGAAAACTCATCCTCCCACTTCTCCAAAAAAAAACTCCAGATCCATGTGGCGTTTGCCCTTATAGACCTTGGATTTGAGTTTAATTGCAGAGTCACTGCTCTATCTTTGCTCTGCCATCTCTACCAGGTGACCTGTTTGCTCTTCTCCTGAGTATCGTCTTTCAGCTTGTCGAACTAAGGTAAACAAATTAATTTGCTTTCTGGACCATAGGATTCAAGTCAATTACTGTGTTGCGTGGGATATTCCATGATGCGTGACGACAGAATATGGTCTCTTCATTTATTCAAACTCAAGACAACAGATGTTTTCTTGATATGCCAATGGTTTACTTCTACAAATTCGAAGTTTAGTTAGCAAGTAGTCCTTAGCATATTATTTACATTTTGGACAAAAGAACAGTCGGTTGAAAGAGAATGGGTTATTAGATATTATGAGTCTAGACTTAAAGATGTTAAGATTGAAGTTGAGGTGAAGTGAACCAAAGGCAACATTTGAAATGCTTGTTTAAACTTTAGAGATGCTTCTTTCAATGCTTATTTTTTGCTACATCCTTCTAGCAATCTGTGGGTTCAATTTATCCTCTCTTCCTATTTCGGTCATGCTATAATAATGAAATTTCTTGAAATAGTTACGAAATTCTTGTTTCTCTTTGTGTGTATGTAAGCTTATTTTTTTGCCAAAAATTATTGTTATGTTGCTTGGTGTACCAGGAAAAGAAAGCTGTTAATTCTACTTTTTATGTGCAGTTCTCGTTTACTGAAATATCTTTCAGCTTATGAATCCACGCTTTTATATTTTGATAGATGAATGCATTCCTTTCCCATGCAATTGTTTCTCGTGGTCAAATAGAAGTTTTTGATCTATGGTTTTACGGGACAGGAATTTCCCCCCTGCATTTTATCCATGTCGTTATATGCCTTCAGTTGCTTCTAAGTTAATTATAACTTCTAACATCGGGTAGAGAGTGTTCAAAAATGATTTGGAACAAAAGACTTGTCTATATAGATGCAACCAATAGCTTTTCTTATCTCTTCCTTCTCAAAAGGTCTCTCCAACCAAGCTGCCTCGCTTATCTTATTGGGGCCCGGTCAAACCTTCAAGGTTAACTAAGTCTCTTTGTTAGAGAATAGATCCAAAAATTCTTAGTTTTCTTGTCAGAAATTATCTGCATTGTTTTAACATGAGTCCATCATCAAATGCTGATTCTATTATCAGTTTTGTCCTTTCTGTGATAGTTGTCTCTCTTGACATTTATTCTGCAAAAGGGTCTTCCTCTCTTCTTAATTCAATATAGATTGTTGGAGAGTTGGAGGACATAACAAAAGCTAATCTTGGACATGTTCTGAGGCTTGAGTTGAAATAATCAATGGACAACTCCCCCCCCCCCCCCCCAAAAAAAAAAAAAAAAAAAAAGAAAAGAAAAAAAGAAAAGAAAAAAAGATTTCCTTTCCAGCTAGCCTTTTACTTTGTTTCTTTTATTAATTATCGTTGGTCGACTAATCTTTTTGATTATATACTTGTATTTTTGTTGGACTAGTTTAATAATCATGACAAATCGTATTTCCTTTCCGGCTAGCCTCTTACTTTGTTTTTCGTTTTTTTGCTCGCCATTGGGATTAGACATTGCTCTATATTGTATATTCCTATCCTACTAGCATTTTATTCTATGCTTCGCCAGGAATTGCAAGCTGGGAATGCATGTATGGAAAGGTAGCAGATTCTTTTTCAGATTTATTCCTGCAATTCTGTGATCGTTTTTCTATTTTGAATGTTGTACATTTTTGCAGGATATGTCAGGATTAAAGAGAGGTCGGGGTAGAAAAAATCATTCATTTAGACTACGTGGTGACACAAATAGTGGGGGTATTTCCTCTACACCTCAGTCACTCAAGGAAATGCCTGCAAACTCTGCCCCTACTCAAGCTAGTAGTGCAGGTACATTTGTTTTAATTTTATATAATACAAATAACTACTCTACGTCATAGTGGTTTAGGTATAAGTAAGAAATAAATTAATACTAGGAAAATATATAAAGTGTATGCATATAACTATTCTTTTTAAAAAATAATTCATTGTATGATCCTCTTTACGAAAAACGGTTGATATGAAACTGAATTAGAATCTATTATTAAAGCTTATTGGCATGCAGTGTCAACGCAAAATATTGTATTTTGGATATATATATTCTGCTCTTAATGGATGCTTGTGTCTTTAGGCTGTTGCTCAATTTTAATTGTTTTAATTTTGTCACATGAATTATAGGCTCCTCTCATCCTATCAAAAAAGGCAGAGGAGTGTACAAATACTATAAAGTGGACTTGAGGACTAGATTTGGATCAAAGATACCAGTGAAACTTTCAAACTACCTGACAAGAGCAGTAGGTGCGAGAGAAAACCTTGTTAATTATTGTGGTTATGTTGTTAGGACCACAATCTCTTTTCGTCATGGTGCTGAGTGGAAGAATATTTATGAACAATATAAAGATGAGATGATTTTGAAAGTAAAGGTATACTCTTCCCAAATATTTATATATATCTTTGTTTATTTATGTTTTCATAACAATTTTTTTATATATATGTATTTTAGGACAAATTCGAACCTTATGATGCAACCAATGAAGAAAAGTTCAAAGAAACTATAACAATGAACTTGAAAAATGCCTTTAGAAATTGGAAGACCAACTTGCACAAACACTATAACAAATATGCTTCTGATGAGGAGAGGCGGGCTAATCCTCCTCAAAATATTAGTTCTGAAGATTGGGAGTTGTTACTAGCATATTTCCGGCCGACGTGTTCACGATACCTTTCTATCCTTTTAAATGGATCATCTATTTATTTTAGTCATTAATTCTTTGTTACTAATTTTTTTGTAGAAAAAAGTAAAAGAAACAAGAGCAACCGAGAAAAACAAGTAACAAAGCATACTTGTGGTTGTCTATCATTTGAGCAGATTAAGTTCGTTACAGTAAGTTCAATCTCTCTTCACTTTAGTTTATGTTTTGAATCATTTTTTATTTTAAATTGTACCATGTGTCGTCTTTGTATATTATGCTTTGTAGAGTGACCCCACTACTGGACATCTTGCACCCCTTGACCAATTGTACCACATCCAACACACTAGGAAGAAAGCAAATGGACAGTTAGAGTAGGCAGATCCACAATCTAAGCAAATATACGTATGCGTTGTGTTTTTATGTTATACTAACTTCAATAATATTTTATCTCATTTGTTTCATGCTTTTATTGTAGGCTAACTTGCAAGAACTTTGCCAACAACAAGAAGAGGTAGAGGTTGATGCTCAAATGACCTCTGATGAAATATTGACAGCTGTTCTTGGTGAAAGATCAGGGTATGTAAGAGGAAAAGGGTATGGAGCAGAGCCATTGAGGAAGATAAATCGCTCCCAATCCAATGATAATTCAGCTATGGAGACTGTTCGTACCCAATTGCTTGAGGACTTTGATAAAAAAATTCAGGAGGAGTGTGAAAAGATAGAAGCACAGCGTGCTGAGGAACGTGCTAGGATGGAAGCAGAGCGCGTAGAAGAACGTGCACAATTTGATGAGAAGATGAAACAAATGGAGCAGAGGATTCTAGCTGTCTTAATGCAATAGGGGTAAGTAACAGCTCATACTTCATCTACTCCTAGCATTCCTTTCCCACCAGCTGATCGTTCTTCATAGTTTTATGTTTGATGTTTCCTTCCAATGGACAACCTTTAGACTTTGTTTATAGAAAATTTAAATATTTCATGTTAATTTTGAACATTTATGTTTGTATCATTGTTAGTTAATATATTGTTAGTTTCAAGTTTCTTATGATCTAATCAATGCGGTACGGGTTTTAGTTGTGGTACAATTTTTAATTTTATCAATTTACATTTAATTTTTTTTTTAAAAAAATGTTACTTTTGGTTGCGACAAATATCTCCATTGAAAAGACTAGCTGAAAAAAGGTATCGTGCGGCGACTATTAGTCGCTGTTGAAAAGGCTATCAGCGGCGAATTCTTGTAGTTGCTGAAACGAGTATCCGCGGCGACAATTTTGTTGCCACCGAAAATAGTATCTATGGTGATGATTGTCACCGCTGAAACCCTACCTTTAGCGGCGACACCAGCTTTTGTGGCTTCTGATGAAGTTTCAAGCGGATCGATTGTCGCCATTGATACTCTACTTTCGGCGCGACATTCGAAAGTATCGGCGACGAGCTTTTAGCGACAAGCTGAGGCGACTTTTTGTCACTTCTAAAACACTTTTAGTGGCGACTTTTGTCGCGACTTTTGTCGCGCAAAGTCAATATTTTTGTAATGGTAAAACCTACTCTTATTTAGTTACTTGCATGTTTATTTGCATGTGTGTCATATTTAGGCCTTTGAACATGTATCCTTGCTTGAGTTTGTGTCATGACCATGTGTTTGTACCTGAAGACGTTGTTCTTATATTGGCTATTACATGTTTAGTTTGTTATCATTGCACGTTATACATTGAATTAATATTTTACTACTAAAATGTCCTAGAATCTCACCCCTTTCTCCCATGTATCAACAGTAGGAGCTAGTTCCTCATAAGGAAAGAGCATGCCAGAGGAGGTGTGATGAAGGTGGAGACTTCAAGAAAGTTATTAGTTATGGTTGTTTTGTAAATTAATTATATTTTTGGCTGTTTGTATAAAAATGTGTGCTTAGCTTAAATTATTAAAGTTTATTCAACTTTAAGGTATGTAAATTAAGTTATGCAAGGGTATGTATCTAACCTTCATAAGGAGGAGTATGGGAGCTAAGCACCAGCCAAAGGTAAAGTGCCACGTAAAGATCATGGCCAAAATGCATGAGAATTAGCTTGATAATTACGTAGTATGCTCATGTAAGCCACGCTTTCACTACAAAAAATATGTCGATTAGTAGCGGCTAGAGGAAACCGCTACAATCAGATTTTGTAGTGGTTTAGACTGAAACCACTTCAAATTTGAAATAGGATGACTCGTGCCAAAACGCATGCTGGTTAGGAAATAAACTTTGTAGCGGTTATGAATAAATAACCACTAAAAAAATAGCGCCAATTTAGTAGCGGATATTTTAATTTGTAGTAGTTTCCTTTCGGAAACTGCCACAATATGGAGCCAACTAGGCGCGTTATGGTGTGAAGGATATGATGGTTCAAAGGGAAACACCGCTACTGAATGCAAATAGTCTAAATATTTTTAGCGGTTTTCCTTACAAACTGGTACATAATACAAAGAGTCTTTAACATTTGTATCGGTTAGGCCTAGAAACCGCTACAAAATGCTTGCACATTTGTGGCAGTTACTTATGGAACCGCTACAAAGTTAAAGCCTATATAAACAGTTTAGCTTGCAAATTATTCTATGGAGAATTTGTAGCATGAAGCCAGACATTGGTTTCAAAGTAGTTGCTGACCCATGAAAAATTGAAAATGGGTTGTGTTTGGTATCATTACACCTTTCACCAGCCATATCACAAGAAACTCCTGGTTACATGGTTGGTGATAGGAAACATATTACCTAGCATCTCATTTGCATTTTTTCATGTGTTTACAACTAGTTTCAAACCAATGTTTAGTGTCATGTTACGAATTTAATAACTGAAAGTTTGTAGCGATTATACAAACAAGCCACTACATAATGCAAAGAGTCTTGAACATTTGTAGCGGTTAGTCCTGCAAACTACTACGAACCTCATATTTGTAGCGGTTATTTATAACCGATAAAAAGTATCACATTGAACAAGGTAGGGTTTTATGTTTTGTAGCGGTTAGTGTCACATCCCCAATAATATGTCAAACATCAGAGCATTATAGTGCAATATAGTGGGCAAAATGATTTGGGTGTAGTATAGTGATATTAAAATACAAGTCTTAGTTCTATAATAGTAGTTACCCCTTAAGGTTTGTACCATAAAATACAGTAGTCCAAAATACCGTGATTCCATAACATTTACAAAATCCATACGGGGATAAATTTAATTAACATTATTTATGTGCATTTATGTGGTCTTAAATTTCATCAACATTAGTCAAGATGTATAAGTGGACCTATAGCAATTCATCAGGATTCACTCTTTACTTAAAAAAATAGTTATTGAAAGTCAAAAATATTATGCTTTACTTCAACGTGTTTTAAACAGTCATTGGAAGTAACTTTTGACCACTATTTTTATAAACAATTGGTGAAAGTTTAACTTTCAACGACTGTTTATCTGAAATAGTCGTTGAAAGTTAAGCCAAAATTTAAAATATGTCACTTGTCTCCTTTTTAACATCTGTTTTCTAAAAATGAACCTTAATTAATGTTGTTAAATTTATTTTTTTGTAGTAGTGAAATTATTTATTGCCATCTAAGTTTCATATTTTGGAAATAGAAATAAAATAATCGATTCCGATCCAATTATTGCAAAGCAATTAATTCGCAATAAATACATACATCAATTGTTGCCAACTATTTCTTTTATGTTTTGAAGTCATAATTAGATTTTTTATTTTTTTATTTTTTGGTCATAATTAGAATTTGGAAGTGGGTCTTGTGTATTTATAAAGTTTAAGAAACAAGATGTACGTACTGTTTATAACTATTGATAAACACCAATGGCGGATCTTCATTAGGACATGGCCCACACCCCCCCAAAAAAAAAAATGTTTAGTTTTTTTTTTAAATGTTTTTTTTAAAAAGGAGACTAAAGTACAAATCTTTGAAAACTTTGTAGAGAGTGCTATAATTTTTGAAAACTATGGGTATTTTTCTGTAATTTTCCTTAGTCCCTTTTCTTCATTGATTACAATTTTCAGAAATTCCGGGATTTTTCTATAACTTTTCCCCGTCCTCAAAACATTCATTCCGACTCTCCAAAATCTCAAATTTTCTTCTTAAACACCTATAATGTAAAATTAAGAACAAGTAGTATCAAAAGTCCAAGAAATAATTTGTATGAATAATTAACAAATTATCGTCATTTTACTCCTAATATCAAAAGTCCAAGAAATCATGACAAACCTTAGAATTTTTTTTTTAAAAGTTTAATATAATGTAAAATTTAATATAATATTTTTAAAATGTTATATAATCATAAAAGTTTTTAATTAGTTAAGTATACATTTGGCCCCCAAACATTTTCTTCAAGATCTGATAAACACGTTAATATATTTTTATTTTAGTATAAACCAAGTTCTTAACTAAAATTCCTATAATTGATTTCCAATAAATGCTTTGGAATCAAAGTTAATATGTTTTTCTTACTCTTATTTATCCTATCCTATTAAATTACTCAAAAATCTTCTTATATATACCGTAGTTATGGCAATGAAGTCTTTGGATCCAAAAAGCAAAAATTTGCCGAGCCAAGTGGCGGAGCACACTACAATATACAACATTATCACAAAAGAAACTGTCAATTTACTTTTAGAATTTTAGACACACATATATATAGGAAAATCATCTTTGAATAAAAAATAGAAAATGACATTGAATGTACAGCATGTAGATGCGTGTGTCCATCTATGAATGCACAAACACAGATACAAACACACACTCGCATCACTTTACTACTCTAAAATAAACCATAAAACGATGTGACTAAAGCAGAATCTTGAAGTGCCATTTGTGGGATGTTTAATGAGTAAGTCTCATTTTTTCGTTATGGTGGCCGGCGGCAGAAGATGATATGAATGTCGTTGCTGATGCAGTGGCAAAAGTGACGGCTAGAGCTTAAGATGAAGCTGCATTGAGATTCCAAGGAAACAGAGCAAAACTGAATTTCCCAGGAAATGACGGACCGGTGCCCGCTGCTCAAGACTTCACAACCATTCTCATGCCTTTTCAGATTCCTTGGCTATTCATTTCCAAGAACAGGCACCAAATCTTCCACATACATCAAAGATTATTGGGAATACTCTAATTTTTTTCAAATCTCCGATGACTTCCGACGACAACATCATCAACAACAGGATTTGAACTTTTTGCAACAATATAATTCACAAATGTGGTAATAATTTGAATTGATAAAGAAACAATAAAATAAAATAACATAATCTCAAAGAACTTGTGGAGTGAAATGAATTTGCTCAAGCAGTACATTGTAAAAATATTTGATAAATTAATTATTGAGTCACTAATTTTTAAGGATGGCGTATAGAAGAAAAGGGAAAAAAAAAGGAGAAATTTGCATAGAGAAATACCGAAGGGGCCATAAGTTTGAAAGCATTTTAATGAAATGTTAAACCACATATGTATGATGAAATGTTGATGATGACTAGGAGTATTTATACTTGTATCAGGGAGATGGTACAATGTATTTCTTGTGCATATTTTAGACTGTTTTGGAAGTATAGAAATCAATTATTTTCATCATTTCACTATACAGATATAAGATGAGCTGTTATATGTTGCCAGTTAATTCTTTTCTAATTTATTAATATTATTTAAAGTCGTAACCTAAAATTGATAGCAAATAGTACTAATAATAGGACACAACTCCCTTATTTGTTTCATCAAAGACAAAAATTAAAAGAAATTATTGAAAAGAGATAATTCTAACAAGAAAATTTTGCCTAATGTATTATCATAATATATTGTTGAGTACTGTTACCTAAAAAATTGAAGGATTAGCAAAGAAAGTTTCTGGATTGAAGATCTGATGTAAAATTTTAACTATGCGGATGGAATATTTTTTGCATATGTCTCAGCTCTAGTTTCAAATAATAGAAAGGTTCAAAAATTTCAAAATTTTATTAAGGTTGTAATGGGTGTTGTGTACATTGCTACAGAAATGACTTAATATATTTTCATATTAGAATTAATAAACAGAAATATATTCTTGTAGCTCAAATATAACTTGAGCAAGAATGTAATTCTAGCTAGTAAATATTAAAATAGTTAAAAGCTAATGTAAATTACCATAATTTATAATTCCTCTTGCCAGACCTAATTCCAATTTCTAAATTTAAAGTAAATTCCTTAAAACATTATTGTGATTTATGCTAGTTAATTATTAATGTATATCACAGTCACCACATGATCTCAATTAAAATTTCGGTATTAAAAAAATAAAACAAAAAAGATATACCTGGCAACAAATTGCAACTAATATGGTATGTATATATGTCATGTCTTTCTTGAAATTTATTGTTATTCAATAATGGGAATCATTTATTAATTTCTAACTCTATACATTTGAAATTTTCGAAGGAAAAACATTGTTTTAATACCTTAGTATAATTGCAAACAATCAATTATATATTAGTTTATATTAGCATCTCCCTGTGCGTCCCGCCATAATTCCATCAAAGGGAGACATGGATTTGAAACTTGATAATTGTTGGGTTTAGTTAATAAAAATAAAACTGACCGCCGAATCGCCACAGAAGAACGTGCGAGTAAATCATCACAACACGTACAACCGGTACTGAAGTCTTCACAAGGATTTTGTATACAATTAAATCAAAAGTATTCGACTATTGGTTATAATTTAAACCAATATGAAATGTTAAAATAAGTATACGTAAAATATGTTTGTTGGGTTTAGTTAATAAAATAAGGGTTAAAGGCCTAATTTATCACGGAAGTTTTGCTAAGGAAGCTCCCAGCACCCAGAAGTATTTTTGGTATCATTTTTGCCCCAAAAGTTTACAAAATGGAGCAAATATGCCCCGGAAGTTTTATTAGAGCCAAATATATTGGATAAATGAATAAATGGTTTAGGTTTGTTTGTTGCAGTTGGAATCAAATGGCTGGAATGTTTAGTTCTTCGTGTAGAACACGATATTCACCTTTGGGTCGGTACTTTGATGTTGGATCGTAGGGCTCGACGAATATCTATGGAGCGAGATACTCAAGGGAGCCTGGAGTGATCATACACGATATGGGGTGGTGTGTGTGCACGGTGTGACCGAATGTAAAGAGTAGTAGTTAGAACCTGTGCACCTAATTGATTGGTCTCTGTATTTATAGAGGTCGGCGTGGAGTAGATTGTGGTTGGACATTATCTCCATCGTGGTTGGGCATGACCTCCATGGCGAAGCACTAGGGGAGTACGTGACACGAATACAGCTCAGACACTCCCATCATGCTGATGGTTAGGATCCACTATAATAGTGGGTCTTCCATATTATAAGTACGCTTGTTATCTTAGATGTTTACTTAGTTGGGCCACCTCGATGCTGGGCCTTAGTACAGGTCCATAACAGTTGCCCCCAGCTCGGTAGTTCAGGTTTCTGGGCTGCCGAGATGTTTCTGATTTCAATAGGCTTTGGTTTCGGCACAACACCGGGCTGTCGCAATTTAAAATGATGTCGGAGTCCGAAGCAGGTAGGCCGAGGTCATGGCGTCATTGGGTCATGTGGCACAAGCTCGGATTGGGGGATTTGCGCGCCCTTTCCTAGATTTTTCAAGGACGAGGAGATCGGTCGCTGCCCCCAGACCCGAGGGAATACGAAGTGTCTCTTCGTCCGGGTGGATGTTAACCGTTTCTCCCGTTTCTCCAAATCTAGGGTTTCACGCCTCTGCTATCGTTGCATCGTGACACCTGGCTCCTTCGGAATGGCAAGGGGTCAAAACCGCAGCGCCAAGCTGTCACCGGTTTTCGTGCGCATTTAATGCTTCTGCTGTATGACCTGCGCCTTTCCTACTATTGCACCGGAATTGTCCTTTTTGCCCTCAACACGTTTGAACTTCACGATCATATTTCCTCGCTTTGCCTCATTCCTTCATTTCCCCGTCTTCTTGCTTCTTTCCGCGGTAGAGCCTTTTTTTGTTGTTGCGATCGTCTCCTTCAGACTCTTGTTTCTCTTTTCGCTGCATATTCAGGTATATTCATCGTTTCTTTTTACCCTTCTGTGATTTGCTTTTGCTTTTGGGTTCGTCTCTGCTTTTGGGAAACTCTGTAATTCAAGCATTTCTGGTTCTGATCAGTTCTGGGTAGGGTTTTCTTCATTTGGGTAGGTTTTCTCTAGAAGTTCCTTTGGCCTGAAACCCCTGTTTGGCGCAAATGTCCTTTTTCCTTTTCTTTACTTTCGATTCTTCCTTCCTTATCCCTCCTTCTGCGCATTTGTTAGGTGATGGATAGGTCTAACAATCTGCCCTCTTCTAGTCAAAACATAACCCCAGAAGAAGAAGAAGCCTTACGCGTTCTTTATCCCTTGACCAGTTATTGGTTGTTAGGTTCTTCCCTTACTGAAGAGGAAAGGCTCGCCACCTTCCTTCGTGGTGGGTCTGGTGACAGGAGAGTTGGGGGCTCCTTACCTGCTTTTGGTCCGCCCCCTTGGTCGAGACCTCGTGGTGGTTTTTTGCGGGACCATGGTCGAGATGGCTCGGGTGCCATCTCGGCTCGGCCTATAAACTTTTATCCAGCCCCTGGGCCGGCGAGATCAGACTCCCATCCCGAAGGGTACCTCGGCCCGTCTTTGGACCGCATCGCCTCCAAACTCACACTATATCTCCCTTGGTCAAGATTCTCTGCCGACCGATCTTAGGTTCCCCGCCGACATAGGTCTCCGCCTGTCTCTACCTCGCCATTAGACCTAGCTTTGATCGCCCATTAAACTTGCGCTCCTCAGGTATGCCCCTCATTCACTGACCTTTTATCCCTTTTTTCTTTTGCTGATGTTAGGTCTTAATGGAGCTGTCCCAATCATCTGATAGGACTCCGTCTGTCACTGGGGAGTCGGATTCCACCAACCCCCCACAAGCTCTTCTCAAAAAATACCCCTGGGTGGAACACGGAATACTATCGACTAACTCATTGATGTTGCCCTCGGATATTGCCCGTCTCGACCTGGGAGATATCGAATGTTGCACCCTTCGTGTACCTTTCGATGGGGAACCCGTCTGTGCCGAGCGGGAGGGGACGAACAATTCATTTTTCTTCTTTAATCGCGACTACAATACCCGACTCGGCCTTCGCTTTCCTTTTACCGAGTTTCAGATGGAAGTATTGAACTATTTTCGTCTTGCCCATACTCAGCTCCATCCGAATGGGTGGGGTTTCGTCCTAGCCTTTGAGAAACTTTGCAAACTTTTACCGGAGTTGATTCCTTGCAAATGCTCCGTCTTCTTTTATTTCTTTTGTCCCTTTACTCCCTTTTCTGACAAAGAGGCGGATGTGCATGGAATGACATCCTTGCAAAGTGTTACTGGCCGCAAACTTCTTAAAGCTTATTCTAACTCCTTCAAGTGCTTTAAAAACAACTTTTTTAAAGTCGTCGCCATGTCCAGGCAGCAGCCCTGGTTTCTTCTCGGCCCTGAGTCCAAGGACGTGGAATGGAAGTTCCCCTTGTACTGGACCAAGGACCATCATAAACAAAGAATCCACCAGCTACCAAATTGATGGAGATGACCTTCCAGTCGAGGATGTCGCTTGGGCGCTCGGTTGGTAACTTACGTTAAAGAACACGGTGTACAATCTGCAGCCATTCCATTCTTTCTCGGGCTCTTCCTTCGGCCGAGCCGGCCCATGTATATAATTCGCGTCTTTTGTCATATCTTGTCTGCCCATTAATTTTGGACTTTTCTAATTCTTTTTCCTTGTTCTACAACTCGAACCATGGATCCACTCCCCCTATGTGTCCCACGTTAACCCTGGCGGGGGTGTCAGGCCGGCAGTTGCATCGAGGAGGGAGTCCCGCAAACGTGGCTCAGCTGAGTCTGGCTGGGGTCATGGGGGTGGTGAGACTCATATCGGTGTCTCCAAACTGGCCAGGACCTCGGCCCCAGATTCTTCTATGGCGGTGGCCTCAGTCGCCCCACCTACTCCAGAGAAACATACGGAGACTGTGGTCGAGGAAGCTCCAGCTCAACCTGCCGGTCGTGTGACTCAAACTTCCGCTCCACGACCTCCCACTTTAACATTGCCACACGGTCTTGCCTGGGAGAAAGGCTGTTCAGCCAAGGAGCTCAGCGTCACCTATCTCCCTCCTCGTCGCTTTCAAGACCTTTCTGTTAGCCTGAACGAAGCCGATGAGCATGTGATCCACGATGTACAAGATCATCTGGCTAAGGGGATAGGTTTGACACAATCCCTGCTCATTCTTAAGCAAAAGGTAGTCGGTGTTTCTGCCAAGAAGCGTCAACTAGAGTCGGAGAGGGATTCGGCAATGGCTGCCAAGAATAAGGCGAGAGGATGAGTTGAGCGCCTTTCAAGTTGCTGCCAGCAAGACGTCCGAGGAGTTGAAGTCCACGTAGGATGAATTGAAGTCCTCGAAGGAGGATGTGGCAAAGTTAAAGGCTGAGGTTTCTTGTTTGGAGAAATCTAACTCGGAGAGAGTTTCTTTCAGTTTTCAACTATATTGTATCTTTTGATACTTTGTGCTTCAATGATTATTCTTATCTACTCTTAGAGAGAGTTTCTACTTGAAAAATATTTATTGTAAAGAATCAAAAGTCAGGGGACTTGGTGATTTGGGAATTCATTGATTACAACTTGTAAGGGGGAGTGAGTTCTAGAGAGAGAACTACTCTTTGAGTACAGAGTGTGTAATCTTTATGATAGTGGAAAATCCCAGAGAGTCTGGGGACTGGATGTAGGTCAAGTTGTTAGGACCGAACCAGTATAAATCTCTGTGTCCAACTGCTCTTCCCTTTACTCTGTCCATCTCTGTTTTTGCTGTCTAAAAACAGAGCAGATTACAAAAGTTTTTAAAATACCCAATTCACCCCCCTCTTGGGTATATAGCTTCACTTTCAATCGCAACATTGGAGAGTGTAGACCTTTACGATACAGTTGATCGGCAACCATGGTATAGATGGCGGCCTCCCGGATCAACTTTTTAGCCTCGGTCGAATCGGTTGGAATAATACCTCTTTCTAAATAGTCTTCAATCAGCTTCCTCCAATCCGTCGCGGCCGAGATTGTCATGATACAACTCGGCTCGGATAGGTTCTGCTGGATCACCATTCTATGATTGTTCGTACCCTTTGTACTTGCCGTTTTGAGAGGATATCTGCCCTAGCGTTGTCTTCTCTTGGGATATGGGCGACGACCACTTCATGGAACTCGGCCCTGATTTCCTTAGCCTTATTGAGATATTTAGGCAAGAGGGGACCTTTCGTCTGGTAGGTGCCCTCAATCTGTGCGGCTACGAGTTGTGAGTCGGTGAAAACCTTGACCCGTTGAGCTCCATTCTCTTTGGCTTGTAGAAGCCCGGCAATGAGCGCTTCATATTCGGCCTGGTTGTTCGAGGTCGGAACTTCACTGGAGGGAGTGTTCCATGGTGACACCCTCTAGGCTCTCGACTATGATCCCTGCTCCACTTCCCTTTGCGTTGGACGAGCCATCGACGTATACCTTCCATATGCTGTCGGTCCCCTCCGCCGGGGTGAGCTCTATGATGAAGTCTGCCAATGCTTGTGACTTGATCACCTGTCGGGCTTCGAAAGTGATGTCGAATTCGGATAATTCGATCGCCCAACTGGTCATTCTCCCCAGCGAGGTCAGGTTTGTGCAGTACTTGGCGAATTGGTTGACTAGTTCAGACTACTATCTGATGTCCTTGAAAATATGGTCGCAGTCTTCTTGCGGTCGTCAGTAAAGCGAAAGCCATCTTTTCCAGCTTCTGATACCATCGTTCCGAACTTTGCAATGCCTTGCTTACGAAGTAAATCGGTGCTTGTCCGGCCTTGGTGTCTCTTACCGAGGCGGAGCTCACAACATCCTCTCCCATCGATAAATATAGGAATAATGCCTCTCCTGGCTTCGGCTTTGTTAGGACCGAGGGTGTAGCCAGGCATTGCTTGATCTTTCCGAATGCGGCTTCGCACTCCGAATTCCATCCTCCCTGGGTCTCCTTTTTCAACAGTTTGAAGAAAGGCAGTGCTTTTTCTGCTGATTTGGGCAAGAATCTAGTCAGGGCGGCCAGTCGGCTGTTAACTGTTGAACCTCCTTCTTGATCCTTGGGGCCTGCATATCTAGGATAGCCTTGCATTTTTCTGGATTGGCCTCGATTCCGCGGTTGGTCAACATGAACCCAAGGAACTTCCCGGCAGGTACTCCAAACGCGCATTTGGCTGGGTTGAGCCTTATCCGGTGCTTTCTCAACTTCTCAAATGTCTGCTCCAGGTCTCGGATGTGGTCGTCTGGATGCTTGGACTTGACAATCATGTCATCAATGTATACCTCAATGTTTTGCCCGATCTGATCTTCAAAAACTGTGTTCATCATCCGTTGATAAGTTGCTCCGGCATTTTTCAAGCCGAAGGGCATAACATTGTAACAAGAATTAGCCTTATCGGTCATGAAGGCTGTTTTCTCTTGGTCGTCGGGATGCATGGCGATTTGGTTGTAGCTGGAGTATACGTCCATGAAAGACAGTAGCTGAAATCCGGCTAAGTTGTCCACCAACTGGTCGATATTGGGCATCAGATAGGAATCTTTTGGGCAGGCCTTGTTTAAGTTTGTGTAATCCATGCATACCCTCCATTTACCATTTGGCTTTAACACCATCACTACGTTAGAGAGCCAAGTGGTGTATTGTATCTCTCGGATGAACCCGGCCTCCAAAAGCTCGGTCACATGCTTCTTGAGTGCCTTCTGTCTGTCGGCCGCTATGTTCCTCTTCTTCTGTGCCACAGGTGTTGACCCTGGCCGAATGGCCAATCTATGGCAATAGAAATGTGGGTCGATCCCTGGTATCTCGAACGACGTCCAGGAAAATACGTCCTGGTTCTGCCTCAGGAATTCCACCAAAAGGGCTTTCAGTTCGGCATTCAAATCTCGGCCAATTTTGGTGGTCTTTGAAAAATCCCTTCCTAGGACTAACTCCTCGAGTTCACCTTCGGGCTCTAGGCGTGGGACCTCGGTCTTGTCCCTAAGGTCGAGCTCTACCATGTTCACTGGTCACTGGTGCCTCCTACGCTTCTCGGTGTCGACCGAGATTTCCCCTCTGCTGAGCCGGGGTGGAGATGATGGTCCTCCGTCCCCTTCTCGGAGAGTCTCGAAGTAGCACTGCCGGGACTCTTTCTGGTCCCCTGAGACCACTACTATCTGGTTCTTCCGTTGACCATCTTGAGTTTCGATGCTTCGTGGATACCAGCATATCCCAATTGTGGATGGTCGGTCTACCCAGTATAACGTTGTAAGACAAAGGAAAGTCGGCTACTATGAATCTTACCCGCTTTGATTTAAACGCCTCCTTCGCGCCCAGTGTTAATCTAAGGTCAATGTATCCTTTAGGTAGTGACTTTCTCCGTTGAACCCTATGAGGGTTGTTTTGCATGGCTTTAGATCTTCGACATCCAAGTGCATCCTCTTATAAGCGTCCCAGCTAATAATGTCGGCCGAACTCCCAGCATCCACAAAACTCCTTTGGACTAAGCAATTTACCAAGGTTCCAGTGATTACCAATCCATCCTGATGTCCCAGTGCCACATCGTTCAGCTCTTCCCTTGTGAAAGTTAAGGGAGGTGGTGCAGGCTTCGTTGGGTCGTCCTTAAATTTCGGGAGGTCTCTCACCGAGAGGACTTCTCTCAAGTATTTCTTACGCTAGCTTGCCGTGTCTCCTCTACCTCCAAAGCCTCTGCTAATTCCGGTGCAGCGGAGTTTGGCTTCAGGGAACTCGTCCCCTGAGTTGGACTTCCTTCTTTTCTCCTCCTTCCTTGGCTCTGCGGCCGGGCTACTACTTCGGCCATCGTGATGTCGTTTGCTATTTCTTCTTCCTTGAGTCTTGATCATGTACTGGTGCAATTTTCCCTCTCTTACGAACTTCTCTATGGCATCCTGGAGTTCATAGCATTCATCCGTGGTGTGCCCTGGACCGTCATGAAAGGTACAAAACTTGGACCAATCTGTTGTAGGTCGGCTTTTGATGGATCTTGGTTTCCCGACCTTTTTCATCTCTGTCTAAGCCACGTCCTTCCATAACTCGCGCACGAGAAACACTCGAGAGGGTGTAGTTGATGTATCTTGCTCGTTCTCGGACCTTTCCCCTCGAGATCGGCTTTCTCGCATGTGTTTTCGGGATTCCGTCTTCTGTCTGTCCGTTCGATCCCTCTCCTCCCGTGACATATTCCTTCGTTTCTCGGGTTCGAAGGTGTTGGCCATCTCCATCTGTTCCACATCCAGATACTGCTTCACCCGGGTATAGAAGTCGGTCAATGTGTAGACTCAGTTCTTACATAAATTCTTGGCCAGACGTGAAGATGGATCTAAGCCGTCAACGACATCCTCGGAAAGTGAGTGTACTTGCATTGCCATGTCTCTGAACCGATTCAGGTACTTTTGCAGCATCTCACCCTTTTTCTGCTTTACCTTGCTCAATGTGATTGGGATTTCGGCTGTTTTTTACTGGTGGCGAAGTGTAGTTCAAACTTCCGCCCGAGGTCTTCGAAATTGCACACGGAGTTGTTCGGCAGTGAATTCAGCCATTTATGGGCTGGTCCGATCAATGTTGCCGCAAAAAGCCTTAAGATGACCGGGCCTTGGATTGATCGAACCCACATGAGCTTCTCAAATATCTCGAGGTGAGTGCGCGGGTCTTGGGTCCCGTCATACTTTGGGAGATCGGCCAAATCATAATTCTTCGGATAAGGCACTGCGGCCGTCGCCTTTGAGAACGGTGTTCCGCCTGATCCCGTCAAGTACTTCATCTTGTATTCTCTAGGTGAGCCGTATGACCAGGGTGCCTTTTGCACACCTCGGTATCCATCCGAGTAATTGTTCTCCTCGTGATCTCGGTCTTCTTCATCATATTCTCGGTCTTCATTATCGCCTCAGACATGCTTGTCGAATCGAACTTCCTTATGAACTCGGTCTTGTTCATCCACAATTCGAGATAATCGTAATATCTTCAGGGCCGAGGTTGATTGACATTCTCCTCCCGTACCCGTCGCTCTTCCCGCTCTGCGGTTTGACCTCGCTTACGAACCGTCGACGAACTATTCTGAATTATCACTTTTTCTTTTCCTCTTTGTGTATCTTTCCGTGTTCCATTCTCAACTAGGTTTTCGAACTTCTTTAATCGTCGGTCATCATCTGCTCAAGGACCCTGAAGTCTTTTTGGCGCTGAAGGTGATCCTCCTTTTCCTTGTTTTCGAACCTCTAGAGCATTGACTCTTGTACTTTCCGCAAAGTCTGAACATTGGTGGTTGGATCTGGGCTTTCTTTGGAAACCGCTTCTCGGGACCCGCGGACCACAGGAGGGGAAGACGTGGTGTAAGACACACGACCCTCCGGGGTGTCCTCACGCGGGATTTCCTTTGTTTCCGCCTCACGTGTTTTATCGTCCACGCGAGGGGATGACGCGGTGTCAGAAACGTGACCCTCCGAGGTGTTGCTTCGTTGTGGTTGACTCTGAGCACGGCGATGATTGGGCCCAGCCAGTGGTTGGCTAGGCTGATGATTCCGACTGCTGCTTCTAGTGTTAGCCATCGGTGGTCACGGGGATCGAAATTTAACGTCCCCACGGTCGGTGCCAATGTTCTGGTGTAGAACACGATGTCCAAACTTGGGCCGGTACTTTGATGTTGGATCGTAGGGCTCGGCCTGAATATCTATGGAGCAGATACTCAAGGGAGCCTGGAGTCACTGTACACGATATGGGGGATGGTGTGTGTGCGCAGTGTGACTGAATGTAAAGAGTAGTAGTTAGAACCTGTGCACCTGGTTGATTGGTCTCTGTATTTATAGAGGTCGGCGTGGAGGAGATTGTGGTTGGACATGATCTCCATCGTGGTTGGGCATGACCTCCATGGCGAAGCACTAGGGGAGTACGTGACGCGGATACAGCTTAGACACTCCCATCATGCTGATGGTTAGGATCCACTATAATAGTGGGCCTTCCTATATTATAGGTACGCTTGTTATCTTAGATGTTTACTTAGTTGGGCCACCTCGATGCTGTGCCTTAGTACAGGTCCATAACAATTACTTATATGGGCTTAGTGAATGTTAAATAGAGGGGAGGTGGCTTGTTCACGAGTAGGGCCTAAATGGGAGTAAGTGAGTATATGGGCCAAATGGGATTGGAGAAGTATGGGTCATAGTTTGTTTCAATGGTTCTACTTATATATATATATATGGTTCCACCTAGAGGAAATAGTGCATGTTGTTGTTGTTTTTATTTAATAATTAATTATTCCCTTGTCTCTTTATTATTGCTTAATTACTAACTAAATGCTAGAAATGAATCTTTGATGTTTTATAAGGATTTTCTTCCTTATCTAACTTCTTTAACCCTTAAAGTAATTTCTCGAACAACCTTGGGCGATAAATCAACCTCTAACTATTTTCTTTGAATTTCCCAAGAAAATAGGTTGTTAAATTTCAATAATTATTTTCATAACTATTTTAGGCTAAATTTTTATTAGAAATTTCCATACAATATTTCTAATTCCAAATCCCAAAATTTGGGATGTTACATTTCTTCACCCGTTAATTTAAATTTTGACCCTGAAATTTGTTGCACATTTTGTAAACTCTAATCCATAAATTCCAGGTACTTCTCCTTCATGCTTTCCTTTTTTTCCCATGTTGCCTCTCTAGGAGATAAACCCTTCCAGACTTCTTTCACAAATGGGATACTCTTGTGCCTAAGCTGCTTTTCCTGATAATCATTGATCTGCATTGGCTCAACCACGAAGGTATTATCATACCGAAGTTTAACATCTTCATACTCTATAACATACTTAGGGTTCGGATGATATTTTTTCAATTGAGATACATGCATGGAATACATCATGAAGTTTACCCATCTTTGGGGGTAGGGCTAACTGGTAGGCTACTGGTCCACGTTTTGCCAATACTTCAAATGGAACAACATATTGAGGACTTAACTTTTTCCTCTTTAATGTTCTTCCAACCCCTTTAACTGGAGATATCTTCAGAAAAATGTGATCTGCAACTTCAAACTCCAGAGGTCTTCTCCTTTTATCTGCAGAGCTTTTCTGCCTGCTTTACGCTGCTAGTAGCCTGATTAGATCAATGCGTTCGGAGGTTTTGTCTACTATATCTGGCCCAATTAGCCTCCTCTCAAACAACTCTATCCAGCAAATAGGTTATTGACATTTTCTGCCATATAATGCTTCAAACGGAGCCATCTGGATGCTCGAATGGTAGCTATTATTATATGCAAACTCTGCCAATGGGAGATATTGATCCTAATTCCCTTTGAAGTCTAGTACACACGCTCTCAACATGTCTTCTAGCGTCTGTATGGTCCGTTCGGATTGACGGTCGGTCTGGGGGTGATAAGCTGTACTAAATTTTAGTTTTGACCCCAAAACTTCATGTAAAGCTTGCCAGAATCGAGACGTGAGTCGAGAATCTTTGTCAGAAATAATACTCTTCATTATACCATGAAATCTCACTATCTCCTTGATGTAGACCTCAGCCAATCTCTCTGGAGAATAACTAGCACTGATGGGAATAAAGTGTGTTGTCTTAGTAAAACAATCAACAATTACCTAAACTACATCAAAATGCCTGATCTTGGGCAATCCCATTACTAGGTCCATGACAACATCCTCCCACTTCCATTCTGGAATTTCAATTCTCTGCAATGGTCCTGGAGACCGTTGGTGTTCAAGTTTCACCTTCTGATAGGTTAAGCATTTGGCCACATACTGGGTTATATATTTCTTCAACCCTGGCCACTAGACCTCAGATTTCATATTCTGGTACATTTTGATCATGCTTGGATGTAAGGTGTATTTGCTGTTGTGAGCTTCATCTAGTATTTTTTGCCTCAACTCAACATTTGGTGGTATATAAATTCTCTTCTTGTACCTCACCAATCCACTGAATAACATATCATAATCTTGGTTAAACAGATTCAGATCCCTGAAATCTTCTACTAATTTCTGTTCATGGATCATCATGAATGTTATCTGCACTACTTTCCTGCTCAAAGCATCTGTGACAACGTTGGCTTTCCCTGGGTAGTATTTAACCTCCAGGTCATAATCCTTCAGCAACTCTATCCATCTATGTTGTTTCACATTTAGCTCTCTCTGGTCAAAAAGGTATTTGAGACTCTTGTGGTCATAGTACAATTCCACGGTATTACCATACAAACAATGCCACCAAATTTTCAATGCAAAAAACAATAGCCGCGAGCTCCAAATCATGAATTGGATAGTCGATTCATGAGGCTTTAGGCTTGTCGAGAGGCATAAGCTCTTTGCTACGCCTGCTGCATAAGGACACATCCCAATCCATGCTTACTAGCATCACTATAGACAACATATGTCTCACCCGGATTTGGGATAATCAACACTGCTGCTATAGTCAATCTCTTCCTCGGTTCTCTGAAGCTACCCTCACAACGCTCATCCCAAACAAACGATTGGTTCTTTTGCGTCAGCTTCGTTAATGGCAAGGCAAGTCCGGAGAAATCCTTTATGAATCTACGATAATGTCCCGCCAGACCCAAGAAACTCTGTATTTCAGTTACCGTCTCTGGTCTCTTCCAGTCTAGTACTGCTTCCACTTTACTAGGATCAACAGTGACCCCATCTCGTGATATCACATGGCTCAGAAATTTAACTTCTGAAAGCCAAAAGTCACACTTGCTCAACTTGGCTTAGAGTTGCTTCCCTTTTAGTACCTTAAGCACTTGCCGCAGATGGTGCTCATGTTCCTCTTTATTCTTGGAGTAGATCAAAAAGACATCAACGAAGACTACCATAAACCGATCTAGATACTCATGAAAGATTCAATTCATATAGTTCATGAACACTGCAGGTGCATTAGTCAAACCAAAGGGCATCACCATAAACTCATAGTGCCCACATCTAGTCTTGAAGGCTATCTTTGGAACATCCTCAACTCTTACACGTAGTTGATGGTATCCCGAGTGTAGATCAACCTTTGAGAAAACACAAGAACCAAATAATTGGTCTAGTAGATCATCAATTCTGCGGAGCGGATATTTGTTTTTGATTGTCACCTTGTTCAACTCCCTATAATCAATGCAGAGTCAAAGACTCCCATCCTTCTTCTTCACTAATAATACTGGAGCTCCCCAGGATGACACACTTGGTCAGATGAATTCTTTCTCCAGTAACTCTTTGATTTGCTTTTTCAATTTTGTCATCTCACTAGGTGCCATTCTATAAGGTGCTTTAGATATGGGTATCGTGCCAGGCATCAGCTCAATAAAAAACTCAACTTCCCTCACCGGTGGCAACCCACTAATGTCTTCTAGAATACTTCAGGGAACTCGTTCACTACTGGTATATCTGACAGTGATGGTTCAGTCTTTACCTTCACTGAGAAGAACACCATGTACCCTAGGCAACCTTTATTTAGACATTTCTTCACTTCTTAGGTGATGAGAAGGTTCAAGCTGTTTACCATAGTATTCGTTGTTGACTGTGAGTACGGGATTCGCTTGTTACCGCAGTCGATTAGAGCGTTGTTGGCCATCAGCCAGTTTAATCCCAGTATGACGTCAATATCAACCAACGGTAGACAAATTAAATCTGATATGGACTCATGTCCATTTGCAATCAATTTACAATCACGTCATATGGTAATCTATGGGTGTTCATCCCTAGCCTTTTATCACAATCACAAACAATGAAAGAATGGATAGCACCTGAATCAAATAATGCTTGCAAAAAATTACCATTTTATGAGACTGTACCTTGAATCATGTCGAGAGATTTTCTGGCATCTTTATGGGTTAAAACAAAGACCCTTCCTTGATTTTGCAGCCTCTTTTCCTCGGCATTCTGCGGGCATTTAAAACTAAAGTGTCCCGGCTAGTTACACTTGAAGCAGATCAACTTTACATCACATCTTGTCCCCGGGTGGCTCTTCCCGCACTTCTCACAAGGTCGGGGCATTAGTAGTCTTAGGTTGTTTTGCCTAAACTGATTGGGCTTCTTGTTCCCGCCCTTATAACCAGACCAGTTGCCTTTCCTCTTCTGATTGCTCATGGGATTCCCACTGTGAGTCATGTAAAGCCCTAAAATTCCTATTTATCATAAATATTATATTTTCATGAATAATTTGAATAAATGAAGGTGAATATGTGTCTCAAATTATTGTAATTTGTTAATTATAATTTTAGGTAAGTTTCACTTTGAGTTTAATTAACAAAAGGCAAGATATAAGACTAAGATTAGGATCATAAAATGTGATATAATTAGCACGTAAAATGATGGTTATTTTATGACCAAAACAAGTAAGAAATGTTATGAAAACAGTTAAACAAGTTAAAAGAAATTAGCAAAAACTAATGGGCAAGTAAGCTTGCACTAATTAAAATAATTTGTATAATTCTTCAAATTAATCAAGAGACAAATTAAAAAGCATCAATTGATGGGTGTCTTATTTTGAAAATCTAGGGCCAATGGGAAGACAAGATTAAACTTGTGTGAAACATTAATGACCATGTTCAACTAATGAACCAATCCTACTATGGCAATTATAGTTAATGGCATATAAAACACTTCATTAAGGATGGTAATTGAAGATTAAATGATCAGCCCATAAAGTCAATGAGAGAGACGCATGAACACATGGGGGGAGAGAGAACATTTATTATATTATAATCAAGATATTTGGTTATAAGAGCACATGTTTTATTTAAATAAAATACTTCAATAGTGTTTAGTTTTTTCTAACAACAATGTAGGGTGAGGTTTAAGTTTAATAAAGTGGGTTTGATCCAATGGATAGGGATCAAAGTGATTGAGTGTGGTAGTTTCTTGTGAGCTTGAAAATTTTACTATAAATAGGGGCTCAACCCTCTTCATTTTTCACACCAAATCAACTCTAAGTAGCTGATTTCCTTAGTATTGAGAGTAGGAGAGAGGCAAAATTTTGGAGCAAGAAGGAGGAACGAGAAACAAGGTTCTTCAAAGGTAAGTTCTCTAGTCTTTAGTTTTTTAGATTTTAGTCAAGTTGTGGTTTTAATCTAGAAAATTAGGAAGTAAATTCCTATACTTGTTTTTAGGTCTCCTTGCATTGAAAAAAGTTGGATGAGGTAAAAAGATATTGGGAAATAACTTTTGGAATCAAAAGATGCAAATGGTGAAAGTTGGGAAAAATCTCGATTTCAGTTTTTCTGGAATCGGTCACATTGTGGTCATTATTTTATATATCAAATAAAGTCCTAAAATAATGAAAATTTATAGGGGTAAATTATACATGTAGGTATTTCTAAATATATAAAATATGTAGCAATTAGATTTTTGTAGAAGGAGATAAACATTCTTGAAGTTGGGTCACATTTTTTGGAAGAAAATCTGAACAGTGATTGGAAAATATTAAACTGGTATTGATTCATATATTTTGAGTGCAAGATGTTATTTTTCCTAGACAATAGACATGTCAAGAGTTGTGTAGAATTTTTCAACACCTGATTTCCATTTTTGTAGAATTAATTACGATTTTTCAAATTTACTGAAAAATCTGGGCAGAAATGCTGAAATTTTGTTTTTAAGGAAATGAAAGGGTATAATTGGAATAACAAAACCACTTGGGGTAAAAAGGTCAATAGTGGCTAAGATATCTCTTAGGATATTTTTATAAAGGAAATAATGCAGTAATACTATTATAGGATATCCGGGAAAATCAGAAATCGGTACCGAAAGGAGAACATACCACTAGCAACATGGACTAAGGTACGAACGCGTACTGTAACTTTAACTCTGATGTGTCTTGCATGCTTATATGTGATAGAATGATTCATAGGGTTATGGACAAGACTAGGTCTTGGGTCATGTACCGTGACTAAGACTCGATCTATGGATTTTTCTAACGACAATGTAGGGTGAGGATTAAGTTTAATAAAGTGGGTTTGATCCAATGGATAGGGATCAAAGTGATTGAGTGTGGTAATTTTTTGTGAGCTTGGAAATTTTACTATAAATAGGGGCTCAACCCTCTTCATTTTTCACACAAAATCAACTCCAAGTAGCTGATTTCCTTAGTAGTGAGAGTAGGAGAGAGGCGAAATTTTGGAGCAAGAAGGAGGAAGGAGAAACAAGGTTCTTCAAAGGTAAGTTCTCTAGTCTTTTAGCTTTTTAGTTTTTAGTCAAGTTGTGGTTTTAATCTAGAAAATTAGGAAGTAAATTCCTATACTTTTTTTTAGGTCTCCTTGCATTGAAAAATGCTGGATGAGGTAAAAACATATTGGGAAATAATTTTTGGAATCAAAAGATCCAAATGGTGAAAGTTGGGAAAAATCTCGATTTCGGTTTTTTCTAGAATCGATCACATTGTGGTCATTATTTTATATATCAAATGAAGTCCTAAGATAATGAAAATTTATAGGGGTAAATTATACATGTAGGTATTTCTCAATATATAAAATATGTAGAAATTAGATTTTTTTAGAAGGAGATAAACATTCTTGAAGTTGGGTCACATTTTTTGGAAGAAAATCTGAGCAGTGATTGGAAAATATTAAACTGGTATTGATTCATATATTTTGAATGCAAGATGTTATTTTTTGTAGAATCTGTACATGTCAAGGGTTGTGTATATTTTTGCAGCACCTCATTTCGATTTTTGTAGAATTAATTATGGTTTTTCAAATTTACCGCAAAATCTGGGCGAAATGTTGAAATTTCATTTTTAAGGAAATGGAAGGGTATAATTGGAATAACAAAGCCACAAGGGGTAAAAAGGTCAATAGTGGCTACGATATCTGTTAGGATATTTTTTATAAAGGAAATAATGCAGTAGTACTATTATAAGATATCCGGGAAAATTAGGAATCGGTACCGAAAAGAGAACGTACCACTAGCTACACGGACTAAGGTACAGACGTGTACTGTAACTTTAACTCGACGTGTCTTGTATGCTTATATGTAATAGAATTATTCATAGGATCATGAACAAGACAAGGTCTGGGTCATGTACCGTAGCCCTTTAAGACACGCAGCCCTAAATCCATAGCTAGGAAATAAACATGTAAATTATCTAGCAAACATGATTAGTCATAAATGGATACATACAGGCTAACAAGATAACAGTTACCTACCTTAAGCTTGAATCCTCAATTCCGTCTGAAGGTGCTGTGATCGGTAAAGGCGTCAAGGTATGCCTATAAACGTTTATCATTGTCATTAGTCACTTCTTACGTCGCAAAGTAACTAACTACATGAATTATTTTTAGAGGATTAAAAGTGGATTAACCCCTAAAAATTCCCTTAATAATAATACTCTTTTTATTTATAAATGGGTTAAGGTGCGTCCAGCACAACGAACTATTGGTCCATGAGCGTTCAGCACAATTAACTATTAAGTGAACCACCTAGCACAACAAACTTTTAAAATGGAGCGCCCAGCACAACGCCGTTAAAAAAAAGTTAACGCCGTTAGCAAAAAGTTAACGTCCATTATCTAAGGTGCGCCCAGCACAACAAACTATTATTCCAAGAGCGCCCGACAAAATTCTAAATTGTACTAAATTAAATAATTTTTTCTCAATTGTCATTATTAAAAAATACTTGTATAAATATCTATGGAAAAAAATTACTCATTCTTCAATTTTGTCAAAATTATAATTTGCAAAAATAAACAAAAATTTTGATTAAAAATATAATTATATGATTTAAATAAAACTCAAGGTGTTTTATAGTTTATTATATATGTTAAACAAAAAATATATATGTGTTATTTTTATTTTAGAAGAAATTTATGTGAGTTAAAAAATTCATTGAATGTTAATAAAATTTAAAAAATCTAAAAATTTAACATAGATTTTTTAGATTTTTTAAATTTTATTAACATTAAATGAATTTTTTAGATATAGAAGGGTCTTTTTTCAAAATAAAAAAATAAAAAAATTATAAGTCACTTTCAAATATTACCCTATCATATTTAGGATTAAATTGAGGCATTTCTCTAATTTCTATATTTAAGATTAGAGGTATTAAAATGTTTCTCTATCTTAAATACTCTATGGACGAAGACAAGATTAATAAGTTGATTATCTCTTCCCCATCCTAATAAGATAATTAGAGGTGACTTATAATTGTCTACAAATTTAACATAGATTTTTTAAATTTTATTAACATTAAATGAATTTTTTAACTCACATAAATTTCTTCTAAAATAAAAATAAATCATATTTTTTGTGTTTAACATATATAATAAACTATAAAACAACTTGAGTTTTATTTAAATCATATAATTAAATTTTTAATCAAAAATTTTGTTTATTTTAGCAAATTATAATTTTGACAAAATTGAAGAATGAGTAATTTTTGTCCATAGATATGTATACAAGTATTTTTGAATAATGACAATTGAGAAAAAATTATTTAATTTAGTAAAATTTAGAATTTTGTGGCTTTAGCGCTCTTGGAATAATAGTTTGTTGTCTTTGGCGCTCTTGGAATAATAGTTTGTTGTCTTGGGCGCTCCTTAGATAACGGACTTTAACTTTTTGCTAACGGCGTTAACTTTTTTTTAACGGCATTGTGATGGGCGCTCCATTTTAAAATTTTATTGTGTTGGACACTCCTTTTTAAAAGTTTGTTGTGCTGCACGGTCCACTTAATAGTTAATTGTGCTGGACGTACCTGGACTAATAGTTCGTTGTGTTGGACGCTTTTAACCCTTTATTAATTAATAATAATCCATTTTTCTTTTTATTATTAATTAATAATTTCCTTTAATATTTATTCCCATTTTTAATAATAAGAAACATATATATTTATTTTATTATTATTATTATTTCACTAATTATTATTATTTCTATACAATTTATTTAAACTCTCTGATGCTATCCTAGCTCTTTAAATTAGGAATTTAATAAATGCTCACACCATGTAAAATATGCTTCACTATATATATATATATATATATATATATATATAAACATGACTCGCAAAGCTTATTGACAAACTAGCATCTTAGCAACATGATATATATATAAAATTTTCCTTCTCTTTCTTATATAAAATATTCTCGGTGAGGTTTCTTATATATATATATATATATATTTCTTTTAATACACTAATATATCTGTGTGTATCGAAGCAAAATAAACTATATATATATATATATACTTATCTATACATGCAAAATAATAAGTTTTCCTTCACTCTTTACATATGTAGACTGTAGTGTGTATATATATATATGAAAGTGGAGCTATATACCCAAGAGGGGAGGTGAATTGGGTATTTTAAAAACTTTTGAAAACTGCTCTGTTTTTAGACAACAAAAACAGAGATGAATAGAGTAAAGGGAAGAATAGCTGAACACAGAGATTTATACTTGGTTCGGTCTTAACAACTTGACCTACATCTAGTCCCCGGACTCTCGGGATTTTCACTATCACAAAGATTACACACTCGTACTCAAAGAGTAGTTCTCTCTCTAGAACTCACTCCCCTTACAAGTTGTAATCAAAGAACTCCCAAATCACCAAGTCCCCTTGACTTGTGATTCTTTTCAATAAATGAATTACGATAAAAGCTCTCTCTAAGAGTGGATAATAATGAACATTGAAGCTTATAATGTCAAAAGACAAAATACAAGTGAAAACAGAAAAGTAGTTGAAGCACTTGAATGCTTGTTCGTTTTCAGATGTAGTAGTTGTTGAGAAGAATTGAATGCAACTCTATTTATAGCCAGATAGCATTAATAGACTGTTGCATTTGATAATAAGACCGTTGAAGATGTTCTACAGAAGATGTAAGTAGCTTAGGTCTTTTCTCTCTCTAAAACTCACTTAATCCAGCTGGCTGGATGGTCAGAGTTGACTCTCTGCAAATCAATCCGTTGGAGAAGATGTTGCTAGATGTAGAAATCATTCTTTAATGCTTTGCAACCGTGTGCAGATGGATTAACCAAAAGAATGCAAGTTTCTGGGTTGAGCATTTAATGTTCTGACATCACTTTTGCTTTTGCTTTAAACCTTCAGTAAACCTTCCTTAATCATCGAAACTCACCAAAAAGATGGTTAAACATATCTAGTACCAATAGAGATTAATCATGGAAAGCATTGAGATCAAACACGAAGGCATAGCAAAATCGTTACATTCGATTTTCGGCAACGTCCGAAAAACCGGAGGTTTGTTCACAAACCTCGAGGTTTGGTCATTTAAGGTTGAAAACGATTTAAGACCAAAACCTCAAACCTGGAGGTTTATTATAAAACCTGGAGGTTTCTCATGATGCAATCACGAAGGTTTCTCGGGCTTACTCCAAACCTCGAGGTTTTCTCGAAACCTCGAGGTTTCACATCGTGTGTGAAACCCGACGAAACATGATGGAAGCAAACCTGGAGGTTTCTCAAGGAACCTCGAGGTTTTAGAATGAGTGAAGGTTCATTTTCTCTGGAACTCACAAACCTCGAGGTTTGTAACAATACTCGAGGTTTTGCCCAAATGACAAAGTTCTTTGTTTTGACCCAAAGCACAAACTTGGAGGTTTCTATGGAAACCTTGAGGTTTTCAAACACACTGAAAACCATTAGCTCTCTTGAAGCCAGAAACCTGGAGGTTTCTGTCAATACTCGAGGTTTTACATTTAATTTCAAATTTTTAGTTTGGCGCCAAGGCATAACCTCAAGGTTTTGATGTAAACCTCGAGGTTTCACAACTTGGTGTGAAACCGAGTTTTCTCTCGAAGTCCAAAACCTCGAGGTTTCTTAAAAACCTCGAGGTTTCACATATTTTCGTGAAACCCAAGTGTTGCAAGTTTAAACATAGAACCTCGATGCTTCCTTTGTAAGGCCAAACCTCGAGGTTTCTGGGAAAACCTCGAGGTTTGCTCTCACTCAGGGTTTTCCAACTTCTGAGAGCAAATCCTCATTCTTTGTTCACAATTGTTGGCAATCATCAAAATCTTTTAGAGAACCAACATTCTCCCCTTTTTTGATGATGACAACACTTGTAAGCAAACATCTTTGGAAAGTTCAAGAAATTTTTCATGTTGTAAGTAGACTTTGAAATTAGCAGAGGTTTCAAGAACTTAGCTATTTGCATAATGTAAATACAAGGCATCAAGTAGTTATAAGCAGAAGCGTGAACACATAAGTTGTATTTTAGTTCAATAGAAAGAGCAATACAGGATACTATAATACAAAGCAAAATACAAAATGCACATGATCCTCAAAGCTCTCTAAACTTCAAAGGCTACTCCTTGTTCTCTCCCCCTTTGTCATCTTCAAAAGGAGGGTTGACTAAGGGTGTAGAGGGAGGAGAAAGATGAAGAACTTCAGTAGCAGGGCGATGGATGGGGAGGGAAATATCTCAGTGGCGGGAGTAGATGGTGAAGGGAGGATTACTGTGGTTGGAGTGGTAGCCTCAGAGACTGGAGAAGGAAAAATGGGAGTTGAGGGAGCTTGAGAGAATGAAGGGATAAGAGGGGAAGTGAAAGTGAAGGATGGTGAGGGAGAACTAGAGGAAGGGCCAGAAGGACTTGGGTCAGAAGTAGAGCTAGGAGTGAAGGAGGAACCAATGTGAAGATGCTTCATGATCTTGTCCACCTTATCAGTAAGGTCCATATGAGAAATGAGCTAAGTGGACATCTTGAGCTCAATCTCTTCAGCCTTCTCCTTAACCTCGGTGACGCTTGACAACGGCTTCAAGATGCTCCTTGATGGCATATTGAATCTCAATTAGACCGGTATGCCCACGAGTCATCTCGGCCGTAATTTTCCCAATTCATGGTGGCGAGAGCAAAGATCCACAATTTGCTTAATGCGAGAAGCAAGCTCGGAAGACAAAGTGATGTCGAGGAGGTGGAGGTACGACCGGGCCTCTTGAGCTTGTGAGCGTGGATGTGATCTTGAAGGAGCCTGAGATTGAGCAGAGCCTTCTTCCCCAAACTTGATCTTCATCAAATTCATCTGTGTTTTCCCAAAGAAGGGGGGATACTCAAGTGTGTCAGGAGCACCCACATACCATATCTTGTGGTAGAAAAGAATGACAGACACCAATGAGCGATATGGAATATGAGATAACTGCCTCTTAGCAAAGCTGAACTCAGTCATCCCTTTGAGGAGCCAGTGACCAAGGTTGAAGGGAACTTTCCTCACAAATGCAGTAAATGGCCTATAGTCATTCTGAGTGAAGTAAGTCCAGCTGCCGGCTTTAGGAATGAAGTTCCTAGAGTAGACATACCATAGGACACGATTCTCGAAAGGCATGGAACTTGGTCCGAATGTGAGTCTCGAGTTCTTGATCGGAGGAAAGGCTCACCAGGCCTAAGTGTTTCAAAAACTTCCCGGTTCTTGTAAGAAAAGTCGGGAGCGGGCGGAGGATTGTCAATTCTTAGAATTTTGTTCAAGATGGCAGCTGACAGGGTGAATGTGACATTCCTAACAGTGGTGGTGACCCTCTCCTCAATCACTTCGCCATAATCGCCCAATTCATTGTTATACTCCATCTTGTAATAAAACAATCGAACTAAGTTTGGAGTATAAGGTGTAGATATGGAAATGAAGCACTAGTATTGTTTCAGCCAAGGTGATAAGTCAAAGTGGCATTCTTTCTGAAATGCCTTCAAATCAATAACCACCACAGGACAAAAAAGACGATGAAGATATGCTTCCCTGAATTTTTCATTATCATCTTTGGGAAGGGCAGCAGGATCAGTGACAAAACCATTTGGTGGAGAGATGTTCTTGTATATGTCTGATATCGCATTTTCCATGACAGGAGGCATATGTTCTTCCTCTACTTGTTGAGGATTATGAGAGGATGACTGACCCCTTGATGATTGTTGGGATTTAGCAAATGAGGCCCTCTTTGTTCTTGCCTTAGTTGGAGACTTAGTGGATTTGGAAGTTCCTGTTTTCTTCGATTGATCCTTTCCAGTAGGCTCTGTTCCAGAGGCAGAAGCTTTTCCTTTCCCTTTTCCTTTGGGTTCATGCTCTTTTCTCTTCTTAGAAGGACCCCCGGCAGGTTCTTTGGCAGGTTCTTTGAAGGAGACCTCTTTCCTTGGACCCTTGGTTTCCTTTCTTCCCTTCGATGGTGATTGTTCGTCAGCAATCTCACCCTAAACACCTCGAATTGATTTATCAATACCATAACGGAGGCAAATAGAGCGAGTCTTGATCCTTACTGGCCGACCAGAGGAAGGGGATGTTTGTTCTGGTTGACGAGGAGGAGGAGGAAGAGGAGACCATGACTTCGTTTCTTCCTCACCGGAATCGAAGCGTAAATAGCTTGGGATTTGGATTTCGAGGCCATTTGAGGGTTTAGAAGGAACGATTTGGTCGAAAATGGGAGATTCAGAGAGTGGGTGACGAGAGAGAGAGCAAAACCTAGAGGTTTAGGTCGAGGTTTGAAGAACATGAACAGTGTATGCATATATATAGGCGATGGCAAACCTCGAGGTTTCACTCCAAACCTCGAGGTTTAATGAAAAATACTAACCTAGACGTCATAGGTGTTACGTGAACCTTTGACTCATCGATACGAAAACCTCGAGGTTTGTTGCAAAACCTCGAGGTTTGTTGCAAAACCTCGAGGTTTTACTTGTCTTATGGATTAATCATCTTTCTATCTCGTTCAAAACTCGAGGTTTCCCTGAATACTCGAGGTTTCATTTCTCTGAAGCTTTCTGTCCTTGGCGATGCACCACGAAACCTCGAGGTTTACATCAAAACCTCGAGGTTTTGCTTTTTGGCAACAAGACACGATTGACCATGTTCTACCAAACCTCGAGGTTTTCTCCAAAACCTCGAGGTTTTGCTCCTCGACAACAAAACCACGATAGACCATGTTTTCTCAAACCTCGAGGTTTTCTCCAAAACCTCGAGGTTTTGCTCCTTGATAGCAAAACCACGTTACTAAATGTCCTGGATAAAACACATCTAGACACCCCGACCCTTAAGTCGTTGACTTTTAATCATCAAAAACACAATTTATCACTAATTTGACCAAGAGCTACTTACAACTCGTTGGGATTTACCATTCCCAATTCTCTTCTAATAAAGTTGAATGATTCCTTGGCCAAAGGTTTGGTGAAGATATCAGCAAGTTGAAGATGAGTTGAGATGAACATGACTTTTACATCTCTCTTCTGAACATGATCCTTTATGAAATGATGTCTCACATCAATATGCTTAGTCCGAGTATGTTGCACTGGATTCTTGGCTAAGCTTATTGTGCTTGTGTTGTCACACAATATAGGGATCTCTTTCAAGTTGATTCCTAGATCAGATAGTTGTTGTTTGAGCCATAAGACTTGAGCACAACAACTTGAGGCAGCCACATACTCAGCTTCAGTTGATGATACAGCCACACTGGTTTGCTTCTTGCTGAACCAGGATACAAGTGAACCTCCAAGAAACTCACATTGGCCACTTGTACTTTTCCTATCAGTCTTGTACCCAACATGGTCTAAATCTGAATATGCTACTAAATGTTCAGGTTGACCTTTAGGAAACCACAATCCAAGTGTTTTTGTGTCAGCAAGATATCTAAATATTCTCTTCACTTGCTCAGCATGTGACTCCTTAGGAGCAGATTGAAATCTTGCACACATTCCAACACTGAATTGGATGTCCGAGTGACTTGCGGTCAGGTAGATTAATGATCCAATCATTCCTCTATATTTTGTGATGTTGAAGTCGGTGCCTTCCTCATCGATCTAATGAAGCGCTTGAACTCATAGGAGTATCGCCCCATTACAATGGTCCATCCCAAACTTCTTCAAAGATCATTGAGATATTTGGTTTGAGATATGAAGATTCCATCCTTCTTTTGCTTAATTTGCGAGCCAAGAAAGTAATTGAGCTCTCCCATCATAGACATCTCAAATTCTCCCCGCATATTCTTAGCAAACTCTTCACACAAGGCATCATTAGAGGCACCAAATATAATATCATCAACATATATTTGAACAATTAAGATTTCATTAAGCTTATTATTCTTTATGAAGAGAGTTGTATCTGCTTTTCCTCTAATAAAACCTTGATCAAGAAGGAATTTGCTTAATCGCTCATACCAAGCTCTAGGAGCTTGTTTAAGACCTATAGGGCCTTTTTGAGACGATACACATGATCTGGATGATGGACATTTTCAAAACCATGAAAGGTTGTTCTACATAAACTTCCTCTTGAATAAAACCATTCGAAAAGCTCTTTTCACATCCATTTGATAGAGTTTAAAGTTTTTCACACAAAAAAGGCAAGAAGAACTCTTATGGCTTCCAATCTTGCCACCGGAGCATAAGTTTCTTCGTAATCAATTCCTTCTTCTTGATTATAGCCTTTGGCAACTAGTCTTGCCTTGTTGCGGACAATGATTACGCGACTCATCTCGTTTGTTTTTGAATACCCATTTAGTGCCAATGACCGGATGGTCCTTAGGCCTAGGTACCAAGTCCCAAACTTGATTTCTATCAAATTGATGTAACTCCTCTTGCATTGCTATTACCCAATCATTGTCTGAAAGGGCTTCATCAATCTTTGAGGGTTCAATATGTGATATAAAGGCTGTAAAAGTTACTTCATTTAAAGTGCTATTTCTGGTTCTTACTCCTTGATTAACATCACCTATAACTTGGTCTAAAGGGTGATTTCTAATAAATTTCCAAGCTCTAGGTTGAGTCTGATCAGGATTTTCGATATTGTTTTGAGGATCAGTCTCAAAAACATTTTCAGAATTCTCAATAGAAGCAGGAGTAGTTTTCGAAAAGAATTGATTTTTGAAGACACTTCCTTCATCATCATCCATAGTTTTATCAGACTTGGATTCATAGAAAACAACATGCATAGATTCTTCAACAATACGAGTACGAGTATTAAAGATTCTATAAGCTTTACTCTTATTTGAATAACCCAGAAATATACCTTTATCTCGCTTTGGGATCAAACTTTCCCAAGTTATCCTTACCATTGTTATGGATGAAACACTTACATCCAAACACATGCGGATGAGCTAGATTGGGTTTTCTTCCTTTGTACAGCTCATAGGGAGTCTTGTCCAACTTCTTCCGGAGGTATGCCCGATTTGAGATGTAGCACGCGGTGCTCATTGCATCAGCCCAAAACACTTGAGAAGTGTTGTTCTCATTCAGCATGGTCCTTGCCATCTCAATGAGAACTCGATTCTTTCTTTCCACAACACCATTTTGTTGGGGAGTTCTTGGGGCCGAGAAGTTGTGGTCTATTCCCATGCTTTGTCACAAAACTCGCAAATGCATTGTTTTCGAATTCTCCTCCATGATCGCTTCGATTCTGAAATAGAGAATCCTTTCTCGTTTTGGACCTTCTTGGCAAAAACAACAAACTGATCAAATGTTTCATCTTTAGAGGATAAAAATATAGTCCATGCAAATCTTGAGAAATCATCAACTATGACCAAAGTATAAAGATTGCCTCCAAGGCTTTTCACTCTAGTCGGTCCAACTAGATCCATATGAAGCAATTGAAGAGGTCTATTAGTTGAAATCTCATTTTTAGATTTGAATGATAATTTGGTTTGTTTCCCTTTTTGACAAGCATCACAAAGCATGTTATTTTTAAAATGTAGTTTAGGAACACCAATACCAGATCCTTTTTAAGCAATCTGTCAAGTTGAATCATATTGACATGAGCTAATCGCTTGTGCCAAAGCCAACTCTCATCCAAGTTACGACAAAACATTTTTCGAAAAGAACCATTACTAAAGAGACTAAGTGTATAACAATTGCCATCTCTAGGGGCTCTAAACAAGGCTTTTGATTTTATGTTTTCTAAAGGGAGTATATCCTTACTCACAATCAAGCACTCCTTATAATCGAAGATAACTAAGTTACCTTTATCGTGCTTTGGCTTACATCGAGGAGATTGTGGCAAAGTCCTTCGACTAGGTAGACATCTTTGATTAGTGGTCCTTCATTGTTGCCAATTTCACCAACTCCAAGAATCTTTCTAGATTGATTTCCATCAAAGGTCACCTTGCCACCATCCTTAGGCTTGATTGAGGCAAATTTGGATTGATCCCCAGTCATGTGCCTAGAGCATCCACTGTCAATGTACCATTTGTTGGATTTTGATGCTCTTAGGCAAACCTGCAAGACACAGCAAATCAGGCCTTAGGTACCCATCTTTTCTTGGGTCCTTTGGGGTAATTTTGTGTCTTAGGAATCTTGTAAGATCCCTTCGGCACCCATTGATAATTTCCTATGGGTTTACTCTTTCTTTCCTTCTTATGAAAGCAGGAAGAAGTAGTATGACCCTTTCTGTTGCAGTAATTACAGTGTGCAAACGGGTTTGAAGAATGGACTGATTTTGTAAAATAGTTCATATAGGATTTTTCACTAGACTTCTTTCTTCCTTTCTTTTTATCAAAATTAGGTTTGTAACCAACTCCTGATCTCATTTATAAATCTTTGTTGTTTCAAAATGACATTGAGCATTTCACTTCCTCTAGTGAATTTCTCAAGTGCCTTTGTAAGATATGAATTCTTTTTCTTCAAATCGGGACAATCTTCACAAGCAATATTTTTTGAAGAGGAAAACTTTTCAACTTGCAATTCAAGAGTAAGATTTTTGTTTTTCAACTTGAAATATTTTTTGACAAGTTTTTCAAACTCGGATTGCACAGCCATATATTCAGCAAATAACTCATCATAAGGTGGTTTGCAATCGTATACCTCTTCGAAGTTGATACGTTGTTCTTCTTCTTCAGCAACTAAGCATACATTTGCTTTTTCTTCCTCATCCTCATCATTTTCATCAGATGAACTATCTCCCCAAATACCAGAGACATATGCCTTCTTTTTGAATCATTGAATCTCTTCTTTTCTTTGTCTTTGTTCTTCAGATTGGGGCATTCTGATTTGATGTGGCCGGCTTCTCACACTCGTAACAAATGATTGGCTTCTTTGCCTCATAGCCGGAGCTACCCTTGTGAAACTTCTTGAAACCTTGGTCCTTCTTGTAGAATTTCTTGAATCTCGGACCATCATACCAATCTCCTCATCTTCGTCGGATCTTCATCATCATCTCGATTCCTTAGTTTCTTTGACAACTTTAAGGGCAATTCCCTTATTTTTGCCATGGACTTCATCAAGTCCCTTTTTGAACTTGAGCTTGGCTTCATATTCGAAAAGGCTCCCAAAAAGGGTCGCCACGATGCCATAGAATCTCCACGAGCTTCTTCAATGGCAGTGACTTTGGCTTCCCATTCCTTATTGAGGATGTTGAGAATTTTCCTCACTTGGACAGGTTGCTCATATTCTTTGCCCAATGCAGCAAGTTGATTGATCATATGAGTGAATCTTAGCTGGAAATCACCAATAGATTCTCCAGACTTCATACGAAGGAGATCATATTCTGTCATTAGAGTGTTGACTCTATTTTGCTTAACTCCAACGGTTCCTTCATGAGCAATTTCCGAGGCGTCCCACATGGCTTTAGCGAGGTTAAGTTGCAAATGCGGAAATATTCTTGTTGACTAAGAGCACTTTGCGAAAGGAGAACCGCCTTGCTGTTGAGTGTGACATCTCTTCTCATTTTCATCATAATCTTCTTCTTCCTTTGGAACCCTGAGACCATTTTCTAGGACAGTTGGGGCATAGTCTCCTCGTTCAAAAAATCGCCAGAGACCATACTCTGTAGCCATTACAAACACCTTGAATTTGGCTTTCCAGAATGAGTAATGTTCTCCACTTTGAAACCTGGAGGTCTTGATTGAAGCTCCATCGGGTAGAATGCTTCCATTGGATCCTTCTCGAGATGTTAAGCTCTTTAGAGAAGACCTTGCTCTGATACCAAATGAAAGTGGAGCTATATACCCAAGAGGGGGGTACATTGGGTATTTTAAAAACTTTTGAAAACTGCTCTGTTTTTAGACAACAAAAATAGAGATGAACAGAGTAAAGGGAAGAATAGCTGAACATAGAGATTTATACTGGTTCGGTCTTAACAACTTGACCTACATCCAGTCCCCAGACTCTCTGGGATTTTCACTATCATAAAGATTACACACTCTATACTCAAAGAGTAGTTCTCTCTCTAGAACTCACTCCCCTTACAAGTTGTAATCAATGAACTCCCAAATCACCAAGTCCCCTTGACTTGTGATTCTTTTCAATAAATGAATTACGAGATAAAAGCTCTCTCTAAGAGTGGATAATAATGAACACCGAAGCTTATAATGTCAAAAGACAAAATACAAGTGAAAAACAAAAGGTAGTCAAGAACTTGAATGCTTGTTCGTTTTCGAGATGTAGTAGTTGTTGAGAAGAATTGAATGCAACTCTATTTATAGCCGATAGCATTAATAGACCGTTGCATTTGATAATAAGACCGTTGAAGATGTTCTGCAAAAGATGTGAGTAGCTTAGGTCTTCTTCTCTCTCTAAAACTCACTTAATCCAGCTGGCTGGATGGTCAGAGTTGACTCTCTGCAAATCAATCCATTGGAGAAGATGTTGCTAGATGTAGAAATCATTCTTTAATGCTTTGCAACCGTGTGCAGATGGATTAACCAAAAGAATGCAAGTTTCTGGGTTGAGCATTTAATGTTCTGACATCACTTTTGCTTTTGCTTTAAACCTTCATAAACCTTCCTTAATCATGTCAAACTCACCAAAAAGATGGTTAAACATATCTAGTACCAATAGAGATTAATCATGGAAAGCATTGAGATCAAACACGAAGGCATAGCAAAATCGTTACATTCGATTTTCAGGCAACGTCCAGAAACCTGGAGGTTTGTTCACAAACCTCGAGGTTTGGTCATTTAAGGTTGAAAACGATTTAAGACCAAAACCTCAAACCTCGGAGGTTTATTATAAAACCTGGAGGTTTCTCATGATGCAATCACGAAGGTTTCTCGGGCTTACTCCAAACCTCGAGGTTTTCTCGAAACCTCGAGGTTTCACATCGTGTGTGAAACCCACGAAACATGATGGAAGCAAACCCGGAGGTTTCTCAAGGAACCTCGAGGTTTTAGAATGAGTGAAGGTTCATTTTCTCTCTGGAACTCACAAACCTCGAGGTTTGTAACAATACTCGAGGTTTTGCCCAAATGACAAAGTTCTTTGTTTTGACCCAAAGCACAAACCTGGAGGTTTCTATGGAAACCTCGAGGTTTTCAAACAAACTGAAAACCATTAGCTCTCTGGAAGCTAGAAACCTGGAGGTTTCTTTCAATACTTGAGGTTTTACATTTAATTTCAAATTTTCAGTTTGGCACCAAGGCATAACCTCGAGGTTTTGATGTAAACCTCGAGGTTTCACAACTTGGTGTGAAACCGAGTTTTCTCTCCGGAAGTCCAAAACCTCGAGGTTTCTTAATAAACATAGAACCTCGATGATCCCTTTGTAAGGCCAAACCTCGAGGTTTCTGGGAAAACCTCGAGGTTTGCTCTCACTCAGGGTTTTCCAACTTCTGAGAGCAAATCCTCATTCTTTGTTCACAATTGTTGGCAATCATCAAAATCTTTTAGAGAACCAAAAATATATATATACTTTCACAACAAAACTAGCAACTCAACACTCAACACTAACATATATATATGTGCAGTGGGTATACACACCGACATCAAGTTTTTTCAGAGGTTGCAGCATTACTTATACATATATGAACAACAAAAACTCTTCCTATACCAGATTAGCAACATACATATATTTATAAAGTGACAGTAAGGTTTTTATTCTTTCCCTAGTGTAGTAAAAGCAAGTTCAAAGACTCCACATGCAAGCTACAAACAAATGGTCCTTGTTTTATTATTTAGAAAGTAGAGATATCATGTAAACTTAAGCTACATTCATAATGGCTTTAAACTCAACTTAATCAAAATCTAAGCTTGCATGCAACAGCCGGTCCTTCCTCTTCTCTCGATTCCCCTTCCGTCTTCCTTTACTCTCAATCTCGATCCCACGTCTCTTAGTCTCGACTTCCTCGGCTATCACCCAAGAAAATTTTAGTATAATATATATATAAATGGGGTGAATTTAATAATGTATGATAAAACTTTAGGAACTTTGAAAATCTTTTAAATCAACCTCTAACTATTTTCTTTTAATTTTCCAAGAAAATAGGTCGTTAAATTTCAATAATTATTTTCATAATTATCTTAGGCTAAACTTATTCCTAATTCCAAATCCTAAAATTTAGGATGTTACAATAATTGCCACAAAAGAACTTGCATGTGTAAGACCTTTAAGGTAGTTCGAATGATAGAAATAGTTTAATAAAACAATAGTCAATCATTCAAACATATATGGACATTCAGATATATATATGCTGGAAATATAAAAGTTTAGGGAAGAGAATATGCAAACTGTGATTTATACTGGATTGGCTCAATCCTTGGCCTACGTCCAGTCCCCAAGCTTCACTTGAAATTTTCAATCCACTATCTTCTTTCAACTTGATTACACACTTTGTACTCGAGTAATCCTCTCACTAGGATCAATCCCCTTACAAGTTAATCAATACACCCACTTGATTGCACACTCGTACTCGAAGCAACCCTCTCACTAGGATTCACTCCCCTTACAAGCCATTTAAGACAATGGGTTTCCCACTCAAGATCACCCAATCTTGAGTAACTCTTAGATAGAATGTTTACTTAAATCTTCTCTCTCAGAAGTGAATGAATAAACACTGAAGTACAATACAAATCATTTCACTCTCTATGATGAACTATACAAGCATTGAGAACAGAGAGCGTGTGAGCTAAATGTAGGATTCAAATATCGGCATTTCGACAATGTAAGCTCTTCTCATCATTATCTCTATTTTGAATGGTTCTCTTTTATAGTCAATGAAGAACATTGAGTAATTCTTCCAAATTTGAATATGTCCGTTGGAGCGTATATGACCGTTGGAAAATATTACCGTTGGAATATGACCGTTGGGATATTCAAGTCATAGCATTTGAAGCAATGAACAAGTTGAACATTTTAGTTCATTGAAGAACATTGCATTTGAGCATTCAACTTCATTTCTTCAAGTTCCTTGTTGAATTCAATCTTCTTTCCCATTTCAAAATCTGATTAAACTTCATCTTCATACTAATGAGGTCTTTGATCAAGTTTGATGTAATCTCAAACTTTAATCATTTTGTGAACTTATACACAAATGATATAAATGATGTTAAGAAGTAGTATAAGTTCTTTTGGAATCCATCTAACTCGAATGTTCTTGACGAAAATCGAGTCTCGGACACGTGATTTTCTTATGCGAGAAATGGTAACTCGAGTTATCCCATGTAACTCGAGTTGTTTTAAATGCCGAAGTTTTGGATTGAATTCTAACTCGAGTTGTCATCATGAACTCGAGTTCTTCTTGAATTCCAAAATTCTGAATTCTTTCTATCAGAGGTTGACTCGAGTTGCCATGCCTTGACTCGAGTTAAATCAGTTCATTTGATAGTTGGCATTGATCCTCAATCCGAGCTTTTGATCAACTGAAACTTGCTCATGAAGATTATTAATAACATTGAAGAGTATAACAAGTAGTAATCAATTGATAGCAACAAGTTCAGAATTCTCGAGACGTTGTGAACGAACATTGCTACTTTGTCGATTCGAGTTGTAATCTCTTCTCAATATTCATTCTTCTCTTGTTTGCCTCTATGATTGTTGTTGAATCAAGTTTCCAGTCCTAATCTTGAGTTATCCAAGCCTAGTTAACAACTCAATCCAAACTCATTGTATGTTGAGCTCTTTTGAACCATCTTGAACTGACTGAAACTTTCAAAGGCCATAGATCCTTGCATATAACTCAAAATATAGCAAATGACCTGTTCCCAGAAATCTCTTTATGTCTTCTTTCAAATGCCTCTGGTTTGAGCTCATTTGGATATGTGGTTGGAGAGTTACACTCAAAATACCAAAGCTATGTCTGAACTGTAGCGTGAATTGTAGTGTCAACTTCTACAATTCATATATCTCTCATCTGAACTCCTTTAGGCTTAAATTTTATATCAAAATGATGCATTGGGAGTCTAGTTTCATCTGCCACTGGTTTCGTCACAATCCGATTTCTGGTTTGAGAGATATCATCAAAATACCAGACCTCGCCAGCTGAAAACGTGAAACAAAGTAGAACAGAGGTGCTGAAAATCACTGGTAACTCGAGTTACTAAGTGGTAACTCGAGTTACTCTTGTCCAGAAACGCCGAGAGCACATTTTAACTCGAGTTACTCATACATAACTCGAGTTAACTCATTCCAGAAGAGGGAAAACACTGTAGCAACTTTATTAACTCGAGTTGTGAGTTCATAACTCGAGTTATATCATCCTGAAACTCCATTTTGCTTATTTTAACTCCGAATTGAGTCATTCCAACTTCCATTTGATCGTGGAGACTTCTAGAATCAATCTTGGAACTTGTGTAATGGTATTCTCATTCCATTCATCAAGTTCTTCCTTCTTCCATCTCCCATCTTGATCATTCTTCATAATCAAGCTTGGACTCATCATTCTTCTTCAACTTCTACCTTCTTTAATATCTCCTCTTCTTCTTGAACTTTCTTTTAACTCAATCTCTTATCTCCTTCTTGATCTATAATTCAATTTGGATTAATCTACATTAAATACAAGAGTTAGTCAATGTAGGAGATAACTATATTACTCAATCTTTTTGCTTTTAATAATGGCATCTATATAAGACATCATCAAAACTAATCATATCTAACATTCTCCCCCTTTTTGATGATGGCAAATACTTTAAGAAAAATATGTATGAATATGAAAATATATAAGGCCCAACATATTTTTCTTGTCATTTCTCTCCCCCTTATTTGTCATTAGCAAAAAGTTGAAGTATAAAGAAGATATACTTAGAGAGACAAATATTAAACCAGATTAGAAAGAATCAAGAAACTGATTTTCTCTCCCGATTTGAAACAACTTGGAATGTTTTTATGAAAACAAATTTGAGAGAATTTGGAGAGGTTTTCAAGCCATCTTTCACAATCAAAACATATAGACACCAAACATGTGCAAAGTTTCTACTTGAATATAAAAAGGTAGAGTTTAGAAATGCTCATGTAGGTTTTGCAACTTGATGAATGATTGATGAAGTTCATTTGCTAGCTTTAAGATCTGTGATGTGCTCTGAATAGCCTTTGAGATGTGAAATGAGACTAAAGTATTGGCTTCTTGAGTTGTATCTCATATGATCAATATTTTCACTTCCATCCTTTTCTTCATACATCACCTATGCATATCTCAAATTCAATGATGGAATGTGAAAGCATTATTCCTCAATTTGATAGTTTATCCTTGTAGTGCATTAAGGAATATCCTTGCACAAAAAAATCTCCTGCTACAAATTTAAAAAACTTTCTTTGCAAGAGAGATTTGTTAGTGCAACCAATATCAAAATATTCCTTTCTAAATGATATTTTTCAAATCAAGATAATGAAAAAAAATATGATATTAACTCATCATCAAAACTAATAAAACATAATGAATGCAAATGAGTTTGCCTAAAAGGATTTTCTTCAAAGAAGATGAGCTTTTAAGGTATAAAACACATGTGAATGTGAAGCTCCCCTTAATGAATGCATGACTAAAATGTGAAGTTCCCTTTAATGATACCAAATAATAATGTGATACCAAGTGTTATGATGTCCGGAATTCATCTAACTCCAAAGGGACACAACATTGTATCTCGAATTAAGAACTTTCAAGTTCACATGGGTGAACTTGAAATTGGTATGAAGAAATCACTTATGCTTTTTATGATAACAAAAATGTTTAAAGCATAAAGATCATTTTTAAAATAAGTGTTCTCAGGCTAAACTTTGTGAGATAAAATTTGAATGAACAAAATCAAGTTGGCCTGCTGAGTAATGCGAGAGCATAGAAATGATTATGATATATGAACATTATTTCAAAATACAATACCTCACTCAAGTAATATTGTAATTACTTGAGTCATAATCATTTGTAATCCATAGGTGCATCACGGGTTGGCCATTATCTGATGATGTGATCAATATTGGGGAACTCCAAGATTTGATGCATAAGGATAAGTTTCTGTGGCCAATAGCTTTTCTTATCAAGCTAGTACACTCCTGTATCATCTTGATCTAAGCCTCTTGCTAGATAAGACCTTGAAGTTTTGGTTGATCAATTCGCAGAGTTGCCTAATCTTGTCATTCACAGTAGTGATGTCACAAAATTTGCAATCGTAGCCACTGAAATGGTCTATTTTGTTTGCCTATGTTCTTTGTATCAAACAATAGAACATGTTAGTCATCTCCTGCAAAAATATATGTTCTTTGGTACTCAATGAATCTTGAGTCCACATAGGATTAGACATAATAAACTCTTGTGCTCTTATAGAATTAAATCATATGATATTTGAGCAAAGAGTATATCAAAATCAAATATCAAAACATAGTTTTACCCAATCAAATAAATTCAAGCCAATGAATCAAATAGGATAACAACTAAATGATACCAAGAATGTTATTTCTCAATGACAGTTTGTAAACACAGAAAAGATTTCATTGATAAAATACATGTAAATTTGAGCATAGAAAATCTTATCTATAAAGATAAGCATTTATCAATTCATAGTTCATGAATGAGATTAGATTTTTCAAGAATGATAATGAAATATGCAAATTATTTCAAATCTTGAATGTTCTTTCAAATCATGGTAATGCATTATGAAATCAAATTTTGATGAAAGAAAGATTCATTTTTGAAACGTATTTGAAATCAATGCTTACTCTAAAACATGGTGGAAGTCAATCGATTAAATGAATATATCAGAATGCTTCAGGTGCATAGAACATGTCAAATGTTGCACTCAACATGTTGAAGAATTTTCTCAAAAGCAAAAGTCATGAAGATAAAGCATTATCGAACCATGCTTAGCATAATAAAAACATATGAGTACAATGACTTTGCTATTGTCCAAGTGATAATTTTGCCTCTTAGAATTGAATTTAGAAACATATGAATGGTTAAGGCAAGTATTTGAATATTCACATAGTTACTCAAAATATAGATGAAAACAATATTGATGTATTTGAGTAACAAAATGACTGCTAAGATTCATGGATGACGAAGTACAAATTCATTAGTCCAAATGACTAGAGTTCCAAAATATCATCCTAGTAAGTTATTCCATTAATGGTTAATGCATTAAGATTCAATGCACTAATGATCCCCAAAAAAAAAAACTTGGCCAGAATTTATGCAGTAGGTATAACACTCACATATTTTATAGGAGATAGGCTCGAAACTCAAAGATGATCAACTTGTTAGACAATAAAGAATTAGGAGTTCAAGCAACACATTAAATACCAAAGATTAATATGTGAATGATAGGGAAAATTCTACCAAACAAATTTGAAGCTTATCCAACAATTTCACTTTCAGTAACTTGAGTTATTCCCGAGAACTTGAGTTAGAATTCATAACTTGAGTTATGTTAACACAAATTTCAGATTTTCAAAAGAAGTTCTCTTTTAAGTAACTTGAGTTACAATTCATAACTTGAGTTATGTTAAAACAAATTTCAGAGTTAGAAGAAATTCTCTTTTAAGTAACTTGAGTTACAATTCATAACTTGAGTTATGTTAACAAAATTTCATATCCGAGAGCATTTGGCATTTTCGTAACTCGAGTTATTCTCTATAACTCGAGTTATATCGAAACGCATATCGAGTTTTCGATGAGCACACATAACTCGAGTTATGCTTCGATAACTTGAGTTATATCAGTTGGTTAAAATCTGATATCGCGAAGAGCTTTTGAAATAGACAAGTACAGTTTATAACTTGAGTTACTAAGTGGTAACTTGAGTTATCACATTTGCAAAAATTGATTTTGTTTAAAATCATAACTTGAGTTGTAATTACTAACTTGAGTTACAATCTTTGAATTTTCTAAGTCCTGTAACTTGAGTTATATTCAATAACTTGACTTTGACTTTGACAACAAAATTTCTTATTGAAATTGAATAAGTTTAAAAAAAAAACTTTTAACTTAACCAAAGACAAACCAAAAATGAATTCCATACAATCATAGTATGAGGCAAGAATTAGATATCACCGTAATTCCTTTTGTCCTCATAGAAGCTTGCTAGTTGAGATAGATTGATGTAGATAACTCCTTTTCCGACCTTCACCATCAACATCATGCATAGCTTCTTTAGATTCTCAAGACTTGAATCATTTCCCTATGTTGCATTCTTGAGAAGCTTTCTTTGATCCTACAAAGACATATGAACCTTTTTCTCCCGTGGTATCCAACCTTACTTGGATCCAATCATTGTTAGCTTGTAGGAACCAAAATTCACATGCTCTTATGGATATAATTATTTCAGAACAATTGAGCACAATGAATTAAACATGACTTTATGCACAAAACAAATACTTTCTTTTCAAATCATCATGTATGCATAAAGAGTTAAACCTATTGAACATTGCAATCTCTTTCAAAAATAGATCGGGATGTGAGAACCTAATTTTAAAAAAATAGCTTGCAATGCTCATTCCTAAGGCTACAAGATATAAAACCTCAATGAAAATTTCAGATGATAGCATAAGAGGTTTTACCATTTCATACCTTATCCTTAGGTACTAGGAGGATTGACTTTGCTTACCCATTGGTTCTTCATATGTTTTCTCAGGGGTATTGGCAAAGCTCTCTCGAAGGATGTAGACTTCAATAGTCTTCGGTTTGATACTTGAGAGATTTTCCTCTTCATGTTATCCTCAAGATAGTTAAACGGTATTCTATGGTAATTTGTTCTTGAGGTGGAACATACTCCTCTTGCTTCTATCCATTGCTTCTTTTGATTTGACCTTTTAGTTCCAAAGCAATGGATGCCCTACGAGAGTTCTCTTGCTTGATATAGATGCTATGATCTTCTTCATTGGTGCATGAGAAACTCTTGGCTTCTTCTTCATCTTCTTTGTACCTTGATGTCCATTGATATTCAAATCATCCTGAACACATAATACACTAGATGGACATTTTGGTACCCACTTATACTTGGGTCCTTGATTCGTTAGTATTGGACCTTGCTTGTCCTTTAGGAACCCAAACAAATTTATTTCTCACATTAGAATTTCTCCTAATATAACATGCATGAGAAATATGACCGATTTTCCACAATAATTGCAAATAATAGAATGATGCTTATTATGAACAATTTTGCAAGAATTGTGCTAGTTGAGTGGATGTAAAGTCAAATGACCCATATTTGTATATTCTTCCTTTTCATATGATTTTCCAAAGATGATTGAAAACATTTTTGTTTTTCAAAACAAAATCAATGAATTGGTTGAAAAACAATTTTATTCAAACTTTCAAAATCATTTTTCTTAACTACACAAGAAGAATTGGAGTTGTTTACCATATGTGCATCTTGAGCTCCAGATGATGATTTATCATAATCGTGCATGATGAGCTCTTCCTGGGAATCCTCTTCTCTTGACCTTTCATGTTGACTGGATATGGAAGTATTCAATGATTTCTCCTTCTTCATCTCAACTTGTTCATCATTCGTAGATGTACAACTTAATAGTTTCAAATGAACTTGTCAACACTATCAACTTCAACATATTTGTTAGAAGTGTATATAGAATCAAGAGTATCCCAAATTTCTTTAGCACTAGAGCAACATTTAATTTTCTCAAAATCATTTTCGGTTAAAGCACTATATAGGATTTTCATTGCTCTAATGTTCAACGACAACATTTTCTTTTCTTTTTCTGTCCAATCTTTTCTTGGTTTTAAATCAAATACATTTATAAAAACATTCCACATATAAAAATCAGTTGCTTTGATAAAACTAGCCATTCTAGCTTTCCAAAACAAAAAATCAATATCTTTGAAAAATGGTGGAACGGTATAATCAAAACCTTCAGAAAACAACAAACCCAAAATCAGCCATTAAAACTCTTGAGACGGTTAAGTCCTTTAAACAAGAGCCTAGCTCTGATACCAAATGAAAGACCTGGCTATAACCCAAGAGGGGGGTGAATTGGTTGTTTGATAAAACTTTAGGAACTTTGAAAATCTTTTCACAACTTACTAAAAACAGTTTGAATGACAATAATAATTGATAAAGCAATACTCGTCATTCAAACATTATGAACATTTGGATATATATATGTTGGAAATGTAAGAGATAAGGGAAGAGAATATGCAAACATGATTTATACTTGGTTCGGCCCAATCCTTGACCTACGTCCAGTCCCCAAGCTCACTTGAGATTTTCAATCCACTATCCCAACTTGTTTAACACTTTGGGCACAAGAGAAGCCTTTACAATCCCACAAGTTCACCTCCACTTGTTACAAGTCAAGATACACCCAATCGATTACACACTTTGTAAGCCAAATCCTCTCACTAGATACTCCCCTTACAAGTTGTAAGGATACAATAACCCACTCAAGATCACCCAATCTTGAGTAACTCTTAGATAAAATGATTACAATAAATCTTCTCTCTTAGAGTGAATGAATAAACACTGAAGTACAATATAAATCATTTCACTCTCTATGATAACTATATAAGCATTGAGAACAGAGAGTGTATGAGATAAATGTTTGATTCAGAATGTTGGCATTTCGACAAGTGTAAGCTCTTCATCATCATTGTCTCCATTTTGAATGGTTCTCCTTTTATAGTCAATGAAGAACATTGAGCAATTCTTCCAAATTTGAATATGACCGTTGGAATATATGACCGTTGGAACTATTCACCATTGGAGAAATATTACCGTTGAAGCTTTCAAGTAAGCATTTGCTCAAGTTTTTTGTAATCTATTGAAGAACATTCATGACTATAATTCATTTCTTCAAGTTCATTAACAATCTTCTTTCCATTAAACATTAAACTTCATCTTCATACTAGTAATGAGTTTGATTTATCAAGTTTGATGTAATCTCAAATTTAATCACAAACTCAAAATGATATTGTGATGTTAAGAAGTAGTATAAGTTCTTTTAATCTATGGTAACTCGAATGTTCTTGAAGAAAATCCACAATCTCGTTTTAAAGCGTGATTTTCGATTGAATTCTAACTCGAGTTATCCCATGTAACTCGAGTTGTTTTAAATGCAAATTTTTGTCAATTCTCGAGTTGCCAAAGTTTCAATTCTCTTCTCTTAATACTCATGCGAGTAACTCGAGTTACCCTTCATAACTCGAGTTGCCGTTCTCCAATTACTTTATGTCTTCTTGAATAACTCGAGTTGGTGGTCATGACTCGAAGTTCCAATTCCTGCATTCTGAATTCTTTCTATCGAGGTTGACTCGAGTTGCCATGCCTTGACTCGAGTTAAATCGTTCATCTGATAGTTGGCATTGATCCTCAATCCGAGCTTTTGATTAACTGAAACTTGCTCATGAAGATTATTAATAACATTGAAGAGTATAACAAGTAGTAATCAATTGATAGCAACAAGTTCAGAATTCTCGAGACGTTGTGAACAATGCTCGCTACTTTGTTGATTCGAGTTGTAATCTCTTCTCAATATTCATTCTTCTCTTGTTTGCCTCTATGATTGTTGTTGAATCAAGTTTCCAGTCCTAATCTTGAGTTATCCAAGCCGACTTAACAACTCAATCCAAACTCATTGTATGTTGAGCTCTTTTGAACAACCTTGGACTGACTAAACCTTTTGAAGGCCATATCTCCTTGGTATCAACTCTGTTTTGGTCCGTTCAAATATTGATGGAAATCATTTTGAGTCTACTTATGCCACCGATATCTGATTTACGGTTTGAGAGATATCATCAAAATACCGACCTCCACCGAAAACGTGAAACAAAGTAGAACAGAGGTGCTAAAATCACTTGGTAACTCGAGTTACTAAGTGTAACTCGAGTTACTCTTGTCCGTAAATGCCGAGAGCACATTTTAACTCAAGTTACTCATACATAACTCGAGTTAACCCATTCCGAAGAGGGAAAACACTGTAGCAACTTTATTAACTCGAGTTGTGAGTTCATAACTCGAGTTATATCATCCTAGAAGCTCCCTTTTGCTTATTTTAACTCCGATTTGAGTCATTCCAACTTCCATTCGATCATGGAGACTTCTAGGATCAATTTTAGAACTTGGATAATGATATCTTCATTCCATTCAGCAAGTTCTTCCTTCTTCCATCTCCCATCTTGATCATTCTTCATCATTTAACTTGGGCTCATCATTTTTCTTCTTCAACTTGACATTTTCTCGGAAGTTCTTCTTGTTGTGAGCTCTTATCTCCTTCTTGATTGTTACCCTTAACTCAACTCATTCTTTCTTCTCTTCTCTTGATCATTATCCTCTATTCAATTTAGACTAATCTACAATAAATATAGTAGTTAGTCAAGTAGGAGATAAATATATCTATACAAGCTTTTTGCTCTTAATAATGGCATCTATATAAGACATCATCAAAACTAATCATATCTAACAGCATGTAAATCATCACAACACGTACAACTGGCACATAAGTATTTCCAAGGATTTTATATACAATTAAATCAAAAGTATTTGACTATTTGTTATAATTTAAACCAATATAAAATGTTAAAATAAGTAAAATATGTTTTTATTTATAAAGACGCTAATGAGTAAGTCTTATTTTTCTATTTATAAATGGCCAAAAAGGGGACAAATGTCACTAACAAGTCTGTTCATTGAGATAGTAAATGGTCTCTCGAAGAGGAGAGCATAAGTTTAAATCTTAGGAAACACACTCGTTGATAGAGACAAAAGCCTTTATGCTCTAAGCATCGAATGTGGAAGCCCTTAGTCAAATAATAATAAAAAAGGGGGGACGAATGTCACAAAATAGGTGGCGGCTAGATCAGCTTATGATGAAGTTGCATTGAGATTCCAAGGTAGTAGAGCAAAGCAAATTCTTAGAAAATGACAAAGTAGTCATCGTCTTTTTAAAATTGACCGGATTTGACTATTTGGAATACTCTCGCTGCTTCAGAGCTCCAATGACTTCCAACAAAGAAGAATGCATTAAAATGCTTAACAATGCATATCAATAGTTCTTGTGGGCTACGACCTTGGCCCAAGACTTCAAATTTCCCTCTAGTCGTGCACCTCAAATGCACCAACCTCACTAGTACCCATTCCCCCTAAACTTCTCTTCAACCCACTTGCCTATTTCCCCCGAATTCTCACCACCTCAAACCTAAAACCCGAAATCCCTAAGTTTCCTCACCTACGTAACTTCGACCCTCAATCTTCCTACCACGAAAACCCTAACTCCAACCCGAACCTCCAGCAATGGCACGCACCAAACGAGTCTATCATAAATCCAATACTGACCTTAAGGCTAGCCCAAGCTTCACAACCCGGGAGGCGGAGACGCGCTTCAATGCCCTTAAGATTGACAAAACTCTATGCTAGAGCACAACTTCGACACTGAACTGATCGAGCAGAATGCCTACCACGACTACGTCATAAAGGTCATCCGTGATACCGACAGAGATTTGCCGTAATCTCCCAAAATAACCAGATTAGAAAAGGATTTGCGTGATAATGTAACCTCGGGTCGCTTTCCCAACGAATTCGCAGCCGCTTAATTTGAACAAAGAATAAAAACAAAAAACAAGAAAAATCGGGGTTTTTGATTCAAGAGATTGAAAACGGAAATATGCGTAAACAAAACGAAATAACACAAATGATTAAACAAAAAGGGATTAAAGGATCAACCCACGATTTCGATTCACCCACTACCCTTCCTCGAACGAAATGATTTATAACCGAACTCGTAATCGACTCTAGACAAACCGAAATCTCGCATTTGTCTCGAAATTCCTCAACCGAACAATCGTTCAAAATTTGTTCGAATCAAGGCGCACCTCTATACGATCGCACAGAATTACTTTAACCCAGTCCGAACTTCGTCCTTGGGAAATATCGATTTGGGTTTTTAATCAAAAACCCAATCCGAACCAAAATCAAATCTGATTAAGGGATACAGAAACGAGTTAGACGGTTACCGATTAGGCGCGAATCCTCCGGATAGTGGATGGAACCCTCATCATGGATCAATCTCAGAAATTCAGCCGAACATAATTAAGAAAGATGAAAAAAAAATGATGAAGAACACGAAGAACAAGAAGAACATTGCAGAGAATTTGAAAACTACTATTTTGATCCTCTCAATTCTAAAAACGTGAATGAAAATGTGTTTGTGGCTGCTGCCTCACTTAACCTAAAATGGCAAAATGAAATGGGGCTCCAATCCACAAGTCGCCCGAACGAAAATAAAATAAAATGGGCTTTAATTACAAAATTCGAGCCCAAAAAATACATATGACTTCGGCTCCAAAATCAACCGCTCTTCTTGTCCGAATTTGCTCTTCATGTCTTCATAACAATTGTAGCTCTCTGAATTATCTGAAATATGAGACAAAAATGAGGCAAATCCGATGTCTGGTTCAAGAGTTATGGTAAAAATGGTGAAGGAATGTAAAACTGGAATTTATTATTAAATAATGGCTAAAATATAATAAAAGGCCTAAGGCCCAAATAAGTATAAAAGCCATTATTTATTAGCTAAAGAGTCCTAAATTATAAATCAAGAGACAAAAAGTAGTGTATGAAATATTCAATTATCAAATTCCTCCACACTTATCTTTTTGCACTCCTGAGCAAAATTCAAAGAAAAAGACCTAAAGGAGAAACTCTTCTTTTCTAACAATTGCTAACAATGCAAAAATTGAACAAGGGACACAAAGCTCCAAAAGATCAATCAATCAAGACCACAACCCCTTCATCTCAAATTACAATTCATGGTAATCTCAATCAATGATGCTAATCACATAAGATGGTCTCTCAAATGATGCGCTCAATCAATCAATCAATCAATCAATCTCTCAAGTGTTTAAGGTAAATAAGTGTATCGCTCAAATTCTACTCAAGAAATTTGCTCTACCATAAGCTTGCTCAATTTCTACGTCTCCACTACTCATAACACATGCATGCACAAATCAAGAGAGCTTGTTATGAAAGGTTGTAATGGGGTTAGGGTGAAGGTAGGTAATAATATGGAATGAGAGGTTAAGCACCAAAGAAATTAAAAAGAGAACTAACTAACACAATCATTTTCTATGTAATATTTAACTTGTATATCTCCTTTCTTTCTATGTATTTTCTTTCTATGTTTCTTCTCTTTTTTTCTTTTTCTTTTTTTTTCTGCTTTTCTTTTTTTTTTTTCCTTTCTTTCTTTCAATTTTTTTTTTTGAAGAAAAATGAAACTATACTATATACATAATCACAATGACAAAAGCAAACATCCCCCCACACTTAAACTATTGCACTCCCGAGCAACCCCCACACTTAAACACAAAACCAAGGTGAAACCAATGCTCAATAAATTTTCAAGGTGCGGAATAAAATGATTTTACGCTTTGGCTTGTAATGTGGCTTAGAAAAGAATGAGTCAAAAAGGCACTAAGGGCTAGCAAAGGGATCATAACGCAAGGGAAAGGCTATTTGGCCAAAGTAGGGAAAATAAAAGAAAGAAAACAAGCTTCCATCATACTTATGCACGTAAATGAAAAATGTAGTTTCAAAAAGAAAAGGAGCAAGTTCTAGAGAACACAAATCATGAGTAGATGCACACATGAAAGAAAGAATGGCAAAAGATGAATTCCATTCATGCAGCCCAAAACCTCACAAGGTCAATACCAACTTAGGCAATCAACAACATCAAATCAACTACCAAGACATGTAATCGAAGAGTCAAGAATGGCAGACCAAACAGAATGATCCATTAAAACCAAAATGTCCAAGTTCATAATATGTAGCAATCATAGAAAGAGAGACTGTATTTATTTCAAAAAGCAAAGTAGAAAAAAGAAAACAAATAGAAGAAAGAGGGAGAAAGAAAGAAGAATACTTCCCAAGGGGTTTATGGAGAATAAGTGGCATCAATGAGGAGAATCTCTCGCTTCCTCAGTCTGTCTGGGATCCCTCATGGAATGACTTGAGGCGATGCCCATTGACCTTAAAGGTTCGTCTGTGGGTGGATCACATAGCTCAACAAAGACCAAATGGAAAAATGTTAGTGATCTCAAAAGGCCCATCCCATTTAGATCGAAGCTTACCGGCATAAACTTCAAGCGAGAGTTAAACGTAAGAACTTTCTCGGTCCACGTAAAAAATTCTTTCCTCGAATATGCTTATCATGGAATGCCTTAGTCTTTTCCTTGTATAACCGCGAGCTTTCATAGGCATCCAATCTAAGCTCATCCAACTCTTGCAATTATAGCTTCCGCTCCATCCCAGACTTGGCCAAATCCATGTTACACTTCTTAATAGCCCAATAGGCTTGATGCTCCAACTCAACCGGGAGATGACATGCCTTACCAAAGACAAGCCGATAAGGAGACATCCCAATCGGAGTCTTGTAGGCGGTGCGATATGCCCACAAAGCATCTTCTAATCGCTTACTTCAATCTTTCCGGGTAGAGTTAATAGTCTTCTGAAGGATTTGCTTAATCTCTCTATTTGAGACTTCAGCTTGACCGTTGGTCCGAGGATGGTATCCGTGGAGACCTTGTGAAGCACTCCATACTTGCGTAACAAGGCACCCATGCTTCGGTTGCAAAAATGGGAGCCTTGGTCACCGATAATAGCTCTAGGAATGCCAAACCCGCAGAAAATGTTAGACCTAACAAAATCCACCACCACACAAGAATCATTAGTCCGGGTGGCTTTCGCCTCAACCCATTTCGAGACATAATCAACAACCAAAGAGATGTAAGTATAACCATATGAAGCAGAAATGGACCCATAAAATCAATACCCCAAACATCAAAGATCTCACAAAACAATATAGGGTGCTGGGGCATCTCATGCCTACGGGAAATATTCCTTGCTCTCTGACAGTTATCACATGACTTACAAAACAAATGGGAGTCATGAAACAAGGAAGGCCAAAATAATCCACTGTCTAACACTTTCCTAGCAGTTCTTTGGGGTCCAAAGTGACCACCACGAGCGAAGCATGAGCAAAATGCAATATAGAGTGAAACTCATGATCGCACACATCTCCTAATTATTTGGTCACTACAAAATTTCCACGATAAGGGTCATCCCAAACATAATATTTAGACTCACTCTTTAATTTAAGGGTTTGGGCCCTAGTGGAATCTATAGGAAAAACACCAAATACCAAGTAGTTAACCAGACGATACCATGGAAGCTTACCTTGCACAGAAGCCGCTCATCGTGAAATCATCCCGAATAGAAGAGGGGTGAGAGGGAGAATGAGTGATGCGACTCAAGTGATCGGCTACCCAGCTTTGTGCTCCACTGCCTCGAATCTCAACATCGAACTCTTGGAGCAATAACATCCATCGGATGAGTCGTGGCTTAAGCATCTGTCTTTTCAAAAGAAACTTCAAAGCATGGTCGAGAAAACAATTACTCTACTTGCTAGCAGATATGACCTAAACTTATCAAAAGCAAATACAATAGCCGACAACTCTTTCTCGAGTGGTGTAATTAGATCAAGGGCAGATCCAAAGTCTTGGAGGCATATGCAATCACATGAGATGCTCTATCAACTCACGTGCCAAGATAGCACCAACCGCATAGTTGGAAGCATCACACATCAACTCAAAGGGGAGGCACCAATCGTGGGCTTGGATCATCAATGTTAGTTAGGCAACGCTTCAAATGATCGAAGGCCGCCTTGCAAGCATCATCAAATACAAAGTCGTGTCCTTATGCGAAAGGTTGGACAAGGTCGTAGTCTTGCTTGAAATCCCGAATGAAACGCCGATAGAAACCTGCATGACCAAGAAAAGAACGAACTTCCCGCACGTATGCGGGGTAAGGCAAAGCAATTACATCTATCTTAGCAGGTCTACCTCAATCCCTTTCCTAGACACTATGTGTCCCAAGACTATACCCGACTCAACCATAAAGTGACACTTCTCATAATTCAACACAAGATTAGACTCAATACACTTTTGTAAAACTCTAGACAAATTAGCTAAGCATGCATCAAAATCAGACCCATATACAGTGAAGTCATCCATAAAAACCTCCACGCAATCCTCTAGAAACTCAGAGAAAATGCTTACCATACAACGCCGAAAGGTGCCCTGTGCGTTGCAAAGGCCAAAAGGGCATCCTTCGGTAGGCATATGCTCCAAAGGGGCATGTGAAGGTCGTCTTCTCCGATCCTCGGACCAATATGGATCCGGAAGTATCCGGAGTAGCCATCCAAGAAGCAGAATGGACTTGCCACCCAATCGCTCTAACATCTCGATCAATGAAAGGTAGAGGGTAATGATCCTTTCGAGTGGCTTGGTTGAGTCTCCTATAGTCAATGCAAACTCTCCAACTATTCTGAACTCGAGTAGGAATGAGCTCATTCTTCTGATTGGCTACCACAAACACTCGGATTTCTTAGGAACCACCCGGACCGGGCTAACCCACCGGCTATCGAAATGGGATAGATGATACCAGCTTGTAGAAGCTTAGCGACCTCCTTCTTCACCACATCAAGGATAAGAGGATTAAGGCGTCTCTAGGGTTGCCTCACCGGCTTAGAGTCCTCTTCCAATAGAATTCGATGCATACACATGGAAGGGCTAATGCCAACGATGTCAGCTAATGTCCACCCAATGGCTTTCTTGTTCGCCCTCAATAAGCTTAGTAGCTTCTCTTCTTGGTCGGGAAGAAGATTATTTGCCACAATGATCGGCAACTGTTCATCCACCTCCGTAAATGCATACTTCGGGTGATCTCGAAGGGATTTCAACTCAAGCTTGGGTGGTTGCTCAGTGGAGGGAAGAAGCTTGGGTGGTTGTTGCAACAACTCTGATGTCATCACACTGGAAGTGCCTGAAACCACATTCAAAGAAACAGAAGGACTATGTCTATACAGCTCAATGTTAACATCAGAATCAAGCTCATCAAAATCGAGTTAAGCTCATCAAAATCAATCAAGATGCACACTAGGATCGGGTGAAGCTCAAACTCGAATCAATATCGAATCCACATGTAATGTAGAATCACCAAGCAAGTCGAATCACCAAATAATGCAAAGATTAAGCAAATCGGTGCAAACAGCACCATTCATTATCAAGACATGCACAAATGGGAGAATCACTCGAGATGCAAAATCGGATAATCAAGACACCAATCAAAGAATAACATCATCCACAATCATCAATCACATCAATGCAGAAAATAGAATGTTCTTCCCTAGGATGTTTCATGGCATCAAAGATATTGAAATTCACAAGATATATCACCAAACTCCATGGAAAGAGTACCGAATGCACATCTATCTTAGTCCTAGTGTTTTTCATGAAAGGCCTCCCTAGAATGATAGGTGATCTACTATTGGGAGACTCATCCTCCATATCTAAAATGTAAAAATCAGCAGGAATATCAATTCATTAACCTTGACTAATACATCCTCAACTAAACCGAAGGATGAACATTACTCCTATTAGCTAGCCGAACAACAACACCAAGTAGGACGTAAAGGACCAAGACCAAGAGATTTATAAATAGATGCGAGGCATGACATTAATAGAAGCACCTAAATCTAGCATGCAATCATCAAATCTATAGTTACCAAAATAGCAAGGGATAGAAAACGTCCCTGGATCCTTGCACTTGCGAGGCATTGTAGGCGGATGAGTCGCCGATACATTCGTTCAAACTCACTCATTCACTCCCCTTCAGTCGCCTCTTATTGGTGCACAACTCCTTCAGAAACTTGGCATATTTAGGAATTTGTTTGACCGCATCTAAGAGAGGAATGTTAATCTCTACTCTCCTGAATGTCTCATGTATATCCTTCTCTTGTGCTTTTTCTGCCAACTTCTTGGGTTGAACTGCTCTTCTAAGGGAAAGGAAGAGGAATGGGGATGTCTTCCTCTTCACCTTGCCGGACCGCTTTTTTTATTTTTAGAGTCAATCTTCACATTTTCGACTCTCTTTCGATGTGGAAGTCACATCTCGCAAATGGTTTAGGTTCCTCCAATTGCTTGCCGAACGAAGGGAGATAGCACTCACATTCCCCTTAGGATTAGGAATTGTTTGTGAAGGAAGAGTGTTGGATCCCGAGGTTGAAGCGGTTCAATGAAGTTGCCAACTACCCAACTGTGTTTGCAAACTCGAATGGAAGTGTCGGTTCTTGTCGTTGGAACCGCATATTGGCCGTGATAAATTGCTTCATCATATCTTCAAGTGAGGAACCACCACTACCACTATTACTAGCCTGCTGTTATGCCACCTGTGGAGGTGCACATATGGCTGGTCGAGGAGGTGGTGCTAGCAAAGGCAAATTCTGTGGTCTGTACTGTCTCTGTTGGTAATTCCCAAAATTCTGCTGATATTGGTTACTCGGTTCGATTCTCGGTTCCAACGAAAATCGGGGTGATTTCTCCAACCAGGATTGTAGGTATTAGAGAAGGCATTATTCTCGTTGGTATTGTGGCTTTCCCGGAAAAACACTCACCGAAGCTACCGACCGGTCTTGATAAGTAGGATCATGCAAGGTAGGGCAAGAGTCGATAGAATGGTAAGGGTCGAACGTAACCCACATGAGTACCCAACTGAGGAGGAGAAGATTGTACTTGTCTCGTGTCACACGCTTGCCGCCTCACCGGAGAGGTCAGATCATCAAGTCTATTCTCTAATCTCTGAGAATCGTACTGGACTGGAGGTGTTTGAACATGGTAAACAAGAGTACTATTGGCCCTGGTGCCAAATTGCTGAGAGTTGGCTGCCATCTCGGATATCAAGTCTCGGGCATCTTCAGGTGTCTTGTTACGTAGAGCCCCACCACTAGAAGCATCCACAAAACGTTTGTCTACCGGGAGCGCACCATCATAGAAATGGGTAATCAAGTCTTTCTCGAGATCTCGGTGGTGTGGACGCTTGCACACAACCTTTTGAACCTCTCCCAAGACTACTCATACAAAGTCTCCCCATTGACTTGCTTAATGTTGGCAATTTCCTTCTTGATCGCAGTCGCTCTTGAAGAAGGGAAATATTTCTCCATAAATAACCTCTGAACCTCAGCCCAGATCCCAATAGATAAAGGCTGAAGGTACAACAACCAGTCTTTGGCTCCACCTTCCAATGAGAAAGGAAAAGCTCTCAGCTTGATTTGATCTTCATCAATGGCATGCGGTTTCATTGTGCTGCATACTAGATGGAACTCCTTCAAATGCTTAATGGCACACTCACCGCAAGACCATGAAACTTAGGTAGCAAGTGTATTAGACCAGATTTAAGCTCAAAGTTAGCGAAGGGCGGGATATTGGATGCACAAAGGTTGATAATTAACATCAGGTTTATTCAATTCCTTTAAAGTAGGACGATTTTCCTGTTCTTCTGCCATAATATCTGAGTTAGGAAAATTGCTACTAGAATCAGTGAAAACAACAAGACTATCGAAGTACTTTCGAAACACAATCGAGAGATCATCAACGGTATGGACACAATCGGAATGGCCACAATCGGACTCAAGTGCAATGTCCAATTCGGTATTAATCTCACGACTTAGCCTAACAACTCTTCTAGCGGAAGAATTGTCCTTTCTATTTCGGATCAAATGGCAACAAGTCTTCTGGATTGATAGTGCTCCTAGTACTCATGCAAAGATAGTCACAAGGCGGGAATCTGCAGAAAATCAGAATTACGAAAATGCCACCAGTCAATCGAAATTACGAAAATGCCACTAAAAGTGGTATAAAGTAGAAAAACACTAGAACACACAAAAGCAAACACAAAAACAAAAACCTATGGAAGAAATTGACCTAAACAAGTCCAGAAACACTATCAAATGATTTTTAAAATTTTTGGGACTTGGACAAAGGCAACTCCTAGACCGTTGGGGAACCCAAAAATGGAATAAAAAAACTTCAAAAATTGAAAAAGTGGTCTAAACGATGGAATTTGGCTTATATCTCAAGACCACGGCGCTTTAGCGCTGTGTCCTATGCTAAATAACATTTTCCTTCACTCACCAAAAATCAGCCCAATAGGAGTAAGTCAAACAATTGCTAAAATACCCGATATATCCTACCGAGACCAAAAAATGGTAAAAATAGGGTCTAAACGATGGAATTTGGCCAAAATAGGTGAGACCTCACTTCCCGTTAGGGAAGTGAGTCTTGCTCGAATGCCCAATTCCTTGTGAATAAGACCCGGGTCGAGTGATCTCGAGTCGAAAAATTTCGTCGGCCACCCGAACCACCTAAAGTACCAAAAACGAAGCTATTTACACTACGTTACTAATCACACCGATGTAAATTCCCGGCAGCGGTGCCATATTTTGACAGAGATTTGCCGTAATCTCCCAAAATAACCAGATTAGAAAAGGATTTGCGGTATAATGTAACCTGGGTCGTTTCCCAACGACCGTAGTCGGTTTAATTTGAACAACAATAAAACAAACAAAAAATCGGGGTTTTTGATTCAAAGAGATTGAAAACGGAAATATGCAGAAACAAAATGAAATAACACATTAAACAAAAACAGGGATTAAAGGATCAACCCACGATTTCGGATTCACCCACTACCCTTCCTCGAACGAAAGTTTTATAACCGAACTCGTAATCGACTCTAGACAAACCGAAATCTCTCGCATTTGTCTCGAAATTCCCTCAACCGAACAATCGTTCAGAATTTGTTCGAATCGGTGGCACACCTTTGTACGATTGCAAAGAATTACTTTAACCCAGTCCGAACTTCGTCCTTGGGAAATATCGATTTGGGTTTTTAATCAAAAACCCAATCAGAACCAAAAATCAAATCGATTAAGGGATACGAAACGAGTTAGACGGTTACCGATTAGGTGCGAATCCTCGGATAGTGGATGGAACCCTCATCGTGGATCAATCTCAGAAATTCAGCCGAACATAATTAAGAAAGACGAAAAAAACGATGAAGAACGCGAAGAACACGAAGAACATTGCGGAGAATTTGAAAACTACTATTTTGATCCTCTCAATTCTAAAAACGTGAATGAGAATGTGTTTGTGGCTGCTGCCTCACTTAACCTAAAATGGCAAAATGAAATGGGGCTCCAATCCACAAGTCGACCCGGAACGAAAATAAAATAAAATGGGCTTTAATTACAAAATTCGAGCCCAAAAATACATATGACTTCGGCTCCAAAATCAACCGCTCTCTTGTCCGAATTTGCTCTTCATGTCTTCATAACAATTGTAGCTCTCTGAATTATCTGAAATATGAGATAAAAATGAGGCAAATCCGATGTCTGGTTCAAGAGTTATGGTAAAAATGGTGAAGCAATGTAAAACTGGAATTTATTTTTAAATAATGGCTAAAATATAATAAAAGGCCCAAGGCCCAAATAAGTATAAAAGCCATTATTTATTAGCTAAAGAGTCCTAAATTATAAATCAAGAGACAAAAAGTAGTGTATGAAATATTCAATTATCAACTGCAGCTGGGAAAAATTCTACCTACACCCGGCCATGGTGGTCATCCCCCTTATCCTAGAGTTCTGTGCAAACTACTCGGGGGCTCGCCTTATTTCATCCATGTCTGAGGGGAGAACGTGCCCTGTGCCACTTAGTACATCCGAAAGGTTTATGGGTTGAACCCAACTGACAATGACTACCAACCTTTACTTCAACAGGGAGACAACCCTGATACCCGCGCCCGAGCAATTAAGCGGCTATGCATCCCAAGCTCAACGTGGCATGCCACCAAGGAAAGGTCCTACAATTTTCTGGGCAGCAGCCTTCGTGATAATGCCCGTGTTTGGTTACACTTCATCCGCACCCTCTTACTGCCCACGCTCTACACCCAGACAATCTCTCATGATCAGGCATTCCTGGTGTACTGCATCCTGGAGGGCCAATCAATCAACGTTGACGCCCTCCTCTATCACAATCTTTGCACCACCCTAACTTCAACATCAAGCAACCTCTGGTTCTCGGCCCATATTACTGAGCTTTGCCGAGCAGTCGGCGTCCTCTATGATACCACTGAAGAACAACTCCGCCCCTCCAACCTACTCTCCCTAGCCGCAGTACAATGCATGTCGGGGCAGAAACCCAAACGTCGAGCTCCCTCTGACCTTCCAACCAACTCTGGCACCCATCCCTCAACAGCACCTCCCCCGGCCACTGAAACCAAGGGTTTGACTACGTAGGTCTCAACATTGCATTGCTTCGTTGCTACATTCCTTCTCTAGCTCCAGATGCTCTAGCAATACATTGCCAACTGTAATCGCTGCATTGTGGCCAACCTTATGTCCCACATTCGACGGTTCACCCCGTTATCGCCATTCCCTGACACCATCTTCGACATGGTTGGGCCACCCGAGGCACCACTCCTTAGGCCCCCTTGGGGTCCCACAAGCATCGGCACAACAAGAACCTATAAGAGACACCCCCGGTGGATACTGCACTGAGACTTCTAGAAAGGTGGACGACTTTGCCTCTACTAGCACTGTCCGTATGACATGGCGTGAACCGCCCGCGTTCGTCGTTAGGGCCACCCTGCTTTGGTATACTTTTTTTCTTACCTCATTTTTTCCTTTTCCCACTTTTACTCTTGTTCCCAAATCCCTTGCTGACAAACATCTAGGGCTAAAAAAACAAAAAAAACCAACAACCACCACTAGCTCTTGTTTCACTTTGTCTGCCTTTCCACCATCCTACGTTGTCCTCTACAACCACCCTCTCCCACCATCCTCCCACTCCACTTGTTGTATGCAATGGAGGCATTGCAGTATTTAAGTGTGGGGGAGGGCTTTGTGCTTGTATGTGTGAACTTCTAAACTTTGAAATGTCTAGGCTAGCTTGCTGCAATTTCTGGCAAAACAAAAATTTTGAACGATTAAAACTGGTAAGTCGAGTATGGACTGACACCTATAGTAGTAGAGAAACTATCTACATAGCCTAGTTGAATAAAATTCTCTTAAAGGAAATAATCGTGTAGGCTTGAGAGACTGACAGTACTGGAATAAATCAATGTAGGGCAAAGTGACAGTGAGGAAGAGTAGAGTTATGCCACATGGAAGGCAATTTTAAGCCTAATTTTCATAATTCTGTGAGCATGCCTGTTAGTATTAAGAACTTTCTTTGATTTCTCTTGTTTTGGTATCCTAAGTCTAAATCAAGCTGCATAAGACAAAGGCATTCAATTTTCACCCACTGATTCCATACACAGGCCACTATTATCATACTCCCATTGTCACCTCCTTCGAGCTACACACATAATGCTATAGTAGATACCAAACAAGCAGCTAAGGAAAAGATGTCATTACAAACGCTATAGCATATCACCCATAGTACCAAAATCACAACAAGTTGATCCAAAAGAAAAACTTGTGTGTGTGTATTTTGTTGGTAGAATAAAGCAATAGGGCATATTAAGACGCAGCATCATGACTATGTGTTGCAAAAACCTATCTGGTACCATGCTATAACATGTTTCATCTTCAGCAAGCCACCCATACACTGCCACTACACGCATTACAACATGAAAAATCCTTTTGATGCAGTTAAGTTAAGCTATTGGAAAGCAGCCCGAGAAATTTTACAAAACTATAGAACTTCTAGGCTAGTACGGTGTTGGTCGATTTCATTGATGGTAAGTGAACCAGTCGAACAAGTAATAAAGAGTAAGTAGAGTATCGATCCACAAAGACTGGGATACCAAATGGTAACATCGAATTTGCAGACTAGTTGTGTTTGAAAAGAAAATAAATTTGATTGGTTCGAGGGTTTTGATAGCTATACTAATAAACAGGAAAATAAATAAGTGATCGTAGTCGTAAGAAGATATCAGTACGAAGATAGACTGAACAAGGAATCCTTTCTAAGCGTATCATTCCCCCAGCTGCCTATACGCAATACTATAGCATTCATACTGTACAACTCTTGCCATTGCTATAGCATTAACACCCTAAGCAAAGTTATTGAGATAACCACACCACGCAAATCTACCGAAGCTCTCGCATCCGATACATACAATCCTATTCTTTACTTCTCCCATATGTCCATGGCAATTTTTCTAGTTGGACTATCAATACAAATCAAGGTGTATAGTCATGAGCGGTAGACCCATGTCTGAAGTCTACAATAATAGGTCAAGCCTTGCACTAGCTCGCCTAGCAATCACTGCTTCTCAGATGTTTAACCCCGACTATATCTCGGTGAGCCAAGGCCACTGATCTAGCCCTTAGCTCTTGCTAATCGACAAGAAATTAAATCACAGATAAGCAATTGAATATATTAAATTAAGAACTAGCAACTGGGTTCATTCTATACTTAGAAAATCATCCTCGTTCAGCCTTAGGAAATTAGTTCATGACTGAGGAGGGAATCACACAACAGAGTACTATAGAATAGCCCATGATAAAAGATTGACTGAATTAAAAAATATATATAAAGCTTGATGGAGGTTCTGACGGCGTGGAAGAAGCCCTGTCACGTCACAACTCCACGTCTTCTCCACTCTGTCTCACAGCAAGGAAGGATGCTGGGTTCTCTTGGAGTCCTCGTGCTTTGCAACTTCGCTCACTCTTGTTTCGAGTCTGGCTGTATAGGATTGGTCTTTAACTCTCGATGAATCGACCCTCTTTAGGGTTGGCTATTGTTCCCTTAAATAGTCTGGTCCTACTTGTATTGTACGTTCAATGATCTAGGCCTTTCCTAATCTGTTGAGGTCCAATTGTATCTTCTTTTCCAATCTCGGTAGATTGATTCTACTAATACTGTGGGATTCTTCAAATCTTTAGTTTCAATCCTTCGCATCTTCTATTTCAACACGTCAGCAATCTAACCATTATTCTCGCCATGCAATATATTTCCTAAAACAACCTTGACAAAAGATCAGGACATATGCCGCATAGTACTACGTCATTTACTCTGCTATAGCTTCAGGGATGCATTGTATTGCACTTCGGTAAAGCTGTCCTGATGTTATAGCATGGCATTAGCTATGTTATGCGATTTTCTCATAAAACCTCAAAATTTGTTCTTTCTTAGCACATGTTTAGGATATGAGTGTTTCTTATCCTTTAGTTCCCTATAGCATGAATTAGTGCCTTTTTGCTCGATTGACTGCAGTTAAGCTCATATTCACCATACAATTCAGTCATAAAATCAGGGAAAACATGGCATAATTAATGCTCATCACACAGTATGCAGAAATAAATACCCCCATGTGAGAGAGCAAAAATACATATCATCTAAGAGTCTCTTAATGCTCCCTTGCTAGAGCAATGCCCTGTATGCCGTTCACCAGTATTGGGTAATGGGTTTGTTTAGATGGATAAATCGAACTTAAGATAGTATAGGATACTTGGTTTCAAAGACAAGCACGTAGCTATAAGGTTATGTTTTACTCTAAAATTTTTATCTTTGTTTTGCCCAATAATGCAAAAAGCTAAGTGTGAGGGAGTTTAATGAGTAGTATTTATGTCATGTTTTCCCAATGTGTTTTGATTGTTGAATCTGAGCTTTATCATTTACTATATAATAGAATGTCTGATATGCACATAGCGAAATGGAGGACAGATCTTACAAATTGTTGCATTCATATCATTATCTTGCTTATGTGTATAAGAAAAGGACCACTTATGGTTTACTGTGAAAGCGCCTAACAAAGATGATATAATGTTATAGCATAGGGTATGCCCATAACTATGCTAGCAATACAATGCGAACTCGATGTTGTAGCATCGTAAATGATGTAGAATTATGTGCTAAGTTATTCTAACCTTTACTCGCAAGCTTTCAGGAAAATAAGACAGGTCACCTAGGAGCACGTGAAGAGGGTGATTAACTCAAGCCAAATCCAGAAGATGCAAAAAATTGAAAGAAAGATCTGAAGAATCCTGCGCTATTTAAGCAAGGATCAATCAACCAAATCTAAGATCTTAGACCTGACAGATTTGGAAGGCCCAACTCATTGGAGGTATGGCCAAGGAGACCTGACTATAAGAGGAAAGCACGACAAAATATAAAGAAGTCAAAGGTCGTGAGAGCCAAGCAGTCAACACAATTCACATCCGACTGAACTCACACCGAAGGAACGAAAGAGATGTCCGACTGAGAGCACAGTAGACCGGATCGAATTCTTCCTTGGAGCAAGACATATAAGATGTAGAAACGTCACGTGAGAGGACACCTCTTACGCTATCAACCTTTCGATGAGCTTCCATGTTTTCTTTGTTATTTCCCTTTTTATAATTCTACCATGAGCTATTCTCTACTATTCTGCTTTGTTTGTGCTTTATCGCCATTAACTAAATTCCCATTGGCTGAGTGAGGATAGATTTCTAAGCTATAGAATGAGTATAGTTTACTATTTTTATTTAAATAAATTTAGTTTGTTTAACAGTGTTTTAATTCATAGCCGATTAGCGGATGCTAATGGTTATCCCTATGGTCTTAGCTTACCGAATAAGAGTCAAGGTTAGACTTCTTTTGGACAGTGTTTATTGGGCGAGCCCGTGCATGGCTTGACCTAAACTATAAATGTCAGGAATGGATTTACCACTCATAACCAACACACCTAGAGCTAATCAAATAGATTGAACTGGACATTGTCATAGGAATATGGGAGAGTAAAGCAAGGAATGTATGTATAGGATTGCAGAAGCTTCTGTATAGGATAGGGGTAGGTTAACTGAATAACATTGTGAAAAGTGGTTATGTTGTAGCATTACGGACACTGTGCAGCATAATTGCTATAACAATGTGTTGTATGCAAATTGGGGGAATGACACAACTTAGGATGAAATCGGAGCTCAACCTACTTTTAAACTGATATATTCCATCAACTTCCGATTAGTCACATCATTAGAAATAGCCAAAACAACCAAACCAAATATAATTTTCACACCGCACACTTGTCACTTGAAACTAACATCATTCTCAGTGTTAACAATCTCTGTAGGATGATACTCTACTCATTCTTTATTACTTGTTTAACTGGTTCACTTGCCATAAGAGAATTCGACCTACACTTTCCTTTCAACAATTGGTGCTAGATAACACAGTAACTGAATCTCTCTGATTGTATAGTGTTGGTCGATTTCCTTGATGGCAAGTGAACCAGTCAAACAAGTAATAAAGAGTAAGTAGAGTATCGTCCCACAGAGATTGGATACCAAATGATGACACCGAATTGCAGACTAGTTGTGATTAACAAGAAAATAAATCTAATTTGTTTGAGAGTTTGGATAGCTATACTAATAAACAAAAAAATAACTAAATGATCATAGTCGTAAGAAGATATCATTAAGATGATAGACTGAACTCAGAATCCTTTCTAAGCACATCATTCCCCCAGCTGCCTATACGCAATGCTATAGCATTCATACTGTACAGCTCTCACAAATGCTACAGCACGAACACCTTATGCAAAGTTATCCAGTTAACCACACCACGCTAATCTACCGAAGCTCTCACGTTCGATACGTACAATCCTAGTCTGTACTTCTCCCATATGTCTATGGTGATTTTTCTAGTTGGATTATCAATACAAATCAAAGTGTATGGTTATGAGCGGTAGACCCATTCCTAAAGTCTACAATAATAGGTCAAGCCTTGCACTAACTCGCCTAGCAATCACTGCTTCTCAAATGTTTAAACTTGACTCCCTCTCAATAAGCTGAGGCCACTGATATAGTCCTTAGCTCTCGCTAATCGACAATAAATTAAATCACTGATAGGCAACTGAATATATTAAATTAAGAACTAGCAACTGGGTTCATTCTATACTTAGAAAATCATCCTCATTCAGCCTCAGGAAGTTAGTTCATGATTGATGAGGGAATCACAAAACAAAATACTACGTGAATAGCCCATGACAAAAGATTGATTTGGAATTAAAATAAAGAAATAGAAAGCTTGATGGAAGGAAGGATGCTGGGTTTTCTTGGAAGGATGTTGGGTTCTCTTGGAGTCCTCGTGCTTCTCAATTCTCTTACTCTTCTTTCGAGTCTGACCGTATAGGATTGGTCTTTGACTCTCGACAACTTCCGACCCTTTTTAAGGTTGGCTGCTGTTTCCTTAAATAGTCTGGTCTTACTTGTAGCGTATGTTCAAGGATCTGGGCCTTTCCTAATTTGTTGAGGTCCAATTGTATCTTTCTTTCCAATCTCGGTAGATTGATTCTGCTGATACTGTGGATTCTTCAAATCTTTAGTTTCGATCCTTTGCATATTCTATTCCAATATGTCAGCAATCTAACCGTTATTTTTGCCCTGCAATATATTTCCTGAAACAACCTTGACAAAAGACCAGGACATATTGCGCATAGCACTGCGTCATTTACTCTACTATAGCTTCAGGGATGCATTGTATTGCACTTCGGTAAAGCTATCCTGATGCTATAGCATTGCATCGGCTATGTTATTCGACTTTCTCATAAAACCTCAAAACTTGTTCTTTCTTAGCACATGTTTAGGATGTGAGTGGAATTTATCCTTAAGTTCCCTGTATCATGAATTAATGTCTTTTTGCTTAGATTGACTATAGTTAAGCTCATATTTACCATACAATTCAATCATAAAATATAGGGAAAATATGGCATAATTAGTGCTCATCATACAGCCCACATGGCTTATCCTATTTTCCAACTTATGATTACATCTTTCCAGATTCGCAAGACATAACAATCCATACAAAGTATTTCTCTCCATTTCGACACATATTTTGTGGAAGACCATAGAATTAAAATGAGAAATGACTTAGTGAATATAGAATCCTAAAAACTAATGCATTAATTAAAGTTAAAAATGAAAAAATAAACTCACATGATTGAAAATGTAACCTATCATATGTCTATCTCCTCCAAAGATATGAACTTTCTAATATCTTTGCTATCAACTACAAAGGGAATGAGATTCTATTACCCACAATCTCACAAGGCATCTGGAAGTCAACCTTGTTAATTTTTGTATGGATATTGTGTAGTTGTGTCAATAAGGAAAATTTTGTTGCTTTTTCTTGATCCTAACAACGCATAAAATAAAGATTATAAGTAGGATGTCAAAGAAAATTCAAACAATAGTAAGGTGTTTTGGAAACATTGTTTCTACCATTGGAGGTGTTGCCGCCATGTGAACAAGATGTCAAGCCAAAGGATGAAAGATCCTATTGCCTGACCTAGGTTGGCAACCTTATCATCATGGAACAAGACTCTACACCTTCCTCCCCCTCGAACACTTGTAACATAGACCTTACATTGATCATCCTGAATTTTCTTATGATGGGGGGTGGTAGCATGCGTGTATACAAAATCATCAACAACAACAGGCAGCAATGGAACATCCAACAAAAGAGAGCAAGTTTCTCCAGCCTCTAGTGTAAGAGTAGGTTCACCATGTCCTAAACCTAGGGAATTGTTGTTAATTCTCAGATTATTTTTTGATGATAACAAACCTTGGAATACAAAGTAGACTTGATGATTAAAGTCACTTAAGTGAGTATCTAAACACTGGAGTGATATAAATTTATTTTAACAAAACTTGAATTTGCAAGGTCGTTCACTTCGAATGATCTAAGATGATCACTCGAGTGGTAGTTAATGCACTCGAGTAATGATCCATAATTTGCAGTGATTTTGTAAGTCACTTGTTGAAAGATTTGGAAGTTATGCAAGACCACTCAGGTGAGTAAGTTAGAACTCATCTGATCCTCCATCACTCATAGGTTTCAGCAAGTCACTCACATTATGTTTGGAAGTTATGGAAGATCTCACACGAGTGATGATTTTCATCACTTAAATGATAAGATTGAAGTGTAATATCCTGAATTTTAGGACCGAAAGCTAGAGAATACGGTTGAATAAAGTCAACTACTACTAAGTCTAGTTTAGAAAGAGTCCCAAAAATGCATAAGACATATAATGACTTTTAGACCCAATGCGAATTAGTCAGAAAAAGGTACCCCATTCCTTTAGGATGTGCCAAAATGACATAAAACCTAACTTAGATCCAAAGGGAAATGGTGTCTAGAAAGAAGCAATATAGAGAACTAAAGAGATAATGGCATAAGAAATAATATTTCCATAATCAAGGGTGAAAGAGACAATTGCCACTTGGTCTTGAGGTTAAAATTGGAAGACAAAATGTAAGGGAAAAATGGTCATTTCACTATTCAATCAAGAAGCTCTTATTTTCTCCAATAATAAAGGCGGGTGGAATGTGATATTTTAAGAAGCCTCTTTCAAAGGGCCAAGATTCGGCCAACACCCATAAAATAGAGAAAAGAAGTGGAAAAAGGAAAAAGGAAAGATAAAGGAGCAAAAGGAAGAACAAGAAACAAGGTAAGTGCTCTTGCTTAATTTTCACCTTCTAAATCACCTTTCTAGCTCTTGAGGCCTTCATTAAAGTTTTTCCTCTCCCTAAAAGCTTCATTTTTTGTGGTTTTAGTTTCTTGAATAAAGGTGTTTTGTGCTGTTTACAAAGTGCCAAGACAGGAGAAGCAAGAAACAAGCACTAGAAAGTGTAAGGAACCCTATATCTTGTGGTTTACTCGAGTATTGTGGATTTTGTGTGCTGTCCTAATTTCAGTTGTCATGATATTCTTAGGGTTTAATGTTGATATGATGATATAACTTGTAACTTATGATGTATAATGATGATTTTAGGCTATTGAGGTGGAAAAAATTAAATTGTAAACCTATGATATTGTTGCGTTGGAAGTGAATTTATGATCAGAAAAAGGCATGAGGAAGGAGTATGATTTTTATGTTTTTGAAGTCTCCAATGGATTCCTTGGGAAAAATTATGTAGGAATAGGTTGTTGATATGATTTTAGAAAGAATGGATTTGAAATCCAAAATCTGGAATGTCTTTTGCCAATTAGTGTTTCCTTTGGCATTTTGAATATGTTGTGTTTTTGGGTAATATAATGTTGAACAATGGCCATAACATTTTTTAGAATAAAGTTAGACTTGTAAAGCTTTAATATGATAGGTCATACAGGTCAATTGGATCTGTGTACTATGAGTTGTGCATTTTTTTAAGTTGGTAATGCAAAATTGGCATGTTTCTGGGGCAGTGTCCATTGAATTGCAATTCTCGAATGTTGTGCGTCCAATTGGCTAAGTGAAATATTTCCCCTAAATCTAGACTCAATAAGGGTCATATAGTATTTGGAACCACCTCAATTGGGCTTTTGTAGATTAAGTTGAGTTTTCAAAGATAAGTAAAAAAAATATGGCAGTGTGGGTTACTATGTGAAAATGTGATAATGGCTTGAATGGTGGATATGTGTGGTTGGCAAGGGTAGACAAAAGTGTTATCACTTGGGTTAAAAGGTAATAAGAGTGAAATCCAAGGGTAGATATTTGGTCAAACACTTGGGCAAATTGTAATAAGATGAATGACCAAGGGTAAAGTATATTTGAACAAATGGTAATAAAAGTTAACTTCAAACATCAAGATGAGCACACGAAGTTAGTGTAGGCAAATTTACCACCTCTTTTGCTTAATATAATAAGATTAAAGATAATCAACCCTAGTATCTTAAGATATTGAAAAACTTGGATGAGTAATAACTCGTCCATCTGTGAATTTATAGGATTTGATACTTCCCATGACATCCAAGAGACTGGGAACAAGATTAAGAGTTGGAAACGCTTCAAGATAGTAATTTTTCTTTCACATACCATGTATGCCTTTACATGCATATATGAACCATTGTGTTATATATGTTGTGAGCACGAGATAAGTAGGAGGACCTAGTGGACCAATGGGTCCTTGGGTTGCGAACCTATTAAGCATTCAGATGAGAAGGGTAGAGGCCTAGTTAAATATCTAGCGTTGTGGGAATTGACTGGTGGATCCTTCGATTGTAGTTAATGTTGCATATCATATTTATATCTGAAAGTTGAATGTGTTGTATATACATTTGATGGTTGACTAGCATGTTGATTATATGCATTCTATGTGAGTGATAACTATTATTATTGAGATTTGTATGAATCTCAGTCCTTTCCATAAATTTAGAATGTGATTAGCAAAATGAACGCAGCTCCAAGGGCAAGGAGGTAGATATCGGCAACTAAAGGTTGTGGTCCTGTTCAAGTATCAATGTTGATTATCTACAATTTTATAAAACAATTTTGGGATTTGTAAATATTATGTACAAACCCTATAAGAATTACTGTTATGCAATCAAATACTTTATATCAGTATGTTTATATTATTTATATGTTAGCCTAGTGAGTTATGCGTTATTACTCTGATAAATGTCAAAATATTAAGGAGAATGGGTCTTACAATTTAGAGTTCTAATCACGTGTTATTTTGTGTGTAAGAGCTCAATCAGATTTTATAAAGTTCTCGTCAGCATACTCTCAAAACTCTAGCTAAATGATTACTTTGCAGTTATTTGTTCCATGATAATAGCAATAATCATAACAGATAAAAAAAATTGTTTTTAATTTGATCATATTAGTAACAAAAAAATTAATGTAACAGAATGGTTGCAGTTTTTGTTAGCATATTACATATTTCAATTCTTACATAATTATGATACCCATGACTTTCAATTCCTTATGGCTGGATTTCATGCTAAACATATATGGATTCCTTGAAATGATCTTTAGTATTAATGTTTCTGGCCATCAATTTTAAGTTTACTGTAACATTCCATTTTCAAAAGCAGTATATTTTTTTTTTCATCATAGTAGAGCATCGGAGCGATTAAGTAACCGATATTTATATTCAAAATGCCGTAAGTCCGGTGATTACGATGAGCACATTATACCGAGTGTTTTCAAAGTAAATAACAATAGAAAGTCTTCTCACTGAGTCCCTATGCGTGCCGCTTGCCTTTCTCCTCAATCCTCGGTCCTCGACCACTGACGCTATGTTAAGAGGCGAGGTTCAATGCCCATTGAACCTCGAGTGCGATTAACCTCATGCTCAAGTAATACAAGTATATGGATGACGGTTATCTCATGACATTACGCGGTAATCAATACATAAGCACACGGCGGATGCAAGATTAACATATCAACGGTACATAGCACATGTAAAAGTAATAACAACACAGCCACCGCATATGAATGTTATTACGGTGCGCACTATTCACCGGTGCCACGGTGTACATCCGTGTCCTCGGCGCTAGGAAAACTCAACGGCATTACCAAGGCGTAACCCGTATAAACAAAGCCGAATGTATAAACAGTGAACTAAGATGAGTCTTAGACACGGTGCATGACCCAAGACAAAGTCCTGTCCATGACTCTATGAAATAGTCTATCACATATAAGCATACAATAAGCATCGAGTTAGTGTTACGATGACGCGAACGTACCTTCGTTGACGGAAAACGATCCTTTTTGATGTGGTACGACGGTGCAACGGCAGTACGGGATTACAGATATCCTATAAGGATAATATCATATTATCAAGGCCCAACATCATAATAGGCATTTTAGGTACAAATTACCATTTTGCCCCTAACTCTCCTAATTGGCGGAATTTCGCGAACTTCGTTACTTTAACTCTAATCTTCCAAAATTTTGACATATCTCCATCTCCAATATATTTTTGAAATAAATATCATATTTATCCCTAAAACATGATATCTAAACTAACTTGGAAGATTAAAGATTAATCTAGCATTTCTACTATAACTACCGGAAGGAACTACAAAGCTTAAGACTAGGGACCGAAGAACTTACCCGGCCCTTCGCTACTCCTTGTCCGAGCTCCTCCTTGCTCTCACTTCTCTCTAACCTCTCTCTAGGATTCCTTTGTGAATTGGTGAGCAATGAAGTGAAGAGGGGTTGCCTATTTATAGAGAATTTCCATGGATCTCAACCCTTGGATCAACTTTTGCATCAACGGTTAAGAAGACGAAGATGTGGCCTCTTGCAAACCATTCACTCTCCTTTCTTCTCTACCACAAATTTGCCCCACATGTCACCCCATGTCACCAACATGATGTCATCCATGTGCTTTATGAACTTCTACCGATAAAGTCCCCGTTTGGTGTTCTAATCACGTAATCTTAGAAAATCTCAAAAATCCGGAACTGACCTTGAAGTTCTATTCTTCCTCTTTGGAAATATCTGAGTTAACTAGATTTTTGATCCCATTAAGGGTATTCCGTTGTACATTGAACATTTTCGAGACGACAGACGTCGATTCTGAGAAATTACTTCGGGTAATGCTAATTTCGAGACAAAATCCACTCGGTTCATAATATGTCCGGTTGTTTAAAACTTAGTTCAAGGATTTCAAGTTATGATTTATTCAAAGCATTGGTTCTCACTTTTCTTATCTCGCCCTTTGTTTACAAAATATCTTTTCATCCGATCCCTTATTCACCCCGCCTATTGATTCTGAAAATGACTTAGCTAACACCAACTTCCGGACAAAAATTCACTTGTTTGTAATATGTCGACCTAAGAAACTTAGTTCACGGTTTTCTAGGTAGGATTTAATTTCTATCGGTTCCTTTATCTAACCGGGTTCTTCCACAAATATCTTAATTATATTATTATTTAATTAACAAAATATCATGATATTATTTTTGAAAAACCACAACCCTTTTCACACTCAAATTTCGGTTTTCTCTTCCCTTTATTATTATTATTATTATTATTTATTTATCTAAATTAGCTAGAAGCTTAATTAGAGCCTTAATCCCATGATTAGCAATCTTTTAGGATCTAGGGTTTTCATGTTCTTAATCTCACCAATTTTTCTTAATCTTTTCTCATTGATTAGCAAGCACACTTTATGCTAATATTAGCCATGAACACTTAATTAAAGGATTTTCCATAATCTACCTTAAATATTCTCTTGTTGAGGCTTAAACAATTAGCCATTAATTACTTAACTAATCACTTTCTAATTGTTGATAATTTTAATTAGGATTAATCATTTTCTCACAACTATTTCATTGACATTGGTATTTTATGTCCCACATATCATATTAAAAATCATGGGGCAACTTATGCTCCCCCAAAATTATATTTAATTTTGCCTCATTATTTTCAAGGGAAATAATCCCAAAATTCCTAAAATTAGAGACAACATACTTTCTAATTTTCAATAAATATTTTATTGCCTCTTGGGATTTATTATAATATTTTCAGGGCATTTCATGGCCCATAATTGTATTTAGGGATTTTTGACACTTTAATCTCTCTAATTTCATTAGAAATTTCCCTAGACAATAGAATAAGTATCCTACAAGGTTTTAAAACCACATGTTCACCTATTTCCAAATAGGTATTATTTGCTAAAATATAGTATTCGAGATAGATAATTATCCGGTATTACATTTACACTTTTCAAAATCTTAAAAAGAAAACAAATACAGCTCATTATAAACAAATAAAGCAAAAAAAAAAATTAAAAAAAAAAAGCTGGCAAAAAAATACAGCTCATCTGTGCTGTTGTGGTATTATAAAACCACTTTTTTTTCCCTATATATGGTTAAGTTATGGAATTATAAAACCACTTTTTTAGTTGGCAAAATAAAAATAAAAGCACTTTTTATTTAATATGAGAAATTAAATATATGTAAAACATATTTGTAATGCCTATAATTGGTTTACAACATAATAATTTCAACGTATGATTATATGTTTTTGTCATATCTAACTATCTAACTTTATAGTCAATTCAAATTTATTAACACATCAGTGATGCACATTATGGAATGCTTCATGCACAACAGTTTATTATCACTTAGTTTCAATGATAAATGAGGTAACGAAATATATTCTTCTTACATACTAGCCATAATCATTGAAATCAGTCAATTTATAAATAAAATTTCAAACACTTTAATTGTCGTCATAAAAATAGTAACATTAATTCCTTAAAAAAACAAGAGTCCCTAGTCAGAGTTGATTCTAGCCATTTGAAACCCTTGGAAACATATAAAATGATAGGGGTTTATTATAAGTTTTATTTTCAATCAACTTTAACTTTAACTTTAGCTTTAGAGTAGACTACAAATAATACTAAAATTAAGAGAGAAAAAATAGTTGGCAACAATATATAATTCATCCTACATCTGTGCAATATAATGATTAAAATAATTTATTGCTACTACCTAAACAGTAAAATATACCAAAGAAACGCATTGTACCTTTTTCCTTGGTACAATTATAAATATTTGAACTTATAAATTATAACTACCTTAATAACTGGCGAGAAAGTTAGAGGGTGATGTCGTATTTCTATAAAAAATATAATAGTAAATTCATAATATTTGTATATCTTATTTCCCCTCATTCGAATAACCTCGGACTCTATTAAACCTCACAAGGATAGCAGTAATAATAGGCATCGTTGTCCTACTATATAAAAAACAAGCATACTATAACATAACATAATATAATAGAGGCTGACATTACTGGTATTACGATGTCTGTTTCTGATAGTTTTTTATAAAAAATAATACTAATAATAAATAAATATTTTAATAAAATAAAAAAATAAGTAGAATAGTATTTAATGATGGAAGAAATATTTCATACATACATCCATACATGCATGCACACAAACATACATGAATACACATAGACATGCATACATACATACATACATACATACATACATACATAGACGGATGCACATAGTAGGTTGGGGGGCACGTGCCCCCAAACTTTTTTTTCAATCTGTCACTATTTTTTTTCTTTTTTCTCTCTCTATTTTCCCCCTTGTCTCTTACTTTCCACTTGCCGTCATTCACCCAGAGGCAAATCTACAGACCATAGCTGCGACTTTGCAACTGCAAGACTCCCTCTTCCTTCCTCCGAGAGATCGAAACTCCACCTCTAGTCTCAGTCTCCCTCTTCCTCCAAGACTGCACCTCCACTCTCAGTCTCCCTCTTCCCCGAGACTCTCCACGACGTCCGACCAGCGAGCAGCGAGCCAGTGACCACCGTCCGACGACACTCCAACCAACTTCATTATCTTCTTCTTTGCATCATCATCGACCACCGTCCAACACTCCGAGCCAGGTATTTTTTTTTCCCTCTTTATTCCTCTTCAATCATATCTCATATTTGTGTGTTTCTGCGATTTGGGGGTTTTTGTGATTTGGGTTTCTAAGAAAAATTAGGTTGAGCAAACATTGGGTCTTGGTATTTGTTTGTTTCTTGTGATTTTCTGCCGTGATTGCTCATTTGCATGTGTAGTTCCCTTTGCCTTGAATACCTCTGGGATAATTCACACACACACACATAATCGTTGCAAAAAGTAGCTAGTTATAGTTCAGTATGCAAACTCTTTATTTAGATGATTTCTGATATATCTATTTGGGCACAAGACAGTTTGTTGCCTAGATGTTCTTTACATTATCAAGCTGACAAGGTAATGTATTTTCAATTTGTGGGCTGATATGATAATGTTTTTTTAAAGCTGTTCCTATGAGCATTTTTTTGGTGAGAGTTTCTTATAACATTAAAAGCTAGAATCTGCACTTACATGGATAGTTGATGGGCAAAAAAATGTCGGGGGCACGACCCCGAACCCCTGCTAATGGTGCCTATAATACCCAAGAATTTATAATTCTCATAAATACTATTTTTTGGGCAAATAATACCTATTAGAAATAGGTGAATATGTGGTCTCAAAATTTAGTAGCTTAATTTAGGGAATTTTGTTCTAGAAGTAAATAAACCAAAGACCCAAATTTTCTAATTTGGTTTAGATATCATAAAATACCCTAAGATTATTATATTACAATATAGTTTTATTTAATTATAGAAAGTCATAGAATGCTATGAAAATACCTAAATCAATTAAAGGAAATTACCAATAAATAAATGACAATTAAATTTACGTTAATTCAAATAATTTTATAAATGTCCATAATAAATTTAGTGGCAATTAAAAGTCATCAATTAGGGATATTTTAACTTAATGAAGAATCAAGGGCCAATTTTGAAATTATATTTAAGGATAATAAAATATGATATAAATACCATATTAAACTATAGTTCTCATATGAACAAATGAACAATTTAGCTTGCACTAATTGGGATTAGTTGCAAAATAATCAAGAGGCAAAATAAAAGTATAAAATGAGGGTGAAATAATACTTTCCTAATTAAGCACTAATTTTCATGATTAGTTAAATCAATTAATCAAGAGAGAAAAAGAAAATTAGAGCAAATTTGATAAAGTTTGAAATCCTAAAGTAAATTGGATAATGGTTTGAAATCCAAGTAAATATCTGATGTACAAAGTAAAAACTTAAAACAACAAATAAAGTGAGAATTTATACAAATTTAAATAGTTGTGAAGAAGTAGGAACCACGGAAAATATAAGGACTTATCTTGAACCCACGTAATTTAACCTCGAAAGTAAGCCTAGTAAAGGCTATTTTTACAAACGTTGAAGAATAAGCTTAGTACAACCAGGGAATCTAATTAGACCATAAATCTGGATATCCAACTACTAATCAAAAAGCATACTCGAAATTTAAAAGTATTAGTGATTGATTAGGCAACCAAAAATGAATTTCGTTAAAGCAAGGAAAAGATGATGGAAGAGAGAGAGAGAGAGAGAGTGATTAAAATATGATTTTTATTAGAGCACATGTGGGATTTAATTTTAGAAATTAAGATAATTAGCTAAATCCAATGTAATTTTTTTTAACCAATGGGAAGCATTTGCTCATAAATTGTATCTTCATAGAAGCACAAATTAATATTAGCCATTGATAAGAAAAGTTGATCCAAGGGATAAAATTCATGAGCTTTTGCTATAAATAGAGGCCTTGCCTCTCCTCATTCTTCACACCAAATCAACCACTGAGTGGTGATTTCTAAGAAGGAGGAAGGAGTTCAAGAAGCTTCAAGAGGTAATCTTGTCTTTAGTTTTTAGTTTCTAGTCTTTAGTTTTTAGTTTCTAGTCTTTAGTTTTTAAATTCTTAGATAGAAGTAGTGTAGATCTTAAATATTCTAGAATAATTCTATTTACATGTTTTTATGGGAAAAATTGGATTTATTTCGAAAAAAATATGAGGGAGGTTATATAGCAAAATTTCTGGAAGAGAAACATCAAAGTAACGAAGTTACGGCGAAATCATCGGTTTGAATTTCTGGAATCAGCCATGAAAACGCCAGAATTTCATATTGAAAATATAGTCAAAAAGTTCTGGGCAAATTTATGGTTAAAATAGACATATAGGGATTTTTCAATATGTCAATAACATGTTAAAATGAGTTTTTTACAGGGAGATAAAAATTCTCAAAGTTGGGCTACGAATTTCTGGAAAAATTCTGGGCAGAAGCTCAAAACTTAAGAACTGGGAATGATTCGTGTAATCTGGGAAATATTGAGTATTTTTACTTGAAAATAGACATCCTAAGGATTCCAAATAATTTTACGGATCCTTGTTTCGATTTTTCTAGAATTAATTATGATTTTTTGAAGTTAGACGAAAAATCTGCCCAGAAATACTGTGCCAGCGATTTTCTGAAAAATAAGGGAAATAAGCTGAAAAATAATTCCACCACGAGTAAAATGGTCATTAGTGACTAAGATATCTATTAAGATATTATTTGTGAATTAATAAATGTGATATTACTATTATAGGATAAGCGTGACCACAATCCGATCAACGAACGTACCAAAATCGTCAACGAAGGTACGGACGCGTACTGTAACACTAACTCTGATACTTATGGTGTACATATATGTGATAGATGTATTCATAGACTCAAAAATTGTTTTAAAGTTTCATACACATACAGCTGTACACGGGTTATGGTCTTGATAACGCCGTTGAGTTTTCCTAGCGCTGAGGACACGATAGACCATCGTGGCACTTTGTGGATAGTGCGAGACTAGAGATAACGAGACATATGCGGTGGATGTGTACCGTTATCCGGAAAAATCTGTTATGAGTTTTTATGTTGATTATTGTTGTAATGTCATGAATATCTGTCATACATAAGCATTTACATAAGCATGAGGTTAACCATTACGAGGTTCAATGGTAATTGAACCTCGGCCCTCTATAGCTTCGTGGTCCGGAGGAACCAGGACCGAGGACAAGGGTAAACAACACGCGTGAGGGCACGAGCGGAGAAGACTGTTATGAAATATTGTATTACCGTATTATTAAATATTCAGATAATTGTACCACTGTAATAACAACCAGACACACCCGGCGGTGAAGGTTTATCAGATGCTCACTCTTTTAAATTATTCCGATGCTCTATTTTGCTCAAACTATATTGAAAACACTTTAGAAAATTGGGATGTTACAGTGCCCCCTCCCATAAATTCCTGGATCCGCCCCTGCATACATACATACATACATACATACATACATACATACATACATACATACATACATACATACATACATACATACATACATACATACATACAGTAAAAGATATATATGTGTGTGTGTTTCTATATTATAAAAATAACATACGTTCTAAATCAAAAAATAGCATATTATTTACATACATATATACATACATCCATGCATGCATACCCACACATACATACATACATTAAAAGATATATATTTGTGTGTTTCAATATTATAAAAATAACATATGTTCTAAATCAAAAAATAACATGTTATTTACATACATACATACATACATACATGCATGCATGCATGCATACCCACACATACATACATACATTAAAAGATACTCCCTCCTGTCCTAAATATAGAAGAAAGTTTGTAGTACAAATTGTACTATCAACTTTATCCTCTATTTAGGATCTAAGGTAGTATATATTTATGTGTTTCTATATTAGAAAAATAACATATGTTCTAAATCAAAATTTAACATGTTTTTTTTAAATAAAAATAACATGCTTTTATAAAATAAATTTTTGATAAAAAAATATTTATCTTATTAATAATTGAAATTATCATGATATATGTGTTTATTTTTTTTAATATTATATATTTTAAAACACATATTTGTGAAGTGAAATATTATATATTTAATTTGTCATATAAAGACTTTGTATCCATTCCCCCCCCCAAAAAAAAAGGGGGCGCAAGGGTTTTTTAAATGCACCTAGATACCAGAAATTGCCAAGGCTCACATCACAAGATACATCAAAGTCACTTAAAGGAAAAAAAAAAAAAAAAAAAAGAGGAAACCAAGCAAAAATTCCTCTGCTTTAACCCAGAATTGGTGCAGCTGGAATTTCAAGAGTGGTGCCTGCTTGGATTTGGCCCCACCCAACGAGACACCAATGAGTCTCAATACGTCTACTCAAAGCAATCTTCCCCCCTATTGGTGCACACTGGGATAGTTAGTTGCAGCTTTGCCAAGTCATTTTTCACAGCAAGAACTTTGGCCCCTGTTGTCATTGACCCTATGTTCAGCATTAGCAACTCTCCCTTGGCAAGCTTGGATACCTTCACCTTTACTTGTTCCTCGCGTCCTTTTGTTGCAACACCAAGAAGCCTTCGAAGCAAGAAGAAGTTCACCTACAAGACACATCAAAGAGTGAAATACAGCCATAAACTAAGGTTTTCAATATATGGGAATGGAAGCAGGATGTCATTTGTGTTAGAGGTTGGCAATGACATCCCAAAAGTAGTTGGGTCGAAAGGAATGAAATCACTTTCCCCGAGCAACACCGAGGATTCAAAGTTTTCAACAATAACATGCCTTATCCCATTGAAGTGAACTATATAGATTGCATAATGTTGCTGTACTTTGACCATTCAAATTTCACAGATAGAAAACATATTGTTTGAAAACTACTCTAAATTGAGCTTGACAATACTCAAATATAAAATAGTATGAGTAGTACCGATTACATAAAATAATAACAAAAATTTCTCGACTCCAACATGTTTGAAATGAAGTACGGACTGTTCTTTTCTTTAGCCAAAGTAGCGTCCATTGTACTAAAGTCAACCAGATTTGCATACAATGGTGAACGTGATATGTAGATGAAGAAATCATGAAATATAAGATCCCATTACCAAAATTTCATTGCATTCTTGGACTGATAAACCATAAGAAAAGGGCACCAACCTCAAGTTCAACATAAACGTCAGGCAGTGATCCAACCTCTCCAAGAACATGCCCCACCAATCTATCAGCACGCGTCAATGTGGGATCCTTGGTTGTGCCAACACCAATTAGACCTCCAGGCACAGCAAATTGAAGCGCATTTTGTTCAGCGTACAATGAAACTATTCTAGAGTAGAAGGGGTGCATTTTTTTATTCCCTTTCTCATCCTTAAAAATTAATCCAGGTCGAATTTCAATGAGTTGGTTTACTTTCAAAACACCCTGCAATGAAAAGATAGTTCGATGTGTCATTTACAAGCAAGTTGCGCTGCTGTTTTGGCATTAATACAACATCACTCAATGCTTGGCATGGTGATTGATCTGGTGTTCCCAGGATACCAAATTCTATCTGGGTAAAATCAATTATACATTTGATAAATGATTTTCCAATTGGTTTCTAGGAAAAGTAAACTTCCTTAGCAAATTATCAACCCACAAAATGGTTAGATTCCCACCATATTAGGAAAATCAATTTTCCTTTCTTACTTACTGGAAACTCGGGCCAGACCAAACACTATTCTTGCGGAAGTATGGGTTGGGTTTATGCGCATGGTATATTAAAATTCTCCACAATAAACACCCTCAGGGCTTTTGTAAGGAGAAGAAAATGCGGGCCCCAAAAAAAAAAAAAAAGATTGCAGGTACAGCTAAGTTTCAAACAAAACAAAAATGATGTGTTGCTAATTATCAATTCTGTACATGTATGTGTGTGATTTTCTGATTAAACTACAATGCCTCTTGGCTCTCGAACATCAACCTTATATTTCACATATCCAAGAAGTCCATTTGCATTTACGATTAGTCCCATCAATTTGTAAAGGTAATGAAAATACATGTTTGTGCAGAAGCATTCGTTTGAAATATAAAAGAAGACTGAAACGTTTTGAAAACTATACGGCATACTATACATGCATTCAGGAAAACATCATTCAGAACTTAATTGGAAGAGTAAGACCTCTGTTTTACTAGTGATGACCAAAAGGACTTACCTTGAGAATGCTTCCACCAGCTACACCTCCTTTAATATCATCAACTTCAGCCCCGACTTATTGACATCAAAAGATCAGATTATAATCATATGAGATGGTGAGACGAAGTCTCTTACAGGGACTAGGATCTTCTTCACAAGGTACTCACAAACAACATCTATATTATACTTTAGCTGGGCTGAAATGGGGACTACAGGTGCACACTCAGCAACAATTCCCTAAATAAGAAATAGGGACAGAAGAGTGTAAGTTATAGAAAACTACAATGTTATGGAACAGTATTTAATAAAATTCAGTTCATAGAAAGTTACTTGTATAAACTTCTAAATCGCTTCATGATGATTCCTACCCTCATTTTCTTGAACCAGATCAATCTTATTCTGAAGAACTATTAAGTGCTGCAAACGCGTAATTTCCACCGCAGCTAAATGCTTAGAGGTTTGTGGTTGTGGACAACTCTCATTTGTAACAATGAGAAATAAAGCTCTATCCATGATTGCTGCTCCATTGAGCATTGTAGCCATAAAAAATTCATGGCCCGGTAGAAATTGGACCTAGTTTATCATGATATATTGGAGACTTTGAAAGTTGTTAAGCAGAGTTTAAACACTCATTCATCATCAAAATAAATAAAATCAAGCAGCTACAAATATATCTGAGATGGATGCTCGTTATTTCAACCATAACTGACAGTAAGAACATTTAAGGAATAGTGAGAATCCCACATCTTGTGTGAAAAAGTATGGGCTCATTCAGTAATAGCCTTTTGAAGCTGCATAATATTGATAGTACAAGCTACAAAGTAATGTTTGGCTTTCAAGATATTATTCCAATGCTTTTTAAATACTAAGCCCTATTTTGAGAAATAAGGGAATCTTTCATACAGCCACACTTTTTCTTGACTTGAATACTAAATTATATTTAAGAGTAAATACTCTTTTACGGTCCCGATAAAAAACACGGACCCCATTTTGGTCCCTTACAAAAAAATCAACCCTTATTCGTCCTTTTTAAGGGACTAAAAAAGACCTTTTGGAAATTTGTGAGAGATCAAAATGTCAACCAAATGACCTTTATTCGTCCTTTTTATAGACTAAAAAGGATTTTTTTTTTTTTTTTGTAAGGGACCAAAATGGGGATCGCGTTTTTTGTTAGGGACCAGAAATGGTATTTACTCTATATTTAATCTGTATCAAATTTTAAATACTGAGTCCTAATTTACGTTTCTAATTACTATCCTTTCTTGATCTAATGTGTATCAAATCTTCATTACATGCAATAGCTCTAAAACCATTAACAAAAACCATTTTACTAAAGATAAATAAAGAACAAGGGCTATAAACATAGCACTTTGACATAAAATAATCCATAAATAAAAATGTCTTACTGGGCAATCCACAAAAGAAATATGTGTCAACAATTTCATTTTGCAGTTTTCATATCTTGGAGTTTCAAACATAGGATTGTCTTCTTTTCCACTTCCATATGCCCTGAAAATCCAATTTAAACACAATATTAAAAGCTAAAAAGTAACTAGGGTATAAAAGACTCGCAAAATATAAAGGAAAATTACTATAAGTTCCCAAAACAGAAATACAAATACCAAAAAGTTATGGACGTATTGTCATTTTTCACACCAGAACTTATGGGACTTTTTTGTAATTACATTCCTTCCTAAGGAGCTCATGGTGATTCTACCAAATATATACCCACTTGTAGCACCAAGGCCTAGGACAGTTTTCATCTTCTCATTTGTATGTCTTTTGCATTCGCATATCCAAGCTTCATTGTAATGTTACGCTCCAACTCATTTTTAAATCAAACCGTCGGTATACTCATGGGAAACCAGAAGCAAAAACTGAATAAATTAAGCATCCAAAGCATGGGCCACATATATGAGTAATACAATCTGAGTATCTGATATAATCACACAGTGAAAAAAATTGGAGTAAAGACGTTTATATATATATTGCAAGACAGAATTCACTCAAAAAAATCATCAAGACAAGTAAGTCTAAGGATGAGAAAACAATATTTTGGAGGAGAGTGAACCTAACTAAAAATTAAATCCTTGACGAACTAAAGTCCATTTACTAAAACGATTAGTAACATCATGGTTCCCAACGAGACATCACACATTCAACCAGATTCAAATATCTATCAAGACCTGGTCCTCAAAATAAAATAAAATAAAATAAAATGGATAAAGGAATACCTGAACACCTGATATTGCTTTAACAATTTTTGACTTGCCATGAGCCACATGGCCAATGGTGCCAACCTGGATATAATTACAATTTCTCATTCATCACAAGGTGTCAAAAGTTACGGACAGTGGTCCCCTTAAATAGCTTGTTTAATAACAGTGAAAACAGAGTTAGATATTTATTTTGATTCCCTTAACACCGATGAGTATTACGTAAATAAATAAATTCGGAAAAAAAAAAATACCGACATTAATGGTAGCTTGCCAAGATATGACTTCAAGAGAAAGTGGATGCAATTTTGTTACATCCAGTTTACTCGAGATCTGTTCCATCAAACCTTTCCGTTTCTATAACATAATCTTGAGAAGGGAAAATGACGTGCATGTAAATTAATTGAGTGAGAAAAGGTTACTTCATGAGATGAAAGATAAGGGTTCAAATATAAAAACTGGGGAAGCTATTCACGATAACAACAAGAAACAAGTAATTTGTTGTCGAATTTGAATGAAGACCAACAAAACATGTACAATATGATACCTGAACTATAATTAGCTCAAGAAAAGGTAAGTGGCAATATTTAATTGAAAGAAAGAAGAAAAGAATGTGATTAAGAAAAGAAGCGAAGTGTGATTACCTGATACAATATGGCTAGCAAGAGCAAAAAAAGATATAAGAATTCTGGAATGATGGAAATCTTGAACACGATTTGTATCTAAGAAAAAGAGGGAAGAATGCTAACGTAGTGGAGAAGTAATGGAAACGCACAGGAAGAAACAGTGTGTGAAGAAAGGGATTTAGCTTTCCACCTATGCCCTTCCCATTATTTTCCCTCCTTTTCCCCTGTTCACCACTTGATTTAAATCTCAATGGTCCAAATTTAACATATTATAAAAATATTAATTTTAACAGTTCAAATTTATTTTGCATCTTGTATAAAAAAAAAAAAATTTAATTTTGTTCTTTTAGGTAAAATTATAATAATATTTTTATAATAAGTTAAATCTGGATAGTTGAGATTTTAATCAGTGGTGGAAAAGGAAAAAGGATGGGAAGGGATATAGGAGAGAATCAAAATCCCAACGAAAAAATGAAAAATTTTGAAGTTACCGGAAGAGGCTGTTTTGCAGCACGAATGAGAGAAATATGGGAGGTAGTCTTTGAGCAATTCGAAATGAAATTAGAATGCTGAGTATGAATCTGTTTGAATCCTCTCTTTTTTAGGTTAAAATATAATTTTAAGCTAAAACTATTATTAAGAAAGAAAAAAAAAAAAGCTTTTTTAAAAAAATGTAAAAGCACTTTGATGATTATATAGATTTTTTTAGCTTAAAAACTCAAATTAAAAATTTTTTTTTTAAAAAAAAAAAAAGATGTTTGACAAAATTTGTTATAAGCTTTTGTTTCTAATAAAAATTATCATAAAAGGTATATTATAAAATAACATTTAAACTATTAATATATTCGCAAAATAAAATACTATGAGTTGGTTAACATGCATGCTGCAATCCCACCCTTTTGTTTTTAGCATACTTGTTGCAATCTCACTCTTTTGTTTTTAGCATGCTTGTTGCAATCCCACTCTTTTGTTTTTAGCATATATGCTTGTTGCAATCCAAAATAAAAATACTATGAAAGCTAAAAATATTATAAATTAACCTTTAATTTACTGCAATATTTCCAATATTTCCAAGGATGAGAAAACAATATTTTGGAGGAGAGTGAACCTAACTTAAACTTAAATCCATGACCAACTAAAGTCCATTTACTGAAACAAATAGTAATATCATGATTCCCAACGAAGCATCACACATTCAACAAGATTCAAATATCTACCAAGAACCAGTACTCAAAATTAAACAAAATAAAATAAAATGGATAAAGGAATACTTGAACACCTGATATTGCTTTAACAATTGTTGACTTGCCATGAGCCACATGGCAAGTGGTGTCAACCTGAACCTAAGTACAATTTCTCATTCATCAGAAGGTGTCAAGAGTTGGGATATAGAGTGGTCCCCTTAAATAGCTTGTTTAATAACAGTGAAAACAAATTTAGATATTTAATTTCATTCCCTTAAGACCGACGAGTAATACATACATAAATAAATTCAGAAAAGTTAAAATACCGATATTAATTGTAGCCTGTCGAAATATGACTTCAAGAGAAAGTGGCTGCAATTTTGTTACACGCAGTTTACTCAAATCCTATTCCATCAAACTTTTCCATGACATTTTGGATGTTTGTAGCAGGGTCTTCTATAAAATAATAAAGTCACTTTTGTGAATTAGATAATTTGGGTAAATTAATCTCTCATTTCGAGAAGGAAAAATGATGCTCATGTAAATTGAGTGAGAAAAAGTTAATTCATGAGACAAAAGACAAGGGTTCAAATCGAATGAAGACAAGAAAAAACATGCACAATATTATAGCTAAATTGCAATTGACTAAAGAAAAGGTAAGCGGAAATATTTAATTGAAAGAAAGAAAGAAAAAACGTGATTCCCTTACGACACAACGTGGCTAGCAAGAAGTAGAAGAAGATGCAAGAATTCTTGAATGGTAAAAATCTTGAACACGATTTATATCTCTGAGAGAGAAAGAGAGAAGAATGCCACTGTAATGGCCAAGTAATCGAAACACAAAGGAAGAAAGTGTGCAAAGAAAGGGAAAGAAAGGGATGGGAAGAGGTATAGGAGAGAAGCCAAATCCCAGAGAAAAAATGAAAAATTTTGAAGTTTCTATTTGGCGGCACAAACGAGGGAAATTGAGGGGAGGGTAATTAGTGATTCAAAATAAAATTAGATTGTCGAGTTTGAGCGTGTTTAGATCCTCTCTTTTTTAAGTTTAAAGCTACTTTTAAGCTAAAACTTAAGAAAGAGCTTTAGAAAAAAGCTTAAAGCTATTGGATGATTAGATAAATCTTTTTAGCTTAGACGAAGTTACTTGAAAGCTCAAACTAAAAATAAGATGTTTGGCAAAAAAATTTGCTATAAGCACGTTTTCTAATAAAAATTATTTATATTATAAAATAACCTTTAAACTATTAATATGTTCACAAAATAAAGTACTAAGTTGGTTAGTATGCTTGTTGCAATCCACTCTTTTGTTTTTAGCATTCTTGTTCCCACTCTAATCTTTTATTGAAATCTCAAAATAAAAATACTATCAAAGATAAAAAAATATTATAAAATAACCTATGCTCTAATGTTTTAGCATGCTTGTTATTATATGTTTTTATCTCATCTTGCCTTTGCCCTATCTGTGATAGAGACAATGACACCTGGTCTTTTATTTCCCGATGATAAATTAAAGCTTGAACTTATGAATAAACATGAATTCTTTCTGTTAATAGCCAAACACACGATTAAGACTATAACTAGCCGATAGGGAGAGAATATTTGAGAATGGTGCTATTTGGCGAGAGAATCTCATAGAGAGACAGAGTGAAAATGATTGCAGCGCTCAAAACATGAAATGGAAAGGACGACCATAACCTCGATATTTAATTCATTTCAAAAAAGCTAATGAGAGCTTAAAAAAAGCTTCTCTTAGGAGCTTTTGGTTTAAAAAAAATCTTTTTATTATAAAGGCTAATGTATACGTTTGGTCATTTATGTTTGTTTAAGGTATCAATTTAGTCCCTTAAATTTCTAAACTGCACGTTAATGCTAACACCGTTAGGATAGCTTAATAGAAAATACTAACTCAATAATTTTAACTAATGATTGTACAATTTAATGTTGACAAAACATGCTTACATCTTAATTCTTTAATTTAATATGTTCATATTTTAAAATAAAAATTGGGAGCTCAAATTCAATCTCTTTTTCTTGATGTAACTTTTCGATTTGGGTCTTTGATGTAATGATCATATTCAATTTGCTCTGCTAAAGAAGATGGAGAAGATTTATAGGATATGGCGGAAACCTACAACTACAAAATATTCAAGTGCTTCAACCTTAAGTTCACTGTCTTCGAGCCCGGCCAATCAGAGGACATCGAGTACATCTTTTACGAGTTTTCCTCCGGCAGAGATCACTTGTCTGCCGATCTACCAGGCCATTTCCTAGTGAAGCACCAAGGTGAATCAGACTTGACTTCCTCGGATTTCACCCAAATGGTTGAGAAGATCTTGCAATTGCGGAATCAGAATGAGGAGATTAAATCTATCGGAAAAAAAAAAGAATGGGGATTGATTATTTTTGCGGATATGTTCAAAGCCGCTGGGATGAGTTACAGATGGATAGGAGGGATGCGACATGGATGGAGGGGGATTGTTAATAAGAAACCCTAAAACAGTCTGAAGATTAAATCTTTATTAATTTACAGAATTTAAATATTAATTTATTAAAATATTAATATATAAACATGTTTGGTCAGCATTTAATTGCACAATCATCGCTTAAAATTGTTGAGTTAGTATTTTCCGTTAAGCTAGCCTAACAAAGGTTAACATTAAAGGACCAAGTGTGCACTTTACAAACTTAAGGGACTAATTTGATATCTCAAGCAAACATAAAGGACCAAACGTATATTTTAGCCTATTATAAAAGCTTTAAAAAATTATTTGGCCTCACTTCTATTTATAAGGATAAGAGAAGGTAAAGAAAAGTATCCAGACAGTCACGTAATGGAGAAGTTAATCTAAAGGCAAAGAAAGGAACAAAATGTGAAGAAAGGATGAAAAATTTTGGAGTTACCAAAAGAAGAGGCTATTTGGCAGCATTAACGAGGGAAATTGAGGAGTTAGTACTGAGCAATTAGAAATGAAATTAGAATACTGAGTATGAGCCCGTTTAAATCCTCTCTTTTTTAAGTCAAAAGCTACTTTTAAGCTAAAGCTAAAAAAAGTGCTTTAAAAATAAAAATAAAAAAGCTAAAAGCTATTCGATGATTACACATAAATTTTGTAGCTTAAAAGTTCAAATTAAAAATAAGATGTTTGATAAATTTTTTTGTTGTAAGCACTTTTTCTAATAAAAATTATCATAAAAGGCATATTATAAAATAGGGATGGGTTATTCTACCTACCCTTATTTCACCTACCTTTACCTATCCCTCTCAACCATGGTTTGTGAAACCGGACCGGACCGGCCAGTTCAGACCGGGAACTGGCCAACCGGCCAAGAACCGATCCGGTTTGGTACAAAACCGGACTGACCCGTGAACCCGATTTGACCGGTTAACCCAAGGTAACCGTAGAGTCACGGTCACCGAAGTCTCGGCCAATTTTTTTCTTTCCCCTGTCAATTTGAAACGACGTCGTCTGGCCATATTTCTTTTTTTTTTTTTTTTTTTTTTTTACTTGAATGGGAGGCAAAGCGACTTAATCAAATTAGATGATTTGATTTTGCGTGATCTCCAACTCTTCCTGTCAAACTAAACTCTCGATCGCTCGTCCTCATTCCTCGTTCCTCAACTCCATTGCCTTGTTCCAACTTCATCGACTCTTCCTTCTACCTTCGTTCGACCGAAACCGTCTTCCTCTGTCCGACAAGCCCTCCTTCGTCGCCCAAGGTTGCAGAGCTTGAGAAGGAGCTTCGTCGTCGCTGGTAAGTAACCGTCTCCCTCCCTCCGATAAGTCCCGTTTTAGGGTTTTTTTTTTGAAATTTTGCCTCAATGTTGTTAGTTTCTTCAGGTTATTGTCGTTCTTGCCTTACAGAGCTTCATTCATGCCTTTACAGAGCATCCTTCATTCTGCTGCAGAGCTTTAGGTTTATTAGTTATTTATGTTTGAATATTTTAGTTCTTTGTTCTTTGTTCTGCTGCTGCTCTGGTGTATACATTTTTACTTTTGGATGTCATAGTGGTTTGATTGGGTTCTTTTTTGATTTCTGAAGGCATCGTCGTGGTTGGCTCTATTTTCGACTTCATATAAGCCATTGTGCTCGTTGGTGTTGATTTGCATTTTCGTTTCTGTTGTGCTCTGTTCGGTTGGGTTTGGATTTCTGAAGGCTTGGTTTGCTTTTCGATCTGGCTTGGTTTTGATTCTGAAGGCTTCATTTCTGTCGTGCTCTATTCAACATAGTTCTAGTTCTATATAGATATATATATATATATATATATATCTATTTGGTTTACTTGTCGTGCTCTGTTTGGTTTGCTTGTCGTGTTCTATTGGTTTGGTTTGGATTCCTGAAGCTGTTAATGGAGGGAAATAATAACAATGAAGGTGCCCAGAATACTACCCCCCCTAATCCTCCGAGTCTAGTAATCCTCCCACACAATCTAGTTTTAAAAAAACTGATCCTGGCTTGGGAATATGTATCTCTTAAGAAAGAGGGAAAGTAAACATATGTACATGCCTATTATGTGGTTCAAGTTATAGGGGAGGAGGAATAAATAGGTTGAAACAACATTTAGCTGGTGTTAGTGGTCAAGTTTCTTCTTGTAAAAAAGTTTATCATGACGTACGTGCTAGAATGAAAGCATCATTGGTAGGAGGGTCAAAGAAAAATCCTGTTCATAATGATAGTGTAGATGAAGGAAATGTAGCTACAGAAAGTGTAGAACCGATTGTATCAAAGAGGAAAGCGTCTAACACTGTGGGGGTTGAAAATTATTTTGCACCTAGGACAACTCATGGTGCTCAACCAAGCATCAAGAGTGTTTGGGCAAGTCAAGAAGCTCAACATAATGCGAAAAAAGCTTTTGCTCAATGGGCTTATGCGAATTGCATTCCATTTAATGCATTGACTTGTCCTTTATTTCAAAAAGCCATCAACGCGCTACGCAATTGGGCCGAGTTTAAGGTCCCTAGTTATCATGAGTATAAAGTTAGCTTGTTGGGTGATTGTAAAAAAGAATGCCAACTTCTAATTGATAGCCATCGAGCAAAATGGAAAGAAAATGGTTGCACACTTATGGGCGATGGTTGGACGAATGTTAGACAACGAACTTTGATCAATTTCTTAGTCTATTCGTACATGGCATGGTTTTTTGTGAAATCAATTGATGCTTCATATTTGATTAAAGATGCCAATACATTATTCTCATTGTTCAGAGAAGTCATTAAGTGGGTGGGTCCTAAAAATATTGTCCACGTTGTGATCGACAATCTTTGCAAACTATGTAGCATGTGGTAGATTGATAAAAGAGAAATACAAAACCATCTATTGGCCACCTTGTGCTGCTCACTATTTAAATCTGATTTTGAAAGATATTGCATCAATGCCTCATGTTTCAGACCTTGCCAAGAAGGCATCCAAAATCACTGTATTTGCTTATAACCATTTGATCTTCTTGTCATGGCTAAGAAAAAGATCTGGTTGGAAGGAAATTGTGTGTCCTGGTGCTACAAGATTTGCCACCACATTCATCACCCTTCATAGCATATATATTCACACAAGCATGATTTACAAGCTTTGGTTATTGATGGGCATTTTCTGCAGCATAAGTTAGCAACAACTGAAGCTGGAAAAACTTAGTACAATCATTCTAGACACCCGGTTTTGGAACGATTGCTTTCAAATTGTGAGACTTGTGTCTCCATTGATCAAATTATTGAGAATTGTTGATTTTGATGAGAAGCCTTCAATGCCATATGTTTATGAAGGCATGCAGAGGGCTAAAAATGTGATCAAGGACGTGTTTCAAAAGAAAAAGGAACAACACAAGCCTTATACAAATATTATCCAAAGTCGTTGGGATAAGCATTTGAAAGCTGAACTTCATGCCGCAGTGTATTTGTTGAATCCTGCATTCTTGTATAGTCCTGATTTTGTGAGAAAGCACCGATGTATGGAACCTGTAATTGATTTGTTCGAGGCAAACTCATCTGATGATGTTGATTATTATGTTACTATGATGAAGCAAATTGGTGTATATCGTGAACGCAAAGAATCCTTTGCTAAAGTTTCATGTGAAAAAACAACTCATACACTAGTCCCACGTAAGTACATTGACTTTCATATTCAAAAGCGCATATTGAGATATATGACATTAATAATACATACTAAATGTCTTTTATTTTATTTTGCAGATGATTGGTGGTTGTATTACGGGGGTTCATTACCAGAATTGCAAAAAATTGCTTTACGCGTTCTTAGTCAAACTTCAACTTCTTCTGGATGTGAAAGAAACTGGAGCTTGTTTGAGCGTATCCATACTAAAAGAAGAAATAGATTGGAGCATCAAAGGCTTGATGACTTGGTTTTCATTAACTACAATCTGAGGTTAAAGTTTAGGTAAACTTGACTTTTGATTATTTGTTTTATACTTTTATACTTTTATTACATATAGACAAATAATCAAATATACACTTTATTAATGTTGGTATTCTATCATGTTGGCATTATAGGAATCAATTGAAGAAGAAGAAAGATAATTATGATCCCATTGATTATGAATCAATTGATAAAGTTGACTTTTGGGTGCTTGAGGAAGATTCAACTCCTGAATTTGATGATGTAGATGAGACAAATCTTCAACTTGAACAATGGCAAGGGATTTTGGAGGTTCCTAAACATCTCTTCTATTATATAAGATTATATTCCTACACAAAATAATATGACTATGTTTTTTACATAAGTATTAATAATTCTATTTGTTTCATATATAGGTGATGATGATTTTAGTATTGCGCCTCCACTTTTAAATGATGATCATGTTGCTTCTAGTACCTTTACTTTTCCTCCTACAAACTCCACCTTCGATGTCTCAATACCTAGAGAGTTGAATGATGTTAATAATGATTTCAATGATGATGATTATTAAGGTGAGAATATGTTCATATTTTGTCATCATATACCTATTTTTGATATTTTGCTACCATAAATATTTTGTCTCGAATGCGAGTTGTAAAAAAATTGTTAAGAATATCCGAATATGTCATGAGTATTGGAGTATATGATTATTTTGCTACTGATCCAAAGTATTGAAATGATATATAGTATGTCAAATTTAGGTTAGTGTGATGAGAAATTAATTATTTTTTAATTTTTTATACCTCACCGGTCTAGGCCCGGGTTGACTCGGTGACTGGTCGACCCACTAACTCTTAACCCGATACCTCGACCAATTCGGTGACCCGATCCGGGTTTGAACCTTGCTAAACTTCTAGATTATAATCTTATCCAACGATAAAAATTTGAGGGATAAAATAATGAGAACAAAGGCGTGATGGGTAGGTCGTGTAACATCCCAAATTTTTGAACCGAAAGGTTAGAAATAAAGCGTGATAAGAAGGCTTCTAGCCAGTAAAGTCCAAAAGTCTTAAGCTTATTATGAGGAAAAGCTTAAAATAATTATTAAAATTGTTTTGGGGACCTTGAAAATTTGAGAAGGTTATGAAATAATATTATGAGAATATAGAAATATTATGGTGAAATTAATTATGGGAAATTTAGCCTGGATAAATGTTAAAATTAATATTTGAAATTTGAATACTATATGGGAAATTGAACTATGGAAATATGCCCTAAAATAATTATGAAGTTAATTATTGGAATTTAAGGCATATCTTCCCATAAATTTAAGGAAAAATAATTAAAGAATAATTTTGGCATAAATATTTTAGAGATAATATTTTAAGGCCAAAAGAAATTTAATTGAGAAAGAAAATCCTTAAATAGAATTAATGATTAAATTTTAATGATTACCCAATACTTGCAAATAAGTGTTTGGTAGAGGGTCAAATGGAATTATTATGTGGAATAGGCCCCACATAAATATGACAACACAAGCACTCCCGTTTTATTAATTTTTGAGTCTTTATTTATCAATGCAATGTGGTCTATATGTCTATTATTCATTTATCCACTCACTGATCCTATTCGGTTAAACACAATAGGCCCAATAGAACTTATCCCATGCTATTATAATATATTCTCCACTGGGCTCAACTCATTTTGCTCAATTTGAATAGTAAAGCCCACTCCCTCTACTGTTATTCGGTCCAACACTAAGAAGACATAAAGAATGGAGGGTAGTAACAGATCAGCCCATACATCCTCTTGGCCCTAACCGTATATCCATCAGAACCTATGCAGCAGTAGGGCAATAAAACATATCAGCAGCTTAAACAATGAACACGTCAGTGTAGAAAAGAAGATTTAGGCAGCGGCTTCCAGGGTACATTCAAACGGCAACACCATACTCCCTCACATCAGCGGCACCATGCCTCTCCAGACCCTCTCCCTTGCTTCTTGAGCCAAGCGTCATTGACCTCTAGATATTCTTCCTTTAACCAGGCCCTTCATGCAATATAAATCCACACTCTTTGCCTCTCTTTTTTTCATCATTCGCGTCGACCAAACTGAAACTGAGTGACAGACTGAGAGCAAAGAGAGAGTTGGAGTGGTCTATGTGTGTGCCCTGTTTTAGATCAAGAAAACAGAGGTGAATCCAAGTCGAGTAGCAGTGAGCCTCGGTTAATTGGAAAGCTAGCTAGGTAAGTATTTAAACTGTTGCTACTGCTGCTTGTGTGTGTGTGTGTATATATAAGTATATCGATGCCTAAGAAAAGAATATAAGGTTGCTGTCATGAAAAGAAAGAAAGAAAGAAAGAAAAACACTGCACTTAGGTGTATATATATATATATGTACCTAAAAGCTATTTGTTGATATATACACGCCATATATATAAGGAGTGAATGAAAGCTTTCTGGTTTGGTTTTTATACATATATATAACATATAAGTTAAGAAAATAGGTATATAGTATCCTAACACCACATATAGGTAACTGATATGAGATTTGAGAAAGACTTTCTCTGGAAATAAGGAGTACCAAATGGTTAAGGAACTAGGAGGTTATATGCATGTGTGAATAAAAGCCATATGCATGAAATCATAAGCTATTACGTCTCTGAAAAACTGAACTTGATGCTGAAACAGTGACTTTCGAGCAAGGTAAAACTAGGGTAAACAAACTCTTTTGAACCTGAAATTTTTTGGACATATAGTACACATAATAATCTTTACAACGAGCTTTGGATCACCTTAAACCGAGGTCTATAGCCCGAGTTATGATTTTTGGAAGTTGAGCTAAAAATCTGGGAAGTTTTGGTATGATCCTGGAGCAACAAAATGACGTTGCATTTTGTACCAAGTAAAAATTTGATTTTTTTTCTTGAACTTTTTACAGTAAATAGTAGACATCTCAGACTTTCCAACGACTCAAAGAACACCTAAAATGGATTTGTAGAAATGGAGATATTATTTTCCAAAGTTTGGCTGGAACGTTTTTTGTACTTCCGGTGAACAGTAATTTTCGGGCTTAATTTTGAAATGGAAAATTTTTTTGATTCTCCTTGAAATTTTTACAATAAATAGTAGACATCTCAACCTTTTCAAAGAGCCAAAGAACAGGTAAAACGGATTTTTACAAAGGGAAATATGATTTTCCAAAGTTTGAAGCCAAAATGTGACCCATTGTTTTGATGCCTTCAAAAGTTATGGTTAGGTGAATGATACAATTTTATAAAAACTCCAATATGATAGTTGGTGGATTACTTTGAAGCTAGAAATTTAAGAAAAATTTCTTGTTCCAATGGTCATAATATACTCAAGTTATATTAAAGAATTGGCAAAAAGTACATATGACACCTAAGAGGAAAAATATGGAGTTTAGGAACGTCAAAATTTTGTACATGAAAAATGATAGGAAAAAGTAGTCTTATAAATATTAGTAAAATAGATAAATAAATAATAATAAATATTATTATTATTTATTAAAAAGGATATTATCATTATGGAAATTTTTAGGGGTTAATCCACTTTTAATCCACTAAAAATAATTCGCATAGTTAGTTACTTTGCGACGCGAGTAGTGACTAATGACAATGATAAACGTTTATAGGCATACCTTGACACCTCAACTGATCCCAACACCTACCGGACAAGTTAAGGATTCAAGTTTGAATGGGTAACTGTTATCTTATTAGCCTGTATGTATGTATTACATGTATGACTAATCATGGTTGCTAGATAATTTTACATGTGTGTATCCTAGCTATGGATTGAGACTGCGTGCCTCATAGGGCTGCGTGTCCTAAGAATGGAGCTGCGTGTTCCATAAGGGCTGCGGTCTTTGGCCGTTAACTGCGGTTACGGTGCGACTTGTTTACTTTGAATTATTCTATGCTTATACATGTGTTATACTGTCATTTACATTTCATACCTGCATATGAGATTAACTGTTACCCCTGGAGTTCATTCATTTGAACTCCAGACCGCGTAAAAGAAACAGACAATGGATCGGGATCAAGAGGGAAGACACAGGTGTAAGGAGTACCGCTAAAGGAGCTTTTTGGGAAATTACGAATACTTGGACTACATTAACTCATTTATCATTTGACAGTTATTTTGGATTACTCTATTAACATCCCACTATGGGATCGATATCGCTCACGAGAACTTTATCCTCGCATTTTCAATGTTTTAAACTAAAATACTTTATGAAAGTTTTATTCCATAAATTAAGTCGTCCAAATCATTTAGATGCCTGTGCGCTATAACTCTGATAACTAAAGGCGCATTTAGGACGGGTGTTACAGTCAACGCCTCAAACAAAAATGAATGCGAAGAATTTTAGGAAATGGTGCGATTAGAAGAATTTGTTATTTGTGGGGTAAAAGAAGAGAATTTCACGATTGCTTCTTCTACTCGAGACCATTTTTTCAACAACATTAAAACTATGATCAGCATCGGTGAAGGATTAAAATAGAGTTTGAAATTGGCTTTATGCAGCATTCGCATTCTTTTAACCTGGAAATGTACGGTCCACTGGAATTGATAATTTACGCAATTTGTGTTTCTTAATAAGGATTCTTCCCCTTTTTCTCAATTGTTCAAATGCAGAAAAGGAAAACAGTGAAACAAACAAAAAAAAAAAAGAAGAGAGAAACACATCAGCAAATCACTTCTCTTCCTTCACTGCACACAAGCCGAACACGTTAGATCAAAAGAAGATTCGACAGCATCGATTACGCTGCATCTCAAATATCACTTTCGGCCTTACTGTTCACAAGCAATCTAGTTCCATGCTTCTCGAGCACAACACCAATGTTTGCTGTGTATTTTCTTCTCGGTCTGGTCCGTGCTCGTAGTATATATACATACACAACCGTTGCTCCTTGTTTACACCACTTGTTAGAGGTATTAGGTGGTTAGTTGAGTGGTTAGTGAATTAGTTAGGGCCCTCATCTATAAATAGGGATCTTAACTAATGAGATAAGTAAGTGTGTAGAGTGTGGAGCTCTCACCTTGTTAGAGAGAGAGGTTAACTTGGGTCTCTCTCTCTAGAGAGGGAAGTCCCTTCTAGATCCCTATTATTAGGGTTTGTTGATTAGAGATAATCCTTATGGGTTACTCTTTGTATGAGCTTATTGCTCTTGGTTGTTATACCCTTATGGGTTAGAGCTTATTGCTCTATGTTGTTAATACAATTGGTTCTTCTTCATCTACATTCTTTCTCTTATCTTCTCAAACTATACATTCTTTACATGGTATCATGAGCCTTGGTTTTGGATTTTTGGTTTGGGCCAGATAACCAAGAAGGGTGGTTCTTGGGTTTCCACCGTGATTGCAAGATTGAAAATATCAGTGCCCATAATTAAGAAACAGCCCAAGATCCGAGCCCATTTTTCCATCTCATTCAAGAAGATCCTATCTGGCTATTTCTCAAGATTCTTTCATCCACCGTTGATTTTGCTCTACCAAAGATCCACCCATTTCGAAGGCCTCTTTATCTTGCCCGAAAGATTCTTGATTTTAATCATCCCTTTTCTGACCAGTGATGAAGCCGTGTTTGGCTTCTATCTTCGCGACTCCAGTTCCAGATTCAAGATTATCGTCGTTCTTGGTTCCGTCGATGAGGTTTGCCACGATCTGGTTCCAATTTCGAGAGTTGCCACCGTCAAAGCCTCAAAGATTGGCTCTCACAGTCGCTGCTCTGTCACCGTCTCGACCACTTCCGCTACATAAATCTGTTCTGGTCGATTGAAATTCTTGGATTGTTTTTAACTGTTCGCCATCCATGCGTCGGTGCCCGCCTTCACACAATCTTGGTTGAATTCAAGATTATCACCCAATTTAATTCTTGGATTGTTCCCTGCGTAATTACTCCATAGCCATTCGTGAGTCCTTCGATCGCTTGTGTCTTCTAGTTACCACCAAGGTAAGCGATTGAGGTTTATCTAGAGGACATCCTTATCTCCTGGTTCTTCAAAGCAAGTGGACTGATATGTTGGTATGGACTTTCGTGCCTCTTGTTTCTGATCTCTTGGGAAATTATGACGTTGCCTAGAGTTCTTGAGGTTGGATGCCATCATAACAGATTGTGGTTTTTTTTTCTCTGAATGTGGTTTTCTATATTGTATTCTTTGACCTATCATTTGCTGGAAACTTGTCGGAAACTTCTCAACATTCATGAAACACTACTGTTGGCTTGGGGGTGGAACTACACTCTGAGATAAAAGACATTTACCTCGTAAAAGAGTCGAGGGCCCCATATCCCCTACTGGCAACCGACCTTTGTACAAGGAAAATGGTGTGGCAGCATATGTAGTGACTTTGATTACTTATCTTGGCCTCTGGTGGTTTGGAATATTCAACCCAACTATTGTGTACAATCACTTGGGAGAGATATATTCAGCACTCATTTTTGGGAGCTTTGTCTTCTATATTTTCTTGTACTTAAAAGGCCATATTGCACCATCTTCTACTGATTCCGGCTCATCTGATTTGGAATGATGTCTTGGGCGGTTCTTGCACTGACCTATTGCATAAAGCAACATAAGGAAACTGGGAAAGTAGCTAACTCTATGCTTTTAAATACTGCATTAATGCTGGTGCATGTTAGCAAGTTTTTCTGGTGGAAATCTGGATATTGGAATTCCTAGAGGGTTTTATTCTTTGATGGGAGACAGTGCAATTTGGATTGAATTACCAGCTTATACAAGATAGGAGCAAAGACAATTTAATGGGCTATGAAGCATTACAAGAATATGGAGAAGAATATTTTGTGATTGAAGGAATCTTTTGTATTATTTTTGTTGATTGAAAACTGTTTAATTTAATCCACCTTACCTCCTTCTTTTTGTGTTCTTCAAGTTGAGCACCTTTTAGATAAATGGTGTTCAACTTGAGGGTGGATGTTAGAGGTATTAGGTGGTTAGTTGAGTGGTTAGTGAATTAGTTAGGGCCCTCATCTATAAATAGGGGTCTTAACTAATGAGATAAGTAAGTGTGTAGAGTGTGGAGCTCTCACCTTGTTAGAGAGAGAGGTTAACTTGGGTCTCTTTCTCTAGAGAGGGAAGTCCCTTCTAGATCCCTATTATTAGGGTTTGTTGATTAGAGATAATCCTTATGGGTTACTCTTTATATGAGCTTATTGCTCTTGGTTGTTATACCCTTATGGGTTAGAGCTTATTACTCTTTGTTGTTAATACAATTGGTTCTTCTTCATCTACATTCTTTCTCTTATCTTCTCAAACTATACATTCTTTACACCACCCTTCACACTGCTGCAAGTTGAGTCTGAGAGCGTAAGAGAGAGTGAGAGCTTTCAGTCGTGATCATCAAGGTGCTCTGTTTTAAATCGATAAGGCAGAGGTGATAGTTGTCGGTGGGGAAGCTGAGAGTACAAGCTGAAATCTAGCAAGGTAAATTATCGCGTCTCTCGTTCCTCAGGTTTCCGTCATTTTTCAGCGCAAACTAAGAGTAATAAATCATAAGGTATGAGTTTTGAACTAGCTGCCACATGAGTAATGAAATAGAGTATTCTCACTGCACACCTTTATGCATAAAATATAGAGTCTTCTTTTGTTTTATTTAGAGATGGCCAAACTGACTTGTGTTGTGGGCCAGCACGCAGAAGCATGGCTCTACTAGATATATATAGAACCCATAAACCTTGAAGGTTTGCTGTAAGTTGCTAATCCTTATAACCCAAAGCTTATGGTTATATAAATCTATGTGTAGTTGCTGCATATAAAGGGAAGAAAAGTAAAAAATAAAAACCTTGGTGTTTAAGAAAAAGAGGAGACTATATTTATATATATGTGTGGGTGTAAGCATTGCTACACATATAAACATTAGGAAAAAAAAATACATACTTACTGCTATGTAGTGCTGTCACAAATTAAAATACATAAATAAGTAGGTATATATATATGATCGTTGCTCTGGAAAAATGGGTTAAAGGAAGAACAATTGCTTAATAAACCATGAGAATTATCGTTATAGGTTGAATGGGTGACTATTATGATACTTCATTTTGATTTAGACATGGAAACAGTGAGTTTCGAATGGTTGGTGTGTTTTCTTTAAATCTGGAAAATCTTTCCAGATCAAGGAAACCCAAAGCATTAGTGGAGAATAGAGGTTTTACTTGCTGCACACATATATTAGCGTACGTGGCAAGATCTGGATAAAGAGTGATGATAAAGCAATGTAAATCTGATATTAAAGGCATTTGATTTAGATAAACTACTGCTTAGGTATCAGATAGTTTAATACATGCAGCCTAGATCATATGGTTTGACTAGCTACGTTAAGCACATAGGACCAAAGGAACTTGTTGTGTGCAAAAATTAAAGAACCAACCTTGAAATAATAATATATGTATATATATAGGCTATATTGGCGCTGCATATATATAAGGGAGTAAGGAAAACACTTGCTCATATATAAACATCACATTATACATGAAAGTAATAAGAAAAGTCTCTATAACAACATATATATAGATCACGTGAAGACTATGTAAGGAAACCAAAAGGGAAACATTGCTGTGTTGTACGTATAAATATATATAGCATGATTAAACATATTTCTCATGGCATTAATAGTTATAAACTCCTAATCTAAAGGGTTAGGTTAATCTTTGAGAGATTAAAATAATTATAGAGAAATACCAATAAATGGTAAAATAATAAATAATAATATTATTGTTATTATTAGGAGAGGAGAATAAATTATAAAGGGGATTATTAATAATAAATAAAAGAATGTTAGTGTTAATTAATAAATAAATAAAGAGGTATTATTATTAAGGGAATTTTAGGGGATAATCCATTTTTAATCCTCAAAAAAATTAATTTGCGTAGGTAGTTACTTTGCGATGCAAGAAGTGATTAATGACAATGACAAACATTTATAGGCATACCTTGACACCTCTACTGATCCCAACACCTTCGAACGAATTGAGGATTCAAGCTTGAGGTGGGTAACTGGTTATCTTATTAGCTTGTATGTATGTAATGCATGTATGACTGATCATGGTTGCTAGATAATTTGCTTGTGTATATCCTAGCTATAGATTGAGGTCAAAGCGTGTCCTAAAATGGAGCCGCGTGTTCCAAAAGGGTCATGCGGTCCTTGGCCGTTAACTAACGGTTATGATGTGACTTGTTTATTGTGAATTATTATATGCTTATACACATGTTATACTGTGATTTATACTTCATACCTGCATATGAGATTGACTGTTACCCTTGGGGTTCATTCACTTGAACTCCAGACCACATGAAAGAAACAGGTAGTGGATCGGGATCAAGAGGGAAGAAGCAGCTGTAAGGGTTACAGCAGAATTGACTTTTTGGAAAATAGGATTAGGTAGACTATATTGTATCATTTATCATTTGTCCAGTTTGGATTATTGTAGTAAGATATCCCTAAGGGACTGATTGAAATTGTGAAAAATTTATCCTCATATTTTCAAACAAAGTTATTTTATGAAAGATTTATTCCACAATTAAATCGTCCAAATCATTTCGATGCCTGTGCACTATAACTTTGATGAATAAAGGAGGATTTAGGACGGGTGTTACAATAGTGATTGTTCATTTGTTTGGGATCTATTCCCTTCTTTGTGTAATTTCTGTTTCTTTATAACTGAAGCCTCTTTTATTATCAAAAAAAAAAAAAAGAAGATTCATCTCATCGCAGATTCATCTATTATTAACCTATTATTCATCACAGATTTGTAATTGGCTTCTAGGGTACCAAAGTACTTAAGTAAAGTTTCAAGGGTATAATTTTCTAATGTGTGTGTTTTTTTTTTTATCCTTTTTTTTTAAGATAGAAGATAATTCTATTGCGAGATAATATGATAATTCATATTGAAAGAGAAATAGCCGACACTTCCATTACTTGATTCAATTATTGACGATTTCAAGTCATTAAAAGATCGAAGAGCATTACTTGAAGTGAATGTAATTTTTAATTGTTTCATTTAGTATAGTGTTTTATTAATTTTTTTTAGTATAAATTACATTGTTAACTTTTAATAGTTTGATATATTATATTTATATAACAGACAATCTTCTAGAATTTCATGATATTTTCTCATTTTGTAATTGATATGACATCCATACTAGAGATATGTTATTTTATACATTAGAATTGTTAAGATACTTTTATTATAAATCTGGATATTTTAAAAATTTTATATAATCATAAAATTTTTAATTAGTTAATAAGTATCCCCCCCCCCCCCCAAATATTTCTCCCAATGTCCGTCCCCGCTCCTAAGTTGTCACACCACACTATTGGAACTTCAACAATGGGAAAATGCATCTCCCGCAGTAGCTTCATGACCCAAACAACATCGGATGATACATCGCAAGACGCAATACTCGGCCTGCGAAGCCGATTGAGACACAACCATTGACACTTGGACACCCAAATTACAGGATTGTTACCAAAATAAGTGCAATAACCACTCATAGACCTACAGTCCTCCTTATTAGTGGCCCAGTCATAATTAGCAAAGACATGCACATTAAACGAGGCACAGGCTTAATAAGTAGCCCGTAGTCAACTGTACCCGAGAAGATAATGTAGGATATGCTTAACCCCAACCCAATGAGGTTCACGAGGGTTTTGCAAAAAACAGCTTAGTCTATTGACAAAGAAAGGAGATCTCTGGTCTAGTATAGCATAGGTACTGAAGTTTACCAATAATACTCCTATACCGAGTTGGATCAAAGAAAAATGCCCAGAGGTAGATGAAAGCTGCAGGTTAGTGGCCATAGGTGTAAAATTTGGTTTGGCATTGAGAAAGTTTGCTTCTTGTAGCAAGTTAATAATATTCTTGCGTACCTAAGAAATATGAAAGTGAGCCAAGATCTTTTAATGAGAAGAGCTCACCCATGGCAGCAATCAATTTCTGTATCTCATCATTATTAGAACCAGTAATTACAATGTCATCTACATAGAGAACTAAGAATATGAGAATATATTAGAATATGTTAGAAGATGCTAGAATAAGTTTGTTGACCAGTTGGTTACAGCTTACGTGCTCATCTTTGTATCACTTGCACATGTGTACATTGTGAATAGTATCTGTCAGCCTGATATATATGTAATCTCGGTTACTTGAAAGGAAATAAGAAAGAGAGGTCCAGTTCTGTTCTTAAGTTATATCATTTTCTCTGTTTTCCTTTATGCAGTTCATCTAAAATTGATTTGTGTTTCGTAGTTTGTTTTTTTTTTTAAACTAAACTTCCACAATTTTTCATTGAGAAATTCTAATATATGCAACTTCTAAAAAAATCAAAAGATCTGAAACACGTGTAGAAGACTAGAATATGAAAAATGTACAAGAACAGAGGACAGAAGATTTGGGCATGATATATAAATACTCCAGACTTGCATAAAATGATTTTCAAAAGATTGCTAAACATCAAAGTACCTAGCCAATGCAACAAAAGATGGTTTGGTGGCTTGAACGTTCTGATTACTACAAATGAATTAATTAAGAAAGTTCACTTTTGTACTTCTATATATACTTTTTGCAAGGGACGAATTTATATATGCCAGAGGAGCGGAGGAGAGAGAGGGTGGAAGGGCAGTGGAAGAGAGGAAGAGATAAAAATATTTATTTTATCCTTTAAATTTTTACCGTTGGATAAGATTATAATCTAACAAGATTGAGAGGATAGGAAAAGGTAAGCAAAATAAAGGTAGGTAAAATAACTTATCCTATTTTTTTAATATCATAAAATAAATTTTTAAGACCATGAGAAGTATCTTTTCAATACCAATCAAGATTAAATATCTTTTTAGTATCGTTATTATCCTCAAATATTTTTTCAAGATCAATTGTTACCTTGAAATATTTTTTTAATATCCTAACATAAATTTTTAAGATCATGAAATATTTCGGGATATTGATTGGTATTAAAAAAAATAATTTTCATGATTTATGAGGTAACAATGGCTTTTGGAAAATAGTTTTTGGGATTTACGAGGTAAAAATGCTTTTTGGAAAATAGCTCTTGGATAAAAATGGGTGTTTGACAAACTTTTACAAAACCTAAGTTTGATACGAGAATAATTAAACTTCCGGGGGGTGTTTGGCAAGCTTGTTTCCAAAACCTAGGTTTTTGGAACCTCCAAATAGTAGCAAGCTTATGACAAAACCTGGGTTTTGATCCAGAATCCGTTTGGATGTAGCTTTTGGAAAATGATTTTTATGATTTATGAGGTAAAAATAGCTTTTAGATAATAGCTTTTGGAGAATAATTTTTAGAAAATAGCTTTTGGAAAAAAAATGATAGTGTTTGAATGTTTTTATCAAATAGTTTTTTGAGAGTCAAATTTACCAAAAAGATATTAGCTTTTTGTATAATTGCATTTAAAGGATAATGTTATATTTTAAATATTATAAACATTATATTTTATAATAAATACAAAAAATAACATAAAATTGTTACAAAAAATAAATTTCTACCATTAGTAAATTTTGTAATATGATAATGGGAAAATTCCACATAAATACCATTTGAATTTATAAAACCCCAAGAAGTCCGTCGAATTTATAAAAAGACTTAGAGATACCAATGACCTATGAGGGATATACAAATTTGGGTGCAATTACCCTTTTGCCCTTAGTTTTAAATAATTTATAAAAAAAAAAAAGTAAATACCCCCTCCCCGTGGTGGGCCCCTTCATGAATGGTAATTTTCACTTGTGGATTTGTGAAAGTTCAATTTTTTTGGGTTTTACAAAACATGGTTGGAGAAGTAAACAAAGGGAACCCTTGGAGAAACAATGGTAATTCTCACTTCGGAATAGTAATTTTCCATATACGGAATAGTAATTTTCACTTCGGAATGGTAATTACCATTGAAAAAATATTAAAAAGAATATATATATTTGTTAATGTATTTATGTATAAAAGGAATCAAGTGGCCCAACCTGGACCACTTGGTCCCATGCACATGTGTAAGGGGTGGGGGTTCAAACCCCACCAAGAAAAAAAAAACCGCAACGGTGGGTACCATCGGCCGGGGAAGGAGGTGGCCGTCGGTGGGGCCCACCGCGGGGAGGGGGTATTTACTTTTTTTTATAAATTATTTAAAACTAAGCGAAAAGGGTAATTTCACCCGAATTTACATATCCCTCATGCGGTCCTTTCTTGATTCTTAGTCTTTTTACAAATTGACTGGGACTTCCGGGAGTTTTACAAATTCAAATGGTATTTATGTGGAATTTTCCCTAATTTTTTATTTTTTAATATGATAAAAATTAGATCAAAACATATATGAATTAATAAATTGTATAGTAAAAAAAAAAATGTAAAATAAACTTTCAAATTTCTTCACCTTGCATCTTGCCCATGCGCGTCAAGAGAGTTTTTACTTTAATGCAACTACGCTCTGGTTCATCATTTTCTTCAAAAATGGGAAATACGCCAAATCTGTGAACCTGAAGCTCCAAAAACCTTGACTTTTGTCTGCAAATCTCTTTCACTGGTTCAGACCTTTTGTTTTTTGCTTTCGTTCTTAATCTTCAGTTTCGAGTTTCTTCTCTTCTAGGCAAATGGGAAGAGCGACAAGGTGGTTGAAGGGGTTGTTAGGGATGAAGAAAGACAGCGACAAAAAAACAGAATTAAAACTCCGACCACCGCGGCACCTTGAAATCTGAGGCGGCGCGGTCGGCGGCACCACCACCCAATCATCTTTCACCTGCAGAGGATGTTTGGCTTCAATCGTTCTACGGAGAAACAGAGGACCGGCAGAATAAGCACGCCATTGAGGTTGCCGCAGCCACCGCGGTGGCTGCCGCCAAGGCGGAAGCGGCCTTAATGTGGCTGACCAGTCACAGCAGAACCACCACCATGTTCCAATTTTGGAAAATCTAGGTTTTGAGCCCAAAACCTAGATTTTGGTTGCAAAATAGCTTTGGAAGAAATCAGAGCTTTCCAAAACAGGTTTTGCTTCCAAAGCAAAGCCTAGGTTTTGGAAACCCCCAAACAGACATTTTAGACATTTACCTCATAAATGAGGAAGATCATTCTCCAAAAGCTACAGGCTCTACCTCTCCTTCTAGCCGCTGCTCCGGCCGCCTCCACCGTTTTCAATTTCGAACCACCGTTCCAGGTGTCGTTGTTAGCTGCGTCTGCCATCGATATTACTAACGACAAGCTGAAGCTTCTATCAGGTATTGTATTTGTTTATCATGTATTGTATTGTATTTGGCAGTTGCATCATTTTGTATTTTGTTACTCCTTTCTCTCCTTATTGATAAATGTCATAGAGACATGCTTGGAGAAAAATAAGGCAACAGTATGTTGGAAGTTCTTTTGTCTTTTGCCGAAACATTGAAATCAGGAGACTAGAGGATAGAGTGAGTTCCTGACAAATTTGTAGTTGATTTTTGGTCTTGTATATCATTCACGACAATAGCATGATTTTGTAATTATTTTAAACTTTCAAATTGATTGCAATAGTTGCTGATCACTTAGAATTTATTATATAACTCCTTATGTAAGTACCTGGTCCAGGTGGATATTTGAAGCTTGTTGAATGTAAGATGCCTTTTATTTGTTTCAGTAAATGGACTTTAGCTAGTCAAGGATTTACTGTGTGATTAGGTTCACTCCCTTCCAAAAATATGGTTTTCCTATCCTTGTAGGTAGTTTGTCTTGATGATATTTTCAGTGACTACTGTCTTGTAATAAATATAATTTTTTTATACCATTTTTTTCATTTACACATCTTGAATTCTTAAACAACAAATCACTATGTGATTATGTCAGACTGTTTTACTTTTATATATGGCCCACACTTTTTGGATGCATATTTTACTCAGGTTTTGCTTGTGGTTTCCCATGAATATGCAGACTGTTAGATTTAAAAATGAGTTGGAACGTAACATTACGATCAAGCTTGGATATGCAAATGCAAATATATCCAAGTGTGAAGATGAACGGTGTCCTAGGCCGATGTGCTACAAGTGGGTAACTGGGTATATATTTTGCAAGTGTTTATATACTCAAGTTGATTTCTGGCTTTCAATGTTGTGTTTAAATTGGATTTTCAGGGCATATCAAAGTGGAAAAGAAGACAGCCCTTTGTGTGATGTACCAGGATATGAAAACTGCAGGATGAAATTTTTTAGACATGTTTCTTTTGTCGATTGCCCGGTAAACTGCATATTTATTTATGGCTTATTTAATCTCATAATTTCATTAACTTCGGGGTTTTATGTTTTGTATATCCTTTGATTTTTATTTATTCCTGTAAAATGGTTTGCGGTAATGGTTTTAAAAGTATTGTATGTAATGAAAATTTGATACAGATTAGATCAAGATATGATAGTAATCTGAAACTTAAGTTGGAGGAGTTAAATATAATTTAGTATTCAAGTCAAGAAAGTGTGGCTCTGTAAAAGATCCCTTCTTTTCTCAAAATAGGACTCAGTATTTAAAAAGCATTGCAATAATATCCTGAAAATTAAACTTAAATTTGTTGCTCTTGCTATCAATAGGCAGCTTCAGAGGCTACAATATTACTGCACGAGGCCATACTCTTTCACATAAAGATATGTTTAAATAATGAGCACTCATCAAATATATTGTAGCTTCCTGATTTTTTTTTTGTTTATTTATTTACTTTGATGATGAATGAGGGTCTGAACCCTGCTTATCAACTTCTAAAGTTGAATATATCATGGTATACTAAGTTCCTTGCAAAATCAGGAACCTCTCCCCCCATGGTGGCTGCTTGATATTTTATCTATATGATTTTTGTTTTTTTTTTTATTTCAAATTTCTACAGGGCCATGATATTCTTATGGCTACTATGCTCAATGGAGCTGCAATTGTGGATGGAGCTTTATTGCTTATTGCTGCAAATGAGAGTTGTCCACAACCACAAACCTCTGAGCATCTGGCTGCTGTGGAAATTATACGTTTGCAACACATAATAATTCTTTAGAATAAGGTTGATCTGATTCAAGAAAATGTGGCTATCAATCAGCATGAAGCGATTCAGAAGTTTATACAAGTAACTTTCTATTAACTGATTTTTCTACATTGCTGTTCCAAAACCTCATATTTTTCTTTAGCTTACTCTTCTATCCGTATTTTCTATGTAGGGAACTGTTGCTGACGGTGCACCTGTAGTCCCAATTTCAGCCCAGTTAAAGTATAATATAGATGTTGTTTGTGAGTACCTTGTGAAAAAGATCCCAATCCCTGAAAGGAACTCTCTCTGACATGATTGTAATCCGATATTTTGATGTCAATAAGCCTGGGTTTGAAGTTGATGAAATTAAAGGAGGTGTAGCTGGCGAAAGCATTATCAAGGTAAGTCCTTTTGGTCATCGATACACTTCAATGCTTCTTGAGCGTTTATATTATGATTTTTTTAAACGGAGGTTTTATCTACCAATTAAGTTCAGAATGATGCTTTCCTTGATTCATGTATGATGCCATATAGTTTTCAAAACTTTTTAGTCTACTTTAATGCTACTTCTGGTCCTCATGCATTACTTATCTTATATTAAAGGCCAGAGGTAGTATTTCACATGAATGATACTGCCTGAACATATTTTTTAATTACCTTTACATGCAAAGGAATTTTTTTGATATGTGAAATATAAGGATGATGTTAGAGAGCCAAGGGGCACTGTAGTTTAATTTTTCTTTTTCTTCCTTTTTTTTTTTTTTTTTTTTTTTTTTTTTTTTGGCCAACGGCTCTGTAGTTTAATGAGAATATCACACACACATATATGAATTGATAATTAGCAGCACATCCTTTTTTTGTGTGAAACTTAGTTAAACATCTAAACTTTTGTGGAGATTTTTAATATACCATTTGCATAAACCCAAATCTTATTTTCGCAGGGAGTGTTTGGTCCGGCGAGTTTTCAATAAGTAAGAAAGTATATTTAAATTTCCTAATATGATGGAAAATCTAATATTCAATGAAATATTTGGGAATAATTTACCCTTTTTGTGGGTAACTAATTTGCTAGGGACATTTAATTTTCCAAGAAAGTGAATTGGAAAATCATTTATTAAATATAAAATTGGTTTTACCCAGATATTGTTTGATATCCTGAGAATACTAGATCAATCACTATACCAAGCACCGAATGACTAATTGTTGTGTCACTAAATGAATTTGCAGGGTGTTTTGAGGTTAAAATTGGCATATTGTATTCCGGCTCTCGTCCTTGCCAAATATTCCAGGTCGAACTTCAATGATTGGTTTTATCCTCAAAACACCCTGCAATGAAAACATAGTTCGATGTGTTTTTTACAAGAAAGTTGTGTGGCTATTTTGGCATTACTACAACATATAGTCACTCAATGCTTGGCATGGTGATTGATCTAGTGTTCCGAGGATATCAAATTATATCGGGTAAAATCAATTCTACATTTGGTAAATGATTTTCTAATTGAGTTTCTAGGAAAAGTAAGCTTCCCTAGCAAATTAGCTACCAAAAAAAATAGTTATATTTCCCATCATATTAGGAAAATAAATTTTCCTTTCTTACTTATTGGAAACTCTGGCCAGACCAAACACTATTCTTGTGAAAGTATGAGTTGGTTTATACGCATGGCGTATTAAAATGCTCCACAATAAACACCCTCAGGGTTTTTGTAACAAGAGAAGAAACAAAAAAAAAAAAAAAAAAAATTGCAGTTACAGCTAAGTTTCACACAACAAAAATGATGTGCTGCTAATTATCAATTCTATACATGTATGTGTATGATGTGCTAAATAAACTACAGTGCTTCTTGGCTCTTGAACATCAACATTATAATTCACATGTCCAAAAACTCCCTTTGCATTTATAATCAGTCCCATCAATTTGTAAAAGTAATGAAAAAACATGTTTGTGCAGAATCATTCGTCTGAAATATAAAAGTAGACTCAAATATTTTGAAAACTACACGGCACACTAAACATGTATTCAGACAAACATAATTCAGAACTTAATTGGAAGAGTAAAACCTCTGTTTTACTAATGATGCCCAAAAGAAACATTGAAGCATATTGATGACCAAAAGGACTTCCCTTGAGAATGCTGCCACCAGCTACACCTCCTTTAATATCATCAACTTCAGCCCCAGGCTTATTGACATCAGAAGATCGGATTATAATCATATGAGTTGCTGAGACAAAGTCTCTTACAGGGATTGAGATCTTCTTCACAAGGTACTCACAAACAACATCTATATTATATGTTAGCTGGGCTAAAATTGGGACTACAGGTGCACGCTTAGCAACAGGCTCCGGTGCACGCTCAAGAAAAATTCCCGAACAAGAAATGGGGATAGAAGAATGTAAGTTACGAAAAGTACAACGTTACAAAAAAAAGACTTAATAAAAATCAGTTCATAGAAAGTTACTTGTATAAACTTATGAATCGCTTCATGATGATTCCTAGCCTCATTTTCTTGAACCGATCAATCTTATTCTCAAGAACTATTAAGTCGCAAACGCCCATTGTCCATGGCGCTAAAAGCTCACGGGATTGTGGTTGTGGACAACATTTGCGGAATGAGTAATAAAGCTCCATCCATGCTTACTGCTCCACTGAGCATTGTAGCCATTGAAAAATTATGGTCCTGTAGAAATTGGAACCTAGTTTATCATGATATATTGGAGAGCTTTGAAAGTTGTTAAATGGGTTTAGACCCTCATTTATCATAAAAACAAATAAGTAAACAAATAAAATTAGGCAGCTACAAATTTATTTGAGATGAATGCTCATTATTTCAACCATAATTGACAATAAGAACACTTAAGGAACTATGAGAACCCCACATCTTGCATGAAAGAGAATGGTCGCATTCAGCAATATGACAGTCTTTTGAAGATGCCTAATATTGATAGCAAAAGCTACAAATTATATTTAACTCCTAAATTAAGTTTCTGATAAACCATTTTACTAAAGATAAATAAAGAACAGGGGCTATAAACATAACACCTTGATATAAAGTAATCCATAAATGAAAATGTCGGTTTATTGGGCATTCCACAAAAGAAATATGTCCGAACAATTTAATTTTGCAATTTTCATATCCTGGCGTTTCACACGTAGGACTGTCTTCTTTTCCACTTCCATATTCCCTGAAAGTCCAATTTAAACGAAATATTGAAAGCTAAAAAGTAACTAGAGTATAAAAAACTTCCAAAATATAAGGGAGAATCAGTATAAGGTCACAAAAAGCAACATGTATACCAAAAAGTCTCGAGACAATTGAACAATATGAACTTATTGTCATTTTTTACATTAGAACTTGTGGGAAGGAGTTCATAGTGATTCTACCAAATATATACCCACTTGTAGCACCAAGGCCTGAGACAATTTTCATCTTCGCATTTACATATCCAAGCTTCATTGTAGTCTTACCCTCCAACTTATTTTTAAATCGAATCGTCTGTTTATTCATGGGAAACTAGAAGCCAAACCTAATTAAAATAATCATCCCAAGCATAGGCCACACATACGAGTAATACAATCTGACATAATCACTCGGTGATTTGTTGTTTTAGAAATCAAGATGTGTAAATGAAAGAGATTGGTGTAAAGCAAAAAATCATCAAGACAAGTAACTCAAGTGATGACAACATTATTTTGAAGGGGAGTGAACCTAACTAAAAATTAAATCCTTGACTAACTAAAGTCCATTTACGAAACAAATAGTAACGTTATGATTCCCAAGGAGGCATTACACATTCAACAAAATTCAAATATCCACCAAGACTCGTACTCAAAATTAATCCAAATAATATAAAATGGATAAAGAGAATACCTGAACACCTAATATTGCTTTAACAATTGTTGACTTGCCATGAGCCACATGGCCAATGGTGCCAACCTGGACATAATTACAATTTCCCATTCATCAGAAGGTGTCAAAAGTTGGGGATATAAAGTGGTCCCCCTTGAATAACTTGTTTAATAACAATGAAAATAGAGTTAGATATTTATTTTGATTCCCTTAAGACCGATGAGTATTACGTAAACAAATAAATTTAGAAAAATAAAAATACCGACATTAATGGTGTCATACTAAGTGGTATCATAGTCGATTGTAATCAGGCTTTGATACCACTCTGTGTGACACCCTACTTTGATACCAAATAGTGTGACACACCTTGCTCTGATACCAAACAGTGTAAAGGCAATGTTGTTTTCTAGTATCTCAAGCATCAAAGTGTTTTTCTACCCAGTTGCTGAAGAAATGGGCCCATAAGCCATAGGTCCTTGGATTGAAATCAGACTATGATACCACTCAGTGTGACACCTTGCTCTAATACTAATAATGTGACACCCCTGGCTCGATACCAAACGGTGTAAAGAGAATGTTGTTTTCTAGTGTCTTAAGTATCATAGTGTTTTCTTACCCAGTTTTCGAAGAAGTGGGCCTATAACCCATAGGTCATTGGTTTGAAACCAAATGGGAAAATGAGGGAAAATTATAGGAAGGGGTATAGGTAAGAAGCTAAATCACTTTCTTTCTTTGCGTTTCGATTACTTGTCCACTATGGTGGCATTCTTCTCTCTTTCTCTCGCACAAATTTAAATCGTGTTCAAGAATTCTTGCATCTTCTTTTACTTCATGTTAGCCACATTGTATCAGGTAAGGGAATTGCACCTCGCTTCTTTTCTTAATCACATTCTTTTCTTCTTTCATTCAATTAAATATTGCCGCTTACCTTTTCTTTAGCCAATTACAGTTCAGGTGTCATATTGTGCATGTTTTGCTTGTCCTCATTCGAATTCTACAAAATAGCTTCCCCAATTTTTATATTCAAACCCTTATCTTTTGCCTCATGAAGTAACATTTTCTCACTCAATTAATTTACATATGCATCATTTTCCCTTCTCGAAATGAGAGATTCTTTTACCCAAATTATCTAATTCACAAAATTGACTTCATTATTTTATAGAAGACTCTATTGGAAACATTCAAGATTGTGCAGAAATAGTGTAAAAGGTATCGAACACTATGATGCTTGAGACACTAGAAAATAACATTACCTTTACACTATTTGGTATCGAGCGAGGGTGTCACGGTATTGGTATTAGAGCAGGGTGTCGCACTGAGTGGTATCATAGTCTGATACATGTTTAGAGAGCCCAATCAGACTTATGCATTTTTTGAACTGGACTTATAAGAAAATACATGTTTAGTTGAGAAGTTGTTTCAATCGGACTTATAGACTAAAAATAACTTAATATTATAGCCTTGTCAAGTGAGAAACCCCTATTCTAGGGCTTTATTTTGTCTCTCTTTCAATGCAATATCCTTTGGCCAGCATGTTTTGGTCTCCTATTCGGTTAAATATCTTTTGGTCGGCCATTTAGTCTTCTCCATTCTCCATTAAATAAATTAAACAAGGCTAAATCAGTTTTTTATGAAAATGGTTGGGCATGAGAGAAAATATCAGAATAGGTGATCTTCTTCACCGTGCTCCTGATTCGCTATATCTTCTTCAACATGCCCTTGATTCCCCAGCTCTTCTTCAGCCTCAATGTTAGGATGACAAAAGCCATTGTCATGTTGCTCTTCTTCACCTTGTTGGCTTTACACTATTTGGTATCCGTGCCAGGTGTGTCACACCATTAGTATCAGATCAGCATGTCACACTGAGTGGTATCATAACCTGGTTTCAATCCAATGACCTATGGGTTATGGGCCTACTTCTTCAGAATCTAGGTAAAAAAACATTATGATGCTTGAGACACTAGAAAACAACATTGCCTTTACACTATTTGGTATCAGAGCCAAGGGTGTCACACTATTAGTATCAGAGAAGGGTGTCGCACTGAGTGGTATCATAGTCTGATTTCAATCCAATGACTTATGATACTTCTTCAGCAACTAGGTAGGAAAACACTGTGATGCTTGAGACACTAGAAAACAACATCGCCTTTACACTATTTGGTACAGAGCAAGGGGTGTCACACTATCTGGTATCAGAATAAGGGGTGTCACACTATTTGGTATCAGAGTAGGGTGTCACATGAAGTGGTATCAAAGCCCGATTACAATCGACTATTTACCACTCACTGCGACACCCTGCTTTGACACCAATAGTGTGACACCCCTGGCTCTGATACCAAACAGTGTAAATGCAATGTTGTTTTCTAGTATCTCAAGCATCACCGTGCTCTGATACCTTTTACATTGTTTGCATAATCTTGGATGTTTCCGGCAAAGTCGTCTATTGTAGTGTTACCCTCAAACTTATTTTTAAATCAAACCGTCTCGTATATTAATGGGAAACCATAATCCAGAGTTTATCTGAGATGAATGCTTGTTATGAGTAATAAAGCTCCATCCATGATTATTGCTCCACTGAGCATTGCAGCCATTAAAAAATTATGGTCCTATAGAAATTGGAACCTAGTTTATCATGATATATTGGAGAGCTTTGAAAGTTGTTAAGCGAGGGTTTAGACCCTTATTCATCATAAAAACAAATAAGTAAACAAATAAAATTAGTCAGCTACAAATTTATCTGAGATGAATGCTCGTTATTTCAACCTTAACTAACAATAAGAACACTTAAGTAACTATGAGAATCTCGCATCTTGCGTGAAAGAGTATGGCCGCATTCACCAATATTACATAACCTTTTGAAGCTGCCAAATATTGATAGCAAAAGCTACAAAATATATCTAACTCTCATAACTTAAGTTTCTGATAACTATCCTTTCTTGATCTAATCTGTTTCAAATTTTCATTATATGCGATAGCTCTAAAACAATTAACGCAAACCATTTTACTAAAGATAAATAAAGAACAGGGGCTATAAACATAACACCTTGACATAAAGTAATCCATAAATAAAAATGTCAGTTCTATCGGCATTCCACACAAAAAATGTCTCAACAATTTCATTCTGCAGTTTTCATATCCTGGCATTTCACACATAGGATTGTCTTCTTTTCCACTTCCATATGCCCTGATACCAAATAGTGTGACACCCCTTGCTCTAATACCAAATAGTGTGGCATCCCTTGCTCTGATACCAAAAAGTGTAAAGGCAATGTTGTTTTCTAATGTCTCAAGCATCATGGTGTTTTCCTACCCAGTTGCCGAAGAGGTGGGTCCATAACCCATAAGTCCTTGGATTGAAAGCAGACTATGATACCATTCAGTGCGACACCCTACTCTGATACCATTCAGTGCGACACCCCTGGCTCTGATACCAAATAGTGTAAAGACAATGTTGTTTTCTAGTGTCTCAAGCATCATAGTGTTTTCCTACCTAGTTTTCGAAGAAGTGGGCCCATAACCCATAAGTCATTGGATTGAAACCAGTGCGACATGCTTCTTTGATACTAATAGTGTGACACCCCTAGCTCTGATACCACACATTGTAAAGCCAACAAGGTGAAGAAGAGCAACATGAAAATGGCTTTCGTCATCCTAACATTGAGGCTGAAGAAGAGCTGGGGAGTCAGGGGCATGCTAAAGAAGATATAGGGAATCAGGAGCATGCTGAAGAAGAGTTGGGAACACGGTGAAGAAGATCACCTATTTTTGATATTTTCTCTCACTCCCAACCATTTTGTCAAAACACCGTGATGCTTGCGACACTAGAAAACAACACTATAAAATAACATTGCCTTTACACTGTTTGATATCAAAGCAAGGGGTGTCACACTATTTGGTATCAGAGTAGGGTGTCACACGAAGTGCTATCAAAGCTTGATTATAATCGACTATGATACCACTTAGTGTGACACCCTGCTCTGATACCAAACAGTGTAAATGCAATGTTGTTTTCTAGTGTCGCAAGCATCACAGTGCTTTGATACCTTTTACATTGTTTGCACAATCTTGGATGTTTCCAGCAGTCTTCTATTGCAGTGTTACCCTCCAACTTATTTTTAAATCGAACCGTCTCGTATATTTATGGGAAAACCAAAGCAAAACCCGATTAAAATAAGCATCCAAAGCACGGGCCACACATACGAGTAATACAATCTGACATAATCACACGATGATTTGTTGTTTTAGAAATCAAGATGTGTAAATGAAAAATATTGGTGTAAAGCCATTTATATATATTCCAAGACAGTATTCGCTCAAAAAATCATCAAGACAAGTAATATAACAAAACAATATTTTGAAGGGGAGTGAACCTAGCTAACTAAAAATTAAATCCTTGACCAACTAAAGTCCATTTACTGAAACAAATAGTAACGTGATGATTCCCAAAGAGGCATCACACATTCAATAAGATTCAAATATCCACCAAGACCTTGTACTCAAAATTAAACAAATAATATAAAATGGATAAAAGGAATACCCGAACACCGATATTGCTTTAACAATTGTTGACTTGCCATGAGCCACATGGCCAATGGTGCCAACCTGGACATAATTACAATTTCTCATTCATCGGAGGTGTCAAAAGTTGGGGATATAAAGTGGTCCACCTTAAATAGCTTGTTTAATAACGGTGAAAACAGAGTTAGATATTTATTTTGATTCCTTTAAGACCAACGAGTATTACGTAAATAAATAAATTCAGAAAAATAAAAATATCAACATTAGTGGTAGCCCGCCGAGATATGACTTTAGGAGAAAGTTGTTGCTGTTTTGTTACCTCCGTTTACTTAGATCTGTTCCATCAAACCTTTTTGTGACATTTTGGAGGTTTCAAAGAGTCTTCTATAAAATAATGAAGTCACTTTTGTTGATTAGATAATTCGGGTAAATGAATCCTCTCATTTCGAGAAGGGAAAGCGACGTGAATGTAAATCAATCAAGTGAGAAAATGTTATTTCATGAGGCAAAAGATAAGGGTTCGAATATAAAAATTGGGGAGTTATTCACGATAACAAGAAGAAAAAAGTAATTTGTTGCAGAATTCGAATGAAGACAAGCAAAACATGCACAATATGATACCTGAATTGTAATTGACTAAAGAAAAGGTAAGCGGCAATATTTAATTGAAAGAAAGAAGAAAAGAAGTAAAGTGCGATTCCCTTACCTGATACAACCATGGCTAGCAAGTAGAGGATGACACAAGAATTCTTGAATGGTGGAAATGTTGAACACAATTTATATCTGAGAGAGAAAATGAGAGAAGAGTGCCAACGTAGTGGAGAAGTAATTGAAACGCAGAAGAAGAAACAGTGTTCAAGTAAAGAATGAAATTTTTTGAAGTTAACTATTTGGCGGAGCGAGGGAAATTGAAGGGTGAGTACTGAGCGATTGTAAATTAAATTGGAATAGCCCTGGAGACTGTTTGAATATTCTCTTTCTTAACTAAAAGTTACTCTTAAGTTAAAGTTAAAAAAGAACTCTTAAAAAAAAAAAAAAAAAAGGTAAAAGTTGTTTAATGATTACATAAATTTTTTTAACTTAAAAAGTTACTTAAAAGCTCAAATTAAAAATAAGATGTTTGGTAAAAAAATTTGTAATAAACATTTTTTCTAATAAAAAGTATCATAAAAGATATATTATAAAATAACCTTTAAACTATTACTATATTCACAAAATAAAATACTTTGGGTTGGTTAGCATGCTTATTGCAATCCCACTCTTTTGTTTTTAGCATGCTTGTTGCAATCCCACCCTAATCTTTTATTGCAACCCCAAGATAAAAATATTATAAAATAACCTTTACTCTAATGTTTTTAGGATGCTTTTGATTATATGTTTTTAGCTCATCCTGCCTTTGCTCTGTTTGTGCGACAATAAAACCTGATTTTATTTTCTGATAATAAATTAAAACTTGAACGTTTGAATAAACATAAAGAAGTTAATCTACTGGGGAAGAAACAATGTGCCGAGAAAGAATGAAAAATTTTGAATTTATCAAAAGAGGCTATTTGGCACAACGAGAGAAATTGACGGGCCGACGAAGTGGAGAAGTTATAAGCTAAAGGCAGAGGAAGGAAGGAACAAAATGTGAAGAAAGAATGAAATTTTTTTTGATGTCACCTGAAGTTTGAGGAGGATTTTGGCAGAAAGAAAATCGAACTCTATGTTAATTTTTGGATGGTCTCTTGGAGGGCAAGAAAGGAGTGATATGTTTGACTCACTAAGCTTTAAAATTATATTTTTCTATACACATATTAATTCTTTAAGTTTACAAATTATATTTTTAATCTCATGCTCTTAATACCAGTAGTTTCATTTAACAAAAATGCTGACTCCATCAATTAAAATGGGGATTAGCAATTAAATGCTAACAAGATACTATATACTTTCTAGCTAAACTGTCCTTGTTTGGGACTTCCCAATTTTTGAAAAGGGTTTCTTTTTCTTTTTCTCGTTGATGTTACAAAGAGCTAATGATAGTTAACGAGTAATCTACTACAAAATTTGGATATTGAATGCATAGGCAACAAGATTCATGGAGAAGCACACTGAAATATGTTTTTTAAGGATATATAATGTTTTGTAGATCTATCACATGTGATTTTTTTTTTTTTTTTTTTTAAAGAGGTCCATCTATTTTAGAAAATTCTCACCAATCCACGTTCAAACTCCTTGCGTGTTTATCAACACAGAGAGAAAACCTTTCTTTATGTGATTACTTCATAGTTTTTTTTTTTAAAAAAAAAAAATTCCCCTTTGTTTTGGATAGGCACAAGTATAATGTTATTGGAGATAATCATACTTGATACACTGTCAGGAACTAAATATGTATACTTCTTTAAACATGATCTGGATTTTAATTCATTACATTATAAGGAACTAGTATTTTCCATTAGACCTTTTCTTTTCAGTTTTTTATTCCTTGATCATATCGATAATGATAATTTATCTACTACAAAAAACATTGTTAATTTGCAGCCGTTGTTTTGTCATTGTAGCAGTTTTCATTGCTATGTACATATTTGGTATTGATTTTGAAAACCGCTACTGAGTGAGCATTGACACCCAGTTTTGTAGTGATTCAAAAAAACTTATGTACACACTTCATCAAGCCCACTACGACTTTAGTAGCGGCATGAGACAATCACTACCAATACCAAAGCCTGGCTCCCAAGATGACTTCAATAACAGTTTCCAACCACTACAAATGTAGTGCCAAAAATTTACAATTCTGACCCTAAAAGTTCAAAAAAAGAAATTTGCTTGATAAAAAGAAATTTGCTTGATGTAAGTAGTATAACTAACAACAAATCACAGATCATCTTAGATTTTATATAGTATAACGATATAAAAGATTTATTTCTATTTCTAAAAATTAAAATAAATCAGAATAATAGTTATTTCTATTTCTAAAAATTTTCAATTTGCACAAAAAATACATTGTTTACTTCTTCTTCTTCTTCTTCTTCTTTTTTTTTTTTTTTTTTTTTGAAATAACAAAGGGTTTCTACTTTTGAAATTTAGAAGGAAAATAATTTTCACTTCTTCCAATAATGTGCTTCTCGAGATTTAAACTTGTATTCTTCTCCTTACAAAGGTAAAGCCCCTTACCACCTCAACCAACAACTTGTTGGTTTTTACTTCTTGGTACAATCATGTATATATACTATTACTACTTAATAATCATCAACATTTTCTATACGGTTTAATGGTCAATTCAATTGTTTTTAGTAAAATATCAATTCAAATTTAATACCACATTGGTGATGCAGCTGATGGAATGCTACACCTACATGGACAATAATTTATAACTACAGATTTTCAATGATATATAAGACAACAAATAAAAGATTCATCCTATATACTAGCCATAATCATATAAATCAATAAATTCGTAAATAAAATACATTGTTATTTTTCTTGATACATGTAACATCCTGAATTTCAGAATTTGGAACTTAGAAATAATGTATTGGAATTAATAGTGAAAATTTGGCTTGAACAATTAATAAAATTGATGTTGGAAGTTAAGGCCTATTTTCCAAAGACAAATCCTTATAAGTGATTGAGGATTTATTTTGAGAATTTATTATAAAAATGTAATGTCAAAATTAAGAAGGGGTAAAATGGTAAGTTTATTTCCCCAAGCTTGCAAATGAATTTTGGGAAAATTTAAAGTTCAATTTAAAAGGACAAGAATATATTTAATTAGAATTTTTGGAGAAAGAATTATTAAAGTTAAATGGCTCAATATTAGAAACAAAAGGAGAATATGGAATTAATGGTGTTATGTGTTAAATTATTCTCAACGTCATATGCTTCAATTTATGCAAAACCAATTTGGACTTGAAGCATGCTAGTGGGACCCAAGGATAAAATATTTGGTATCACTTTTAAACCATTCATGAAGCACAATTTCAGCAAACACGTGAGGCATGCATGTTTGGGCAGCTCCTTTAATGAAGCTGTGAAATGAGGAGGAGCTGCGATCAGAAACGAGAAGCGAGAGGTGTCGACTATCAAAAAGGGATTGGAAGTTGCATACAGATCAGAATTTATTCAAGGTGACTTTTGAACCTCTCTGCATGTTGGTTTTTATGTTTCAAGGCTTTAGAAGTCGAGCTTTGGGTTCTGCATGAATACTCTGGTCTGAATACTGAAAGCAGAGAACCTTTAAAGCTATCGTTGCATGCATGAGGTTCTGAAGTGGTTGAAGTTGAAGCTTGATGTTGCATGCATGTGCTATGTCTTTTGAATGGTCTCTACTGAACCATGGCTTGCTGTTTTGAGGTATGAATAGCTGAATCAAGTGCTTGCTATTTCTAAGTATAAAGCCTTGGGTTCTCTGGAATCAAGGAGCACCGAATAGTTATGGTTCTGTTTTTTGGTGATGACCATAAATACCATTTGGAGTTGCATGCATGTTGATTGTTCTGTTTTTGGAGTGCTGAAACAGAGTCAAGACGTTAGCTACAGTGAAATCGTAGATGAACAGTGCATGAGTTACTGTAGCATCGCCATCAATTGCTGGAAAACTGAACTTCCAGCTGGAACAGTGATCGTTGAGCGAGGTAAAACTAGGGTAAACGAACTCCTTTGACCCTGAAAATTTGTGGATAATTAGTACACATCATACTCTTTAACATGAGCCAAAGAAAACCCAAATCCGATGTGTACAATGAGAATTATGAATTTCCGAAGTTTGAAAGAAAAAACTGGAAACTGTCAGTTTCCAGCAATGAATAGTGGATTTCGGGTTCACTTTTGAAATAGTAAATGATCTTGTTTCACTGTGGAATTTTCCAGAAATAAACTAGACATACCAAGGTTTAATTTAATAGGTCATAAGCCTTAATCAGAGTAGTATCCTGAGAGATACAAATTTGTGAATATGACTTATTAAACTGGAGCCTTTTTCTGGACAGCAAAGAAAGAATGAAAATCTGAGAATAATACAGCAAGAAATAACTGTAGTGAATATTTTTACATGAAACTGTTGGAATATTTAATTGAGTAATCAATATTCCGTTATTTCTATTTATGGCCCACATTATTGCTGGTTTTGTAACCGTCCATTAATACTGTAACGGCCCAATTAATACGCAATAAGTGCGTATTGAATGCGTCATTAATACTGTAACGGCCCAATTAATACGCACTTATTAAGTATTGAATGTGTTTCCTTTTTTAAGCTCGTGATGGCGGAGGGGAAACACACGGTGTAATTCTGCCCTGGTCCCCCGAACCCGCTCGACCTTGAGGAAAGCACACCATCTCGCAGATTCGAGAGAAGGATCGGAAGGACGACTCGGAGTTCGTTCCTCGCTTCGGCTTGGATTCGTTCCTGTTTGGAGACGTCACTACAAAAAAACAGTTTTTTGCGGCCGAAAATTCCGTCGCAAAAAAACCTATTTTCCGTCGCAAAATTGGTTTGCGACGGAATTTTTGGCGAAAAATTCCGTCGTAAAAATAGGCATCGCAAACCAATTTTCCGTCGCAAAAATCACTTTTTCCGTCGCACATTCAAATTTTGCGAGGGAAAATTTTCCGTCGCAATTTCCCTCACAAATATTGAATTTTGCGAGGGAAAAATTTTTCCTCGCAAAATCATGAATTTGCGAGGGAAAACTTTTCCCTCGCAAAATAATGAATTTTGCGAGGGAAACTTTTTCCCTCGCAAAATAATGAATTTTGTGAGGGAAAGATTTCCCTCGCAAAATCCAATTTATTTTAAAAAAATATAAAAAATCAGAAAAAAATAAAATAATTACAAAAAAATAATAAAAATCGAAAAAATAAAAGACTTGTATATATCATAAAAATAAGTTCTAACAATTATAAAAGTTTACATAGTAAAAACAAAATATTACAAATGATAATGTTGCGTCCAAAATGAACTAAAAAAATGTCTAAACAGCAGCAGTCTGGTCATCATCATCACCAGTATCGTCATGACCACTAGGAAGCAACCACGTATCCTTTTCCTTCAATATGGACTGGAGAAGTGCCCGCATCTCATTAATCATCTCTAAAGTGCTGAAAAACGCATCAGTCAGTTCATCACTATATATAACATCGGCCGAAAAAAATGAAGCATTCTCTGCTTGTTCAATCTCCCTGATGTTCCAAGAAAAACTGGACAATGCCCAAGTAAATGTGACAAACACATCAGTCACAAATATAACATGCAATAAGAATTATATACCAGATAAGGATCAACAAAAGAGATGCATGTAAATGTAGATGAATAGAGGCACGATCACATAAAGTTAACTGGAATAGATATACAGCCTGAAGAAAAAACATGTAAACAATGTTTAAGGGTCCTTTTTACATTGAAGACTTTGGCACTTTCCATAAGATTGAGAGTAAAAAATGTGTGCCACTCCAATTCCTGCCTATTGCTGATATAATCAAAAAGCACCTCGCACAATACCCAAAATGTGTGCTAAGTGTTACCAGGCTAAATTACTAAAGCTACTCTATGTAGCAGCTAAGTGTCCTAAAATTACACCAAAATGGTGAAGTCAACCCAGCAACCTTGTAAAACATCTTTCTCTTATGTTTGTGTTGTTTGTGTCTTCTAAGTTTTTATTGCATAGGTCTTATTAATGAATGAGGTCCTTTTAACCTACATATAAAATATAAAGCTTGTTTAGGATCACGTTTGTGATCTCAAAAATGTCTATTTACATATATTAAAATAAAACTCATCTCACATATGATAAATCACAATTAAGAAATTATTTTTCCGAGTTACAATCACTATTCCATAAAAGCTATAAAACTACGAACTCCGAAAAAAGAGGGTTCGAATCCTCCTCTTTGTTGTTGGCTTCATTCTCCTTAGCAAAATAGGTGCTTTTACACTCAACATTAATAAGCAACAATGGCATACCTCAAAAAAATCCAATTTATTCAAGAAATTTAACTCTTACCTAATACTACCTCGGGTCCTAATTATAGGAACACTCTACCTACGAGGAGTAATTCTTACGAAGCTTCAAAGCCTTGTCTCTTATTCTCAAACTCCTATGAAGATTGAGTGCATCATTAGTTAAAGTCTAGTCAAGGTTGTATCTAACAATCTAACATAGCTAGTTACGTACTTTGAAGCATAACTCTTTTTCCTTTCAAGCATTTTATCAAACACTTGAATTGCATCTAGTGACCATAGTCCATAGCTGAACTGTCAAACTAGCATGTGAATTTCTTCCGCAAGCAACTCCAAGTACGAATCAAATTATCCAACACCTTTAGAAAAGAAAAACTTAACCAATTAGCTGAAATTCTCCGTTACGATCTCGCATTAACGTTTAGGAAAACAAAGAATTGCTCCCGCAAACACATCACCGGCTCACACACCACAATTCACACTTTAAGTATTCAGGCCATTACAATTCAAAGTATAGTTTTCATCAAATCCATCGCAATCACCAACAATTCACCGAGATAAAACATTCAGTTCAATATCAATAATTCCGAAGACCATTTCCTCATGAAACAGAGCGGATATTGAGAGAGAGAGAAGGAAACAAATATCTCTTGCATATGATTTTGAACTCAACCTTCAGACGATGCTTTGCCGATTTAACTCACCTCTCCACTCGAAATGCAACGCTCCTCCGATGGAGCGAGATAAGGTCCCAACAAATGCCAATTTCTATCGAGTTTAAAACTTCATTCATTCGCCAAATCTAGCAGAAAAACCTATCCTAAATGACGAATAATCACGGGGCTTGGTAACTATGAGATGTAGACCGCCGTGCTTTGAAGCTAATCGAGAACACAAGAAACCAAAACCCTTATTTCGAGACTCATTTGGAGATCACGGAGAAAATGCCAAGGAATCCACCCCAAGAAACACATAAGCTTAAAAGCGAAATCCAAGATCTAAAATAGCATATCGCTGAATACATTCGAAAGGTAATAGACGAGAAGTGATGCTTGAACAGGGAACCTCTTGGAGTTAAGACCGCCAAGCGGTGCGATTTGAAACGAACGGTTGCTTACGAACGGCCTCGCGATGGCCTGACGGAGAAGAACCGGCGAGATCCGACGCGAGAAGGGAAGGAGCGGCGGACTTCAAAATCGCGAGATGAGGAGTCAAAATCGCGGACCTAGGGCTGAAATTGGTGCCCGGACGCGAGATGGGGAGTTAAAGGCTAGGGCTGAAATTGGTGCCTGGACGCGAGATGAGGGAGTTAAACTAAATTTTGCGAGGGAACCCATATTTCCCTCGCAAAATTAAAGAAATTTGCGAGGGAAAACATAATCCCTCGCAAATTTACATAACTTTGCGGAGGAATATTTTTTCCCTCGTAAACCTACTTATATTTTGTGAGGGAATCTGTTTTTTTCCTCCCAAATTTACTTAAATTTGCGAGGGAAAAAAAGTCCCTCGCAAAATTCCTTTTTATTTTGCGAGGAATTTGTTTTCCCCCTCGCAAAATACCTTTATTTTGCGAGGGAATTTTTTCCCCTCGCAAAATTTCTTTATTTGCGGGGATTTTTTTTCCCTCGCAAATTCCGTCACAAATTTCTAGTAATGAAATGACCGTCATTTTGCGAGGGTCCAATATTCCCTCACAAATATCTCCTTTTTGCGAGGAACAATTATTCCCTCGCAAAGGCGCATATTTGCGAGGAATATAGGTTCCTCGCAAAAAAAAAAAAAACTACATAAAAATTAAAAAAGTTACTTAAATTTGCTAGGGAAACCATATTCCTCGCAAATTTACTTAAATTTGCGAGGAAAAAAAAAATCCCTCGCAAAATTCATAAATTTTGCGAGGAATTAATTTTCCTCGCAAAAATTCCTTTTTTGCCGGGAATTTTTTTTTCCTCGCAAACTTCCTTTATTTGCGAGGGATTTTTTTTTCCTCGCAAATTCCGTCGCAAAATCTGCATTTTCTTGTAGTGGACTCGGAGTTCGTCCTGCTTCCTTACGGAGACAAATCAATGGCGGGAGGTATTTGTGATCTCTACTTCATTTTTCCGCATTGATCTTATACTATTGAGTTGTTCATGATAAGATCGCCTATATTTCTAACATTTGGTATCGTGAGCCGTTCATATACCTCTTGTCTTGATTTTTTCCGATTGGGTTTGAAAAAGAGATGGTTTCAATATGAGTTTTCTCTTGTTTGAAGGAGCATTTTGATTTTAATTGATTAAGGCATGAAATTACTATTGCAATTAAAATATAGGTTTTCAGTTGAAATTTCAACGTTTGATTCATTGCCTTTTTTTTTTTGTCCTTTATGTCGGGTAGAGAGAACCGAAGGAAAATAATACATCCCTTGATGAAATTCCTTTCCAATTTCATCCTATTTTGAAGGTTACATTTTTTTTTTGAAGTTTCAATTCTTGTTTCGATTTGTGATTATTGAATCGATTCATGAATTGTGCTTTCAATATGGATTTCATTTGCTAACGCTCTCGTTATCGACGTTGGGAGCCGGAGATTTTGTTCGTTTAAGTTTAGACTTTGTTTCCGTTGAAATTGTATGGATTTCATGATGGTTTGATGTGCTTTTGCAATTAATTAATGAATCATAAAGGATGGTTTTTTCATTAACGCCGAGTTACATCGTTGCCGTAGAGCTTTCATCTGTAAAAACCATCAGAGAAAAACCTGCATTTGATTTTCATTTCAAAATCATGTTTTAGCTTCGGTTTTTCATGTTCATCTGTCTAAATATGGCTCATAACTGTTTTTCCGACATTAACGCCGTCAAAATCATCGGATTTTGAGCCCTCCGATCGCCCGAAAATGTTGCTAAGGAATCGTGGGTCGCGGCATCGGTTCTGGTTTTTATCCGGGTCTCGGTCGGGTAGGACTTCGATCCGGGTGAAGGAGAAGACCTAAAACACCGTCGTTCTGGCCTTTAATGAAATGCTGTGTTTCATTAATAAAGAAGATGGGCCAGACGCGTTGGGCCGAGCGCATTTCTTGGGCCAAGCGCTTTTTGGTTTTCAGAACAAAAAAAAAAATCAAAGGGTTTTAAAACGCAGAAAGGGGTTCAACAGGATTCGAACCCATGACGCGTTGGCGCGTGAGCACCTTAAGGGCGCTGCCACAGAGCCACGCGGTCCTTTGTGTGGGTTGTTAGCATTTATTGAAATTAAATGATTTTGTTTTTTTTTTTTTTTTGAAAATTAAATTTTCAAAAATTGTCAAGTATGGATTCGAACCCCAGACCCCTGGGCGCCTAATGGCTGGCTCATTTGCCGGTGAGCCACGAGCTCCAATGTGCCATATGGTGAGCGTTTATTAAATTTAAATATTTTCCCAAATAAAATAAAATTTTTTAAAGTGTTGCAAGTGGGATTAGAACCCACATTTCTTTGGTCCGAGTCTTGAGGGGTTTTCTGAACCACCCAATTGAGATGACATTTGTGTCATTTTGAAAGATTTTATATTTAGATATAATGACCTTTTGGGATTTAAATATAAATCTTAAATTTTATTTAAGATTGGGATTCATGTGATTATTATCTAAAATATATATTTTGTTGTTTGCATGCATTAATTATTATTTAATTATACATGCAATATAGAGTTAAATAATATGCCAACATGAATATCGAACTTTATGTTGATATTGCTTATGGTTTATTGCAATATTATTCAGAAAATCTTAATTGGCTACCTTGGATCATTGGGCCAATTGTTGAATGTGTTGAACATTTATTCTCAGGCCTTTAAATCTTTTATTGTGCTTCTAGAAAATTTCTTTATGGATCCTATTGCATTTTTAATCACCTGGGCCATACTTGTTTATTTTCTTGGCAACCTTGTTTTGTGTGAAATTTATTTTCTTACATCAAGTTGAATTGTTTAAATTGAGAAAAGTTAATTTTGGCAACTTTCACATTTTGGAAAATTTTGAAAAATCATTACTATGATTTTTGAGTTATTTAATTGTCTAAATATCTGGAAAAATTAACTTTAGACAATTATATATCTTTTTCAAATTGTTGAAGCCAAATTTGGGTTGAATTATGCCAAAATTAATTCTTTAAACAATATTTGGATACATAAAACAAAGGAGGATTTTTCTTTTAATTTTATTTTTTAGTCATTTATTTTGATTAAATTAATCAATTAATCACTCCATTTAGATGTACATATATTAGATTTATTTTCAATGCACAAAATAGTGGGAGAATTTGTCTAAGATGATTATTTAGTCACTTATGTTGATTAAATTAATCAACTAAATTCTCATTAAAGATTTGTGCATATTTTGGAATCTAAATTGACAAGATTTTTGGTGATATTAATTTAATCAAAGTGGGAGGATTTGTATTTAGTCACTTATGTTGATTAAATTAATTGGTTAAGCCCTCCATGAAGCTGTGCATATATAAAATTTTAAGTGCACATTATTAATAAACGTGAGTAAATATTTTTATTCACATTAATGATTTAGTTGATTAAATTAATTCAATTCAGATTTCTATTGACATTGTGTGTATGGTATTTAGATTGTACATATTTGATATTAGTGATTAGCATACATATTTTGCTTAAGGAATAGCTACAATATCCGTATGCACATGTTGTATGCATATTTAGTCATATAAGGTTATACCATATCAAAATTAATGTCATATGTACAATTCGTATACACAAAAGTGGTGTGATGTCTTTGTGATAAGTATGTAGAATCGAGGAGTAGCCAAAACAACCTCACTAGACACATACACTCTTTTTTGTTCTAGCGAACAAAATACATCCCACAAAGGGTTTTAAAGACATCAATTGTAATTAAATGTGCGGTTGTAATTAATCTTTGCCCACAATGAGATAATTATAATCATAGTTTTAATTAGGGTGGAATGGAATGACATTATATTTTCTTAGTAGCCCACAGGTATTAGGGGATATAATTGCATTCTAGTTTCATCAATTCAAGATAAATTCATGCTATGCTAATGTCTTTGCCCACAGGTAGACTTTAGTGATACGAATTCATATTATTATCAAAATATGTGATGCCCAGATACTAGTTTCTTGGTGATCGAAAGTAACCTGCTTGTTGACCGGAAAACAAGGGAAACGAAGCCGAGGAAAGAATGCAATTGCTGAAGTAAAAGAAGATGAAGATGGCATGGCTGACAATGATAATAAGAAAGAAGAAGATTGAAGTGTTGCTATTTGTGAATTGTAGAATCATTGTTGCAGCAAATTTGAATGTTGTTGCTGTTGTTGGAAGTCATTGGTGCTCTGAAGCAACTGAGAGTATTCCAAATAAGCAAATCCGGCCGAGTTTTAAAAGACGATTACTACTTTGTCATTTTCTAAGAATTTCTGTTTTGCTCTACTACCTCGGAATCTCAATGCAACTTCATCATAAGCTATTTTAGCCGCCACCTATTTTGTGACATCCGTCCCCTATTTTTTTATTATTTGACTAAGGGTTTCCTCATTTCATGCTTAGAGCGTAAATGGTTTTTGTCTCATCAATAAGTGTGTTTCCTAGGATTTGAACTTATGCTCTCCTTCTTACAGGGTGAGACTGTTTACTACTCAAACAACAACTTGTTGGTGACATTTGTCCCCTTTTCGGTCACTATAAATAGAAAAATAAGGCCTACTTATTAAGCATCTTCATAAATAAAAACATATTTTACTTATACTTATTTTAACATTTCATATTGGTTTAAATTATAACAAATAGTCGAATACTTTTGATTTAATTGTATATAAAATCCTGGTGAAAACTTCAGTGCCCGTTGTACGTGTTGTGATGATTTCCATGCAAGTTCTTTTGTGGCGATTGTGGCGGTCATTTTTATTTTATTAACTAAACCCAACAATTATCAAGTTTCAAATCCATGTCTCCCTTTGATGGAATTATGGCGGGACACAGGGAGATGCTAATATAAACTAATATGTAATTGATTGTTTGCAATTATACTAAGGTATTAACACAGTGATTTTCCTTCGAAAATTTCAAATGTCTAGATTTAGAAATTAATAAATGATTCCCATTATTGAACAACAATAAATTCCAATAAAGACATGACATATATACATACCATATTAGTTGTAATTTGTTGCCAGGTATATCTTTTTTGTTTCATTTTTAGATTTTAATTGAGATCATGTGGTGATTGTGATATATCATACATATGTGGTTTAACATTTCATTAAAATGCTTTCAAGCTTATGGCCCCTTCGTATTTCTCTATGCAAATTACTCCTTTTTTCCCCTTTTCTTCTATACGCCATCCTTAAAAATTAGTGAGTCAATAATTTATCAAATATTTCTACAATGTACTGCTTGAGCAAGTTCATTTCACTCCACAAGTTCTTTGAGATTATGTTATTTTATTTTATTGTTTCATTATCAATTCAAATTATTACCACATTTATGAATTATATTGTTGCAAAAAGTTCAAATCTTGTTTTTGATGATGTTATCGTCGGAAGTCATCGGAGATTTGGTGCCTGTTGTTGGAAATGAGTAGCCATGGAATCTGACAAGGCATGAGAATGGTTGTGAAGTCTTGAGCAGCGGGCACCGCTCTGTCATTTTCTGGGAAATTCAGTTTTGCTCTGTTTCCTTGGAATCTCAATGCAGCTTCATCTTAAGCTCTAGCCGCCACTTTTGCCACTGCAACAGTTACGACATTCATATCATCTTCTGCCTCTATAACGAAAAAACGAGACTTACTCATTAAACATCGCACAAATGGCACTTCAAAATTCTGCTATAGTCACATTGTTTTATGGTTTATTTTAGAGTAGTAAAGTGATGTGAGTGTGTGTTTGTATCGGTGTTTGTGCATTCATACATAGACACACGCATCTACGTGCTGTATATTCAATGTCATTTTCTATTTTTTATTCAAAGATGATTTTCCTATATATATGTGTAAAATTCTTAAAGTAAATTGACACTTTCTTTTATGATAATGTTGTATATTGTAGTGTCCTCCGCCACTTGTGTAATATCCCAATTTTTTAAAGTGTTTTCAAATAGTTTGATCAGAGTAGAGCATCGGAATAATTTTAAAGAGCGAGTATCACGATCAACTTTCACTGTTGGTGTATCTGGTTGCTTTAAACAGTACATTTATCCGAATATTCAAAAATATGCTAATACATATCCAAAAAGAAATTCTTGGTGGGTCTTCACCGGGTGTCTTTTTACCCTTGTCGTCGGCCCTCGGTCCTCCAGACCATGAAGCTATAGTAAGGGCTGAGGTCCAATACCCAATGGACCTCAGGTAACGGTTAACCTCATGCTTATGTATGGCAAGATATGTATGACAGGTATTAAAACATTAATCAACACACATTTACACGGTAGTTGTAAGTTTAATATATCAGTAGTACACATCGCATGTACAGTTATTCGAGTTAACAATACACATCACATGTAGAGTTATTTATGTCAATAATACACATCACATGTAAAGTTGCTCATGTACACATCGCATGTACAGTTGTCATCTATCACATATATAAGCATACAATAAGCATCAGAGTTAGTGTTACAATACGCGTCCGTACATTCGTTGACGATTTTGGTACGTTCGTTGATCGGACTGTGGTCACACTTATCCTATAATGGTAATGTCGTATTTTATTAATTCACAAATAATATCTTAATAGATATATTAGTCTCTAATAACCATTTTACCCCTGGTGGAATTATTTTTCAATTTATTCCCCTTAAATTTCGTAAAAACGCTAATTACAGCATTTAGGGCAGATTTTTCATCTATCTTTGCAAAATCATAATTAATTCTACAAAAATAGAAACGAGGATCCATAAAATTCCTTGGAATCCTTAAGATGTATATTTTGGAGTAAAAATATTAGCTTCTACCCAGAACTTAAGAACAATTCCCAGTTTTCACGTGTTCATCCCTTGCCCAGAAACATTCCAGAATTTCGTAGCCCATTTTGCAGAATTATTATCTCACTGTACAGAGCTCAAATTAATACGTTCTAGACATATTTGAAAAGCCCTATATGTCTAATTTAACCATGAATTGTCCCAGAATTTTGTGACTATATTTTCAATATGAAATTTTGGCATGTTCATCACTGATTCCAAAATTTTCAAAACCGATGAAATTTCGCGAACTTTTACTTTGATGTTTCTCTTCAAAAATTTTGCTATATAACTTTCCTCATCATTTTTTCAAAATAAAGCTTATTTTGACCATAAAAACATGTAAATACAACTACTCTAGGATATTTAAGATCTAAGCTACTTCTATCTAAGAATTTAAGAACTAAAACTTAAAGAACTTAAAACTAGAGCTAGAGAACTTACCAATAACTTTGCTACTCCTTCAAGAAGCTCTTCACCCTCTTCCTTACTCTCTCAAATATGGTTGATACCTTTTTGAATTGGTGAAGAATAATGAAGACCAAAGCCCCTATTTATAGCAAAAGGCTATGGCACCTTGGTAAATATTTCAAACTTAACTCTTCTTGTGTATGAACCCTTGGATTTAAAATTAGTAAAGAAGTTTTAATCTCATCCATCCATGTGATTAGAAAACCTAACTTAATCTCTAAGTTTTGCTTTTTGAAATTCAATTTATTATTTAGTTTTTATTTAATAAGATAAGCTCTTTCTCTCTCCTTTCTCTCTCTTCCATCATCTTTTTCCTTACTTCATCAAGAAGCAAAGTCTGATCTTCTTTTGTAAGTTTCTTCTAACTGAGTCTTCGGTTTTACTTTAACTTGAAATTCATTTTTGGTTGTCTGATCAATCACTAATACTTTTAAATTCTGAGTATGATTTTTGATTAGTAGTTGGATATCCGATTTTTGGTCTAATTAGATTCCCCAGGTTGTACTAAGCTTATTCTTCAACGTTTGCAAAAATAGCCTTTACTAGGCTTACTTTCGAGGTTAAATTATGTGGGTTCAAGATAAGTCCTTATATTTTCTCCAGGGTTCCTACTTCTTCACAACTATTTAAATTTGTATAAATTCTCACTTTATTTGTTGTTTTGAGTTTTTCTTTGTGTACATTAGATATTTACTTGGATTTCAAACCATTATCCAATTTACTCTAGGATTTCAAATTTTATCAAATTTGCTTTAATTTCTTTTTTCTCTCTCTCACACACTAGACTCACAACCCTCACAACATTTGCACACACACACACACTCACAACACTCTCTCTCTTACTTGCACACACACATACACAACTCTTTTCTCATTAGTGGATTTTACTTCACAAGGATTACACTTTATGAAATCCATTTTCAAGCCTTTAGATTAGCTTTATTAGATTTAATCTTGACCTTCAATTTATGCTAATCTCTTATTGGTCCAATTAATTTCATGAGGATTAAGAATATTTTCTTAATTTATCATTGGCTAATTCAATTTCACATGGATTAATATTAATTATTGGTTTAATCACAACCATTGGATTTCATTGTGTTTGTTTAGATTAAATCTTCTCCCTTGATTAATTGATTTAACTAATCATGAAAATTAGTGCTTAATTAGGAAAGTATTATTTCACCCTTATTTTATACTTTTATTTTGCTTCTTGATTATTTTGCAACTAATCCCAATTAGTGCAAACTAACTTGTTCATTTATTTATTGGTAATTTCCATTAATTGATTTAGGTGTTTTCATAACATTTTATGACTTTCTATAATTAAATAAAACTATATTGTAATATAATAATCTTAGGGTATTTTATGATTTCTAAACCAAATTAGAAAATTTGAGTCTTTGGTTTATTTACTTCTGGGACAAAATTCCCTAAATTAAGCTACTAAATTTTGAGACCACATATTCACCTATTTTTAATAGGTATTTTCTATCAAAATATAGTGGCTATGCTAAATAGGATTTGTAGGGTATTACAACTTGGCTCTGCAAATTTTTACTTTTTGGATCCAAAGACTTCATTGCGATAACTACGGTATATATTTGAAGATTTTTGAGTAATTTAATTATTGGAAAGAGTAAGAAAAACATATTAACTTTGATTCCAAAGCATTTATTGGAAATCAATTATATGAATTTTAATTAAGAACTTGGTTTATACTAAAATAAAAATAAATTAATTTGTTTATCAATAGTTATAAACAGTACGTACGTCTTGTTTCTTAAACTTTATAAATACACAAGACCCACTTCTAAATTCTAATTCTGACAAAAAAAAAAAAAAAAAAAATCTAATTATGACTTCAAAACATAAAAGAAATAGTTGGCAACAATTGATGTATGTATCTATTGCGAATTAATTGCTTTGCAATAATTGAATCGGAATCAATTATTTTATTTATATTTCCAAAATATGAAACTTAGATGGCAATAAATAATTTCAAAACTACAAAAAAATAAATTTAACGACATTAATTAAGGTTCGTTTTTAGAAAACAGATGTTGAAAAGAAGGCAAGTGACATTTTTAAATTCGGCTTAATTTTCAACGACTATTATTTTCAGATAAACATCGTTGAAAGTTAAGTTTTCAACAACCGTTTATAAAAACAGTTGTCAAAAGTTACTTCCAAAGACTGTTTAAGACAGTCGTTGAAGTAAAGCTGAATATTTCAAAAAATTGAATATTTTCGACTTTCAATGACTATTTTGTTAAGTAAAGAGTGTGGATCCTGATGAATTGCTATAAATCCACTTATACATCTTGAATAATGTTGATGAAGTTTAAGACAACATAAATGCACATAAATAATGTTAATTAAATTTATCGCCATATGGAGTTTGTAAATGTTATGGAATCGTGGTATTCTGGACTATTGTATTTTATGGTACAAACCCTGAGGGGTAACTACTATTATATAACTAAGACTTGTATTTTAATATCAGTATATTACATGTTAGTTCTCAATATGTTTTGATGATTAACAACAAATGTAAAACATGGTTTGAAGTTTGCAAAGTTGTTTAAAAACATTCTGATAGTTGCAAACTGCAGTTGCATTTGCAAACTTGAGTATTGGACAGCCAATCTGCGGTTTGCATTTGCAAACTCGAGTATTGGACAGACCAATATTGCGGTTGCTTGGCAAAACTTCGAGTAAAGGCCATCCGAGAAAGCAACCAAGTTTTCAGCCAAAGTCAATACTGCAGTTTGCATTTGCAAACTCGAGTATTGGACAGCCAATACTGCAGTTTGCTTGGTGAAACCCGAGTAAAGGCCATCCAGAAAGCAACCAAGTTTCCACCAAAGTCGATCTTGCGGTTTGCATAGGCAAACTCGAGTATTGAATAGTCAATACTCTGCGGTTTGCATGGGTAAACTTCGAGTATCGAACTTCTTGTGAACCAAAAGATTTTTCAAGTTAAATCAATACCGCAGTTTGCATTGCCAAACTCGAGTATTGAACTTCCGTAAAGCAAAAGATTTTTGAAGTTAAATCAATACTGCGGTTGCATAGCCAAACTTCGAGTATTGATTAGTCAATACCTCATGATTTGCATAGCCAAACTCGAGTATTGAACTTCCGAGAGCAAATGGATTTCTCAAGTTAAACCAATACCGCAGTTTGCTTTGCCAAACTCGAGTATTGAATAGTCAATACTTTGCGGTTTGCGTAGCCAAACTCGAGTATTGGACTTACCGAGAGCAAATGGTTTTTCAAGTTAAAACCAATACTTTGCGGTTTGCATTTGCAAACTCGAGTATAGGTTTTATCTTTCAAATACAAGGCACGATGGTTTGCCTCACGAAAGGTACAAACTCGAGTATCCAATTGGAAACCGCAGTTTGGTCACTTGTGAACAATGCCATACTCGAGTTTACATGAACAAACCGCGATATGCAACGTAAAAACTAATTTTTGAATTATACGAATTCGTGAATCACTCTTGTTTGTTCCAATTGCTTTCATGAATCATTCACTTATGAACCCAACTATGTTTAACAAGTTTGTTGAGTGAATTTCAGTTAGCACAGAGATAAAGATTATTGAAGGTCAAAGCCATAAAGCAAAAAGTGTACGGTGCATTTAATGCACTTCGCAAATCAACCTTCTTTTGGATAATCCATCGAGCACGCATTCTCAACGGTCAAGAATGCTTTCTTCATCAAGTAAACTCTTCTCCAACGGGTAAATCCTCAGAGTACCACATCAGACCATATTAGCACCTGGATTAGTTGGAGTTTAGAGAGAGAAGATGACCAGACTTAATGCTAACCACCTACAACGGTTGAATTCATCACTCAACGGTCATTTAATGTTCTCTACCTATAAATAGAGTTCATTAACTTCTTCTCAAGCTGATACACCTACTGAGAGCGAAAATTTACTAAGTGTCATTTATTGTGTTCAGCTTTCACTTGTATTGTATCAATCGATACTTGTACTTCGTGTTCATTTTATCTCGCTCTGTGAGAGAGTTCTATCTCAGTAAATCATTTATTGATTGAGATAACCACAAGTCGGGGGACTTGGTGGTTGGGTGTATTGATTACAACTTGTAAGGGGGAGTGAGTTCTAGAGAGAACTACTCTTGAGTACGAGTTTGTAATCGGTTGTGAGTATAGTGGATTGAAAATCCCAAGTGTGGCTTAGGGACCTGGATGTAGGTCAAGGATAAGACCGAACCGGGATAATTTCTTACTCGTGCAAGCTTTCCTTCCCTTCCTCCATTTGCTATTATCTGTTTTTACTTATTCAAAACGAGCACTTTCGAAAAAGTTTTTAAAATACCCAATTCACCCCCTCTTGGGTATATTGCTCCATTTACATTACACACAAATTGTTAGGCCCACTATATTGCGCTATAATGCTTTGATGTTTGACGTATTATTGGGGATGTGACACTAACCACTACAAAACATAAAACCCTGCCTTATTCAATTTGATACTTTTTAGCAGTTATTTATGAGGTTTGTAGCGGTTTGCGGGACTAACCGCTACAAATGTTCAAGACTCTTTGTATTCTGTACCGGCTTGTTTGTATAATCACTACAAACTTTCAGTTATTAAATTCGTAACACGACACTAAACATTTGTTTGAAACTAGTCGTAAACACATGAAAAAATGCAAATGAGGTGTTAGGTAACATGTTTCCTATCACCAACCATATAACCAGGAGTTTTCCTGTGATATGGTCAGTGATCCAGTCATGAGCCGATTCTATATTTGTGGGTGCATAATTAATGGGGGATTCGGGGTTCGGGGCACCGCCCCGGAAATTTTTTTAAAGGAAGTTTTAAATGCATTAAAAAAAAAAAAAAAGAATATAGACCGAGAAAAGAAAAGAAACTTCAATTTAACATAAAAAATAATAATCAAGAGTCAACTAAGCAATATCAAATGTAAGAATGAACTATACTCAAGAAGATACAGGCATATCTCACTGAAGGAAAATTAGGAAACATTTATGTGTATGTGAGGCTGCTAGTTTGCCAAACCCAGTTTTCGTTCTCAAAAACCAATTTCCTAGAAGTAACACTCTTACCATTTGCAAAACCCAATTTTAGGTTAATATTCCATTTTTCAAAAGTCACTTTTGAGTTACTCAAATAAACATTATCAAAACCGAGTTTTGCAAAAGTCGAGCTGGACCTTCAAAACTAATAGCCACACATATACTATGATATTTTACTAATTTATTTTTATTAGGTTTTCTTTGGTTGTTTCCTATTTTATTAAAAATCCTAAGCATGCATATTTATGATTTGTGTGAATGTATGTTCATATTCAAGAGACTGATTTTTTCCCCCAATTAAGGGTATCTTTTATGGGTGCACTTGCACCCATGGAAACAATGTGGCTCCGCCACCGTGGTGATCCACAGAATAATTTGCAGGGTAAACTGTTTATATAGACTTTAACTTTGCAGCGGTTCCATAACTAACTGCCACAAATGTGCAAGCATTTTGTAGCAATTTCTAGGCCTAATCGATACAAATGTTAAAGACTCTTTGTATTATGTAGCAGTTTGTAAGGAAAACCGCTAAAAATATTCAAACGATCTACTTTGCATTCAGGAGCAGTTTTTCCCTTTAAACCAACATATCCTTCACACCATAACGCGCCTAGCTGGCTCCACATTGTGGCGGTTTCTGAAAGGAAACCGCTACAAATTAAAATATATGCTACTAAATTGGCACCATATTTTTTAGTTGTTATTTAGTGATAACCGCTACAAAGGTTCTTTCCTAACCAAATGCGTCTTGGCACAAGTCATGTTATTTCAAATTTGAAGTGGTTTCGGTCTAAACCACTACAAAATCTGACTATAGTGGTTTTCTCTAACCGCTACTAATCGACAATTTTTTGTAGTGAAAGCGTGGCTTACATGAGCATACTACGTAATTATCAAGCTAATTCTCATGCATTTTGGCCATGATCTTTACATGGCACTTTACCTTAGCCTGGTGCTTAGCTCCCATACTCCTCCTTATGGAGATACATGCCCTTGCATAACTTAATTTTATACATACCTTAAAGTTGAATAAACTTTAATAATTTAAGCTAAGCACACATTTTTATACAAACAGCCAAAAATATAATTAATTTACAAAACAACCATAACTAATAGCTTTCTTGAAATCTCCACCTTCATCACACCTCCTCTGGCATGCTCTTTCCTTGTGGAGAACTAGCTCCTACTGTTGGTACATGGGAGAAAGGGGTGAGATTCCAGGGCATTTTAGTAGTAAAATATTAATTCAATATATAACGTGCCATGATAATAAACTAGACATGTAGTAGCCAATATAAGAACAACATCTTCCAGGTACAAACACATGGTCATGACACAAACTCAAGAAAGCATATTACATGTTCAAAGGCTTAAATATGGCACACATGCAAATAAACATGCAAGTAACTAAATAAGAGTAGGTTTTACTACCTCTTTTGCTTTTTGTAACATCCCATTTTCAAAAGCAGTATATATTTTTTTTTTCATCAGAGTATAGCATCGGAGCGATTGAGTAAGCGATATTTATATTCAAAATGCCGTAAGTCGGGCGATTACGGTAGCGGTAGGTTATACCGAGTGTTTTCAAAAGTAAATAACAAAAGAAGAAAGTCTTCAGCTGAGTCCCTATGCGTGCCGCTTGCCTTTCTCCTTGATCCTCGGTCCTCCTGACTCGACGCTATGTTAAGAGCTGAGGTTCAATGCCCATTGAACCTCAGGTAACGGTTAACCTCATGTTTATATATACAACATAGACAGTATATGAGCATACAAACAAGCTTATCCCAACAGCACACACGCCCCCTAGCAGATATGTCACACTTAGCATATGTTTCGCACCTAGCAATCGTTTCGCACCTAGCATTTCGCACCAAACATTTCGTACCTAGCAAACGTATCCCAACACCCAGCAAGCATAATAACAGTACATTAAACATACCACAGAGCTATCAACTACCTCATATAAACATACCATACACATAGCACATGTACGCATACAATAAACATCATAGTTAGTGTTACAATACGTGAACGTACCTTCGTTGACGGAAAACGGTACTTTTTGATAGCGGTACGACAGCGGTACGACAGCGGTACAACAGCGGTACGTGATTACAGATATCCTATAAGGATAATATCATATTATCAAGGCCCAACATCATAATAGGCATTTTAGGTACAAATTACCATTTTGCCCCTAACTCTCCTAATTGGCGGAATTTCGCCAGAACTTCGTTACTTTAACTCTAATCTTCCAAAATTTGACATATCTCCATCTCCAATATATTTTTGAAATAAATATCATATTTATCCCTAAAACATGATATCTAAACTAACTTGGAAGATTAAAGATTAATCTAGCATTTCTACTATAACTACCGAAGGAACTACCAAAGCTTAAAACTAGGGACCAAAGAACTTACCCGGAACTTGCTATTTTCTCCAGACTTCTTCTTCTCTCTAAAACCTCTCTCTAAGTGGCTCTAGGAATTGTGAAGAATGAAGTGAAAGGGAAGGCCTATTTATAGGCAAAAAGTATGACACTATTCATACTTTTTCGGATCGGATTTCGGTGTCGGATCTTGACTTTACACATGGCTTCATCTCCACCATCCAATCCACCTCCTTACCTCATTCTTCAAGACCATAATATCATCAAGATGATGTCACTCCCTTACTTTATGCATTTACCCGATAAAATCCCCTGATAGGTGTTCTAATCGCGTAATCTTAGAAAATCTCAAAAATCCTAGAACACACTTTGCCTTGAAGTTCTATTCTTCCTCTTTGGAAATATCTGAGTTAACTAAATTTTTGATCCCATTAAGGGTATTCCGTTGTCTCTGTTGAACATTTTCGAACCAGGTATTGTCGATCTGACGAAATTACTTCTCGTAATTCTAATTTCGGGACAAAAATCCACGATTCATAATATGTCCAGTTGTTTTCTACTTAATTCAAGGATTTCAAGTTATGATTTATTTTCCATTGGTTCTCACTTTTCTTATCTGCCCTTTGTTTACAAAATATCTTTTCATCGGATCCCTTATTCGCCCACGGCTATTCGGAAATGACTTCCTCGCTAACACCAACTTCTCGCACAAAAATTCACTTGTTTGTAATATGTCCTGACCTAAGAAACTTCGTTCATGGTTTTCTATATATGATTTAATTTCTATCGGTTCTCATTTATCCAACCTGGTTCTTCCACAAATATCTTAATTATATTATTATTTAATTAACAAAATATCATGATATTATTTTTGAAAAACCCAAAACCCTTTTCACACTCAAATTTCGATTTTCTCTTCCCTTTATTATTATTATTATTATTTAATTTATCTAAATTAGCTAGAAGCTTAATTAGAGCCTTAATCTCATGATTAGCAATCTTTTAGGATTTAGGGTTTTCATGTTCTTAATCTCACCAATTTTTCTTAATCTTTTCTAATTGATTAGCAAACACACTTTATGCTAATATTAGCCATAAACACTTAATTAAAGGATTTTCCATAATCTACCTTAAATATTCTCTTGTTCAGAAGCTTAAACAATTAGCCATTAATTACTTAACTAATCACTTTCTAATTGTTGATAATTTTCTTAATTAGGATTAATCATTTTCTCACAACTATTTCATTGACATTGGTATTTTATGTCCCACATATCATATTAAAAATCATGGGGCAACTTATGCTCCCCCAAAATTATATTTAATTTTGCCTCATTATTTTTCAAGGGAAATAATCCCCAAAATTCCTAAAATTAGAGACAACATACTTTCTAATTTTCAATAAATATCTTATTACCTCTTGGGATTTATCATAATATTTTCAGGGCATTTCATGACCCATAATTGCATTTAGGGATTTTGACACTTTAATCCCTCTAATTTCATTAGAAATTTCCCTAGACAATAGAATAAGTATCCTATAAGGTTTTAAAACCACATATTCACCTATTTCTAAATAGGTATTATTTGCTAAAATATAATATTTCGGATAGATAATTATCCGGATATTACACTTTTTCTTCCAAATTACCTCATGTTATTTGTCCTTCCTTTGTTTTGCCTCCTCTTTGGTCTTGATGGAAAATATCAAACCTTTGTCCTATTAATCGGTTTGCATATGATATTTCTCTTCTTCCTCCCCATTCAAGCTCACCGCCTCTCCCTCTCCTTGCTAAGCTCCCTCTCTCTGTCTAAATATTCTGATGATGGGAATATAGAGACAGAGGTCATGGCTGAAGCTTAATTGAGAGGATGATGGGATTAACATTTTATTTAATACTTCCCTGGGTCCAGCTCATAAGTCTTATCTGTCAAGCCACAACCCTTCAACTTTCAACATTTTTTTTTTTTTTTTTTGCTATAAAAATTTTAGGAAAGGGTTAGGGCCACCCACATTCCAAGGCGGGGGCTTGGAGCCCAAATCCACAAGTGGCATACCGGCGTAGAAAGACACATGCCTCAACCTCTACCGCTTTTCCACCGCTTCCTGCACCCTTGGATGCTTCCCCCAGCGCCTTGACCAACGCAGGGATCGAACCCCCTCCCTTGAGGTGAGAAAGTCCGACCCCCACGCCAGTTGAACCCAAGGACGAGGGGTTCAACTTTCAACATTTGATTGGGCAAAATATCGAACCTATCTGGACCTTATCTCTTGGGCCTAGGATGGCACACTTTGGGCTTCAAGAACTGGGCATAATCCAAGCCCAAATCCATTTTTGGGATCAGGATAATGAATTTACTAGGTTACCCTTTCCTTTATTGGTGTAAACCCCAAAAATTAATCCTTAATACTTTATAAGGAGTTTCTTTGTTAATTAGATTTTGTACCTTGTAAAATAATTTCCTTAAGAGTTTCAGGCTAAACATTAAGCTCAAACTATTTTTCCCCGAATTTTCAAGGAAGTACGTCCTTAATTCCTAGTAAATAGCTCTAAATTTATTTAGTTTAGGCTACTTTTTGGAAATTAACATCTTCATAATTTTTCTAGATCCCAAAATTACATTTCAAAATGCTTACTCAATTTTCTACCCAGTAATTATTTGATTTATTTCTCCTTAAATTTTTATCCAGTAATAGTCTTAATGGCCAATAGTTCATTTTTGAACCATTTAAATTTTAAATAGTGTGCCTAGGCCTCAAATATGCCTTTAGAATGCTTTTCTACTTTCTGAGACGTCTATCTAATTTTGAGGAATTTTTTCCATTGTTATACTTTTGCCCCTAAGAAACCGAAGTCAGATCGATTACAAACTGCCCATAATTTATGTTCTCAAAATTATTTCTTCATGCCATTAATTTATCTTGGCTACATATGATTACCATCATATTTATTGGACAAATTTCTATGTATGAGTTTGTGTTTTTAGTCTATGCGCCCACAAGTACACAAACTATTACGAGTACTAATTTATTTATTTATAATTTAGTAAGCATTCTATATTGTTATGAAAGGAATTAAACGAATGGGCAAGGCACGTTAAAGACTTCATTTTGGAGATTGAAATTTAAAGTAAAAAACTTTAAAAAAAAAAATCAGAAGCATAAATTTTAAATTTTTATAATTTTAATTTATTATTATATTTTACCATCACATATTCTTAAATCAATTTTTAATCAACTTTACTACTTGTTTCATGATAATATTATATCACTTGATCTTGGACTTGAAATTCGTTTTAAAGAGGACTATAAACATACATATATAAGGTCTTTGACTAAATCAATTGTATATATATGATATAAACATTTATATCAGTACATTTACTGTGACATCAAACATATCTTAGCTAGAAAATTTCTATTGAAAGACTTGAATTTTTTTCTCTTGTTCTAAGGAAAGGACTTACTCGATGCTTGGTATGGATTTTATGGCAGGGAGCCGAGGGAGGTCCCCTCCCTGTAAAAAAAAAAAAAAAAAAAAAAAAAAAACTCGTTAAGTTTTCAAATGGGGGGGGGGGGGGAATCTTGAAGCTATTAAAAATGGCAAACGTTCATTACCTTTGGGGCCCACTCCCATGGGAGAAACTGTAATGCCCCTAATTTCTAAGTCCATTATGAAGATCAGTTTTGTACCTTTAGCTCTTACTAAACTAATTTGTGTGTATTTATCAGAGTGAAGGCGTTAACAGATTAGAGTAAGTTACAACGAGAGCATGCATAACGTTTGGACGAATGAGAGACTGATAACATATGCCCATACTATAACACCCCAAATTCCATACTACTTACTGTGTCTGGTGACATGTAGTATCTAGGAATACGGTGTTGACAGATCAGAGTAAAGGGGAACAGAGAGCATGCACTAACATTTGGACAATGAGTAATTGATATAAAATGCCCTAGGCATAAGCTGGTAAATTAAATTTTTCCCGAAGGAATATTCATGTGATACAATAATACAGAACTTGTACTACATGCTGGACGTTTTTAAAGGCTTTTGGGGATGATTAAGAAGCTTAATTAACTCCCTGATCAAGTGCTTAATTTCCCTTTAATTAGCATTGTCATTGTTGGATTGGTTTATTTGTTAATCATGATCATTAGCACTTCATTATTCAAGCTTTAATTCTTCACTTTTGGCCTCTTAATTTTTGAAAAATTAATCAGCCCTTATTTGATACATTTAATTTATCTTTAATTATATTGAAGAATTATGCCACTAATCCCAATTAGTGCAGGCTTATTTTGCTAATTTGCTAAATTGACACTTAAATTAATTACGTGTTCTATAGTCTTTTCGTGGCTCTTTTAAACTTAAAACAGCCATTATTTTATGTGACTCTATGTCACATATGTTAACCAATTTAATATGGTAACATATTCCTAAAATACAAGATTTTCGGTAAATCGAAAATCAGATACAGACATATGTTGGTTAATTTAAATTCCCGAAGGAATATAAGTGTGATACAATTTAAAATTCGGTAATAGTCAGGGTTAATCCTGTTAGAGGATTTTAGTAATACAATGATCCCGAATTGTCAGTCGAATAGTTAGCAAATATGATCCAAAATATTAAAGTATGAAATTCAAACTAATTAAATCCTCTCCTTCGGGGTCTTCTTCAACTACTCCAGCTGAACAGCCTTACTTCCTGATTCAAAGCATCTTCCTAGATCTTTAGGTGTGACTGAGATCAGTGATCAGATGAATCCCAGGGTATGGTTAACCTCACATTCAAAGTGTAAATCATGACTGACGAGTATTTCATACACATTGCGAAAAAAAAAAAAAAAAAAAAAAAAGCAATCAAGCAAACGCACCGCTACCCGACTACATAGCACACAACACATGCATCATTAATGGTGAAAGCACTCACAAGTGCCATGTGTTCTAGACATGAATCCTCAGTGCTAGGAAAAATAGGAATGCAACATTATCATATAAAACAATAATCCACATCCAGCTAAATAAAATGCATAGACTCGGGCATACAAGCCCGGCCAAGAATCTACAATATATGAACATACAAGGCATATATAAAAATACAAGGAATCAGAGATTAAGTTACCAACCTCAACTTCACGAGTATATAAAATCTCCGGTGTTAGAGATTTGAACTTCTTCAATGTCCTAAAGTAAGACTATTGTAACTATTAATTCCCATTTCTATCTATTATTTATTAATAATTCCCTTTTCTATTTATCTCTTTTCTATTTATTAATTAATAATTCTCTTTATTATTTATTCCCCTTTTAATAATAATATTATTATTTATTACGATTATCATCATCATCATCACTCTACTATTAGTTTAAACTCCTGAGACTATTCTAATATTAAGTATAACATCAACATTTTAAATCAAGAGTTTAGTAAATATTGATACCACGTAAAATATGCCTCATACATATATTTATATATACATAGAAGTAGTAAGTTTTTGGTTTCAATAACCTACCTAATTGTGATACACACACATATATATATAGAGACAACAAGGGTTACTTTTATTTTTTTCTTGACATAAATAATATAATAAGATTTCATTATCTTCCACATGCAGCAACGTATACACAGTAGACTTTGGGTTTAATATATATCTGTGTGTGTGTATCAGTAAACAAGACACCAAGCTTCTTATATTTTTCCCAAATGCAATATATACACTTTCAACAACCACGTATTTCCAATATGCAACAACTTTGTTTTATATATGCAATAGTCTAGTTATTTTTATGACTATATATATATATATATAAAAACTTTAAGTTTGATTTAGTAAAATAACTAATCTAAAGATACTAACTTATGCATGAATTGTTGAAGCTTTAGTTATACTCTGTTTCGGCACCCACAAATAGAGAATGACCTGCTAAAACATCCTCTTTTCAGCTTCTCATATTTTCCAAAAGGCAGCGACAGACAGACAGACATACATACATACATATGTATTAGCAAGGCTTTTGGTTACATGCGCAGCAACATATACATATTTATTCATTTATATGACAGCAACTATATACATATACTTATATATATATATATAGTGGCGGACCCAGGATTTTAGGTTTGTGGGTGCACAATTAGTGGTGGGATTTGGGGGTTCGGGGGCAGCGCCCCCGAAATTTTTTTTAAGCAAAGTTTTAAACACATTAAAAAACAAGATTAGGGAACATGTTGCAATCTATAAGCTAGCTCATCTCAATGTTTCCTCTATCGAAACCTATAAGATTGTATCTTTTTTCATCATACGAGGACACTAAACAACTGAAGTTATGATTTCCAATTTCAAAGCAACTCATAATGATTGTATCTCAATGCTTCCTCTATCTTTTGCTTTCTTCCTTCTTTATTTATCATCTCCCTCCTCACACAGAAATCAAGATCTCATAATGATCCTCCTTTTTGTCGGTTATTTAAAAAGAGCACACTAGATTACATTATAAGTTAGTTAAACAAGAAAAAAGATGCAATGATTGTAGAAATAAACAGTATACACCATTCAGCTCAATCAAGCTCACATTTCTCCAAGAATTTCCGCAACAATCAAACAGCACAAAAGGAAGGGCCATATCAAAAAGAGGGGAAAAGGATTTCAAAGCAACCTGATGTCTTAATAGAGAGGAACAGCCATCAATCCATATGGGGGTAAAGCTTCTGACTTTGGTTGAGATAAATCCTGCAATGAACATCAAAATTTATTCACTCATTTTCAATTGCAGACAACTTTTCCTTGTTAGGGTAAACATACAAGTCTATTAAACTTGACATTAGAGGAAGCATGGAAATCTTCACACAAGGCAACACAAACAGGACAAGACATGTCAAATGCTTATGAGTTCCTAATGCTGTACCCACACACAAGCGTACAGAATTATCTATGGAAGATAGCAAGGGTCGATTGAGCCCAAATTACAGATACCCAGATTGAGAAATTAGAATCAAGAACCCCATTTAGGAACATCAACCTAAACATTTCTAGAGCCTCATTGAACTGCGCAATCTGCGCATACCCATTGACCATTGAGTTCCAAAGCACCACGTCTCTAACAGTAAATTCATCAAACACCTAATATGCTTCCACCATCAACCCAAATTTCAAGTAAGTATTAATTAAAGCACTGACAACAAATATGTCCAATTCCAGCCCAAGTTTAAACAATAACCCATGAATCTTCTTAACCTCAAAAGTATCCATAGCATCACCACATGATCTAATGACGCACGGAAACATAAATTTATCTGGCAAAACTCCCACACATCGCATTTGTGTATAAACCTCAAATGCGTCGTGGGCAAACCCATTAGCAATAAAACCAGAAATGATTGCCTTGTACGCATAAACATTCTTAGTAAGGAGAGCGATGACGGAGAGCGGGGAATGGAGGAATCCATTCTTGAGTATGTAGGAATGGATTTCTTTACCTTTGAAGAGGTTGCTGCGGAGAGCACAAGCTTGGAGAGAGGAAATGCAGATAGTGAGGTCGTAGTAAGGTTGGGAGTGAAGTGAATCAAAGGTGGGTAAGGTAGAGAAATAGAGAAACAATCGAGGTCGTTTGTGGAGTAAAACCCTGAAGATTGTTCTCCTTCCATTCATCCAACTGAAAAGAAACGTTTTGCAAACTTCGCAATTTGGAACTTTCACGCGGCTTCCTCGATTCTCAATGTTCAAAATCAGTTGTTGGATCGTCCCCTAAGCGATGGAGAGTGAGAGTTGGAGACGAGAGCGAGGCGGATGAACGATGAAATTGGGGGGAAAAAAATCAGTTGTTCGATCGTCCCCTGAGCGATGGAGAGTGAGAGTTGGAGACGAGAGCGAGGCAGATGAACGATGAAATTGGGGGGAAAAAAGAGGACAGGAGGTTCGAACCGGCGACCTTACCTTAGTACTAAGGGGTAGAGTATTAGCCAACCACACTACCTATACATACTGTCATTAAATTCTTTCAAATGACATATATGTTTTCAAATTTTTGTGTCTGCACTTACTCACACTAACACTAGTGTGGGTCCGCCACTGTATATATATATATATATATATATGATAGGGTTTATATATATGTTTGCATATAGTATCCTATTATTTCCTGTTTTAATGTATCCTTAATATGTTTGCATCCTGTTTATAGATGACAGCGTCATATATATATATATATATAGGATACATATATGACATCATTTAATGTATCATGTTTTAATTTTATATATATATATATATATATAGCATCCTATACCATATACTTATATATATGTTTGTATATAGTATCCTATATATGGCAGCAACAATATGACACCAACACAATGCAAAACCGCCCTTCTTTTAACGTTTATAAAGCAGAAAATCTTCATAGCTTATTCTTACGGCTTAATACTTAAAACTCATGATGGGGTTCATAGAAACCATAAGGAAGAGAAGCTTGATGACTTACCTTCAATACGTTGGCTTCTATCTTGTACGGTTGAACTCTCTGCTTCTCACCATCACTCAACCCCCTGTTTTCGGTGTTGATTTGCAGAGGAAGAAGAAATGGCTGAACTCACTCTTTCTCCTCTCACATTCTTGGTCTCGGTTTTGGTTGAAGCAAGGTGAATGAAGGGAAGTCAAGAGGCAATGGATATATAATAAGCTAAGGGCAACTCACTCTTTTAAAGCGTATTATGTGATGTGGCTGATTATTAGTACTATTTGCCAACAATTTTAGGTTTAGACATTAAATAATTCATAACCAATTCTAATTATTACCACATATGTGAATTATATTGCAGAACCGTTTATATTGTTGCAACAAATTCTTATGTTGTAGCTATAGTGATGATGTTGATGCTGTTGGAAGTCATCGGAGCTTTGAAGCGCCTGAGAGTATAAGATCTGGAGTTTGTACATTTATTCAAAGAAAACAAAAGAACTTTCAAATGTTAAACTAATTAAAACCACAACCATATATAGAGGCACAAACGCCAGATGAAGCAACAATATTGAAGAGATTGTTGGGATAATATATTCCCAGTAGTCTTTGATCAAATCTGCAGGGGAGGACGTGTAGGAGGAAGATTTGGTGTCCGTTGGAAAGTCTTGAGCAGCGGAAACCGATCTGTCATTTTTTGAGTAATTCAGTTTTGCTCTGTTTCCTTCGAATCTGAATGCGGCTTCATCATAAGGACTATAATGAAAGAATAAGATTTACTCATTAGACATCTTTGTAAATACACAAATGCCATTCCAAGATTATGCTTGTGTCACATAGTTTCATGGTTGATTCTAGAGTAAAGTGAAGTGAGAGTGTGGGTAGGAATTGCACCTGAAGATGATTCATTCTTAAGAAGGAACTCTGAAGTTACTGAAAGCTCTCTAGACAGAGCTCTGTTGATCACGTGCTGGATTGTGGCCAACCAAAGGCAAAGTTCAATAGAGAGCCTGAAAAATTGTATTATTTAGGGTTAAGGTGCAAAAATACACATGTGATTTACCTCCAGGAGCGCCCACCACCGTGTGCTTTTTTTAGGTCCAATAGTGACTATGTAGTTACCAAATGGGTGCAAAAATCACACTAGACGTTAGTTGACCATTAGGTCAACGTTAAATTGGACGGAGTTAATATTTTTGCTGACGTGGACTCTGAATGGGTGGGGGAAGAAGCCACGTGGGATCTCATGGGTGATTAGGATATGATGTAATATTGGAGGAGGATAAATCATGGAAAACAAAAGCTTTGAAGTTATGCCAGGAAAATGCACCTTATTGCTTGGGATAAGATTACACAAGCAAAAAAGCAAGGGGGCCTTGGGTTCAAAGACTTTAGACGCATTGCGAGAATAAGGCGTTCATTATGAAACTCGTTGGCATATGTTGACCAAAAGACATGCTCGTGGGTACAATGCCTGCGGGCTAAGTACAACTTGAAGTTCATCCGTGCCCAAGGTGTCAAAAAAGAGGAATTCATCATCGGCACGGAAGGCCATTGTTCAAGTGTGGGACAAGTTTATAAGTAGGGTTGGGAGGAAAATTAATAATGGGGAGGATACCGTGTTTTGGTGTGACCTGTGGCTTCCCATGGATCGCCCCCTTTTAACCTATGCCTACAGTCCATCTATGATAAATGAAGACGAGTCTGTGAGAGATCACACCTTGATGAATGGTCGGTGGGACATGAGCAGGTGGCAGGGAATTCTCCCTCTTCGCATTATTACCATTATTGCTAAAATGCGTCCACCACGGCAACGGATCCACCGATTCTTTCACTTGGAGGGCTACGAAAGATGGAGCTTTTTCGTTAAATCGGCTTAGCAATATCTTTCCAGGGAAGGGGATAGTAGAAATCATTTTTGGTCCTTGATGTGGAAGTGGCAAATTCGGAAAAAAATAAAATATTTTATGTGGCGGAGTGGGCCATGAAAGACTTGCCACTAACTCTTTTAGAGCTAGAATTGGGCTTACAATCGATAATCTCTCGTCCCTTTCATTGTAACGGTCATGGAGACCGTTCTCCATATTATCGTGACCGTGGGAGAGCTAGAAATTTGTGGAAAGAAATTCTAAAGCCTAAGTATTTTTCCAAGTTTTTTGCAGGTAACTTGCAGGGTTGGCTTAACTGGAACACCAAGCACAAGCTGGGAAAAGGAAAATTTCAGAATTTTCCTTGGTCCAAAGTCTTTAGCTTAGGATGTTGGATCCTATGGACATCGAGATGCAAATCCTTATTTCAGGGCGAAAGCATGGATATCAGGGAGATGCTTCACTTGTGTAACTACCTTTTGTTGGAAAGTACGCCAATGATAGTTTATCTCACCAAGTTTTTCAACTTCACGGGCACGAGGAAAAGTCCCGGACCCCCCCACGCGCAAATGTGGTCCGCATTGACGTTGACGGATCAGTTCGGCATCAATATCAAGCAGCTTGTGGTGGAGTGATCAGGGACTCTCGAGGGCAATGGTTGATGGGATTTCACAAGTCCCTTGGGTTGTGTGCAGTTATCGAGGCAGAGATAAACGCTATCTTGCTTGGCCTGAGAGTGGCCAAACAGTTGGGCCACCAGCAAATTTTGATATATTCGAATTCGCTTGATGCAATCAACATTCTCTAGAGAGACTCATCGCATGCTGATCACCCACTAAGGGATATCATCAGAGAGACCAGAGATTTGCTTTTTGGCGATTGGGATGTGAAGCTATACTATACTCCAAGGGACAAATTGCTTGTGCTGACTACTTAGCAAAGGAGGGACAAGATTTTCCTGTTGAGATGGATGTGATTTTTATTCCAACAATTCCTATGGGGTGCCGAGATATGGTGTTGAAAGACTAGTTGGTCTGCGGGTCTTAGCATTTTGCTTTGTGTGTTGTATGTAGGACTAGATTTTCATGTTCTAGTTCTTGCTCCATAGTCTCAAGCCACGGCTTGCCTTTGTACCAAAAAAAAGAAAATTTGAAGTTAAAATTGGGGACAAACATTAATAAAACAATCAACAAAAACCTAAAGCTTAACCTGTAGACCAAATTCGAGCAAAAAAAATAACCTACGGACGAAAGAATTGGAGAACGATAAATTGGAGCAGAAAAAAAAAAAACCTACGGACGAAAGAATTGGAGAACGATGGAAGAAATGGCTGGGTCGATCTCATGGGTTCTGTTGATTTAAATGCTAAAGCTCGTGATTCTTCATCCGTCTTCAACGTGGAGAGAAATCGACGTGGTGAAGGAGTTCTGATCTGTGCTAGGGTTTCAGTAGGGAAGAATTGGTGAGCCGCGGTTCTGTCCATGGTGAACGACGAGCTATTGGCGAGAAATTCGTGAGCTACGATTGAAGTGAAGGAGTTTTGATTTGGCCGAGTGAGTGAAGCAAAGAGGAATTCGTCATGGAAGTGGGGAATCTTGGCGAGTAAAAGAGGAAAAGCACGTGAAAGGGGAATATTCATTCAGAAGGTGTAGGCCAACAACGGACAAAAAGTTCCAGGTAAGCAACGATTGGGACCCATAAACATTTGCTTGCTTTGTTTTCTTTCGGATAGAGTGAAATGGCATTGAGGCCCCTGACTTTGTTGGATATTCACCTAACTACTGCAACATGTGCTTCGCTTTTCGGATTTTATGGTTCTTACTTAGTTTGGCTAAGTTACTTGTCATTTCTATTCCCGTTGTTTGTGATAATTTCTTATTGGCACGATGCTTCTTCCTGATAAAAGAATATGCTTTGCAACTGGATTTTGGGCTTTTAATGGGGCTGGTTATGTTTCAACCCGTGGAAAGAAGTGAAATTTGGAAATCAAGTCGAGAAAACTTGGATTTCTTATCTAATATTTACTCAGTCTTCCTTAACATGTATGCTCTAACCTTAAGTAGTCTAGTGGGTGACACTGATACATGGTAGTTTGGATGGAAGAGAATGAGTAGAATAAAGGGTGGGATTGTAAAATGTATTTTGCATAACTAACTGCCAAATACCAACTCTCTCACTCAGTCACTTGAATGAAATTCTGATGCTTTAGCTGTGGTGCTGCCCCCTTGAACCCATAAATAAAAATTTCTTGTCCTTTCCATACAGGACCAAGAAGGTGCCACATTGGTTGTATCTGCCAAGTTCTCTATTGTTTCTGTGCATAATATCTATCTTCAGTTTCAAGAGGTAATTATTCTGACTTCCAGGGACGAGCTTTCTACAATATTTGAGAAACAAACCCTCTCAAACAGAAATTATTTGTCTCTATTTCATGATAAATTTAGACATACTAGCTTTTTTCATCTTAGTAACGTGTTTCTCCAGAGGCTAGAGTTATCATTCAACTTCAACTTCTTTTTTGTGCATAGATTATGTCTAGCAGGAAAGATTTTACTCCTTTTGCATAAACTCTAGATTAAAGCTCTATTATATAATGATGGCGATGCTGAGGTACTAATCACCTAAGCAAATGGACTTCTTATGCAAGTTGATGATATGTGCTTCCATCTCAGTTGTTAATTTGTCCATTTTCTTAACAACTAAGTAAAATGATTTAGTGAACTTACTCCTGCCTTACTCCTTTGAATCTGTCTGATTGTGAACTTACTCCTTTGAACTTTATAGATGGAGATTCATCCTTTGATTTTACTATCATTCTTTTTTTTAACTCAGGATCGGTATGTTTCTCTTCATTTTTTTGGTTTTAGTAGAAGTATATGCATGAGGTTACATAATCTTTAAGGCTGCACGTAAACATGTGAAGTGAAGTGAGATTAATAAGAATCAATATCTACTCTCCAGGAATGCCCATGGCTTTATCTTGCTTCAGTCATAATGAAACCACGAACAAGAGGGATGACTCATGACTTATTTGCTGACACATTTTGCTTCTTTCCTCCATCTCATAGGAAGTTTCTAGTTTCATTGTTATTGACTTTAATTTAACTTACATTCCCCTCGTTGCTTTAGAAATTCATTTTAAGGGTTACTCAAATTAAAAACAGGTAAAAATATGCACACTCTTTTTAAATTTCAGGTTTTATGTGTGAATATAAAAATATGCAGACTCTTTTTTATATTTTCTTCTGTGTAGTGGTAATGGCAGCAAAGGGAAAGGAGAAAGCAGTAAACGAAGATGGAGACAATGGGGAACAGATTCGTCAAAGGTCAGCAGAACATGTTCTTGAAAAGTATGAAATGACTATTAAGGGGTGGGAGCAGTCTAAGGCTCAATTGTGGACATTGTAAGCATGCTACAAAACAAAAAATGGTGTTTATTTTACAATTATGAGATGACAAAACTCAGAGGGCGTTGACCTGAACATTTAATTCTGAAATGCTGTCTTTTGAACTTACTCTTTTGTATTCTGAATTTTACAATGTGAACAGCTACCTAAACCAACCCAATTGACACAAGAAGCACCTACCCAGCCACAAAGTTCCCATCCAGGACCCTCAAATACCCAAGCATCAAGTACATCATACAATAGAGCAATAAGATCCTCTACCAGGCAGACAAGGGGTGCATGTGGTTTTGGGATAAGATACGACGAGACCACAGGATCTAGTGTTTACAATGTTAGTATGTTTACAATGTTAGATATGTCTCGTGTGTGGTTAATCAAAAATTTGTCTCACTTTTTCCTTGTCTCGCTTATGTTGCGGCTGGACTTACTTCGAGCGGTCATTGAATATGGCTCGGACATGGGTATATGGGCAATGATGCTGATCCACAAATCAAGTTTCCCATCCCAAATGAAAGGGAGTTGAGATCGTCCCGAGGTTGTACATCAAGCAATCCAACATGTTCAAGATGCATTAAGTTTCATCCCGACCCAATCAATGCTACTCCACCTTCTGACCTTCCGTTTCAGCCTTGAGGTTTGCAATGGAGAGGACATCCATGTGTTACAACGTCACAACTCATGGCACAGAGTCGGAGCGAAATCCAGAGCAAAAAAGGAAAAGCAAAGAAGCATAGTTATTAGTTTAGTAGTTTAATGAACCCTGTTTTTTGTTTGTAATTTTGATGTAAAAAGGCTTGGTAGCCTGCTAATTTGCACTTTGTAGTTATTCTGAAAAGCTGCATTTTGAACTTACTCTTTTGAAATGCTTCCTTTTGGACCCTCTCGTGATCTGTACTTGTTCTCAGGGTGCTTAAACCATTTCTCAATTTGAGTTTTCTTGAATTTTTTTCTTATTATATTATATTACTATTTCTCAATCGGTATTATGAAATTTAAGTTTTTGGTTTTCGATATATGGTGCAATTCGATATGCAAGTGGCATATGTTGCCTAGCGTTTGTAGTTTCATATGCTCCTTTGACTCATTTGGTAGAAATAAATTGGGGAAAATCACTTTTTAAGGCCCATATTACCAAAAGAAACGACACTCCGAAAAGGCCCTTCGTAATTTACGAAGTTGTTAATGGGGTTGATCAAGTTAACGAGAAAATGCAAGTGGCATATGTTGCCTAACAACTAAATCGTTTGCATTGGTAGTTTCATATGCTCTTAGGGCTTTTTGATTTTCATAATGTTAGGCATTTGGTAATATGAAATAAATTTTCCCAATAAATAATTTTTAAGTCCGTGATAGTATTGTTTGGTGCTACGATGAATTACTATCAGCAAAGTCAATCTTGAAAGTCGCGAATGTCATAATAGATCTTACTATTACAGAACAAATTAATACTTTGGGGCGATTTTCACTGCCCGTGAACCAAATGAAATTCAAATCATCATTGTTACATCGAATCTTAACACTAAAGACTTTAAAAAAGAACAAGAAAATCACAAATGAACCAAAGATGAGAAAACATAAGGGTTCAATGAAGAACAAATTTCATAGTTAAATTTATCTTGCATGGCATTGGCATCATTTAACTCCATGGGATGTTATGAAGCAGCATAACATGAAATTACACTATGCATGATACAACTCATTCCAGATGAGTCTGCATTTGACTCAAATGCTACCATCCTGTGCAACTTGCTCCATAATGCTTCTATCATGGCCCCAAGTCTTCACATTCTTTGTAACAGTATGGCATTACTTACGCAACTGCTATACAACCACCCCAATACAATAACCTGTGCTTCGGAATTTTTTTAACTTTTTCTCTGTTAAGACACTGTTACATAAAGAGTGGAGATTAAGCAAATCGAGTTGATGATGATAGGTAAAAATGCTTGCATGTCAAAAAAAGTCCACCTTTGACATGCTTTGACTTGATCTATACTTGGTCTAAGAATAATTTTGTACTTTGAATTTACTTAAAGAATATCCAATAAGATATATTTGATGTGATTTGGCCAGTACTTATGATGCCTCCCAAATCTTATAGTCCCTTCCTTCAAGAGCAGAGGACCATCTTTGAGATCCATTAGGTGGGTCAAAATGGCCAGGTCCAATCTTCATAGCAATTTTGTCATCAATGATGGTTGCATACACATCCCTTTCTGCCTTACAAATTCGAACCTGGCATTATATAAGAAAGACATTAGCGTTCTATGTCAATTTGCAGCTGAATTTCCATCTCAATTACATATTCTAAAGTTTACTAGAGAAAATAAAAGCATCTATGACCCAAAAGAGTATGTTGAAAGACATGAAATCCCTACCAAGTCGAGGAAGTTTTCGGCAATAGACAGGGGATGGTAGACATGTTAATGGTTAGAACATAAAACAAACTTCCAAAGGAGGGACAAAATACAAGGTAAAAAGTTAAACAAAATGGGACCCTGATGTTACACAGTCAAGTTCCATGATCCCTTTTGCATCCTTTGAACTTGAAGCTTGTGTTTCTTTCACGGCTCATTTGTCCTCCTACGATTAAGCCCCCGTCCTTGGACCCACTTTGACCATTGGCCTGGCTCGGTTTCAATGAAACTTTCAGTTTTACTTTTACTGCTCTACATTTAGGCACGAGAACTTTCCCCATAGGTTTGCTGTAAACACTTCAATAATTACATACTTGCATAGATTAACGACCAAAATTTTCTGTAATGATATGCACAATCACTTAGTCGCCTTCAATGTCAAACTTTTGTCCTTTGGACATGTGAAAAGTTGGAGAAAAGAAACTTGAAAGTTGAAACAATATATAATTGAAGTGGCCGTGTTACATGCCGTGAGACATCTTTGATCTTTCAGAGCACAAGCTTCAATCGTAGCTCACGAATTTTTCGCCAATAGCTCGTCGTTCACCATCGACAGAACCGTGGCTCACCAATTCTTCCCTACTGAAACCCTAGCACAGATCAGAACTCCTTCACCAAATCGATTTCTCTCCACGTTGAAGATGGATCACGAATCACGAGCTTCAACGTTTAAATCAACTCGTTCACTTCAAACCTAGCTCACAAATTTCTCCCCAATCGCTCCTTCTTCAGCATCACAGAACCCTAATTGTTTTATTTCTCCCCCATCGCTCCCCAATCGTTCTCCAATTCTTTCGTCTGTAGCTTCTTCTTTTTGGTCGAATTTCATCTATAGGTTTAAACTTTATGTTTTTGTTAATTGTTTTATTAATGTTTGTCCCAATTTTAATTTCAAAGCTTTTGTTTTCCATGATTTATCCTCCTCCAATATTACATCATATCCTAATCACCCATGAGATCCCACGTGGCTTCTTCCCCTCCCATTCGAGTCTACGTCAAGAAAAATATTAACTCTGTCCAATTTAACGTCAACCAATGTCTAGTGTGATTTTTGCACCAATTTAGTAACCACATAGTTACTATTAGACCTAAAAAAAGCACACGGTGGTGGACGCTCCTAGAGATAAATCACATGTGTATTTTTGCACCTTAACCCTATTATTTATAATCTAATGCCGTTTAGATTTACAAAATTGCCTAATAAACGTAGTACATATTATGATAGTGTAACTTTTGGGTATATTTATTTCTTCATCAACTTGCTTATATATAAGAGATCTATAGCGATCGACTGTGGGTTTTTGAATTAGCTTATTTTAAGTGGTGGTTTTGCATTTATGAGATAAGTAATCGATTCATAAGTTTCCAAAGAGTATGAGATCAAAAATGATTGATTTAACTTGTGATCCATTAATATCACAATTTTTCAACAAATATTTATGTGTGCGTCTGTATCTATGTGTCTAAGCATTCACAGATGGATACACATGCATGTACATATAGACATGCATATCTTGCATGTTGTGTGTTTGAATTCAATTTCATTTTCTATTTCTTGTTCAAAGATAATTTCCCTATATGTGTGTGCGTAGGATGTTCTTAAATCAAATATACACTAAATTTTAGAGTAAAATACTTTGACTATTTTCTTATTTTCTCCATCTCCTCTATTTTGTAAATATACACTTAGGTCTAAACCCTTAACTCCATTAAGAATGTTCCAAGAGATTCTATAGAAAATATTTTTGAATTAAATTTATTTAAAATAGATTTTATTTACAAATTATCCTAATTTATTTTTGAACTTTTGCAAACTTCAAGAACCAAATCACTGGCTTTAGCGTAAATTATTTTTATGATATCTTGAACTTATATTTTTTATACTATATGATAACAAAAATATGTGTTTAATAACATATTAAAATTTTTGAAAATATATATTAGAATTAATTTTTGGTTGTATAACTTTTTTGACAAACATAAATGTTTAAATAATTCTTATGTTAAAGAGGGGGTATTTTGATCAAAAAAAGTTTATGAGTCAAACTTAACGGCCCACTAATTATTAGATCGATGGATGAAAAAGGAATCTTAAAAATATAATGGAGGTATTATAGTGTATATTTTGATTTTAAGGGAGGTTTATATGAGTTTTCAAAATGGAGGAGATGTTTGTGTGATTAAGACAAAATACAAGGGTGATTAGAGTATTTGATTCTTCATTTTATGCTAATATTGCATATTGCCATGTGGGGAGAGGGGTCCCTCAGCTAACTTCTCTCTCCACTTCCTTTCCACTTAATATCTCAACCATTGAATCATGTGTTAATTAATGAGTAAGATTTAATGCAATGTAATAATATTATAATTGTAGATTTTTATTATATTTAATATTATAACAATATTTTATTTAATATATAACACTAAATCTCACCTATTAAAACATGATTCAGTGGTTGAGATATTAAGTGAAGAGAATGGTTAGTGAAGACACCCCTCTCCTGCCCACTTAGGTCTGTAAATTTTTTTCTTTTTGGGCCCAAAGATTTCATTGCAATAACTACTTTCTATATAAGATGTTAGCTTTGATCCTGGAGTTGTTTAAGGTACTAGGGGATGCGTCCTAGCTCCTAGGCGCTTAGGTAAACGTCGAGGTAATAGACGGCTTGTCCTGCCCAACATCGGTATCACCTAAGAGGAAGGGAGATTTCGTTGTGCCCTTAGATTGTGGGTGAACCTAACCCATTTCCTAAAATTCTATTATCAAAAAAAAAAAAAAAAAAAAAAAAAAAAAAAAGATGTTAGCTTTGATTCTAAAGCTTGAAAGGACATTATATGAATTTCAATTAAGAACTTGGTTTTTAATTCATCAAGAATTTTTAATATTTATATTATTATCAAAGGAATTAAATGAATTGGCAAGTCACCTTAAAGATTAGATTTTGGAAGTTAAAAACTTAAAGAAAATTTCAAAAGCATACTTAAATCAATTTTTAATCAACTTTAGAACTTGTTTTATTGATAAAATTATATTAACTTCTTTCGGACACGAAATTCGTTTCAAAGAGGACTATAAATATCCATATACAAGGTCTTTGAATAATACAATTGTATATATAGGATATGCACATTATATGAGCAAGATAAAATCACATTCACTTTGACTTCAAACATATCAGCTAAACGAATCTCACTAAAAACTTATCTTTGTTATCTTGTTCTAAGGAAAGGACTTACTCTATGTTTGTATGGATTTAATGAAGGTGAGGGGACTCCTGAAACTATTAAAAATAGCAAGCGTTCATTATCTGAGTGGCATACTCCCATGGGAGAAACAAATGTGGAGCTCACTCATATGAGATAATAAACATTTTCCTAATTTAATATATTTGGGACTTTCATGGGATTTTGGTAACTTTATGCGTATTTTTGCACCATCCATTGGAAACTTTACAACGCTAACACTCATGGGCCAAAAGTTTATAGGTAATTTTATATATGCCTTTACCTAAATTTCAATATAACAAATATAAAATGGTTTGTGTAACATCCCTAATTTTCATGTAAATTAATTAATGGAATATTAGAATTTTTCACTAAGTAGTAGTAGTCAATAGTATTTATTTTTCTGAGAGGATATATTAATTATGGGGAAATAAGGTGGAATTATTTAAAAATGTGGTTACAAATAAATTGAGATGGTGATGTTAAAGAAGGTAAAAATATATTTTTCCCTCATTATTTCTACAATTTTTTGTCCAATGAAAGAAGTTCTGGAAAAAAAAAAAAAATTAAATTAGTGGAGTTTTAATATAAGTCTAATTTATCTCAGGAAGGTGAACATTGAGTGGGACTTATATGACACAAAACCACTCTTTTTCTCATCATCTGCCAACAAGTCAGATGGGAGGTAAGGGAAAAATACAAGTTTCTTCAGAAATTTTCCCCTCAACCATAGCATATAAGGGATAAAAGTTGGAAATAATGAACTTAATTCTAGGGGCAATTATGAGCTCGAAGTGAAATCTGATGGAAGTGATTGAACACAATTAATGGAAGGAAAAAAAGGAGATGGACATGTTGTACGAGCAATGAAGCAAGCATATAAAGTTTTTTTTTTTTTTTTTTTTTTTTTTAAATAATAATTCCCCAACGTGAGAGGAAGCAAAAAAAAGAGGGGCATAATAAAATAAAGAAAACAATTGTTACATACCACTCTTTTAAACCGCCGGCGGGGACAGTGAGAATGATGTGACAATATATATCATTAATTGTGGAAAGAAGTGGTCACCTGAAAGAAGGGGAAAAAAATTAAATTAACACAAAATAGTTCCTCATATTTCTCCATGCGTCGGATGGGGAGAAGGAAAGAAATTCACCCACTTCAACAATTCCTAAGGTTCCAGACGTGTGAGAGTGGCTCAAAGCAAATGAAAAAGGAAAAAAAAAAAAAAAAAATATATATATATATATATAATAAATTTATCTCCAATTTTTCATTTCATCTGATATGTGAGAGGAAGAAGGATGTGATAGTTGAGACAATTGAATATTAAAATGAGCAAAGAGGTAGTGAACACGTTGATTGAGGCAAATGTATTTCACACTCTTTTTTTTTTTTTTTTTTTTTTTTTCAATTGCTGGACGTATGGGAGAGGAATTGAAGTGAGTATTAACGCCTAGTTTTAGGGGTACTCATGATGCTTGGGAGATTGAATGGATGTTGAACGAAAAAAAAAAAGCACAATTAATGAAGGGGGAGGGAGTGGCGCACGTGGAGCAAGGTAATATATAGGGAAAATCCTTCTGAAGGACCATTTTGGCAAATAAAACCCAAAAAAGGACCTAAGAATCTGACAATCCCAGAAAGGCCCCTTGGTCCTTTTAAAGGGATAAATTCATTAAAAATTTACAACTAAATCAGTCTCATTTACAACAATTTTTTTACTCATTTACAACTAAATCAGTCTCATTTACAACAATTTTTTTACAACTAAATCGGTCTCATTTACAACAATATCGGTCTGGTTAACAACTATATCGAGTCTCATTTACAACACACCAAAATTCTGATAAACCCAAAAAAGGACCAAGGGACCTTTCTGAGATGGTGAGATTCTTAGGTCCTTTTTTGGATTTTTTTTTCCAAAATGGTCCCTAAGAAGGATTTTCCCTAATATATATATATATATATATATATATAATTGTTCAAAAAAAAGGTAATATATATATATATATATATATAGATCAAACAAATTTGTATCAGCTCCCCAACGTGCCTGACATGCCAAGAAGTTAAAGGAAGTCAAAATGTATATTTTTACAATATTTCCTTTGGTGACCGACGGAAGAGACCTCAAGAAATAGGGATTTTTTGTTTCCTTGAATAGTGGAGATAAATCTAGATGCAAGATGGATGGATCTATAGCCAACTATTTAAAAGACCCATCTCCTTCTCTTTGTGGTGGCTGGACGTGTAGAAGGAGTAGAGGAGAAGGTGACACTACTACAAAAATTGGATATCATTACCCCAAAAAACGTCATTATTTAAAAATAGGAAGTAAAAAATGAAGGCAGTGGCATTCTTGTAAATATATAGAAGGAAAATGAGGCTTCAGCATCCTGAATAAAAGTTTAGGACTTGTAAAATTGATTTTTGGCGTTCTAAAAATTTTTCAAGACGCTTTAAGTAGTTTCGCGCGAGAATTTTTCGTTTGGCGCCATGGTATTTGATGTTCTTTAGAGTAAAAAATAGGTTTTTATCGTCATAAACTACATTCAGGACGCCTAATAGCCAGCATTTTCTGTTTGCCACCATGTGGATTTTTTTTGTTTGGCGCCGTGGGTCATAAGGCGACCTGAATTTTATTCGGGTCGGCCAAATTCCAAAAAAAAAAAATTGAGCGTCATGGGATTTATTTTGTTTGGCGCCATGGGATTTTTCATTTATTACGCGACTGAATAGAATTCGGTCGCCCAAATTGCAATAAATATTCGCGCCATGGGATTTATTTTAATAAAATTTATTTGTTTGGTGGAATTTAGACGACTTATTACATTTCAAGTCGTTTCAATTGGAATATAGGCGACTGAAATAAATTCAGGTCGCCCAAATTGCAATAAATTTTGGGCTAATGGGCTTTATTTTAATAAAATTTATTTGTTTGGCGTCTAACAGTGGCGACTGAAAGACTTCGGTCGTCTATTTTGGAATTTAGGCGACTGATAGCAACTCGGGTCACCTAAATTGGAATATAAGCGACTGAATGAAATTCGAGTCGCCTATATTACAACTTAGGCGACTTGATTTGCTATCGGTCGCATAAATTGAAAAATAGACGACTGAAGGGCTTTCAGGTCGCCTAAAATTGCTTTTTATTTCAGAACTTCCATCGATCGGTCATTCACTCTGCTTCGCGGCTTCCTACTTCCCAAAGCCTAAAACCCAAATCATCGTCGTCCCCCTCCACTCGCGGCGTCGCCATCGCGGCATCGCTGATTCACTGTCGCCGTCGTGCTCCCTATCGACCCACCAAAACTCGTTCTCGCGTCGGCTGATCGTTCTCTCTCGCTCGTTCACTCCATTTGCTCGTTCTCTCTGCTCGTCCATTTCGGATTACTCGTAGTGGACTGTAGATTCATTCGAAGAAGGCATCTTTCAATCCTTGGCCATTTTTCGGATTGTTCATCAATTGGGTTCATGACTTGGGTTCACTTGAGCATTACGGATGGTGCAAACCTTCGGTATTCATCATTTTTTCCCTTTTGAATTTCTCTTTTACTATTTTCAAAATCTTTGTATAGAATAGGATCGTCATATATATGATTTATCACACGAATCGAACCTTTTATATTTTAGATAATTGTGTAAAAGAAGTGAATTCATTAATCCAAAATGTTTTGTTCTCTATATGCTTTGTTCAAATGATTTCACGAAAAGCCGTTTCAAGTGAAAATGACAAATGAAGTTTAAAAGTAAATTGTGTTGAGCCTATAGATGTCTTAAACTGAGTTATATGGTGATAGTAAATTGTCTCCTATGAATTATGAAACACCTCTATTTTTCTTGTCTCTAAATATTGTGAAGAAATGCTTTGATAAATAGATTGATCATTAAAATTGTGATGGCTCATGGTGGGGATGAATGCATAAGATAAATTAGTAATCTTTCTAAATAGAGTATGTATGTTAGCTGCATTGTGAGTTTATATGAAGCACTCAGTCTGACTTTTTTTAGCAAAAGATTTTATAGAGAGCTTTTCTGGGACAATCTTTAGTGACTTTGGTGGTACCCTTCTCTAGTTGTTTTGATTAGTTGGGCAAATTGTCATTTATTCTAGCATAATTTTCAAGACAATCATGCATGTTTAACTAATGTTTTCTCGTGCTTTGCAGATTTTGATTGCTTTTGCCAACGCATTTCATGCTTTGCGGCCCCTCAACGTTCCTGGATTCAGGTTTGACTTCAAATATATAAATTCTCCATTGGTTGTTGAACTTTATTGTTTTGGAAGAGTTTTAGTATTGGAATATTATTGGCTTTTGGGCATACATTTGTTTTTGCATTATCCTTGCATGTCGATTTTCTCACCGAGTTGTCATTAGCAACATTTGCTATTTCTGAATCAAATGATTAGCTAGTCGGTAATTATTTGCCTGATGGTGTTATGTATGTCAGTTATTTCCTTGACAAAATCATGTATTTGTGCATGTTGTTGTGTTGAGTTCTTCATCCTTAGGGTCTGGTTCATGGTTGGCGGCTTAAATTTGACCAGGAATTTGTTACTGAATATGCAAATTATGCCTTTATATGCTGTGTAATGATGTGAATTTTCCTATTATCTTTGTTGTTCCCTTGAGATATTAAGATTAGTTATCTTAATTTTTTTTTTTATCTTGATGGTGGACAATAGGGATTTTTGGGATCATACAGTATGACCATGGATAGTGCAAAAATTTCTAAACCCAAGAACCTCCTGAATTCCACACGTGGAAGTAATTCAAGTGGTTTAGAAGCCTTTCAATCTTGCCCTTGATAAGAAAGCAGTTAAAATTTGGATTTTGTCTAATCATCAAACAAATGAACAACCAAAAAAGCATAACCCAATAAATAAGATAAGAAATCACTTATCAAATTGACTCAAAAACATAATTTAAGATTGCTATTAGAAGGGAAAGTACACTGACCGTATCTGTGTCCACATCATGCATAATTGCATTGATGACTTCATTGTTTTTATCAACTTCATCGGCTAGTAGTAAACTATTCATAGCCAGTAGTAAACTGTATGTTTTCTCATTTTTATTATCCCATTTCACTATCTCCCCAAGAATCCCAATTGCATTACCAAAAGGTGTGCAATTGAACCAAACGGACCCTTATGTTTGTGGAATATTGTTGATTTTGAGATTAATTATGTGATTTTGTATGTTATAATTTTGTATTGTTATAATGCAGATATAGACGAGAAGAGATTAAAGGATAGTCATCTTCGTCTTTTTTGACTACCTGCTGAGAAATCTTGGTCAAAGGTTTGAAGCAAACGGTTGCGCTCCCAAATTAGGTCATTGCTTTCATTTTATGCGCACACACATATATTGTCCTTATATGATACCTTCTTCTTAAGAGAGAACAACACTTTTGTCTTATGGCTTCATGGTTTACCATTATTGGTTTAAGTGTTTTTAATCTAGTCCGTGATTTTTTTTGTCTTCCCTTTATTATTAGCCATATGAACTACGTGAACTTGATTAAAAAAGTGATGACTTCATGGTTTACCATTTCCATTACCATTGAAGTATATGTCGGTAGGAATAATTCCAATGTTCTGTTAGTTGATGAAATTGTTGGATTTAATAGTTGATATTGTTCTGAATTGCTTTAGTTAGTAAGTTTTGTTGAATTAAGCTGAAATTGGTTGTTATTGAAATTTTGGGATGTCTTACTTTTAAGGAGAAACGTTGCCGAAATTTTCTTAAAAGAAAGCATGTCGTTCTTGAAATTGTTATGAACTTGACTGTTGTTGGAAATGTCTTAGGTGATAATAAAATGGGTCATAGTTGGATGAATGCTTTGAGAACTAGTGAAGAATATGAGAATAGGGTGGAAGAGTTTATTGAATTTGCTAGAAGGAATGTGACTACAAAAAATGGGATGTACTATTGTCCATGTGTTAATTGTTTAAATGGGGTTCGAAGGGATATTGCTGATATAAGGGACCACCTAATTTGTGATGGAATCAACCTTCGATACACAACGTGGATATGGCATGGTGAGGAGGTAACTCCTAGTGCATCCTACGAAAATGAAGTTGAGGTAGATGATGATGGAATGGAGAGAATGATTCATGATGTTGAGGTCGAATCCTTTGCACAACCGCATGAATATGATAGCGTGCGGAGTGATGCGAGACACTTTTGTTCCCTGGGTGTACTAAGTATACACGGTTGATCGAGACCTTACATTTGGTCAACTTAAAGGCAACATGTGGGTGGGTGATGCGCAGTTTCACGTCGTTGCTTGAATTGTTGTGTGATATGTTGCCGGATAATAATGTACTTCCAAATCGTATGTATGAGGCCAAGAAAATCTTATCTACGATGGGTATGGAGTATAAAAAGATACACGGTTGCCCTAATGACTGCATATTGTACGAAATGAGTATGAAGGCCTTAGTAATTGTCCGAAGTGTAAAACTTCACGATACAAAGTGAAGAAAGGTGGTGGTTCTGGAGATCACAAAAAAAAAAAGGCAACCTTTGAAGGCCTTGTGGTATCTTCCCATAATTCCTCGGTTTAAGCGTCTGTTTACTAGTGAAGCAACATCAAAGAAGTTGAGATGGCATTCTGATGAGAGAATATCCGATGGAAAATATCTACGGCACCGGTGACTCTTTCCAATGGAAGAAAATAGACGAAATGTTCCGTAATTTGGCATTGAGCCAAGAAACCTTCGGCTGGGGCTTTGTACAGATGGCTTCAATCCGTATCGAACTCTTAGCAGTACCCATAGCAGTACAGATGACATAAAATCGTCTTGTTATCTAGCACCAATACATGAAAGGTGCGTATTTTTTTTGTCTATATAAGATTTTTAAGGATAAAATGCTTTTTTATCTTAGTTTAATATTAATATGTATATGTTGTAGTGGTCATTGGACCTGTGCGTTGTTTGTCCGCAAAGAACGCATGTTATTGGTTCAATTCCATAGGTGGCGGAGCCAACCGAGGATATCAAAAACATGTTTGCCGAGTAAGTAAATTTTTGTCTAAATCATCGATTCTTTTTTTAAATGAATTGTTTTCATGTCTTAATTTCCATTTTAATGATAGGGGTCTTAGGACATATAGGCAGTTCTTTGGAGCACGAGAGCGGGTGGACCGAAGTGGTTTTATCCGAAGGTAAGTAGTTTCAATTCAAGTTTTTTCGAGACACGGTAGCTTTACGTTTAACAATTTGTTTTTGATTTATAGTGCCATCACCAACCAGGGAACACCAAGTGCGGATACTACGTTATCGGTTGGATGCAATCTATCGTTTCCATCGGACGTGCTCGGCTTGCAAAACGTACGTAATGCTCAGTGATCCTCAAATGATGATATTTTTTGTTGTGGTACTTCGGTTGTTAATTATACCTTGTTTTCCAATTTACGGTTTTTCGTACGAGGATCCATACTCACGGGATGACATCGATTCGGTTCGAGACATGATGGCTAGATATCTTCTTGAACATGGCTCAATGTGAATATATAGGCAAGTCATTACTTGTTAGGGTGATTGTCATTGTGAAACTTATTAAGTCATCTTGATTTCGGTTTCGTAAATTATTGGTGCTTTGCTCTTGAATTTGCCACTTTAATTCTTTGTGAATATGAGGTTAGATCACTTGTTTAATTCTGGAAATAGATCACTGTCATATGAGGTTTGATTTTGCCATTATACCTTCTTGCATTTGATTTTCCAATAACCAAGACTTGAGAATTTTGTTGAATCATACCATCATAACTGATTTCTTGAAAGTTTTATGTGTGCTTCTTGCTTGGGAGGTGTTTGATTTGCATGTGTGGTACCTTGTGATTATTACTAGGTGGCTCTCATTCACTTTAGCATTAGAGTTGAGCTAAATTCGTATCTTTGAAACCTTGAAATTCTGTTAAGCTTTGTGTGCAAAAGTCATTCTTTGCTATATATATTTGCCTCTTGTCGCATATCGGTGTTATTGCCAATTGAAGGGAATGTTGATGCTATCTAATTGCTGCATTAAATTGTGAAAGCTGTTGTGAAATTTTGGAGATTAATTGCCTCCAAAGGTGAGAAAAATTTGTTGTCATAGTGGTGCTTTGTTTGTTGTTTTGGTCTAGTTTTAGTAACCTAAATCTAGGTCATACCTTCTTTCTTTTTCTCTCTGTTGAATTTCTTTGAAAGTTTATTTGCTACACTTTAATTCATTATCGTGACTTTCCTGAACTTGTCTTCTTAGGCTCTGCGGTTGAAGTTTTCTCTTTGGAGTTGTTGATATTCTTGCATCCTCATGGTTATGTTGGAAGCTAAGTTGTGAATTTGATTGATTTTGTTGAACTGATCTGAGCTTTGAATACGGAACATCTATATTGTCCTTCTCTTGTATGATCTTGTATGTGTAGCCAATATTCTTTTGTTGAAGTCACTTTTACAATTTTCTTATTGAACCTTCTTTGTATTCATTGTTATTTCACCTTCTTTTGATGGAATGCACATACATATAATTCATATGGTCATAATATATTTCACATTCATTGTTATCTATTGTCATTCACTGCATATGCGCTTAATTATTTTGTGAAGTATTTGCAGCAAATTGGCCAAACAAAACAGCAAGCATATTTTTTTTTTAAAAAAATAATTTAAAAACGACACGAAAATCAATTGAGGCGTCTTTGGATCATAAGAGACGACCTGATTTTTAATCGAATCGCCTATTTTCCAAAGATGAGCGACTTGATTTTTAATCGAATTGCTTCTGAATGATCATAAGAGGCGACGATTTTTAATCGAGTCGCCTATTTCAAAAGATGAGGCCTAAAATGATAAAAACGAACCCATAACAAGCGACACGAAAATTCAGGTCGCCCCATATGAGCGACTTGAATGCTTTTCGGTCGTCTCATATGCGACGACCTCAACACAAATCCGGTCGCCACATATGAGGCGACTGAATAGTGTTCGGTCGCCTCATAAGAGGCGACGATTTGTGTCCAGTCGCCTCATATGAAACGACGATTTGTGTTCAGTCGTCTATTAAGAGGCGACCTGAAACAATTTCAGGTCGCTAAATCTACCAACTACGACTACGCTCTCCCTGACGTCCCGTAGAATAAGGACGTTAATTGGGTCTTTTTTAGGTCGTCTTTTAGGTATTTTGTAGTAGTGTAATCAAAGAAGACAAGAAAGTTAGTAAGAAGACACCAAGAGAGTTTGAGCAAAAACGATCTAAGTGGAAGGTAAGAATTCTAGGTACTCTTTTCTCCTTTTTCTACCTCCTATCACATGAGTTAAAAATGTTAAAGGAAGATTTCTTTCTTGATATGTTAAAGGTTGAGGCTGAAAGAAGGAAGGAGAAACATTGAAGACTAAAAGCTTTAAGTTACCAAGAACAAGTAAGTGATTATTTTAACTACCTATAAATTCATGATTCTTGAGTTGGAAATGGTAGTATTTTGTGAGATGGATTGATTAATTAATCAAAATGATTGAATGAAAAATCAACTTATGATGTAAGGTGCAGGCGAGAAAAGACTAAATTGATGTAAGAAAAAAGTGATTGAATGCAAATGAAAACTTGTTGCATGAGTTTGACTAGGCTGCAAGGATGTGAGGAAACCGAGTTCATTGTTGGAGTGATTAATGCCTTCCACGTGTTCAAAACAGAATTTTGGGACAGGAACTTAAGATCTATGTATGGTTGAGGAAGGCTTATTTTAAGTCATTAAATAAATATTTTAGAAGAGTTACTTATAATTATATTTTGGTTATTTTAGGGTCACTTTGATTTTGTGCACCAGAGGAAAATTTTACTGATAGTTGTGGTCAGCTACCAGGTAGTAACCTTAATCCTCATATGTCTTGTGTTGCCTTGTATGTTTGTTTTTCCATGATTGTAGACCCGTGTCTCCTGAAAAGGGACATGCATTTGTGTGCATTTAGTGTGGTCTGGGTTCGGAGCCCGACTACTATGTCTTTCCTAGCATTGTGGATCTGGGGCTTGCTTTGTTGAGTAGTCTTGCGTTTGTTTCTAGGACATGTAGCCCTTCCACAGTTAACACGGTATACTTGGTATGCTGTATTGGTGTTACTGCACGTTTGTTACTGAATGCTATTATTTGGTGTTTTCCTAATTATGGTTACATACATACACTGTTTATGCATTACATGTAACACCCCAATTTTCTAAAGCGTTTTCAAAATAGTTTGATCAGAGTAGAGCATCGGAATAATTCAAAAGAGCGAGTATCTGATAACATTCACTGTTGTTGTATCTGGTTGCTTATACAGCGGTACAATTATCCGAACATAGTACGACAATACAAATTCAAAATAAAATTCTCTGCCCGTGTCCTCACACGTGTTGCTTACCCTTGTCCTCGGTCCTGGCTCCCCCGAACCCTGAAGCTATAACACTACAAAAAAAGTATCGTTTGTCGCGGTTAACTTGTAGCGGTTAGAAAAAACCGCTACAAATGTTATAATTAGTAGTGGTTTTAACCCAAACCGCCACAAATTAGTAGTGGAAGCATTGGCACCAAATGCTGACCATTTTGCTTCGCTTTTTGTAATGGTGGCACAAAACCAAACTGCTACAAATATGGTGCCAGCCTTGGCACATTATGGCGCGAAGTCTGTTGTGGTTTTTTCCTATCGGTTTTGTCAAAATAACCGCTACAAAAATTTGAAACGACACAGTTTTTTCACGGTGGAAGAAAGCGACACCTTGACCGCGTCAAAATGTCAAGATTTGTAGCGGTTACTACTATAACCGCTACAAAATTCATTCTATAAATAGTCATTTCCATCCGTACAAAAATTATAAATATTCAAAAATATTCTAAATCGACTTTGTCGCTCGCCGAAGGAACATTCTCGACTTGGTTCTCAAAAACAAGACGAGGCATATATCTGAAAGCGATCTCGGGAGATGAGTGCTGCAGATATTTGTCCGCTTCTCATCGTTCAAGTCGAGGAGGTTCCTTCGGTAACAATCCAGATTCAGTTATTCCAATGACCTCGAAGACTTCTACTCCTCTAAATATATCTAACATGCCATCAATATTGGGTTCAATATTAGCCACCAATCTCTCGGCAAATATCTCGATCAAAATGAGTCGGTGAGTTTTTCTTGGGAGATCGGTGGCTATACCGAATCCAAATCTTCACCGCATGTTGGACAATTTTCAATAAACTTGTTATTCCTAATTTATTAACTTCAACTCTTTTACGGAAATTAAAGAAAATAATTGAGAATGTTTTTATTCTAATAAATAAAAATCCAAACTAATTAGTTTTATATGCTAATTAGTTTGAATTTTTTTTAAAAAAATATTAAATTTGTAGCGGTTTTAGGGAAATTTAAGAAAGGTAATCAAAATTAATTGAGAGACTTTTTATTGAAATAAACAAAAAATCCAAACTAATTAGTTTGAGTTATAAACTAATTAGTTTGGAATTTATTTTTTTTTAAAAATATTAAATTTGTAGCGGTTTGTAAAGAAACCGTCACAAAATGTGATTGGCATATGATTTTGTAGCGGTTAATATGTATTACCGCTACAGAATTGCAAAGGTCATTGAATTTGTAGCGGTTATGTGACCGCTACAAAGTTTCACGAAGAACAAGGCACATTTGTAGCGGTTAGGGTAACGGTTTTTCTAACCGTGACAAAGTTATTTACTTTGTAACGGTTATTTGGTTTAACCGCTACAAAGTGCAGCGGTTTTTATACTGTTCCCCTCACTTTTGAAATTCACGCGCGTGAGTTTTTACTTTTTACCTTTTAACCTTTCAACTTGTACTTTCCAACATCATGGTTTCTGAGGACAGAGACCCCCAAAAAGGGAAAGCTCTGTACCCCCTAAAAGGCCTGTCAGGGGTAGTAGTAGTATAGGGGGTTGTAGAGGAGGGCGTGGGCCACAAAATATCCCCCTTGAGCCCCCTCAAAGGGGGAATGATTTTGATAATCTATTTGCAAATGACGCAATCCCAACCCCAGAGAACCTAGAGACCGTAGGGGGAGATCGAGGCGCAAGTCTGTCGTTTGACGACATCTTGAATGGAGAAGATGAGGAGATCGAGTTTGACATTCCCATATTGGAACCAGAGCGGTTTCTCGACCAGGAGAATGAGCGGAACCATGGGAACCCCGACTGGCGTCTTCTCATTCCACCGGTTGTGTGGTGGATGTCGAAGACAAGTATAAGTAGTTTATTGGCAAAAAAATAATATTTAAATTCTGTCAAAAAATTATGAAAATTTATTTAAAATGCAATACAACAATTTTTTTATAATTGTGCAGATCTACATGGGAACATCAGCAGGAGGACGTTGGATGTTCCCACGCTCAGTCATCTGGAGGACTACCGGGTGATAGTTCCTTGGAACATGCGGACGGACCAACCGATTAGCGGCGGTGGTCACCCGTTGAACCGATTCCTATCACAATTTGGGGGGAATTGGGTATGGTTCTCGACCTATTTCCACAGTTGGAAAAAGGTCCCCAAGGACAACAAGGACAAGACATTTAAGGACGTTGTGCGAGTAAATTATGTTGTGTAATTAAATTAGTTTTTTTAATAGTGATAAGTTGTGGTTAATTTAGTTATCTGTTTCTTAATTACTAATCATTTTATGATACAGAAAAAGTTAAAACTACGGCCCATGCTCGAGGTACGTAAAGATGAAAATGGGAGAAGCATGGAAGAGCTGGAGGATTCGTCTCTACGGCCAGGCAAAATGGAGATGGGACTATGCGTCTCGCAAAGAATTGATGGAGAACGTCCCAGACGACGTGGAGGCAAATTACTGGGTAGCTTTTGTCCAATATCGGAGGAGTACGGGAGTGGTACGTTTTTTTAATTAATCATAGTTTAGTTTTTTTTTTTTTTTTTTAAGATGAGGGTATTGTATAGTTTAAAATTTGTTTTAATTAATTTTGTTTAAATGTAGTTTAAAAATTTAAATATAGACAAAATTAATGTAGTGTTTAGATTTGGTTTAAATTAATTAAATTTAGAGTAAAATATATTGACTACCCCTCTATTTTACTTAAATTACACAAACATCTCATTTATTTTGCAGGCTCTATCGCAGAGGAACACCAGATGCAGGGCACATCAAAGGGTCAATCATACGGCAGGATCCAAGACGTTTGCTGTGACCTACAGTGAGATGGTATGTTAAAAGTTAAATTAATTTTATTCTTAAATGATTATTGCTTTGTTTTGGAAATAACAAAGTTTATATTCTTTTAACTCTTTCAGCAAGAGAAGGCTCGGGAGGAGAACCTTGAGACGGACTATGGGCAGTTGTGGACACGCACACATAGACACCGTGATGGGACGCCGAACTCGAGGCGACGAGGAGATAATAGTAAGTTACAAAAAAACAATTAATTTAATTTAATTTAATTTAATTTTTTGATTAATGTTTTATGAAATATGTGCGTTAGGCCCGATTGAGTAGAGCCGGCCAAGACTCGCAAGTGTTGCGGCCCGAGTCATAGGGTCCGTTGATCCTTCGACCTCATTGAAAGCTGCGTGGGCCCAATCGAGCATCCGAGTAGGGTTAGGGGCTTTGGCTAGGCGCCCGGGCCTAGCATGGTGTACGGCAAGGCCTCCTCCTCGCTCGAGAATGCCACTACGGGAGGCGGTTGATGCAATGCCACCACCGAGAAAGTTGCTTGATGCGATGTTGCCGAGAAAGTTCTTTGCGAGAGAGGGCCAAGAATAAGGCCGGGGAATAAGGCCGGGAATAGGCGCATGCGGGAGAGTCTCGACCGTTGGTATTCGAATCGGAGACATAGCGGGCGGTCAATTCACGGGGCCTTGACGAGCTACTACCTAACAGACGGTTTCCATCTCCCGAGCCTCCCCCTCCGTTCATCTACAGGGATTCCCACCGCCTCCCGCTCTGGATCCTGCTGCTAGTGAAGACGAGGGCGTTGTTACCTCTGGTCGTGCCCATGCTGCCCCTGAGATAGACCCCCCAGGATAGCCCCCAAAGATAGGACCTGATCATCGGGCTCGATAGTTAGTTTTTATTTTTGAAGTAATTAATTTTGTACCGTGGATGTTTGTTCACCTTTGTTATCTTAATTGATTTGTCGACAATTTTATCAAATTTAAATATTTGTTATCTTTTTTTTTAGTAGGTTTTTGATATTGTAATACCATTTCAATACTTATATGTCATTTGTAAAATAATAAACGGAGTTAATAATTTGTGAATAAAAAGATATGTTTTCAAAATAATAAACGGAGTTAATCATTTGTGGATAAAAAGATATGTTTTCAAAATAATAAACGGATTTAATAATTTGTGAATAAAAATATATGTTTTCAAAATAATAAACAGATTTAATAATTTGTGAATAAAAATATACGCTTTCAAAATAATAAACGGAGTTAATAATTTGTGAATAAAAATATATGGATAAAAATAATTTTTGTTGCGGTTTTCATATTATAACCGCCACCAAACATATTTGTAGCGGTTACATTAACAAAACCGCTACAAATTTGAATTTCAAAGTAAATAAAACAATGCAAAACTTTGTTGCGGTTCTAGCATTAACCGCTACGAATCTCAAACGATCATAAATTAGTAGCGGTTGCGGTAGCGGTTTGTTAACCGCGACTAGTTCATGGCGGGAATTTTCAATTTAAATTTTTAGCGGTTTGGGAACCGCTACAAATTTGATTCTCTATTTTGTCACGGTTAGTGTCGCGGTTCCTAACCGCTACAAATTATTTCAAGTTGCATTTAAAGATCTCAAGTCTTTGGAATGAAAGTAACCAAAAATTGTGTCCACATTTATATACTATCCTAGCTTTGTTTACTAAAGATGGATAAGTCATGGATCAAGATGCCGCGCAGTTCACCTGTATATTTAGTGGGATTGAAAATTTTCTTAGATTTCTCCTTCTCGCACGCTAGCATTAATGACAAGATCGTGTGTCCTTGTTGTAGATGCAAGTTTAAGAAGTGGCAAACACGAGAAGGTGCTATGGAACATCTTCTTATGAAGCCTTTACCAGAAGCATATACATTCTGGGGTTTCATGGTGAGAAATATGGTATGAGATATGGGGATCATCTTCCTTAAACCTCACAAGTAGGAAATCAAGTTGATCAAGATGATCCGGTTAATGACGCTGTTCGGGATGCTTTTGGTGTTCAAGGCGACAACTTTACTTGCGAAGTGCGGGGTCGAGAACCAGTTTTCTTTAGGAATGACGCAGCTCGAGAATTTTTCAGCCTCATGGATGAGAGCGATTGTCCTTTGTATCAAAGTTGTCAGAAATACTCAAAATTATCCTTTCTGATCAAATTGTACCATATCAAGTGTATGTGTGGGATTACTGATAAGGCAATGTCGATGATGCTGGAATTACTACAAGATGCTTTCTCTGACGCGGACATTCACACAACCTTCTACGAGGCCAAGAAGATAATCAACGAGATTAGGCTTGAACTACGAAAAAATCGATGCACCCAACGACGCATGCTTTATTGGGGAGGACGCTCGGAGGGAGACTTGTAAGAAGTGTCACACTTCGAGGTTCACGACAGTTCAAAAGGGAAAAAACTGAAGAAGAAACCCGCAAAGATTCTAAGGTACTTTTCTTTAAAACCTTGCTTACAAAGATTGTTTATGTCGTCTAAGACAGCTGAGCATATGAGGTGGCATGAAGCCGACAAGAATGAAGATGGTAAACTCAGACATCCACGGGATGGTGAAGCGTGGAAAGAGTTTGACTCAGCCTTCCCTGATTTCATAGCGGAGCCTAGAAATGTTCGTCTTGCTTTGGCGACCGATGGTTTTAATCCGTTTGGGAATCTTAGCACAAGTTATAGTATATGGCTAGTTGTTTTGATACCTTACAACTTGCCCCCTTGGATGTGTATGAAACAAAGCTCCTTCATTATGTCCATGATCATTCCAGGCAAAAAGGCACCAGGAAATGACATCGATGTGTATCTACAACCGCTTATCAAGGAGTTGGTAGACTTGTGGAATGTTGGCGTTGAGACGTATGACGCGCACGAGAAGACACTGTTCAACTTGCGTACGGCGTTGATGTGGACTATCAGTGACTTCCCTGGACTGGGAACATTATCTGGGTGGAATGTGCATACCAGACTTGCGTGTCCGGCTTGCAATTTTGACTCTGACTCAGTTCGCCTTCCCCACAGTCCTAGGTGGTGCTTCATGGGTCATCGTAGGTTTCTCGATGGTACGCACAGTACACCTTGTTCACGAAACCAAGCTTGCTGGCCCAGTTCACTACTGATGGATGTATCCTATTGAGAGGTACTCATTTAAAATTAATTACTTTAGCATTACTCCTCTAGCCATACGTTTAACCATTAATGTATCGACATTTTCCTCATTACTTTATAGGTTTCTTGGGAAACTGAAATCTTACGTGAGGAATAAGGCGTGGCTTTGAAGGTTCAATATCACAAGGTTATATTGGGGATGAGGTCAAGTATTTTTGTTCTAGGTACTTTGATAACATTGAGATGTCATTCAACCGACCGCCTCGTGTAGACGATTTTCCTGAGCCAGAGCCATCGGCAACTGAGTTGTTTTTCCCTCGTGTTGGTAAACCAGTTGGCAGATGTGAGAACTTCAAACTCACGGCACTTGAGAAGTTTCAAGCACATAGACATGTCTTGATTAATTGCATTAAAGTTGAACCTATCTTCAGTAAGGATTGCTCACAGATATATATATGTTATCTTATATGTTTCCTTACATTTTATAGTCACATTTCTTGCTCGTCATCGCATGTTTAATTGCAGGGAATTCAGGAATCATGTGAAGCGTCAACTGAGGATCTGTACACAGACATCCTTCGAAATTGATAGAAAGGTCCACAGAGAATTCCAAGGTTGGTTTAGGAGGAGAATAATGAATGACCACAACCCCTACTCAGTAGAATTCAGAGCTCTCGCACTCGGCCCGCTTGACCACGCCCAAAGATTTACGGCATACAATGTCAATGGCTTTAAGTTTTGCACGGTTTCACGAGATCAGGGATTGCTCACCCAAAACTCAGGTGTATATGGCATGTTTGGGACGAGGAGTTATGCGAGCAGCAGTGACGGGAACATATTATGGAAAGCTGCTTGATGTGGTCAGGATAACTTACCAAGGCCTTTTCTCTATGATGCTGTTCAAGTATTTGTGGGCGAATACGATAACGTCCTGTGGATGCACGACTGATGACTTAGGCATCATATCAGTGAATTTCTCCCGGCCTATTCACACTGGTCAGTTTGAAGATGACGAGCTGTATATTCTTGCCTCAGAGGCCCATCAGGTTTATTTTGTCACCAATGAGAGGCACAGGGATTGGAATATGGTGGTTCACTTAAAGCCTGGACCTTTACAATATGGGCGATGGTGAGAACATCGCTTATGATTGTGAGTCGCTCCAGCCCGCCAGTTTCGAAAACTTCTTCCCAGACGGCGATGATTGCAAGACTATTATAAATAGATTGATTAAAAAATAATATACGCAAAACTTACACCATCATGTTATTTTTCTTGTACATCTATGTTTATTTGGCTCTTTTTAATCTATTTTTAGGATCGCATTGGAGAGCTTTGCCTTTGGATCTATCACACATCTTGGGTTGGCCACAAACTAGCACGTGCCCAACACATCTCTATGTGTGGAGCTTTTAGTGACTTAGAGTTCCTTCTCAAGAACAAATCATCTCTAGGTGCAAGTTCTACATCACTTTACTCTAAAATCAACCATACATCACTGTGATGGAAGCATAATCTTGAAATGGCATTTGTGCATTTATGATGATGTTTAATGAGCAAGCCTTATTTTTTCATTAGGGTTATGTTAGTGGTATTGAGGTTGGGAATCCTCCCACATGTCACATGTTCGAATGTGACATATTCTAAGAAAGGATATGAATGTGGCTGTTACACTCTTACTGGCCTCACCCTTTCAGGTGGCGGGTTAGAGGGATTCCTTTACTTAGTTACCCTTCTTTTGTATTTAGGTTCATTTAACTTATATCAGAGTGAGTGCAACAAAGCATTTAACCGGTTTGAACCATTTACTGTATTGGTAAAAGTAAAACAAACAGAAAATAACAGTCCATGAAGGGTTAAGGGTACAGTTATCCAAAATAAATACCAAAACTATAGATACAGTCATCCGAAATATATTAACACAAAAGTAATAAGGTATCCCTTATTCTTCAATTGCATTGTAATGCTTTACATCTCCAAAAAGATTATTGATCTTCAGGCATGTACCCCAGTAGCTTCAGAAACATTTGGAGCCCAATAATGGCCCCAAGAGTAACCATCAATACTCATGCACTAAATGTGTGAGGTGTATGCATGCAACCATGTATATATGTAAGCACTGATAATATGCCAAATACACCGCATATGCAAACAAAAACATATACAACAACACGTCTTCAAACCGTTGGGCCGCCTTACCAAGACAAGCCTCAGAATTACGGAATCACAAGCCCGACTCCGTTGAGCCGCCCCATAGGTAGGCCCCAACAGGCATCCTCAACACTAGGAACTCAATCACAAACATGTTTTGTATGCATATTTGGCCAAACACAAACAAAAACACATATGGCAAGCAATACATACAACAAAACACATAAAAGTGTCTAAGTAAAGTGGTTACTACCTGGTGTTAATTATACCGTCTTATAATTTTAAGGGGCCCACTACTCTCCAAAATATTGTTTGACCCTAAATAACACAAAAATAATTTATTTGAGTATTTACCAAAAATACCCTCACAATTTCATTCAAAACCGAGTCCTACATCAAGTTTCCAGAGAATCCAGAAAATTTTACCCAACTTCAAACATTTTTAATAAATTCTAGAAAACTCATATTTGCATGAAACTAGCTCCATTTGAACCATTGAAATATCTATTTTTTCACGAAAAATATTTCCAGAAACCAAAAGGACGTATATTTTTGCGTGTAGCCAATTTTCACTCTCTGGTCCAGATTCGACCTGATGCTTCTGAGCCAACTTTAAAATTTTTTATTTCGTAGTAGAAAAATCCAAATGATGTAAAATTATACATCAAGGTGAAGATCAGGGAGTTTAATTTCTACCTGTAAAATCTAAGATTATGTCAAGTTCATTTACTATTTTTAGAACCCAGTTGAAGGTTCACTGCCAGAATTTCCAGAATTAACAACAAACTTGTTCTTAGAGGTTTTTCAGTGTTTTTGAGTTCGGAAAATCAAACCATGAGTTAACCCCATACAAAAAATTTTTTTAAACACATTGAAACCATAAAGAACACCAAAATCAGATTGCAACACCATGCCTCATCCCTTTGAACGAAAATCACAAGTTCAAGTTCAAAGGTTCGGGTTTTCGGTGTTTACCTGAATCGGAAGTTCGGTTGATGATCTATGAAGCTTGGACCTTGATTCTAGCTATGGAGGTCAGCTGAAAATTTCTCTTCCTTTCTTTGGAAATTTCGTGCTCCCTTAGTTTAGGAGAGAGAAAACATATTTAATAATAGGAAAAGTAATTTTCAAACTTAAATTCGATACTGCATCAATGATCGAGTCCCAAAATCATCGCGTGGTAAAACCACGTCCGCTAATGGAATTCATCGGCTTTTTGAGTTTTTCTCCAAGAAAATCCAGAGAGTTCCCTGCTCTTCCATTTCCTCCATGAAAATATCTCCAAGAAAATCCAGAGAGTTCCCTGCTCTTCCATGTGGTGCATCCTCCATGAAAATATCTAGATATTTACTTTTCATTTGGGAAATATGACCTATTTTGGCTCGAAATGTATGAAAATTACTAATTTTGGCCCGGAACTTCTTTATTATTATTTTCTCTTTCCCCAAGTTTTCTAGCATCTTCCTAGGGCTAGGTGGCGTCATTTTGGGCCCACAAATCAGATCCCATGATTTTTATTGTATTTTTCCCAATTTATCTGATTTATTCCCTTTTTATCTAGAAAGTGGGACCCGCACTTTGACTTTTGGATTGATTTTGCTTTTCTTTTCCTCCAAGTAAATTTTAATTATTTTAAGGGCTAGGTGGCACATAAGGGCCCCCACCAAATCTGCCCTCACCCATTTTGTTAGGTTTTCCACTTTATACAGTCCAGTTTCCTTCTATCGGTCCCTGCTGGGCCCTACTAGTTAACAGGGTGCATTCTTTTATACTTTTCTTCAACTTTTTAGATATTTTCACCTGATTACCCATCCATACGTGGTTCCATCTTGACTTCCCAATATGACCCCATACTTGTCTCATTCAGTCCAAAAGGAATCCCTAACTGGTCCCTGTCGGTCCCCTTTCTACCTTAACATCTTCCCATGGGACCCGTATTTTGTGTTTGGGCCTGAGTATGAATAAAATAATCTGATTCTCCTTTTCTCCCTTGGGTGGATGAAATTTAATGCTTAAGGAGTAAGGAATTGACTTTTCTACCCTTGTAATCATTACTTACTTTTTGCTTTTTAATCCTGCAGTGACACGTGTCCTCTAGTAGTGATTACACTTATTCCTTATCTTCAAAAACGTAGGGCATCCCTGATTGCGCTGAAAATGTTGTGTACTTACTTATACCGGCATATTTTCACTCAACTAGTTGTCTTATACCTTAGGACATAGTTGGTAGCATTTTTTCCAACCGAATTTACACCGTATGGGTCTTCCATGCCCCTTTTCCCATTGGCACTTTAATTCCACATTAGATCCATTGACCCTTATATAGCCAAATTACTTGCTTCCTATCTTTTGTCATTCTTGGGATTCTTCTTGAGCCGGGCTTAGTCGTCCATTTTTTTAGGCTTGTTCTCAATTCTCATGGTCCAAAATTTAGGATATTACAGTGGCAGCTAACATGGTGGCTATGGTGGAAGGAGTGGCGGTAATAGGCTACAATGAGATTCCAAGGAAACAGAGCAAAACTAAATTTCCGAGAAAATGATACAGCGGTGCCCATTGCTCAAGACTTTGCGACCATTCGCCTGCCGTGTCGGATTCATTGACGACTCATTTCCAAAAAAAGGCACAAGATTTTCCTCCTACACCTCCTCCCCTGCATATTTGATCAGAGAGCATTGTGAATACTCTCAGTCACTTCAAAGATCCGATGACTTCCAACCACATAGCATCATCAACACCAGCAATAACATTAGAATTTGTTGAAACAATATAATGGCTCTACAATATAATTATCATATTAGTAATTATTTGAATTGGTTTTGAATTCAATTTAATGGAGTAGACAGTATTACAAAGAACTCGTATAGTGAAATAAACTTATTGAATCAGGGTGTGATAGAAATATTTGATAGTCAATATGATAATGTATAGCGATCTCAAATCTGTCACTAAGTTTTAAAGATGGAGTTGAAAAGAAAAGGGAGAAATTTGGGTAGAGGAGAAGGAAGGGGCCATAATCTTGAAAGCATTTTAATGAAGTGTGAAGCCATATTTGTATGATGAAATGTTGATGATGACCAAGTGTATTTATACCTGTACTAGGGAAATGGTATAATGTATCTCTTTTGCAAATTTGAGACTGTTTTGGAAGTCGAAATCAATTATTTTCATCATTACACTATACGAATATAATATTAGCTGTCATTTGCTGCCAATTATTTCTTTTTCTGTTTTATTACAATTATTTAAACCCTAAACCTAAAATTGATGGCAAATAATACACATATTAAGCCACACCACTGTATGCTTTAAAAGATATTTCAAATGTTCAGAATCAAGTCAAGCAAGGAATTGAAAATCGAGGTATCTTTTATATATCATATTTGAGATGATTTTTATAGGCACATGTATCCTCCTATCATAAACAATTATATTTAAGAAACTATTAGGCTCTAAATGTGGGCACATTTCCTAGCAAGAATGAGAATCTTCTTATTGTTTTGCTCGATGTGAGGAACGAACCCTTTCACTAGACTCAACCGTTGATTTATATTCAAGATATTTAATATAAAGTAAAGGGACAAAAACACTTATAAACTTTTGACCCATGAGCATTTAGCATCCTAAATTTTATGATGGTGCAAAAATACCAATAAATTTATCAAAATATACTACTACAAAGAATGGATTAAACATCCCCAATCAACATCCATTTATAAAATATAGTCATAAAAAGAGGGCATTGGCATGTTTGTAATTTATCTTAACTTTGAACGACTTTTCTTATACAAATAGTTGTTGAAAGTTAATAAAAACAATCATTAGTTTTGTTGATTTGATATACAACTATTTTTAATAAAAACCTTCGTTGTATCTCTCCCCATACCAATTTTTTTTGACTTTGAGAATCAATGATGATTTAAATTAAAACAGTTGTTGAATCTTCTAACACGTTTCATCATCGTGTTGTTGGCTAGAGTGTTGGTGAGTTTTGAATTTGACCCTCTCTCTCCTCATATCTTTTTTTTTTTTTTATAAAAAAAATATGAGATACAACGACTGGTTTCAAAACATAAGTTTTTGTATATAGAATCTCAACGACTGGTTTTATTAAACCTATAATTGAAGTGTGACCTCTCTCACACCATTGATTTATTTATTTTATTTGGGATACAACGACTATTTTATATAATAACATATTTCAAGTACGTTGATCTCTTTTTGGACTACGACATTCTCTTATGAAGATATCTCTTATAGAGATAATAACTCTTTAGGAGATACTCTTCTAGAGCTAGTAACTCTTCAGGAGATGGCTCTTTTGGAGCTACTAACTTTTCTAAATTATCCTCTACTTGATGACCATCTAAATTCTTAGCTCATTTTCTCTTTTGAGGATTTTTATCTATGGAACCGATGGGCGTTCGTCACTTTAGGCGTGCTTTAAATTCATTTACAATTGTGTCTTTTAGGAACATCAATTTCGATAGGAGCATTAGCAGCTGAGACATGTGACTTTATCACTTTCTGTGGGTTAATTAGTAAATGTTTCTGGTATTTAATTAACTAAATTCTATAAATGAATTATGTTTTGAACTTCCAATTGACATTTTTTTGGGTACAATATCAAAGTAAGCCATTGATAATTTATTCCGCTAATATCTTTACCAAATTGCTTATTTTCTCCCCTAATGTTTGGAAAAGTGATTCATCAAAATGAGTATTGTTCTTGAGAACTTGAATTGGATTCTTCTGGCACCTTGAATCCTTCAGGGACTTCCATATAAATATCATTGTCAGGTAAGCCATAAAAATAGGCAGTCAAAACATCCATTAAGCACAAATCAAGCACTTCATTTACTTCTAGGCTAATGATATATCGAAAAGTAGTCATATCTACTAATGGTGAATATGTTTATTCAAAATTGATGCTTGAGTGTAACATTCGAAATTCTAGGATTTGAAATTGGAATATCATATGGAAATTAAATTATGAAATTTAGCCTATTTTTTCTAGATTTGTTTTTGGAAAAGAATAAATTTAAGTAAGAAATAATTTAGGCCTAAAAATTATAGAATCGATATTTACTGAAGGTGGAGACAAATCACCAAGGGGGTGAATTGGGGATTTTTAAAATCTTTTGAAGTGCTCTATTTTGGACAGCAGAAACAGAGATGGACAGAATAGAAAGCAGAAGAGCAAGACACAAGAATTTATACTGGTTCGGTCCAACCTCTTGACCTACGTTCTAGTCCCGAAACTCGGGATTTCCACTATCTCAATTGATTAAACACTCGTACTCAAGAGTAATTCTCTCACTAGAACTTACTCGCCCTTACAAGTTGCAATCAATGAACCCAATCACCAAGTCCCCGACTTGTGATTCTTTACAATAAATGATTTACAAATAAGAACTCTCTCTAAGAGTAGATAAAAATAAACATTGAAGCTTTGTGTATCAAAAGATACAATACAAGTGAAAACGAAAAGAATAAATGTAAGACTTGAATGCAATTTGTTTTCAGTAGATGTGTTAGTTGAGAAGACTTGAATGCTACTCTATTTATACTAAGAGTGCATTAATTGACCGTTGTAATCTTGATTATAATTGTTGCCTTCATTAGACAAGGTTTTGGTTAAGCTTTGGTCCTCTTCTCTCTCTAATCTTCACTTAATCCAGGCAATGCGAAGTTCGAGTTGACTTCCTACAAATTAATCCGTTGGAGTAGCAAACTGGATGTGGAAAATATTATTTAATCCTTTGCAAAGCGTGTGCAGACGGATTACCCAAAAGTATGCAACTTTCTGGGTTTTGCATTTAATGTGCTGACATCACTTTTTGCTTTTGCTTTAAACCTTCAATAAACATTCTCTAATTTATCTGAAACTCACTAACAAAGTGGTTAAACATATCTAGGAACATTAGAGAATAATGATAGGAAGTATTAAGATCAAACAAGAAGGTTTTACAAATTCGTCAAATTTGAATTTCAGAATCAACGATGAAACCTCGAGGTTTGTTCCACAAAACTCGAGTTTTGACTTTAGCATGTAAAATCGATTTAAGTCCAAAACATCGAAAACTGGAGGTTTTCATCCAAAATCGGAGGTTTTCAACACATTAAAAATTGCAATGCTCTCGGGTTGCAAAACTCGAGGTTTCATATCAAACCTCGAGTTTTCACTTAAATGTGAAAAAACTCGGGTTGAAGCCAAAACTCGAGGTTTTGGCAAAACTCGAGGTTTCATATCAAACCTCGAGTTTTCACTTAAATGTGAAAACTTTGAGAAAAATTGTGCAAAACTAAAATTGGAGGTTTTCTCTAAAACTGGCGGTTTTGAAAACTAGTTAAAACAAGAATCCTCTCCGCCAAGTCAAAACTCGAGGTTTCATGTCAAAACTTGAGTTTTCCTAAATCGAGGAAAACTTGGAAGATTCACGTTGAACTTTAAAAACTAGCGGTTTTAAAAAACCTCGAGTTTTGCATTTTCAAAAACCTTTGAGTTTTCTCTCAAAACCGGGTGGTTTTTTTAGTTCGTTCTTCTTCTCGTAAAGCCAAAACTCGAGGTTTTGAATCCAAACCTCGAGTTTTCCTCGACATTGAGTTTTTCAACCTTTCAAAGGAAAAACTTCACATCTTGTTTACAATTGTTAGTAATCATCAAAACCCATAGAAAACTAACATTCTCCCCCTTTTTGATTATGACAACATTTGTAAACAAACATCTTTAAGAATTTGAGAGAGTTTGTAGTCTGAAATGAAATTGTTTAAAAGCCAACAATTGAATTTCAGAAGTTTGACAAATTGGACAATGAAATTGCTTTTTCACATTTGATAAAACATAACACATGAGCAAATCGAGAGGTAGGCAACGAAGCAACATGTAAATGGACAATTTCATTCATTCAAAAATGCAAAATGTTATAGAAAACAAAAGCACAAAATTGAAATGAATTCAAAATGCACAAATGATACACAACCGATATAGACACTTCCTAAGCTCTCCAAACTCAAAGACTACTCAAATTCTAATCCTTGCTTTTCTCTCCCCCTTTGTCATCTTCAAAAGTCAGAGTGACCAAAGGTGTAGAAGGAGGGGAATGATGAAGAACTTCAGTAGAAGGAGTGGCCAGAGATGGAGAAGAAAGAACTTCAGTGGCTGGGTAGATGGTGATGGAAGGTTGACTGTGTCTAGTGTGGCGTCTTCAACTGGAGAAGGAAAGATGGGAGTGGATGGCTCTGGAGAGGAAGTGGGGACTTGAGGACTGGTAAAGGTGAAGGAAGGAGAAGAAGAGCCAGAAGCAGGACCAGAAGTGCTAGGACCAGCAGTAGTCCCAAAAGGTGAAGAGAGTCCAATATTCAAGTGCTTCACTATCTTATCCACCTTATCACTGAGGTCCATGTGGGAGACTATCTGAGTTGAAAGCTTGGCATCAATCTCTTTAACTTTTTCCTTAAGCTCAGCTAACTATCCAGAGATCATTTCAAGTTGATCCTTCATGGCATCTTGAATTTCAATGAGTCCATTGTGCCCGCGAGTCATCTCAGCCTTCAATTTTCCCATCTCAAACTCAATGCGAATGGTCATGGTTGCAAGAGCAGCATCCACTATTTCCTTTATTTGAGAAGCAAGATCAGTTGGCAGTGTAGACTGAGGAGGTGGAGGTGCTGATTGAGCTTCTTGAGCTTGGGATTGAGCTCGAGCTTGAGATGATCTTGGCTGAGATCTTGAAGGAGCTCGTGATTGTCCAAATCCTTCAGCCCCAAACTTGATCTTCATCAAATTTAACATGAGTTTTCCAAAGAATGGAGGATACTTGAGTGTGTCAACAGCACCCACATACCAGATTTTATGGTAGAAAAGAATGACAGAAATCAAGGAGGGAAAGGGCATATGTGAAAGCTTTCTACGAGCAAACTTAAACTTGATCATCTCTTGGAAAATCCAATGACCAAGATTAAAAGGGACCTTTTTCACAAAACCAGTAAAGAGTGGATAGTCTTTTTGAGAAAAATGGGTGTAGTTACCACCCTTCTGAATGAAATTCCTAGAGTAGACATACCACAACACTCTATTCTGATCAGACATAGACCTAGGATTGAATGAAAGCATGTCGTGTTGGTCTTGAGGAAATGGCTCATTGGGTCTGAGAGTTTCAAAAATTTCTTGATTGCTATAATTGAAATTGGGAATAGGTAGGGGATTGTCTATTTTCAAGATTTTGTTCAAAATAGAGGCAGACAAAGTGAATTGGACACCCTTAACAGTAGTGGTGATTCGTTCCTCAATCAAATCACCACTTGGACTCAGAAGATTATCATACTGCATATTGTAATAAAAGAGCCTAACAAGATTAGGCGTATAGGGAGCAGATATGGAAACAAAAGACTCATACTGTTTCAACCAGGGAGACAAATCAAAGTGACACTCCTTGTGAAAATCTTCCAAAATAACAGCTACCACAGGACATAATTCTCTTTGCATGTATGCTTCCCTAAATTTCTCATTCTCTTCCTTAGTAAGAGTGGTAGAGGAGATAGTAAAACCTTCAGGTGGAGAAGGATGCTGGTAAATGTCTGTAATGGTGTTTTCCATAATTGGAGTCACATCCTCTTGTTGATCTTGAGACAATAAAGGAGCCTTGGAAGAGGTTTGTTGAGATTTAGACATAGAGGCTCTCTTCGTTCTTGCTCGTTTTGAAGGCACATAAACCTTCTTTTTCCCTCTGCCTTCAACCTCTGGTTCCTTCCTTTTCTTGGCTGGAGACTTAGTAGGTTCGTTGAACGAAACCCCTTTCCCTTTAGGGTTAGGCGACTGGGACTCAGGGATTTTGTTGCTTACTCCTCTAATCGAACGGTCAACACCATGGTGGAAACGATTTGGAATGGATTTCATCCTCATCGGTCATTGAGGAGGAGGAGGATGAGGAGGAGGTGACCATGATTTCGACCCTTCCTGGCCAAAATCAGTGTCGGAAGTGTCTTGGGGGTTTGATTTCGAAGCCATTGGAAGATTTTGAGTGAGGGTTTGGGTCGAGAGATGAGAGAATCAGAGGATAGAGAGAAAAGCTAGGTTAAAACTAGAGTTTTAGGTCGAGTTTTGAAGAACTTAAACAAAGGCCACATATATATAGTCGCGATCAAAACTTGAGGTTTCATGTCAAAAACTCGAGGTTTGATGAAAGACTACTTACCTGGACTTTAAAGGTGTTCTGTGAACCTTTGAAATGTTAGCATCCAAAACTCGAGGTTCCCCCAAACCTTGAGGTTTTTCCATTCTTCAAAACTGGACTCCTCTCGGTCTGATGAAAACTCGAGGTTTCTATTGAAAACTCAAGGTTTCTATTGAAAACTCGAGGTTTCTTTTTCTCCAAAAATCTCAGCTGTTCTCTGACCTCGACAATGTACGACCAAAACTTGAGGTTTTCTCCAAAACTCGAGTTTTCACTCCTCGACAGCAAAATTCAGATTGTTGATCATCCTGCATAAAACATGTCTAAACACTCCGGTGCTTAAGTTAGTAATTTTCAATCATCAAAACCATAACTAAAATTGAGTAAGGGATACTTACAACTCATTGGGATTTACCATTCCCAATTCTCTTCTTATGAAATTAAATTGCTTTTTAGCCAATGGTTTGGTGAAGATGTCAGCAAGTTGAAGATGAGTTAGGATGAACATGACTTTGACATCTTTCTTCCGAACGTGATCCCTTATGAAATGATGTCTCACATCAATATGCTTGGTCCAGTATGTTGAACTGGATTCTTTGCCAAGCTTATTGTGCTTGTGTTGTCACACAATATTGGATCTCCTTCAAGTTGATTCCCAAATCTAATAGTTGCTGCTTGAGCCATAGAACTTGAGCACAGCAACTTGAGGCAGCTACATATTCAGCCTCAGTAGAAGACACAACCACATTGGTTTGCTTCTTGCTGAACCATGACACAAGTGAACCACTAAGAAATTCACATTGGCCACTTGTGCTCTTTCTATCAGTCTTGTACCCAGCATGGTCTGAATCTGAATATGTCACCAAATGCTCAAGTTGACCTTTGGGAAACCACAATCCCAGTGTTTTCGTGTCAGCAAGGTATCTAAAGATCCTCTTCACATGCTCAGCATAAGACTCCTTGGGAGCAGACTGGAACCTTGCACACATCCCCTAATAAAGGTAACTTAGTTATCTTCGATTCTGAGGAGTGCTTGATTGTGAGTAAGGATATTCTCTCTTTAGAAAACATCAAATCAAAAGCCTTATTTAGAGCCCCTATAGGAAATTGATTGAGAAGGAAAAATCCTTATAGGAAATTAAGGGTATTTATTTTAGAGGATTATCCAATAATTGCAATTAAATGAACAAATAACCTAATTGCAAATAAGAATCTTGAAGAGAATTAAGTGGGTTAATGTTATTTAAAATGATCCTACCATACATATATATTTCCATACAAATCACAATCTCACGCAACACTCTTCAATTTCTCTAATATACTATTTCAGACATAAGTATTTTGATAGAAGCAGCAAAGCCCACATATTATACCACTCACATTACTCATATCATTCTCCATTCTACCCATATACTCAATTAAACACTTAACCCATTATTCTTCATTGAGCTATCTTAAACTAATATCACTCTCATCTTATTTCGACAAGACATGGAAACATGGAGAAACGAGGAAATAGTAGCAAGACAAAGCCCACATAGTGCCCCAACCCATTTTGTTGCTTCAGCCCATTATTCATCTCAATCTCAGCCTAACTCACTGAAATGCAGCAGAAGAGACCAGTAAAAGATCATAGTGAGAGATCACATTACCTGCTTAATCATTCTTAGATAGATTACCACGCCATACTTCACTGCTTTTTCATTAATTAAGATATGACAACAGTGGCCATACTCCATTCAGCTGACAGTAGCCATTCCTCTTGAGCTACACACACACACATTCAACCCATTCTTATCTTTGGGTCAAGGCACAAAACCGTAGAAGGATTAGAGCTAGTGAGAGGTCACACGCATTAGTAACCATAACTCTAGAGTAGCTCACCCATCAGACTCCACCATGTCCTCAAACTCAGAAGCGTCTGCGCTATATATCCATGCTTTTTGTTTTTGTTTATCATTTGCGTGCCTCAACTAGAACCAAGAACGAGACTGAGAGGAATTGGGGAAGGAGAGAGAGAGGGATTTAAATAGTGATCATTCCCATTCATTTTGCTAGGCACAATCAGGAGAAAATAGAGGCAGAGATGAGACCAAGATGGGGGGAGTGAGATAGAAAGAGAGAAAGGGAGCTAGAACACCAAAGGAAGGTGGTCTTTAAGCTTATTTACGTGCGTTAGTTTTCTTGTACTACGCATGTCGGTTCTACATGATGGTTCTCTATTTTATGAAAGCTGGAAAAGAGGAAGTTTAGCGGTCATCCTCTTTTGTGGGTACCAAAACAGTATGACTAAAGCTTAAACATTTCATGCATGAATTAGTATCTTTAGATCAATTATTACTTAAACCAAAATGAAACATATATATATATATATATATATATCATAAACCTAAAAGAAATTTGACCCTGGAAGAAGTTGTTGTTAGTTAGTTTGCGAGACTTGTTATATTTGAGAGACTTGAGGTACGATACTCTACAAGTTTGCTTCCCCTTGCATTTTGGTATTTGTTCCCTACTAGTCATCCACGCCAATGAAGATGTGTGTGCGTTTGGGCCTTGGTGGGGGTAGTACAATTGCAACATTATTCCCATGTGAATGAATGAACTATGAAGTTGAGTCTTGTTCTTATTTATCGCGGGGGTCAAAATTAGGCTTATATCTTAGCAAATCTATTTTGCTCCTCATGTTGGCTTTTTTAGATTTGTTTTGATGCTCTATGCTTCGCTTCTCCAATTAATTAATTTGCAAATTTATTAACTTCCCCGTATCTTTATTGCATTTGTTTTCAATTCTTAAATGGCTGTCTCCATATTCAAAGCTATGATTATTGGGTTAATTACGGCTGCCCATCCAATATTTGTAGAATTACGTCTTCATCCCTGGTTAATTATATTCCTATTAAAATTAGCTCTCTTCCTCAAGTTTTTCAACCACCCGTCCTCATAAATAAAGTATAGAATTTAATTAATTAATTCATGAATATTAAAAAAACTGTTGAGTAAGCTATTTGTCATTGTTGTATAAAATATGTACTAGTATCATTTTTCCTACAATACTACTAAATAGATGGAGCATTTTATGTGTGGGAGATCCATGAGAAGTAAGAAAAAACTGTGAAATAAATTAAACCATCCTCTCAATCTGTGTATTTTCTTTTGTTCTATAAGTTTATATTTAGCTTCATTTTCTGTCATTATCTGTGTTTATTTATAGTACCTTATCACATAATTTATTACATGCACAATTACACCACTAACTATCCCTCCTTGGCCTGTCAACAAATCTTAGAGCCAAGAATAATTCTTAATCATCAAGTATGACTACTTTATGGCTTACTCCTTGGCGGCCATTTGCGTGGTATTTGACCATCTAAATATGATCAGGCTATGAAATGGATACTACTAAAACCAAGAAACAAAACTCTAAAATTGGTCTTTCAGAAAATGACAAGTATCAAATATTGCTATTTCTACATATATGATGAAGATATTTTACGTGGTATTGATATTTATTAAACTCTTGATTTAAAGCGTTGAGGTCATGCTTGATATTAGAATGGCCTCAAAGAGTTTAAACTAATAATAATAAATAGTAAAATAATGATGATGATGATTAATAATATAATAGTAAATTGACAAAAATTGGACCTAAAAGTAAAAATGAATAATAAGGGCCAAAATATATTTTTTTGACTTCAAAAATTAAAATGGACCTTGGAGAGTTAATACAGGCCCAATAGCCTTACACTAAGCCTAGTGCCATAACATTGGAGATTATGATGAGGTTGAACAAATAATAACCCGCCATCTAAAAATGTATATTTATAGGACGTGATAGTTTCCGAGACAATTAAACGTACGTGAAGTCAGTTGAAGGTTTGGAAGCAGTCAGGTAGTAACTTAATCCTCACACACTCTGTATGACTTGTATGTCTGTTTTAAATAGTATATGTGATTATCCCACCCCGTCTGGACCAGCACCACTCGCGGCTCGATTGAGCGGAAGGGCTGACCATGGAGTACCTTCTCAGTGATTGGAATTGGGATAGGGTCTATTGGACGAAAGTTCTTAAGTGGCTAACCTAGTTGCATTCAAAGGACTCGGACGCTTCTGATTGAGAACTTTGGTGGTTCTAGGGGACTCTTGTTAGGTCCTAGTCTACTATTCCTAGTTGAGTGTTCCGATTGAGAACTCCGGTGTATAGGGGGACTCTCAGTACATGCCACATGGTATACCTAGTGCTATGGTTATGTGATCTGTGTTTGTTGTTTGTGCTGCATGAGATCTATACTTTGTTTACTGAATGCTATGCTGTTGTGGACTACTTGTAATGATTGATTGTCATATACTATTTATACTTTGTTCGTGAGATTAATTGTTACTCTAGGATTCAAATTGAATCCCAGATGTCCCTAAGAGTTCGGGATCCATGCATGGTCATTGTGGCGGAGACAAAGTTTCAAATTAAGGAAAGGCGACAAGTGTGGATCACTAGATGGCTACTGTTTAAACTTTAATAGGCTTGGGAATTTACAAACATGTTTTATGTAATTCCCTTTTTGAAATTTTAATATTTTGGTACCGATACATTCATGGATTATTGTATTAAGAACTCAGTAGATTATTCCTACACACAACCAAGTATGTTCTATTTATCAGTTTACTATTCTAACCTTGTGTTGCTCACTATCATTCGCTACAATACTTGATAAGCATCGTAATTTCAAGGGGTTTGACACCAAGTCTTTGTGAAAATCCTTGGGCTATAAGATGTGCCTTATATCTTATAATTTCACTCTTTTCATTCATTTTTAGTATAAAGACCCATTTGTATCCAATTGGCTTTACATCTTCAGGTGTACGGACTATAGGTCCAAATACTGTTCATTTTGCCAATGATTTTAACTTTGCATTAATTGCATCTTTTTGTAGAGGAAAATCCTTTCTTTGTTGGCACTGGATAATGGATTTTAACAAATGATCATCATTATCATTTATTACACCATATGCTACATTATAAGAAAAGATGTCTTCAATGTTGACTTCCTTTAGGTTCCATTAGATTCCATTTATAATATTATTTATAGAGATTTCATTATCTTCAAACATGTCAAATACCTAAGCCTCTTTTAGGACTGCAACATTCTCTTCTAGAGATATCTCTACTAGAGATAATAACGCTTTAGGATATGGCTATTCTAGAGCTACTAACTTTTCTTGATTATCCTCGACTTGACCATCTATATTCTTAGCTCCTTTTCTCTTTCGAGGGTTTTTATCTTTGGAACCGATGGGTCTGCCACGCTTTAGGTGTGCTTTAAATTCATTTATAATAGGTTGTCCTTCAAGGACATCAATTATCATAGGAACATTAACAACTACTAGTAGGACATATGACTTTGTCACTTTCTTAGGGTAAGTAAATGCCTCGAGCATTTGATTAGCTAAATTATGTAAATGAATTTTGTTTTGAATTTCTAGTTCACATTGTTTTGTATGAAGATGAAAATATGCCAATGATAATTCATTCAATCTAATCTCAAAGAACTTATAGAGTGAAATAAACTTGCTCAAGCAATAAATTTTTGCATAATAACATGTTTTTATTTTTTAATAAAATATTTCAATAATAATAATAATATTTTTATTTATCATAATATTTTTCATTACAGGTATTATTGAAATATCACATAAATTATAAGGATAAAAATAGTCCAAAATTTTGGCTATAAGGGTGTTGAAGGGGCGAGGATAGAAACTTTGAGGCCCCTCCCCTACAAAATTTGGGATAAGTATCCTTTTTGCCGGGGAATTTTTTTTTTTTTTTTTTTTTTTTTTTGGGGGAGCAAAATTGCCCCCGGAAGTTAACAAAACATAGCAATTTTTCCCCTCCTTAAATTTTGACCATTAAGTTTAACTAATATGCACACATGGCACCAATACTTGCCACGTCATCAGTCAAACTATGGTTAAGTATCATTTTTGCCCCCCGAAGTTTTAGATGAGGAATAGTGGGTATCCGGAATTTTTTTAAGAGCAAGTTTGCCCCAAAAGTTTTAGATGAGGAGCAGTGGGTATCCAAAAGTTTTTTTTAACAGCGATTTTGCCGGGAAGTTTAAAAAATGTAGTAATTCCAACAATTTAGGGGAAGGTGGCCTAGATCAATCTATACAAAGATAAATACTATTGCTATTGATTTGTCTTATTGAACCAATTTGGGATAATTCATATCTCATTTTGTGTTTCACTTGCTTAGACCATAAGTGATGCTTCTTCTAGGTTTTGTAACAGACCTTTCAGTCCCTTGGACCAGTTCGGCTTCACAAATTCTAGTTGCCTTGTGCTCAACGTCTTAAGGATCTCTATCTCCAACTCTAAGTTTGACCTTTCCAAGGTAAACTTCTTTCTCTGCACCCTCAATTCTTCTTGTCTATGCGTCCTTCAACAACTCAAAGAAGACGAGATTTCTGCATCGGTATGATCTTGTTGAGTCTATTTGATCCCTTTAATTTCCTCAATACCAATGATTCCTTCAACAAGACGAGATTGATATATTTTTGTATTTATTTCTTGGGAAAAAATTAAAATAAAGGACCTAGAGAAAATAATATTTATTATAAAGGACCATAAAAGTTGTGATTACTTAGAAGGACCGAATATCATAATATAAATTTAAAATTACTAAATTTCCCTTATTCAAACTTCATGTATTATCACTTGTATTCATAATTAAAAACAACTAAAATTAAAACTAAAATTGACCATCATGATATGATGATATCTTTTTTTTTTCAATATATTATTTAATTCAATTCAGGGCCTCGGGCTAGTTAAAATCATATTTTTCTAATTTTTATTTGTCACCAATTTATATTTTATGATTTGATCAAATAAAGATTATGGATGTGTTCGATTTATATTATCAACGTTGATATCAATTAAACTCTTTTTATATAAAAAAGAAAAAAATATTTCATATTTTTCAGGATATAATTAGTTAATTTGACTTTTTAATTTTATGAACATTACATGAATTTTTTTACCCATATAAATTGCTTCTAAAACAAAAATAAGTCATACAAACTTTCTTGGTTTAACATATATGATATATTATAAGAGACATTGACTTTTACCCATTAAAAAACTTATATAATTCCATTTTTAATTAAAATTTTTGTTGATTTAAAAAAAAAATTATAATTTTTACAAATTGAAGAATGCATAATTTTTTTTCATAGGTATATATTCAAATTGTGAAAAATAAAAATTGAGAAAATTATTGTTTAATATAATGAAACTTAGAATTTTGTATTAGTTTTAAAAATAAAATGTGGAAGAGAATGCAAGAGGGAATGTAAAAGATTTTGTTAGGAGCATTTTAGTTCTTCTAATTTTATATTTTTATATTTGGTCCTTCTCTATAAATATCTTTTTCTCTAGGTCCTTTATTATAATTTTCCCTTATTTTTTTTAGAGTAAATACCCTTTTTGGTCCTTACCCCATTTTTATCCCTAGGGACTAAAATAGGACATTTTATGGATTAAAAGGGGTTTTTGGAAATTTTTTTGAGGATCAAAATATTCACCAATCAACACTTATTCGTCCTTTTCGGGGACTAAAAATGGGTTTTCTTTGTGTTAAAAATAAAAATGGGGTCCGTGTTTTTTAAGTGACCGGTCCTTCTCTAGGGTATTTACTCTTTTTTTTTTATTTTTTTTTTATGTTCGCCATATTGGGCTAAGTGATGCCCTCAATACCGTGGTTCCTTCAATAAGAAAGAGATGATGAGGTGTCTTGCCACATCATATTGGGTTAAGTGCTGTGGATGATGAGGTGGCGTGATATGTGTGTTTTTTGACTGATTTAGCAGTCAAATTTAGAAAGGGCAAAATTGCTACGTTTTGTAAATTTTCAGGGCAAAATTGCTCCTAGAAAAAACTTCCGGATACCCATTGTCCTTCAACGAAAACTTTCAGGGCAAAAATGATACTTAACCCTATTTTAATTGATGAGGTGAAATGTCACGTGTGCACATCAGTTAAACTTAATAGTCAAAATTAACGGAGGGGAAAAATTAATATGTTTTGTTAACTTTTAGGCAATTTTGCTCCAAAAAAAAAAAAAAAAAAAAAAAAACTTCTAGTTACCCAGTGCTCTTCAGCCAAAAAATCCGAGGCAAAAATGATACTAATCCCCCAAAATTTCAAGTCAAATAAGGGGAAAGACTCATTTTCTCTCCCTTTCCATTCTCTCCCAAAGAGGCCCTATATCAAACTTTGGATGGTGACATATTGCCTCAAAAAGAATGTATCAAGCAGCAAAAACAATGTATTTATTACCATCCAAGTTTCATATTTTTGGAAATAGAAATAAAATAATTGATTCCGATCCAATTATTGCAAAGCAATTAATTCGCAATAAATACATACATCAATTACTAGGGGAGCTGTACCTCAGTTGCCAACTATTTCTTTTATGTTTTAAAGATATAATTAGAATTTATTTATTTTTTTCCTGAAAAAGTCATAATTGGAATTTAGAAGTGGGTCTTGTGTACTTACAAAGTTTAAGAAACAAGATACATGTACTGTTTATAACTTTATAAATAATCTAAGTTTTTTTAGAATTTTAAGTAAATACCCTTTTTGGTCCCTGATAAAAAACGCGATCCCCATTTTGGTTCATTAAAAAAAGGGTCATTTTTAGTCCATAAAAAGGATGAATAAAGGTCAATTGATTGACATTTTGATCCTCACAAATTTCCAAAAAGTCATTTTTAGTCACTTAAAAGTGACGAATCATGGTTGATTTTTTTGTAAGGACTAAAATGGGGTCCGTGTTTTTTGTCGAGACGAAAAATGGTATTTATTCTAGAATTTTCATATATTGGTAAACAACTTAATTCACTTTTATTTTAGTATAAACCAAGTTCTTAATTAAAATTCAAATAGTTGATTTTCAATAAATTCTTTGGAATCTAAGTGAATATGTTTTTCTTACTCTTATTTATCCTACCATATTAAATTCCTCAAAAATCTTCTTATATATACCGTAGTTATCGCAATGAAATCTTTGGATCCAAAAAGTAAAAATTTGCAGAGCCAAGTGGCGGGGCACACTACAATATACAACATTATATTAAAATATAGAGTCAATTTGATTTAAGAATCTACATACATATCTATAGGAAAATCATCTTTGAATAAAAAGTAGAAAATTACATTGAATACACATGCACCTACGTACATGCGTGTGTCCATGTACGAATGCACAAACACAGATTCAAACACACACTCACATCACTTTACTACTCTAAAATAAACCATAAAACAATGTGACTAAAGTAGAATCTTCAACTTCCATTTGTGCATTTACGAAGATGTCTAATGAGTAAGTCTTGTTTTTTCGTTATAGTGGCAGTCGGCAGAAGATGATATGAATGTCGTTGCTCGTGCAATGGCAAAAGTGGCGGCTAGAGCTTACGATGAAGCTGCATTGAGATTCCAAGGAAACAGAGCAAAACTGAATTTCCCAGAAAATGACAGAGCGGTGCCCGCTGCTCAAGACTTCACAACCATTCTCATGCCTTGTCAGATTCCTTGGCTTCTTATTTCCAACAACAGGCACCAAATGTTCCATTTACACCTACTACCTACAGATTTGATCAAAAATTAGTGGGAATACTCTTGAGTTTTTTTCGAAGCTCCGATGACTTCCGACGACAGCATCATCACCAACAAGATTTGAACATTTTTCAACAATATAATTCACAAATGTGGTAATAATTTGAATTGATTATGATACAATAAAATAAAATAGCATAATCTCAAAGAACTCATAGAGTGAAATAAACTTGCTCAACCAGTAGATTGTAGAAATATTTGATAAATTATTGAGTCACTAATTTTTGAGGATGGTGTATAGAAGAAAAGGGATTGGAGAAAAAGGAGAAATTTACATAGAGAAATAGGAAGGGGCCATAAGCTTGAAAGCATTTTATTGAAATGTTAAACCACATTTGTATGATGAAATGTTTATGATGACTAGGGGTATTTATACTTTTATCAGGGAGATGGTACATTGTATTTCTTGTGCATATTTTAGACTGTTTAGGAAGTAGAAATTAATTATTTTCCCCATTACACTATACAGATATAAGATGAGCTGTTCTTTGTTGCCAGTTATTTCTTTTCTGGTTTATTACAATTATTTAAAGTCTTAACCTTAAATTGATGGCAAATAGTACTAATAATAAGAAACAACTCCCTTATTTGTTTCATCAAAGACAAAAAATAAAAGAAATTATTGAAAGAGAGAAATTCTAACAAGAAAATTTTGGCTAATGTAATATCATAATATATTCTTGAGATACTTTTACCTAAAAAATTGAAGGATTTAGCAAAGAAAGTTTTTGGATTGAAGATCTGGTTTAAAATTTTAACTATGCGATTGGAATACTTTTTGCATGTGTTTCAGCTCTAGTTTCAAATAATAAAAGCTTACCAAAATTTTATTAAGGTTAATGTTACGGAACCTATATCAATTCATGGAATGGTCCAACTAGGAGTATCTGGCACGTCAGGATCCGCCTATGATAAAGGAGGATCATAACCCACCTATAATCAAGGAAGATATCAATCTAGATAAGGTAGTTATGATCTCGTGGCCCATAAAGCTCAACCTAAGGTATACTCTATAAATAAGGAGGTAAAACCCTAAGGTACACATGTTAAACCCTAAACTATTTACATTCGGTCATCACTGTGCATACACCCCACTTCCTTGGATGAAAGCCTTGTCTGTGTACAGTGATCCCACGTTCTCCTAGTTATCTACCTCATAGATATCCAGGTTGAACCACCTGATCAAATATCAACTCACTAGCCCACCAGGCTAGACATCTGTGTTCTCATATAGAACATTGGCGCCATGTGTGGGGACCATAAACTTCGGTCCCCGTGACCAACGATGGCAAACACAAGAAGCAGTAGTCAGATCCCTCCGCAAGGAAACCAAGTTCCAGTGGAAGCGAGCCAGCTGTAGCAGAGTCAAGACCCACCGCCACTCGAGGACGTCCCCAATTACGACACCGTGAATGATGGAGATGACGTAGCCGATACAGCGTCGCACGAGAAGGAAGTTTTAGATGTCGTAGATGATGATAGAATAGAGAAAATGATTCATGATGTTGAGATAGAATCTTTTGCACAATCGCGTGTATATGACAGCGTGCAGAGTGATGCTGAGATACCTTTGTACCCTAGGTGTACTAAGTATACACTCTTGTCAGGTATTTTGCATTTGGTGAACTTAAAGGCAACTTGTTGGTGGACTGACAGTAGTTTCACATTGTTAGTTGAATTGTTGTGTGATATGTTTTCAGAGGATAATGTACTTCCAAATTGTATGTATGAGGCCAAGAAATTCTTATCTACGATGGGTATGGAGTATAAAAAGATACATGTTTACCCTAATGACTGCGTACCCATCGTATACTCCAAAGTAAAAAACAGAAGGACGGTGATCCAATTTTGAATCTTGACGATACACCACCTTTCACTACAAATCCACTTATAGCAAGTGACATACAATTTGTAGATGATGAAGACTATGCATCTCGATAACCTGCTTGTTGACTGGAAAACAAGGGAAACGAAGCTAAGGAAAAAATGCAATTGCTGAAGAAAAAGAAGATGAACACGGCATGGCTGACAGTGATAATAAGAAAGAAGAAGATTGAAGTGTTGTTATTTGTGAATTGTAGAACCATTGTTGCAACAAATTTGAATGTTGCTGCTGTTTTTCGAAGTCATTGGAGCTCTGACGCAACTGAGAGTATTCCAAATAGTCAAATCCGGCCGAGTTTTAAAAGACGATGACTACTTTGTCATTTTCTAAGAATTTTTGTTTTGCTCTACTACCTCGGAATCTCATGGCAACTTCATCATAAGCTGATCTAGCCACCACCTATTTTGTGACATTTGTCCCCTATTTTTTTTTTTCTTTGACTAAGGCTTTCCCCATTTGATGCTTAGAGTGCAAAGAGTTTTTGTCTCTATCAACAAGTGCATTTCCCAGGATTTGAACTTATGCTCTCCTTCTTACAAGGTGAGACCGTTTACTATCTCAACCAACAGCTTGTTGGTGACGTTCATCCCCTTTTCGGTCACTGCAAATAGAAAAATAAGACTTACTCATTAAGCATCTTCATAAATAAAAACATATTTTACGTATACTTATTTTAGCATTTCATATTGGTTTAAATTATAACCAATAGTCGAATACTTTTGATTTAATTGTATACAAAATCCTTGTGAAGACTTCAGTACCGGTTGTACGTGTTGTGATGATTTACTCGCACGTTCTTTTGTGGCGATTGTGGCGGTCAGTTTTATTTTATTAACTAAACCCAACAATTATCAAGTTTCAAATCCATGTCTCCCTTTGATGGAATTATGGCGGGACGCAGGGAGATGCTAATATAAACTAGGCTAAAGTATACTTTTAGTCCTTTAAATTTTAGATAAGGTATACTTTTGATCCCTTAACTTCATAAAATATACTTTTGGTCCTAAAATTCTAACACCGTTAATGTTGCTAACGGAAAATGATGACGTGGTGAACTTAAATGATGACTAATAGCATTTAATTATACAAATTTTATATATTTTTTAATTTTTCCATAAGTTTAATAGCATTTAATTACAAAATCATAACTTAAATTTACACCGTTATCACTTGAGTTAACATTTTTCGTTAGCAAAATTAATGGTGTTAGAATTATAGGACTAAATGTATACTTTATAAAGTTAAGGGACTAAAAGTATACCTCATGTAAACTTAAAGGACTAAAAGTATACTTTAGCCTATAAACTAATATATAATTGATTGTTTGGAATTATACTAAGGTATTAAAACAGTGATTTTCCTTCGAAAATTTCAAATGTCTAGAGTTAGAAATTAATAAATGATTCCCATTATTTAATAACAATAAATTCCAATAAAGACATGACATAATATACATACCATATTAGTTGTAATTTGTTGCCAGGTATATCTTTTTTGTTTCATTTTTATAATTACTGAAATTTTAATTGAGATCATGTGGTGACTGTGATATATATTAATAATTACCTAGCATAAATCACAATAATTTTTTTAAGGAATTTACTTTTAATTTGGAAATTGGAATTAGGTCTGGCAAGAGGATGCCAAAAAAGAGGTCTGGCAAGAGGAATGGGAAGAGGAATTATAAATTATGGTAACTCACATAAGCTTTTAAATACTTTAATATTTACTAGCTACAATTACATTCTTGCTGCAGTTATATTTGAGCTACAAGAATATATTTCTGTTTTTTTAATTCTCATATGAAAATATATCAAGTCATTTCTGTAGCAATATGTACACTACACCCATTACAACCTTAATAAAATTTTGGAATTTTGTGAACCTTTCTATTATTTGAAACTAGAGCTGAGACATGCAAAAGATATTCCATCCGCGTAGTTAAAATTTTAAACCAGATCTTCAATATCCAGAAACTTTCTTTGCTAAATCCTTCAATTTTGCAGGTAAAAGTATCTCAACAATATATTATGATAATACATTAGCCAAAATTTTTGTTGTTAGGATTCTCTCTTTTCAAGAATTTCTTTTAATTTTTGTAGGGAGCTGTGTCTTATTATTAGTACTATTTGCCATCAATTTTAGGTTAAGACTTTAAATAATTGTAAAAAACCAGAAAAGAAATACTGGCAACAAATAACAGCTCATCTTATATCTGTATAGTGTAATGAGGAAAATAATTAATTTCTGCTTCCTAAACAGTCTAAAATTAAATATGCACAAGAAATACATTGTACCATCTCCCTGATACAAGTATAAATACCCCAGTCATCATCAACATTTCATCATACAAATGTGGTTTAACATTTCATTAAAATGCTTTCAAGCATATGGCCCCTTCCTATTTCTCTATGCAAATTTCTCCATTTTCTCCCTTTTCTTCTATACGCCATCCTTCAAAATTAGTGACTCAATAATTTATCAAATATTTCTACAATGTAATGCTTGAGCAAGTTTATTTCACTCTATAAGTTCTTTGAGATTATGTTTATGTTATTTTATTATATCATAATCAATTCAAATTCTTACCACATTTGTGAGTTATATTTTGCAAAAAGTTAAAATCTTGTTGTTGATGATCAGTGGTGAACTTAGGAATTTTAATGAAGGGGGAAAAAATAAGTAATGATGGACGAGCAACGGCAGCGATGACGGAGGACGATCGATGGACTGATGCCGACGGAGGGACGCTCACCCTATCAGATGTGTCATTTATCGGTATTTTCGTGGGTAATTATTGCGGCAATCACTTATTCTCTCTCCCTCTCTCTTAGTTATCTTTAAAAATCCAAAGATTTCTTTTTTAGGGCCAACAAAAAAAATCCAAATAAATGGAACTTTGTAAATGAAAAATAATTATGATAAAAAATTATGAAAAATGAAACTTGAGTATACTTTTTTTTTTTTTTTTTTTTTTTTTTTTTTTTTTATCATTCTACCTTGAGATTACTGAATATTTTACAATTATTTTTTTAAGAATTAATATGAAAACTTATAAAATATTTTAGGTTAAATACCGTTTTGCCATGGAAGTTTAGCATAAGGAGCACTGGTCACCCGGAAATTTTTTGGCCTCATTTTTGCACTGAATGTTAACAAAACGGACCAAATATGTCTTGGAAGTTTTTTTAAAGAGCAAATTTACCCTGAAAGTTCTTTTTAGCAGCAATTTTACCCCTAAAAGTTTACAAAAAAGAGCAACAATTCAACGGTCAAGATTAATGCATGGGGAAAATTGCTATGTTTTTAAACTTTTGGGTGACCAGTGCTCCTTAGACTAAACTTCTATGGTGAAAGTGGTATTTAACCCAATATTTTAATATGAGATTATCATATTTGATAATCATTCTATTTAGAAGGATGCAATTGGACTAACTTTCCACCTTTATCATTCTCATTTCATATGTATACATAGTATTTACATGTGTTCACATTCTATATTTCTCTCTTATGTACTTCTTATATGCTGATTCCTCTAATTAGAGGGATAATGGCATTTTTATTTTTTTTAAATTATATGATGTATCATGATTTTTTTTGTCATTTAGTATCTCAAATTAATTAATTTTCATAATATTGGTGTTACAGGGAAAAATATTTTTGAATGTAAGATTATTATTTAATTTGAGATACTTTGGATGCAAAAAAAACAAAAAAAACAAAATTTAGAATGCAGCATATAATTTAATCTAGATAAATGAAAAATATATTAAAAAAACTGTCATCATCCCTCTAATTAGAGGGATGAGCATATAAGAAGCATATAAGGAGAAGCATGGAATGTGAATTGGTATTCACACACGCATAAAATTCATGACTCAATGTAATTATTGATACAGTCCACGAACGCGAATATCAGTTATCAGCTGCAGCTGCGGAAGCTGGAGAATAAGACATGACCAAGTAAATTGCAGAAGAGACATGAAGAGGAGAACGAGCATACTGGTTTCTTCTTATCAAAGCTGCTAAATCCTCGTCCTATTTCTCCTTTGCAAAACGATCCTGCTACTTCAACACCTGGAAAATTGTCTATGAACGGCATCACATCAACGTTCTCTACTCCAAAATACTCCGTCCCGCGAAAATTGCTCGACAATATTAATCCTGCAAATACGTCACACTCATTCTCATCAACAATCTCCTTCAATGTCTCCATGTTATCTCAAGCTATGTCTCTACAAGCTAAGTGTAGCTTCCATGTCTGTGTGGTAGAACATAAAGGAATGGCCAGGTGTTAAGCCTATCCCCTCGACGGTGAACTGGACTTCTTGTCCCTTGTTTTCGTATACCATATATACCACAACCATATGTTATATAACTATTTTTTTTTTTTTAAAAGAAAAAAATAGGTAGGCGGTCCGCCCCTGTCGATAATGTTATGTTGTTGTGGGAAGTCATCGGATCTTTGAAAAAACTTGGAGTATTCCCCATAATCTTTGATCAAATCTATAGGTAGGAGGTGTAAGTGAAAGATTTGGTGCCTGTTGTTGGAAATGACTAGCCAAGGAATCTGACAAGGCATGCAAATGGTTGTGAAGTCACCGCTCTGTCATTTTCTGGGAAATTCAGTTTTGCTCAATGCAGCTTCATTGTAAGCTCCAGCCGCCACTTTTGCCACTGCAACAGTTACGACATTCATATCATCTTCTGTCACTATAACCAAAAAAATAAGACTTACTCATTAAACATCTTCGTAAATGCACAAATGGTACTTCAAGATTCTGCTTTAGTCTCATTGTTTTATGGTTTATTTTAGAGTAGTAAAGTGATGTGAGTGTGAGTTTGTATATGTGTTTGTGCGTTCATACATGGACACACGCATGTACGTGCATGCGTATTCAATGTAATTTTATATTTTTTATTCAAAGATGATTTTCCTATATTTATGTGTGTAAAATTCTTAAATCAAATTGACACTTTATTTTATGATAATGTTGTATATTGTAGTGTGCTCCGCCACTCAGCTCCGCAAATTTTTACCTTTTGGATCCAAAGATTTCATTGCGATAAGTACGGTATATATAAGAGGATTTTTGAGGAATTTAATAGGGTAGGATAAATAAGAGTAAGAAAAACATATTCACTTAGATTCCAAAGAATTTATTGAAAATCAATTATATGAATTTTAATCAAGAACTTGGTTTATACTAAGATAAAAATGAATTAAGTTGTTTATCAATATATGAAAATTCTAAAAAATTAATTAGATTATTTATAAAGTTATAAGAAGTACATACATATCTTCATATCTTCTTAAACTATATAAATACACAAGACCCACTTCTAAATTTGAATTATGACTTTTCAGGGAAAATAAATAAATTCTAATTATGACTTGAAAACATAAAAGAAATAGTTGGCAACTGATCTACAGCTCCCCTAGTAATTGATGCATGTATTTATTGCTAATTAATTGCTTTGCAATAATTGGATCAAAATCAATTATTTTATTTCTATTTCCAAAAATATGAAACTTAGATGGTAATAAATACATTGTTTTTGCTGCTTGATATATTGTTTTTGAGGCAATATGTCACCATTCAAAGTTTGATATAGGGCCTCTTTGGTTGAAGGGGAGAGGATGGAAGGGGAGGAAAAATGAACCTCTACCCTCATTTGATTTGAATTGAAGTGGAAGGGACCTTCAACACCCTTATTTTGGCTCGCCTCGTCCAAATTTGGAGGGGAGCCAAGATTTTGGACTACTTTATCCCGATAATTTTTGTGATATTTTAATAATATAATACCCGTAATGAAAAATATTATGATAAATAAAAATATTATTATGATTATTAAAATATTTTATTATAAAATAAAAATATATTATTATACAAAAATTATTATAATTAAAATACATTTTAAAAAACAATTTAATATAAAAATTATATATTTATGAATAAAAATTATTATAATTATACCATATGCTCATACAGATTTAAATGAAAATGTTATTATTAAATTAATTTGAATAAAAATATTTTTTGTTTGTTATGCATATAATATTTGTGCGGATGTTTATATATCTTTATTATCTAATATTAACTCTAGTATTTTATAGTTATCTTTATTCTCATTAAGTATGTGGATAATAGATATAGATTCTACTGAGATTGTAAACCTATATTTATATATAGAAGGCATGTATTATGTACTAGACACCTTGAAGAGTGAATAAGAATTACTCTCTCCTCCTCTCATATTCTCTTTTATCTTTCTCTTTATTTATAACATTTTTATCACCTTGAACATCCTATAGCTCATGTTCATATACAAAAAAGGACTTGCAGAATCATTGATTAAACATTTGAAATTAATTGCAAGACCAAGAATATATGTTGGGTATGAATCTCCTTTGTCATGTCCCAAAAACTAAAGGGGTGACCGGCACGGAATATAAGTGGACTCACATTCCTTAAAGCATAAACTTTTATACATCTAATTCAAACAATAAGGGAATATAGGGATCCTACCTATAGATTACATTGAGCATTTTACTTTAAATAATAATACAAAAGTCTAATGTTCAGATTACATCAAGTAGCAATACTTCAAAATGAGTCAGTAAACTTTAAATCCTTAAGGAGACTCTTCACTGCTCAGCAGGAGGTACATGCTCAGCAATTTTGTCTAAAGCAAAACAAATTTTCCGGTGAATAACATCTCAAGCAGGAGGTACATGGTAAGCAATTTCGTCTTAACCAAAATAAATTTTCCGGTGAATAACGTCTCATTCTTATAATTTAATAAAATACAAAAGTAAATAATTTGAACATTTTAAATCTTGTGATAATAACAATATGCCAATAAATTTCAATTTCTAAACCATACGATCATGAAAAAGTAGAACTCTATATAAAATATCGTTAATCAAATAAATTCAAATACTTACTAAAACCTTTGATTTGATATTCAAACCATACTTCTCAAACCTCATCTTTCCATAGGACTTCTTACAGAATGAATGACAAGCGTGACCACATAGTTCATGAGGGTAACTAATTAAGCATGGCTCGAAGCCATGAAACAAGCATGGACACATAGTCCACGAGGATAACTAATCAAGCATGACTCGAAGCCATGAAATAAGCATGGACAACAGTCCTTGAAATAAGCGCATGAAACAAGAACAAAACCTACAAATAGCTAAAATGAAACAATTTTCTATCTTTAGGATTAGAATACCCATTGATTTAATATCATAAAATACCATAAAATAAATAAATACCCTATTAAACTAGGGTTTATGTGATATCAAAAAGAGTTTATTAAAACACAAAGAACAATTGCTAATAATTAATGAATAATTAAAATTACACTAATGGAATATTTAGGTAATTCTTTATGATTAATGCAAATAGTCACCAATTAAAGTTGTATTAGACTAATTAAAAGTCAAGAACCAATAAGGGATTAGGATTGGCACTAATGTACAAAACCTACAAATAGCACGTATGAGAACAAATCCCATGAATATCAAGTGAGCTCGACGTTAACCATGGTGCACCAAGAACTACCAAGACTTCTATTTTGAAAAGTATTGATCCTACATATACAGCTATACAAGCATTATTTAGTCCTCCCAAAAAATATTTTTCAAGCATGGTTGGGGCCAATTTATCAAAGCAATAAACATTCTTCTTTCAAGGTAATAACAACTTGTATCTCATACTTAATAATCGAATTCCCCAGCAAAAAGGTTCACAAACAATATTTCAAAACTTTCCTTCAAATTCAATATGACAACAAAAATCCTTTTCAAATAATAAATTGTAGCTTATAAACCTTCCAAAATGCAAGATCATTTCAATATAAAATTTATGAAAAATATCTCAAAAAACCTCCTTACCATTTTAGTATATAATTATGAATTATGCTTTGAAACAATTGGAAGAAAATACATAATCATGGATAAAATCATCGATCTTTACTCATGTAATATCAATAAGGAAAGTTATAATGCGACACTATTCACTCACTTGTTGCTCCTTTTGAAACTATACCTTTACCAAAATCCTTTGGGTTCACTTTTCTCTTGAGCTCAAGTAATTGTCAATTCCTTTAAATTTTGAAATTCATAGAGATAAGTCATCGTTGGTAATCTTTTATCCTTGAACATATATACTCACCAAGAAAAAATTAAATTCCTATTATCCTACCCAAAACTCTCAATTCATGGTTAGATACATTTATCCAAAAATATTATCATTGTCAGACTTCAGAAAATCTAACTATAATTTTTGAAGCAACTTAGAAAAATCATAACTTAGAAAAATGTACTAGAAATGGTGTCCTTCTTCTCATAATATGGTGCTTATGCTGTGAAATTCTCTATAATCGTTATCATAAATTTATCTTAATCAGTCAAGGAGATAAACCTGTGCATCTCCTTGATTTGGCAATTGTGCTTCTGGAGATTGGAAAATGGGTGTCACATTTCTCAAAATTTCACAATTTAAAGAAAAAGAACAATGGTGACGGCAAATCTGAGAGTGCAGGGGAAGATTGAGGAAGAAGAGTCTGACAAAAGGTTTTTCATGCTGCATGTCATAAGAAGGCATGCTCTCATTGTATTCTTTGCCATGTAAACCAATGCCCCTGTGCATGCCTCCAATTTCTTCAAAGGGGATCGGGTTGGATAAATGGGAAACCGTTGAAAACAATGTGATATGGGTGCCTTTTGTTTATTTTGATGTTGCATTTGTTAGAGCATCTGATGATATCGATGTTGGAGAGCCAAGGGGCACTGTAGTTTCATATATATATATATATATATATATATATATATATAACGGCACTGTAGTTTAATGAGAATATCACACACATATATATGAATTGATAATTAGCAGCACATCCTTTTTGTGTGTGTGAAACTTACTTAAACATCTAAACTTTTGTGGAGATTTTTAATATACCATGTGGATGAACCCAAATCTTATTTTTGCAGGGAGTGTTTGGTCTGGCCAGAGTTTTCAATAAGTAAGAAAGTATATTTCAATTTCCTAATATGATGGAAAATCTAATATTCAATGAAATATTTGAGAATAATTTACCCCTTTTTCAGGTAACTAATTTGCTAGGGACATTTAATTTTCCAAAAAACTGAATTGGAAAATCATTTATTAAATATAAAATTGGTTTTACCCAGATATTGTTTGATATCCTGAGAATACTAGATCAATCACCATACCAAGCACCGAGTGACTAATTGTTGTGTCACTAGATGAATTTGCAGGGTGTTTTGAGGGTAAAATTGGCATATTGTATTCCCGCTCTCGTCCTTGCCAAATATTCCAGGTCGAACTTCAATGATTGGTTTTATCCTCAAAACACCCTGCAATGAAAACATAGTTCGATGTGTTATTTACAAGAAAGTTGTGTGGCTATTTTGGCATTACTACAACATATAGTCACTCAATGCTTGGCATGGTGATTGATCTAGTGTTCCCAGGATATCAAATTATATCTGGGTAAAATCAATCCTACATTTGGTAAATGATTCTCCAATTGAGTTTCTAGGAAAAGTAAGCTTCCCTATCAAATTAGCTACCAACAAAATAGTTATATTTCCCATCATATTAGGAAAATAAAATTTCCCTTCTTACTTATTGGAAACTCCGGCCAGACAAAACACTATTCTTGCAACAGTAGGAGTTGGGTTTATGCGCATTACATATTAAAATTCTCTACAATAAACAGCATCAGGGTTTTTGTAACAAGAGAAGAAACAAAAAAAATAATATTGCAGGTACAGCTAAGTTTCACACAAGACAAAAATGATGTGCTGCTAATTATCAATTCTATACATGTATGTGTATGATGCGCTGAATAAACTACAGTGCTTCTTGGCTCTCGAACATCAACCATGCATTTCACATGTCCAAAATCTCCCTTTGCATTTATAATTTTTTTTTTTTTTTTTGGCCCAAAAAGTCAATTTTATTAATAACCAAACAAGTAGTACAAACACCAATAGCCGAAGCCAAGAAACCCTCATAAAATCCTAGACAGTACAAACTAACACACATCTCACTTCTCTATTCTAAAATCAAATCACTATCAAATACCAACACTAGAGACAAACCACTACTATCATCTGTTATCAACACTGGGCTCACCATTTAACCAATCCCCGTCCTTCCCTTTACACCAGCGGATTTGCCTTTCTCAGCCCTTGCACACACAGAGTCACGAAAAACAATGTTGCTTAAAGGAAATGAAACCTGATTCAACCACTGTGGTTGATGCATCTCCCTTGCTGCTTTCGCTTTCGCTGCCAACCAGTCTGCACCTTTATTGCCCTCTCTTTATGCCCTACTATCTAATGTTCTCTAAGTGCTGGTTTGGCAAGATGAAAAAAAAAAGTGTTTTTTAAACATTTTTTTTTTTTTTTTTTTTTAAATTGAGACAAAACTCTTCTCAAATCACATCTAAAAAACTAAAGCAAACCAGCACTAATGCTCCTTCATAACTTCTCAAATGTTTTTTCTTTTTAAAAAAATCTATTTCTCTATATATTATTACTTATTAAATTCTACATAAAATTAGTAACAATTTGATATTTCACAGGAAAAAATATGCTTTTTTAATTTTGATGATTTTTTTTTTTTTGAAAAATACCCTAGAATGGACAGTTTTCTATAATTTTTTTTTTTGGTTGAAAAAACGTAAAAAATTCAAATATTCATTTATCTTATTTTATGTTGAATCTAAATAATCCTTATAATTCTAAGGAGTTTCTTGGATAAATGATATCCTTAAATAATCCTTATGATGCATCTGATATATATATATATATATATATATATTTAATGTTCTTATGGTTTAACAAATTAAAAGGAAGTTCAAGGTACCTCGTTAAAAGATAGACATTGTTAAAAAGTAATGAAAAAACATATTTTGTGCAGAATCATTCATCAGAAATATAAGAGTAGACTCAAACGTTTTGAAAACAATATGGCATACTATACATGTATTCAGGCAAACATCATTCAGAACTTAATTGGAAGAGTAAAACCTCTGTTTTACTAATGATTCCCAAAAGAAACATTGAAGCATATTGATGACTAAAAGGACTTACCTTGAGAATGCTACTACCAACTACACCTCCTTTAATATCATCAACTTCAGCACAAGGCTTATTGACATCAGAAGATCGGATTATAACCATATGAGCTAGTGAGACAAAGTCTCTTATAGGGACTAAGATCTTCTTCACAAGGTACTCACAAACAACATCTACATTATACGTTAGCTGGGCTGAAATTGGGACTACCGGTGCACGCTCAGCAACAGTTCCCTAAACAAGAAATAGGGACAGAAGAGTAATCCATAATTAAAAATGTCAGTTTACTGGGCATTCCACAAAAGAAATATGCCTCAACAATTTCATTCTGCAGTTTTCATATCCTGGCGTTTCACACATAGGACTGTCTTCTTTTCCACTTCCATATGCCTTGAAAGTCCAATTTAAACACAATATTGAAAGCTAAAGAGTAACTAGAGTGTAAAAGAACTTCCAAAATATAAAGGAGAATCGGTATCAGGTCACAAAAAGCAATATGTATACCAAAAATTCTCGATGACAATTGAACAATATGAACTTATTGTCATTTTTTACATTAGAACTTGTGGGAAGGAGCTCATAGTGATTCTACCAAATATATACCCACTCGTAGCACCAAGGCTTGAGACAGTTCTCATCTTGACACTTGTATATATCTTTGCATTTACATATCCAAGCTTCATTGCATGTTACCCTCCAACTTATTTTTAAATCGGACCGTCTGTATATTCATTCATCAGAAGGTGTCAAAAGTTAGGGATATAAAGTAGTCCCCTAAGTAGCTTGTTTAATAACAGTGAAAATAGAGTTAGGTATTTATTTTGATTCCCTTAAGAACGGCAAGTATTACGTAAATAAATAAATTCAGAAAAATAAAAATATCGACAATAATTGTAGCCTGCCAAGATATGACTTCAAGAGATACCACTCTGTGTGACATGTTACTCTGATACCAAATAGTGTGACACCCCTTCCTCTGATACCAAATCATGTGACACCCCTTCCTCTGATACCAAATAGTGTAAAGGCAATGTTGTTTTCTAGTGTCTCAAGTATCATAGTGTTTGCCTACGCAGTTATCGAAGAAGTGGGCCCATAACTCATAGGTCCTTGGGTTGTAATCAAACTATGATACCACTCAGTTCGACACCCTGCTCTGATACCAATAGTGCGACACCCCTGGCTCTGATACCAAAAAGTGTAAAGACAATGTTGTTTTCTAGTGTCTCAAGCATCATAGTTAGATTGCCTTTATACCGTTTGGTATCAGAGCTAGTATGTCACACTATTGGTATCAAAGCAAGGTGTCGCACAAAATGGTATCATAGTTGATTGTAATCAGGCTCTAACACCACTCCGTGTGACACCCTACTCTGATACCAAATAGTGTGACACCCCTTACTTTGATACAAATAGTGTGACACCCCTTACTCTGATACCAAACAGCGTAAAGGCAATGTTGTTTTCTAGTGTCTCAAGCATCACAATGTTTTCCTACCCATTTAGCAAAGAAGTGGGTCCATAACCCATAGGTCCTTGGATTGAAATAAGACTATGATACCACTCAGTGCGACACCCTGCTCTGATGCCAATAGTGTGACACCCCTAGCTCTGATACCGAATAGTGTAAAGGCCATATTGTTTTCTACTGTGTCTCAAGCATCGTAGTGTTTTCTTGCTTTGTTTCCGAAGAATTGGGCCCATAACCCATAGGTCATTGGATTGAAACCAGGCTACTATACCCCTCATTTTGACACCCTACTTTGATGCTAATAGTGTGATACCCCTTCTGATATCAAACAATGTAAAGCCAACAAGGTGAAGAAGAAATTTTGGAAATTTTGGCCTGAATAATTATGAGATTAATTACTGGAGTTTAAGGCCTACATTCCGTGAATTTTTGGGAAAATAATTATTGAAATTAATGGCCTAGAATAATTTCTGGAGTTTATTTGAAAATCCAGTGCCGAAATTAAGAAGGGGTAAAGTGGTAATTTTACTATCCCAAGCCCCAAATGAATTTGGGCAAAGTCAAATCCCAATTTAATGAGACAAGAATATATTTAATTAGAATTTTAGAGAAGAGAATTTATTAGAAAGAAAAGGAGAATATGGAGGTAATAGTGTTTTGTGTTGAATTATTCTCCATTATTCCATGCAACATGTGCAAGTCACGCGGCCACTAGGAATTCAATTGATAAGCATTGTGACAGACAAGAGAATGTTGATAGGATAAATAAATAATGGATGACCAAGTTAATATGGAACCATGCCCGTGGGACCCAAGAGTAAAGTAATTGGAATCTCTTTTAAACCACTCATGTAGCACCAATTTGGAGAATAAGCTTTCAGCAACGTGTTTATACTCCCTCACTCTATTTATTTCATTTGGCCCATATGCTACAGAACCAATTCAGCCCATTATTCTCAGCTCATTTCAGCCCATTCTTTGAAATCATTATTCCTCTTATATAGTCACGTGGCCCCTCATGCACAACACTTCATTTTTATTTGATATATGGACAGTAAAAGCACAAGAATGACAGATCGCACTCACTCCCTCAGTTCGTTATTCCTTTTTGGCCACAACGCTGAAGGACAGAGGAGGAGCTGAGAAAACACACCAGCGCATCTGTTTCATTTCCATACTCCACGTGCTCCCATGTCTATCTTGAAATTTCGTATGTCCCTCTTCGATTTCTGTAGCCTATGCCGACACGTACTCCACTTCTTTGCTTTGAATTCAGAAGCATATGCAGTGCATAAACATTTCAGCCCATGCTCCAAGCATTAGTTTATGCGCACAAATTCCCTAACCATATTTATATCCATTTCGGCCAGAGAAGAAAAGAACGGAGTCACTTGTTTCTCCTGTTAAATGACAGCAAAGTCACACGATGCCTCATTAAACCGACACCTCAACTCAACTCCCATACCCCACTAAGTCTCTTGAAACTCAGCGTTTCAGCAGCACTCATAGTTTCTCATCTTCCCATATACTCCGCTAATTCCCTTGAAACTCGGCATATCAGCAGCGTCCATTCTCCACTTTCTCTCGTGTCTGGAGCGTTCCAAAAAGCCAAGTTCCATTGTCTCGGAACCCAGAAACTTAACGAGCAGAAAACAGAAATGAGAATGTGAGCGAGTGTGAGGGAGCAAGACCGAGAGACGTATTGTTGGAGAAGGTAGTCGGAGGTTGGACACCATCTTCACCTCCCACTTACCCTTCATCTTCATCCTCCATCTGTTCGGCCTTCACGGAACAGCAAGAAATCAGAGATGGAGAGCAAGAGAGAGTTGGAGAAAACGAGAGGTTGGACTGTCAAGAAGAAGGGAAAAGGAGTGCACTCACACACTACATTCTATTCGGTCTGCATGACTAAAGAGAAAGACAAAGAAGCTGAGACCGAGAGGGAGATGAAACCGAAACGCTGAGCGCAAGGAAGTTGAAGGAAGAAGAAGAGGAAGGAGTGAGAACGCAGAAAACAGCAGCAGAGACGCGAGACCAAGAACAAGAGTTGGAAGAGAAAGAGTCTAAACGTTGCATGCAAGAGTATGTCAACGAAGGTGAGCTTTTGAATCTCTTTCTTCTAGCTTCAACTGATTCTGTACTTTAGTTTCTGCTGTCTGGGTTAAAGGAATAACAGAAAAGGATATTTCCTTGTTCTTGGGTCACGAAACAGAGAGCACTGAGGCTTAACGTGCATGCATGTGGTTCTGAATTGGTTGAAGTTGGAAGCTTAACGTTGCATGCATGTGCTATGGGTTCTGAATGGTCCTTGTTGAACCTAGGACTCGCTGTTTCTGTAAATATACAGCTGAACATGAAGTATGAAGCTGAAACAGAGTCAAAGGGCGTTAGCTACAGTAAATTCGTAGATGAACAGTGCACGTGTTACTGTAGCATCATCACCATTTGCTGGAAACTGAACTTGCAGCTGGAGCAATGAACTTTGAGCAAGGTAAAAGCAGGGTTAACGAACTCCTTTGACCCTGAAATTTTGTGTATATTTAGTACAGATCATACTCTTTAACATGAGCCAAAGAACACCCAAGTCCGATGTGTACAAAGAGAATTATGAATTTCCAAAGTTTGAAAGAAAAACTGAAGAACTGTCAGTTTTCAGTAATGAACAACCTTTTTCGTGTTCAATTTTGAAATAGTAAATGATCTTGTTTCACTGTGAAATTTTCCAGAAATAAACTAGACATAACAAGGTTTAATTTGATAGGTCATATGCCTTAATCAGAGTTGTATCCAAGGAGATGCAAATTTTTGAAGTAGACCTATTAAACTGGAACCTTTTTCTGGACAGCGAAGAAAGAATGAAAAACTGAGAATGATACAGCACGAAATAAGTCTAGTGATTATTTGTACACGAAACTAAACTTAATTAGTGACAAATAGAAATTTGAACCACCCCGATCGGAGTCTTGTAGAATTAATTATGATTTTTCGAAGTTTGGCCAAAATGCTGATAGCTTTTAGCTAGCATGAGAAATTAAGAAAGAAATGGCCAAAGCAATGAGAATAAACTCCGAGGGTGTAAGAAAGCCTATGAGGCTAAGAAAACCCATTAGGTATTCTTTTTACATGGCTCTAATAATATGACGACGTGTTTAGGGCCATGAGAAGTCAAGAAAAGAAAGAAAAAGATAAAGCATGAAAGATACTTCAAGCAACTCCATAGTTGAAAGAGAAGCTAACATATTTGAATGGAGGACATAGGCTAAGGTAGTGAACTTACCCTACTTGCGTGTATTGATTTATCTGCTTGTGTGATGATATGTATGATTTCTTTACTTGCTTGTTTAACATATTTGAATGATTGAAGCTTGTTATAAACATGCCCGTCCAATTCAATGAATGCACTAGGCCCTGCCTAGCCACCGGGAAGTTAGCCCCATGGTCGGCCCTTCCGCTCAATCGAGCCACGACTGGTGCTGGCCTCATACAAGCGGGACATACAAATATGGCATACAAAACATATATAGCTATGCAAAGAATGTGAGATTAAAGTTACTACCTGTTGGTCTTACCGACAAAACCTCTTCCACCGAATTCTTATCACTACGCTTATCCTTCAGGCACGGGCGATTCCTTGGTCCTATAATTAACATTTATATAGTGATGGGTCATTAATCAATCCAAAAATAACTATAAATTCCACTTCTCTAGACCCACCCTAAAAATACTTGTCTTTTAATATCCTTATGACTAGGGATGTATATTTATTGGGACTTATTTAATTAGATACTATTCACTATGGATAATTATCATCTCAGCCATTTCACCTTGCATTTTATCCAAAGAAACCTTTACTTTAAAGGTTCAACATAATTAACAACTTATATGACTTTTTAAGACTTATCAAAAATTCAGCAGGCTTCTTTTCTGAGAATTTGCAAAATTCATAACTCAACCAATATTACTCCAAATGGAGTGATTCCAATTTATATTTAAACCTTGATAAGTCTATTTTCATAAATTAAAGTCACCAAGTTGATTTATGGCTGAGAAAAATTCCCATAATTCAAAACATAAACCATGTCCAGAAATTCTTCAGGTTTTCTGACCGAACTTTGAGAAACCATAACTCCTTCAATACTTATCGGATTTCGACGAATTACCTATCAAATTAAACCTCTATGAGTCTATTATTTAACTGGAAAATTTCACATTTTAATCATTTCGTTTAGTCAGTCCGAAACCCAACGCCATTTTGCTGTTCCTGAAGCATACCAGAAATTTCCAGTTTTTTTAGCTTAACTTCGAAAAATCATAACCGGAGTTGTAGACCTCCGTTTTAGGTGAACCAAAGCTTATTTAAAACCTTAAGAAGTCTATTTTCTCCTGTAAAAATTTCAGATAAAAATTCAACCTATAACTTACAAAACCGTTAGACCCAAGAGGCTCCATTTTCGGACTCAAGAGGAGTGGTGTAAGATAACACATGCAATTTCAGATATCAGCTCAATACTTCCAGAAATCATACACCAGGTGCTTACATCTAACATGCATGGTTTAAAAACTTGTTTCCACAATCAAAGATGATCAAAACTCCTCTGAAGGTAGACATGCAAACCTCAAAACATTGATATAAGCTCATTCTCTCTCTAACCTTCAGCTTCTTCAAAAACCCAGATGGAAATCAGTTAAGAGAACTCACCCAGTCTCAGAAACGTCCTTGCATGCAACAATCGAAGGTCTCTTCCTTCTTTTCTAGATTGATCTCACCATCTCTCTCCCTCGCGTCTCGTCTCAATTCTCAGTTTCCCTCGGATTCCTTCTGAACTAACGGCAAGAATGGTATGGAGTGGAGAGGTGAGTGGCTGGAATAAATGTTCAGAGGGAAGGGGATGAGTGGCGTCGTGGAGGCGTCCGGTGAAGAAAAGGGAAGTGGAAGGAAGGAGAGAGAGAGTTTGCCGTGGAGGGAGAGGGAGGTTATGGAACGAAAGGGGTCATATGTGTGTGTCGTGATATGCTCTCCCAAATGAATAAATGATGGAGGTAGTATATGTATATGTGTTATATACGATGGTGAGGTGTCCAAAATTTAAGAAGAGAGAGTGAGGTGGCAGCTATCATATGAAGTCATGTGTATGTGTTTGACCGAATGAATAAAGGCGGTAGAAATTGCTGAACTAAATGAGTAAAGTGAGAGGGCTGAGATAATAAACTCAATAAGACTTCCTTGTCCCTCTAAAAACATTTTGTTTGCAACTTGGTCCTTCACTCATTTAGTTGCAAACATTGAATAAGTGTTAAAAATAAATCCTTAATTCCATTTAAGGATTTTTATTTCTTAATTAATTTATTTAGGCCATAAAATATTATCTCCAAAAATATTTAGGCCTTATGCTATGGCCATGAGTATATTTTATGAAGCATTGAAGCATGCGCCACACATGGCTTTATTCATGTCATTATGTTAACAAGAGCCTATGTAAGGCAAGCATATCATAAACTAGCATTTATCTTACATGCATTGTTCGGTATTGTTTGCTTTACGAGATTCCCAAGAGCCTATGTAATCTCACCCCCCACAACCAACCATTAGGCAGGTGAGCACGATAGAGAAGTGTTACACCAGACTGCAGAATGGAGTGTCTCTTGAAGACGGCACACTAAAGGGAGTGCTTGAAGTTGCTGTAGAAAGAGTAAGCAGAGTAGAGAGCAAAGACACCCTGAAAGCTATGATGACGGCCTTGAAGAATGTTGACGCTTCCGTACGAATAATATAGGGCCGGGTGTCTAATTTTTGAGTATGTGTTTGGGAACACTTCCGCATATGCCAAATAGAGAAGATCCAAACGGGTTGTTAGAATCGCACTATCCGCCACCCGAAAGGGTGAGGCCGGTAGGGGCGTTACAAATGTCACCAACAAACTATTAGTTGAGATAGTAGGCGGTCTCACCCTTTAAGGAGGAGATTCAAATCCCGAGAAACGCACTTGTTAATAGATAATAGAGACAAAAATCCTTTGTGTTCTAAGCATCGAATGGGGAAACTCTTAGTCGAATAAAAAAAAAAAGGGGACGAATGTCACAAAATAGGTGGCGGATAGATCAGCTTATGATGAAGTTGCAGGAGATCAAAGCATAAATTCTTAGAAAATGACAAAGTAGTCATCATCTTTTAAAACTTGGCGGAGTTTGACTATTTGGAACACTCTCAGTTGTGTCAGAGCTCCAATGACTTCCAACAACAGCAGCAACATTCAAATTTGTTGCAACAATGGTTCTACAATTCGCAAATAGCAACACTTCAATCTTCTTATTTCTTATTATCATTGTCAGCCATGCCGTCTTCATCTTCTTTTTCTTCAGCAATTGCATTTTTTCCTTGGCTTCATTTCCCTTGTTTTCCGGTCAATAAGCAGGTTACTTTCGACCACCAAGAAACTAGTATCTAGGCACAGTAGCGGACCAAAGAATTTTAATGACGGGGGACGAGATGCAACTGGGTGACGGCGAGACCGTGAAACGAGTTCTCCTGAGCACACAAACGGATGCCGCAAGCTGGGTGAGAACTAGAAGTCGAGAGTCAAAGGATGGATCACTCTGGAGGAGCCTAATTGAAACAGGGTTAGATAGAGCCTAATTTTCAAGTTCTTTATACATATAACACCCAACAATAAAAATAGTACTTGATCCAAAGGCATATTATATTGAGCGTCAAGTTCAAACACAGTGTCGCCTCCTTCCCCATGTTGACATATTTATCATTAGCATCTCTTCATAAAGAAACCCTAAAGAAATGATTGAATTTTCAAAACCTAGATTAAATATTTACCATTAGCATCTCTTCATAAACCACCAGATCAAATGTTGATTAGTGAGAAGAAGACCCCATTTCATTTTCTTCATCTTAGATCAGGAAGGTATCATGACAAAACTAAAGAACAAAAAGGGAAAGGAATAAACGAAGGAAGAAATTAAACACCAAAGAGGAAGAATGTGATTAGAATAAAGAACAAGAGGCCAATCAATAGAGGTTCAACCAATTAATTTGATTAATGAAGCCAATAAATAAGGAAATGAAGGAAGGAGATTCTCTCCTTAGCCTTTTTTAATTTTCTCCTCTTCCTTATCAACCCATCTGGGTTGTTGATTGGGAAGATGAAAGAAAAATTAAAATAGTATTATATTAATTGGACGACATGATTTAGAAATAATAAGGGATGATCCAAAAAAGAAAAGGAGAGAAACCCAACCTGAAAATGAATCTAAAAATATACAATCATATCAGATTTCAAAAAAAAAAAAAAAAAAAAAAAAAAAAAAAAAAAACCAGCGGATATACATTTAATGCCGAAGATTTCGGATATGCCTATGATTTTGGATTTGATTACCCCCTTTTATACAATCAAACCCCAAAAATTCTTCTGAGAAAAAAAAATACCCTAAAAAATTTATACTCCTCATTGTCTCCTATACCATCAAATGGCGAGACCCATAGAATATTTCATAAACAATCATAATTTTAGGGGGCTGGGGGCCACCCATAGCCCCCCACATAGGTCTGCCCATGCAAGATACGCATGCTCGTACATGCACGTGTGTCCAATGTGTACGTGGATGCACAAACACAAAGATACAAACAGACGCATAAATATTTGTTGAATAATTGTGATATTAATGGATCATAAGTTAAAATCATCCATATAAGACATCATACTCTTAATGGATGATTGCAATAATATTATAAATAGATTGATGTAGAAATAAACATACCCCAAAATTACACAGTCGTGTTATTTTTCATGTTCATCTACGTATATTTGTCTAATGTTTAAATGTAATTGCAAAAGATTATAGCATAATCGATTTTTCAGACTCACTATTATTATGAGCTTTGCCTTTGGTTCTGCCACACTTCTTGGGTTGGCCACAAACCAGCACGTAACCAACGTAGCTCTTTCTGGGAGCTTTCACTAACTTCAAAGTTTCTTCTCAGGGACAAATCATCTTCAAGTACAATTCCGACACACACACACACACACACACAGATCCCTTTACTCTAAAATCAACCATAAAACAATGTGACAGAAGCAGAATCTTGAAATGGCATTTGTGCATTTAAAAATATGTTTAATGAGTAAGTCTTATTTTTTCATTATAGTGGCAGATGAGTAAGTCTTATTTACAAATATGTCTATTTTTTGTGCCAAGCGCAGCTGCTAGAGTTTACGATGAAGTTGCTTTGAGATTCCAAGGAAACAGATAAAAACTGAATTTCCATGAAAATAACAGAACAGTGCCGCTATTCAAGACTTCCCGGCCATTCGCTTGACGTGTTTGATTCCTTGGCGACTCTTTTCCAACATTAAGCACCAAATCTCCCTCCTACACCTTCTCCCTTTCAAATATGATCAAGCATTACTGGGAATACTCTTAGTCGCTTCAAAGCTCCAATGACATTCAACCGCGTAACATCATCAACAGCAACAATAACATCCGAATTTGTTACAACAACATGATGGTTCTACAATATAATTCACAGACATGGTAATAATTTGAATTGGTTATTAATACAATTAAATAAAATAAACAGTATATCAAATAATTGTAGAGTGAAATAAACTTACTGAATCAGCATGTGAGAAATATTTGATGAATTATTGAGTCAACATGGTAATTTAGAAGGATCTCAAATCTGTCGCTAATTTTTGAAGATGGTGTTGGGAAGAAGAGAAAAATTTGGGTAGAGAAATAGTGAAAGTATTTTAATGAAATGTGAAACGATTATACTTGTGTCAGGAAAAAGTTACAATGTATTTCGTTTGCAAATTTCAGATCGTTTAAGTAGAAATCAATTATTTTCATCATTACACTATACTGATGTAAAATGAGCTATTATTTGTTGCCAATCATTTCTTTTCTATTTTTACTACAATTATCTAAAGTATAAACCTAAACCTTATGGCAAATAGTACTAAATAATAAACCACATCACAATAGGCTTCCAATGTATGTTTAGAATCAAGTTTGACATGAAATTAAAAATCAAGGCATCATACACATATTTTGACATACTTTTTTTTATACATGTTCCTTCTATTAGAGACAATTTTATACAAGAAATTGGCATGAAAAATCGAGGCATCATAAACATATTTTGACATACTTTTTTTTTTTTTTTTTTTTTTTTTATACATGTTCCTTCTATTAGAGACAATTTTATACAAGAAATTGTTGAGCATTACATATAAGCAGATCTCCTAGCAAGAGTTTGAACCATATTGGTTCATGTGAGGGACTAAGCCCTTCTACTAAGTAGGCCCAAACCGTTTTAAATTTGTTATATTTAAATTTGGATAAATGGATAAAATTACCTATAAACTTTTGGCCCGAGAGTGTTAGCGTTGTAAAGTTTATAATGGATGGTGCAAAAATACGCATAAAGTTACCAAAATCCCACAAAAGTCCCCAATATATTAAATCAGGAAAATGTTTATTATCTTATATGAGTGAGCTCCACATTTGTTTCTCCCATGGGAGTGTGCTTCACCTTCATTAAATCCATACAAACATAGAGTAAGTCCTTTCCTTAGAACAAGATAAAAATTTAAGCTTTCGTTTAGCTGAGATGTTTGAAGTCAAAGTTAAGGTGGCTTGCCAATTCATTTAATTCCTTTGATAACAATGTCGATAATAAAATTCTTGCTGAATTAAAAACCAAGTTCTTAATTGAAATTCATATATCGTCCTTCCAAGCTTTAGAATCAAAGCTAACATCTTTTTTTTTTTTGATAAGAAAACTAACATCTTATATACACAGTAGTTATTGCAATGAAAACTCTAGGCCCAAAAAGAAAAAATTTACAGACCCAAGTTGCCCAGTGCAGGAGAGGGGTGTCTTCACTAACCATTTTCTCCACTTAATATCATCACTCTCTCCACCTATATCTCAACCATTGAATCATGTTTTAATAGGTGAGATTTAGGGAAGAGGATTCTCTCATTGGCATATTTTCTCCTTATCTCTCATCATCCAATCTCAACCATTGATTTGACTTAAATGAGGTTATTGGTGTGGGAAGATATATCAAATCTATGTCCAAATTTAAAGCTAATGAGGACAATGAGAAATGCCAATGAGAGAATCCAAACCCGAGATTTAGTGCTATGTATTGAATAGTGTTATAATATTAAATATAATAAAAATATATTAGTATAAAATTATTACATTGCATTAAATCTCACTCATTAATTAACACATGATTCAATGGTTGAGATATTAAGTGGAAAGGAAGTGGAGAGAGATGTTAGCAAAGAGACCCCTCTCCCACACGGCAATATGCAATATTATCATAAAATGAAGAGTCAAATACTCTAATCACCCTTGTGTTTTGCCTTAATTACACAAACATCTCATCTATTTTGAAAACTCATATAAACCTCCCTTAAAATCAAAATATACATTATAATACCTCCCTTATATTTTTAGATTCATTTTCCATCCATCCAACAATTAGTGGACCATTAAGTTTGACTCATAAATTTTTTTGACCAAAATACCCCTCTTTAACATAAGAATAATTTAAACATTTATATTTGTCAAAAAAGTTATATAACCAAAAATTAATTCTAATACATATTTTCAAAATTTCTAATATGTTATTAAACACATATTTTTGTTATCATATAGTATAAATAATATATGTTCAAGATGTCATAAAAATAATTCATCGCTGAAGCCAGTGATTTTGTTCTTGAAGTTTGCAAAAGTTCAAAAATAAATTAGGATCATTTGTAAATATTTTAAATAAATTTAATTCAAAAATATTTTCTATAGAATTTTTGGAACATTCTTAATGGAGTTAATGATTTAGACCTAAGTGTATATTTACAAAATAGAGGAGATGGAGAAAACAAAAAAATAGTCAAAGTATTTTACACTAAAATTTAGTGTATATTTGATTTAAGAATATTCTACACACACATATAGGGAAATTATCTTTGAACAAGAAATAGAAAATGACATTGAATTCAAACACACAACATGCAAGATATACATGTCTATATTTACATGCATGTGTATCCATCTGTGAATGCATAGACACATAGATACAGACGCGCACGTAAATATTTGTTGAAAAATTGTGATATTAATGGATCACAAGTTAAATCATCCATCTGTGATCTCATACTCTTTGGAAACTTATGAATGAATTAAAAGAAAGTTTTTTACGCTTTACAACATAACACTTCTCTCATAATTATCTCATAAATGCAAAACCACCACTTAAAATAAGCTATTCAAAAACCCACAATCGATTGCTATAGATCTCTTATATACAAGCAAGTTGATGAAGAAATAAATTATACCCAAAAATTACACTATCATATTATGTACTACGTTTATTAGGCAATTGTGTAAATCTAAACGGCATTAGATTATCAAATAAAATATTTTTCAGGCTCTTTGAGCTTTGCCTTTGGTTGGCCACAAACCAACACGTGACCAACAGAGCTCTGTCTAGAGAGCTTTCAGTAACTTCAGAGTTCCTTCTCAAGAATGAATCATCTTCAGGTGCAATTCCTACACAAACTCTCACTTCACTTTACTCTAAAATCAACCATGAAACAATGTGACAGAAGCATAATCTTGAAATGGCATTTGTGTATTTACAAAGATGTTTAATGAGGAAGTCTAATTCTTTCATTATTGTCCTAATGATGAAGTCGCATTCAGATTCCAAGGAAACAGAGCAAAACTGAATTACTCAAAAAATGACAGATCGGTTTCCGCTGCTCAAGACTTCCCAACAGACACCAAGTCTTCCTCCTACACGTCCTCCCCTGCAGATTTGATCAGAGACTACTGGGAATATATTATCCCAATAATCTCTTCAATATTGTTGCTTCATCAATCATCTGGCGTTTGTGCCTCTATATATGGTTGTTGTTTTAATTAGTTTAACATTTGAAACTGCTTTTGTTTTCTTTGAATAAATGTACAAACTCCAGATTTTACATTCTCAGGCGCTTCAAAGCTCTGTGACTTCCAACAGCATCAACATCATCACTATAGCTACAACATAAGAATTTGTTGCAACAATATAGACGGTTCTGCAATATAATTCACATATGTGGTAATAATTAGAATTGGTTATGAATACAGTTAAATAAATTAAACAGCATCTCAAAGAACTTGTAAAGCAAAATAAACTTACTGAATCAGCATTTGATGGAAATATTTGATAAATTAATGAGTCAATATGATAATGTAGAGGGATCTCAAATCTGTCACTCATTTTCAAAGACGGCGTTGAGAAGAAAACGTAGAAATTTGGGTCGATAAACAGGAAGGGACCATAAACCTGAAAGCTTTGTAATGAAATGTGAAACCACATTGTATGATAAAGTGTTGATAACAAGGGGGTATTTATACTTGTACCAGGAAAAAGATACATTGTATTTCTTTTGCAACTTCCAGACTTTTTAGGAAGTAGAAATTAATTGTTTTCATCATTACACTATACAGATGTAAAATGAGCTGTCATTCGTTGCCGTAATTTCTTTTCTGTCTTTATTAAATTATTTAATGTCTAAACCTAAAATTATTGGCAGATAGTACTAATAATCAGCCACATCACATAATACGCTTTAAAAGATGGTAATTCAAATGTTTAGAATCAAGTTTGGCTAGGAATTGAAATCAAGTTACATCTCCTAACACTTGATGGATGCGAATGACTAACCCATTTCACTAAACTTTTGATTTGTAAGTGTTTAGTATCATAAAGTTTTTGATTGTGCAAAAATACACAAAAAGTTATCAAAATCCATTGAAAGTCCCCAATATATTAAATCATGAAACATCCATTATCTCATATGAGTCAGCTCCATATTTGTTTCTCCCATGGGAGTGGGCCCCAAAGGTAACAAACGTTTGCCATTTTTAATAGCTTCAGGATTCCCCCCAATCTGAAAACTTAACGAGTATTTTTTACTAGGAGGGGAACTCCCTCGGCTCCCTTCTATAAAATCCATACCAAGCATCAAGTAAGTCCTTTCCTTAGAACAAGAGGAAAAAATTCAAGTTTTTTAACAGAAATTTTCTAGCTAAGATATGTTTGATGTCACAGTAAATGTACTCATATAAATGTTTATATCATATATATACAATTGGCCTGGTTTAGTCAAAGACCTTATATATGTATGTTTATAGTCCTCTTTAAAACGAATTTCAAGTCCAAAATAAAGTGATATAATATTATCATGAAACAAGTAGTAAAGTTGATTAAAAATTGATTTAAGAATACGTGATGGTAAAATATAATAATAAATTAAAATTATAAAAATTTAAAATTTATGCTTCTGATTTTTTTTTTTAAGCTTTTTACTTTAAATTTCAACCTCCAAAATGTAGTCTTTAACGTGCCTTGCCCATTCGTTTAATTCCTTTGATAACAATATAAATATTAAAATGCTTACTAAATTAAAAATAAATAAATTAGTACTCGTAATAGTTTGTGTACGTGTGGGCGCATAGACTAAAAACACAAACTCATACACAGAAATTTGTCCATAAATATGATGATACTCATATGTAGCCAAGATAAATTAATGGCATGAAGAAATAATTTTGAGAACATAAATTATTGGCGGTTTGTAAGCGATCTGACTTGGGTTTCTTAGGGGCAAAAGTATAAAAATGAAAAAATGCCTCAAAATTAGATAGACGTCTCAGAAAGTATAAAAGCATTCTAAAAGCATATTTGAGGCCTAGGCACACTATTTAAAATTTAAATGGTTCAAAAATGAACTATTGGCCATAAAGACTATTATTGGATAAAAATTTAAGGAGAAATAATTACTGGGTAGAAAATTGAGTAAGCATTTTGGAATGTAATTTTGGGATCTAGAAAAATTATGAAGATGTTAATTTCCAAAAAGTAGCCGAAATAAATGTAGAGCTATTTACTAGGAATTAAGGGCGTACTTCCTTGAGAATTCCGGGAAAAATAGTTCGAGCTTAATGTTTAGCCTGAAACTCTTAAGGAAATTATTTTCCAAGGTATAGAATCTAATTAAAAAATAAACTCCTTATAAAGTATTAAGGATTAATTTTTGGGATTTACACCAATAAAAGAAAGGTAACATAGTAAATTCATTATCCTGATCCCAAAAATGGATTTGGGCTAAGATTATGCCCAGTTCTTGAAGCCCAAAGTGTGCCATCCTAGGCCCAAGAGATAAGGTCCAGACTGGTTTTGATATTTTGCCCCATTAAATGTTGAAAGTTGAAGGGTTGTGGCTTGAGAGATAAGACTTATGAGCTGGACCCAAGGAAGTATTAAATAAAATGTTAATTCCATCATCCTCTCAATTAAGCTTCAGCCACGACCTTTGTCTCTAGATTCCCATCAGCAGAATATTTAGACTAGAGAGGGAGCTTAGCAAGGAGAGGGAGAGGCGGTGAGCTTGAATAGGGAGGAAGAAGAGAAATCTCATATGCAAATCGATTAATAGGCCAAAGGTTTGATATTTTCCATCAATACCAAAGAGGAGGCAAAGCAAAGGAAGGACACACAAAAGGAGGTAATTTGGAAGAAGAAGCAAAAGAGGTAGTACACTACCCAAAAAAAAAAAAAAAAAAACTTTCAGTGGCGACTTTTGGTAGCGACTTTCAATGTCACCGCTGAAAGTATTGACATTTGGCAGCGATAATTTTTGTCGCCACTGAAAGACTAACTTTCGGCGGCTACATGTGAGAGTCACCGCTGAAAGTATGGCTTTCAGAGGCGACATATGAGAGCGGCGACTCTCACATGTTGATGCTGAAAGTATGTTTAGTCTTTATATGTATATATATAATATTGATACAATAAATATGTTTATTGATGTTATTTCTTATGAAAAATAAATTAATTTTTTAGATCATTGTGAGATAAAGAGAGTTTGAATGATAGTGTGTGTTGTGCATTTGAGAGTGAGAGGAAGAGAGCGGTATTTACTAACATTACATTGTCACATTAATTTTGTTGCTTAAAGTTGATTTTCATTAATTGTAGTAAGAGATTGTACATTTTGATGAAAAGATAAACATGATTTTGACTTGATGAGAAAGTTTTGTCAAGTGCTTTTAAACCTACTTCTAACACATATATTCATTGAAATACTAGTAGAGATGAAATTGATATAGTTTTATGAAATGCAAATGAGAGAAATAATCTTAGGTTCCATTTAATCATTGAAGTTAAATAATCATTTGCATTTATCACTATTTCCATATCGAAATTTGTCATGGCTCAACTTAATTGAATTCACTAAGCCTTTACTTGATCATTTGTTAATCAAATCCTCGTGGAAACCATATCTCTACTTATCACTTTATTACTTGGCGTGACTCATGCACTTGTGATAGCGAACATGTGTGTATTTGAGAGAGATGATAATTATGTTCGTACTAGTATATATATGTGTGTGTGAGAGATGAAGAATTTAACTATTGGTAACATATCGATTTGATATTTTACAATTTCAAATCTTTTTTTTTTGTCTTTTTCCCTAATAAATAAAATATAATTTAGTTAAGTTCAATAGCCTCAACTTATCACTAAAAACACACACAGACAGTAAGATCATAAGTGAAAAATTCATATATATTCAAACACTCTCAATAAGGCTATAAATCAAAACAACTTATATATTGTAAAATCTTTAAAACTATTTTTAAATTCTTATTTTTTCCAACGATAATTAATAAAATAAATTTAAAAAAAATTGAGTGAGAAGAATATATGATATAATATAATATAATTAAAATATCGACATGAACAATTTTACCATTGCGAGTGAGGAACCAGATTTTAAACAATGATTTCATATCTCAAATATATCCGTTTAAATTTTGAAAATGTAAATTTTTTTTACTCGCGACATATTTAAATTAAAATAATCTCAAATATTAAATATATAAAATAGAATTACGAAAACAAATGAAAAATTATATATTTAATTTGATTTAAGTAATTCAAAGGAAAACTTAAATTCATTATATTTGATTTGATTTTTATTTAATGACTGGTACCAATAATTACTTCGCACATTTTGGAAAAAAATTTGGGCGCGAGACAGGAAATTTTGGCGGAATTTTTGTGGAATTTAGGCGGCCCTCTCACACTCGGCCTCCTTCCCGATCCCTAACAAAGCTCTCTCACACTGGGGGCAGCTTCGGTCCACTGCAGTGGACCTTTCACTATTTTTAAAAAAAAAAAAAAAAAAAAAGGCGAGGGTTCACTACCTTGGTGGGGGCGGTGAACGGTCCACCGCGTGGGACCGTAGCCCCCTCTCACACTTGGTCTCCTCCATCTTCCCTCTTCGTGTCGTTCTTCGGCTTGCGTGCTCTGTTTCCGGCGCCTTCCCCTCCTTCTCCAATCTTTGATGAAGCACATACGTCCAAGTCCTAGTTACTTTGCAGCAGCATTTTGGTTGCAACAGCACCAACCTGTTATTTCCATTTCATTGCTTCCTTATCCGGAAAACTCATCCTCCCACTTCTCCGGCAAAAAAACTCCAGATCCATGTGGCGTTTGCCCTTATAGACCTTGGATTTGAGTTTAATTGCAGAGTCACTGCTCTATCTTTGCTCTGCCATCTCTACCAGGTGACCTGTTTGCTCTTCTCCCGAGTATAGTCTTTCGGCTTGTCGAACTAAGGTAAACAAATTAATTTGCTTTCTGGACCATAGGATTCAAGTCAATTCTTGTGTTGCGTGGGATATTCCATGATGCGTGACGACGAATATGGTCTCTTCATTTATTCAAACTCAAGACAACGAGATGTTTTCTTGATATGCCAATGGTTTAGACAAATTTGAAGTTTAGTTAGCAAGTAGTCCTTAGCATATTATTTACATTTTGGACAAAAGAACAGTGGTTGAAAGAGAATGGGTTATTAGATATTATGAGTCTAGACTTAAAGATGTTAAGATTGAAGTTGAGGTGAAGTGAACCAAAGGCAGCATTTGAAATGCTTGTTTAAACTTTAGAGATGCTTCTTTCAATGCTTATTTTTTGCTACATCCTTCTAGAAATCTGTGGGTTCAATTTATCCTCTCTTCCTATTTCGGTCATGCTATAATAATGAAATTTCTTGAAATAGTTACGAAATTCTTGTTTCTCTTTGTGTGTATGTAAACTTATTTTTTTGCCAAAAATTATTGTTATGTTGCTTGGTGTACCGGAAAAGAAAGGTGTTAATTCTACTTTTTATGTGCGGTTCTCGTTCTTGAAATATCTTTCAGCTTATGAATCCACGCTTTTATATTTTGATAGATGAATGCATTCCTTTCCCATGCAATTGTTTCTCGTGGTCAAACGAAGTTTTTGATCTATGGTTTTACGGGACATGAATTTTTCCCCCGCATTTTATCCATGTCGTTATATGCCTTCGATTGCTTCTAAGTTAATTATAACTTCTAACATCGGGTAGAGAGTGTTCAAAAATGATTTGGAACAAAAGACTTGTCTATATAGATGCAACCAATAGCTTTTCTTATCTCTTCCTTCTCAAAAGGTCTCTCCAACCAAGCCGCCTCGGTTATCTTATTGGGGCCCAGTCAAACCTTCAAGGTTAACTAAGTCTCTTTTTAGAGAATAGATCCAAAAATTCTTAGTTTTCTTGTCATAAATTATCTGCATTGTTTTAACATGAGTCCATCATCAAATGCTGATTCTATTATCAGTTTTGTCCTTTCTGTGATAGTTGTCTCTCTTGACATTTATTCTGCAAAAGGGTCTTCCTCTCTTCTTAATTCAATATAGATTGTTGGAGAGTTGGAGGACATAACAAAAGCTAATCTTGGACATGTTCTGAGGCTTGAGTTGAAATAATCAATGGACAACTCCCCCCCCCCCCAAAAAAAAATGGAACAAAAAAGATTTCCTTTCCAGCTAGCCTTTTACTTTGTTTCTTTTATTAATTATCGTTGGTCAGCTAATCTTTTTGATTATATACTGTATTTTTGTTGGACTAGTTTAATAATCATGACAGTTGTATTTCCTTTCCAGCTAGCCTCTTACTTTGTTTCTGCGTTTTGCTGCTCTGCCATTGGGATTAGATAGTTGCTCTATATTGTATATTCCTATCCTACTAGCATTTTATTCTATGCTTCGCCAGGAATTGCAAGCTGGGAATGCATGTATGGAAAGGTAGCAGATTCTTTTTCAGATTTATTCTTGCAATTCTCTGATCGTTTTTCTATTTTGAATGTTGTACATTTTTGCAGGATATGTTAGGATTAAAGAGAGGTCGGGGGTAGAAAAAATCATTCATTTAGACTACGTGGTGACACAAATAGTGGGGGTATTTCCTCTACACCTCGGTCACTCAAGGAAATGCACGCAAACTCGCCCCTACTCAAGCTAGTAGTGCGGTACATTTGTTTTAATTTTATATAATACAAATAACTACTCTACGTCATAGTGGTTTAGGTATAAGTAAGAAATAAATTAATACTAGGAAAATATATAAAGTGTATGCATATAACTATTCTTTTTAAAAAATAATTCATTGTATGATCCTCTTTACGAAAACGGTTGATATGAAACTGAATTAGAATATATTATTAAAGCTTATTGGCATGCAGTGTCAACGCAAAATATTGTATTTTGGATATATATATTATGCTCTTAATGGATGCTTGCGTCTTTAGGCTGTTGCTCAATTTTAATTGTTTTAATTTTGTCACATGAATTATAGGCTCCTCTCATCCTATCAAAAAAGGCAGAGGAATGTACAAATACTATAAAGTGGACTTGAGGACTAGATTTGGATCAAAGATACCAGTGAAACTTTCAAACTACCTGACAAGAGCAGTAGGTGCAGAAGTGAGAAACCTTGTTAATTATTGTGGTTATGTTGTTAGGACCACAATCTCTTTTCGTCATGGTGCTGAGTGGAAGAATATTTATGAACAATATAAAGATGAGATGATTTTGAAAGTAAAGGTATACTCTTCCCAAATATTTATATATATCTTTGTTTATTTATGTTTTCATAACAATTTTTTTTATATGTATTTTAGGACAAATTTGAACCTTATGATGCAACCAATGAAGAAAAGTTCAAAGAAACTATAACAATGAACTTGAAAAATGCCTTTAGAAATTGGAAGACCAACTTGCACAAACACTATAACAAATATGCTTCGATGAGGAGAGGCGGGCTAATCCTCCTCAAAATATTAGTTCGAAGATTGGGAGTTGTTACTAGCATATTTCCGGGCGCGTGTTCACGTACCTTTCTATCCTTTTAAATGGATCATCTATTTATTTTAGTCATTAATTCTTTGTTACTAATTTTTTTGTAGAAAAAAAGTAAAAGAAACAAGAGCAACCGAGAAAAACAAGTAACAAAGCATACTTGTGGTTGTCTATCATTTGAGGAGATTAAGTTCGTTACAGTAAGTTCAATCTCTCTTCACTTTAGTTTATGTTTTGAATCATTTTTTATTTTAAATTGTACCATGTGTCGTCTTTGTATATTATGCTTTGTAGAGTGACCCCACTACTGGACAGCTTGCACCCCTTGACCAATTGTACCACATCCAACACACTAGGAAGAAAGCAAATGGACAGTTAGAGTAGGCAGATCCACAATCTAAGAAAATATACGTATGCATTGTGTTTTTATGTTATACTAACTTCAATAATATTTTATTTCATTTGTTTCATGCTTTTATTGTAGGCTAACTTGTAAGAACTTCGCCAACAACAAGAAGAGGTAGAGGTTGATGCTCAAATGACCTCGATGAAATATTGACAAATTGTTCTTGGTGAAAGATCGGGGTATGTAAGAGGAAAAGGGTATGGAGCAGAGCCATTGAGGAAGATAAATCGCTCCCAATCCAATGATAATTCAGCTATGGAGATTGTGCGTACCTAATTGCTTGAGGAGTTTGATAAAAAAATTCAGGAGGAGTGTGAAAAGATAGAAGCACAGCGTGCTGAGGAACTTGCTAGGATGGAAGCAGAGCGTGTAGAAGAACATGCACAATTTGATGAGAAGATGAAACAAATGGAGCAGAGGATTTTAGCTGTCTTAATGCAATAGGGGTAAGTAACAGCTCATACTTCATCTACTCCTAGATTCCTGTCCCACCAGCTGATCATTCTTCATAGTTTTATGTTTGATGTTTCCTTCCAATGGACAACCTTTAGACTTTGTTTATAGAAAATTTAAATATTTCATGTTAATTTTGAACATTTATGTTTGTATCATTGTTAGTTAATATATTGTTAGTTTCAAGTTTCTTATGATCTAATCAATGCGGTACAGGTTTTAGCTGTGGTAAAATTTTTAATTTTATCAATTTACATTTAAATTTTTTTATAAAAATGTTACTTTTGGTTGCGACAAATATCTCCATTGAAAAGACTAGCTGAAAAAAAGGTATCAGCGGCGACTATTAGTCGCTATTGAAAAGGCTATCAGAGGCGAATTCTTGTAGTTGCTGAAACGAGTATCCGCGGTGACAATTTTGTTGCCACCGAAAATAGTATCTGTGGTGACGATTGTCGTCGCTGAAACCCTACATTTAGCGGCGACACCAGCTTTTGTGGCTTCGATGAAGTTTCAAGCGATGGATGATTGTCGCCATTGATACGCTACTTTCGGCGCGACATTCGAAAGTATCGACGAGCTTTTAGCGACAACTAGAGGCTCTTTTTGTCGCTTCTAAAACACTTTTAGTGGCGACTTTTGTCGCCGGCGAAAGTCAATATTTTTGTAATGGTAAAACCTACTCTTATTTAGTTACTTGCATGTTTATTTGCATGTGTGTCATATTTAGGCCTTTGAACATGTATCCTTGCTTGAGTTTGTGTCATGACCATGTGTTTGTACCTGGAAGACGTTGTTCTTATATTGGCTATTACATGTTTAGTTTGTTATCATTGCACGTTATACATTGAATTAATATTTTACTACTAAAATGTCCTGGAATCTCACCCCTATCTCCCATGTACCAACAGTAGGAGCTAGTTCCTCATAAGGAAAGAGCATGCCAGAGGAGGTGTGATGAAGGTGGAGACTTCAAGAAAGTTATTAGTTATGGTTGTTTTGTAAATTAATTATATTTTTGGCTGTTTGTATAAAAATGTGTGCTTAGCTTAAATTATTAAAGTTTATTCAACTTTAAGGTATGTAAATTAAGTTATGCAAGGTTATGTATCTAACCTTCATAAGGAGGAGTATGGGAGCTAAGCACCAGCCAAAGGTAAAGTGCCACATAAAGATCATGGCCAAAATGCATGAGAATTAGCTTGATAATTACGTAGTATGCTCATGTAAGCCACGCTTTCACTAGAAAAAATCTGCCGATTAGTAGCGGCTAGAGGAAACCGCTACAGTCAGATTTTGTAGTGGTTTAGACTGAAACCGCTTCAAATTTGAAATAGTAGTTTATATTAGATAAGGAAGAAAATCCTTATAAAACATTAAGGATTCGTTTCTAGCATTTAGTTAGTAATTAAGCAATAATAAAGAGACAAAGGAATAATAAGGATTTTCTTCCTTATCTAATATAAACTAATATATAATTGATTGTTTGCAATTATACTAAGGTATTAAAACAATGTTTTTCCTTCGAAAATTTCAAATGTCTAGAGTTAGAAATTAATAAATGATTCCCATTATTGAATAACAATAAATTTCAATAAAGACATGACATAATATACATACCATATTAGTTGTAATTTGTTGCCAGGTATATCTTATTTGTTTCATTTTTATAATTACTGAAATTTTAATTGAGATCATGTGGTGACTGTGATATATATTAATAATTACCTAGCATAAATCACAATAATTTTTTTAAGGAATTTACTTTTAATTTGGAAATTGGAATTAGGTCTGGCAACAGGATGCCAAAAAAGAGGTCTGGCAAGAGGAAAGGGAAGAGGAATTATAAATTATGGTAACTCACATAAGCTTTTAAATACTTTAATATTTACTAGCTACAATTACATTCTTGCTGCAGTTATATTTCTTCTATACGCCATCCTTCAAAATTAGTGACTCAATAATTTATCAAATATTTCTTCAATGTAATGCTTGAGCAAGTTTATTTCACTCTATAAGTTTTTTGAGATTATGTTTATGTTATTTTATTGTATCATAATCAATTCAAATTCTTACCACATTTGTGAGTTATATTTTGCAAAAAGTTAAAATCTTGTTGTTGGTGATCAGTGGCGAACTCAGGAATTTTAATGAGGGGGAAAATAAGTGATGATGGATGAGCAGCGGCAGCGATGACGGAGGACGATCAATATGGACTGATGTTGACGAAGGGACGCTCACCCTAACGGATGTGTCATTTATCGGTATTTTCGTGGGTAATTCTTGGGGCAATCACTTATTTTCTCTCTCTCTCTTAGTTATCTTTAAAAATCCAAAGAATTTTTTTTTTTGTGCCAACAAAAAAATCCAAATAAATGGATCTTTGTAAATGAAAAATAATTATGAAAAAAAAAATGAAAAATGAAACTTGAGTATACTTTTTTTTTTTTTTTTTTTTTTTTTTTTTTTTTTTTTTTTTTTTTTGCATCGAAACCTTGAGATTACTGAATATTTTACAATTATTTTTTTAAGAATTAATATGAAAAGTTATAAAATATTTTAGGTTAAATACCGTTTTGCCATGGAAGTTTAACATAAGAGCCTTTGGTTACCCAAAAATTTTTTGGCCTCATTTTTTGCGAATGTTAACAAAACGGACCAAATATGTCTTGGAAGTTTTTTTAAAGAGCAAATTTACCACTGAAAGTTCTTTTTAGCAGCAATTTTACCCCTAAAAGTTTACAAAAAAGAGCAACAATTCAACGGTCAAGATTAACGCATGGGGAAAATTGCTATGTTTTTAAACTTACGGGTGACCAGTGCTCCTCAGACTAAACTTCTATAGTAAAAGTGGTATTTAACCCAATATTTTAATGAGATTATCATATTTGATAATCATTCTATTTAGAAGGATGCAATTGGACTAACTTTCCACCTTTATCATTCTCATTTTATATGTATACATAGTATTTACATGTGTTCACATTCTATGCTTCTCTCTTATGTACTTCTTATATGCTGATTTCTCTAATTAGAGGGATAATGGCTTTTTTATTTTTTTTTATTTAGTTTAAATTATATGATGTATCATGATTTTTTTTAAATCTAGTATCTCAAATTAATTAATATTCATAATAATCTTTTGGTGTTACGGGAAAAATATTTTTAAATGTAAGATTATTATTTAATTTGAGATCTTGGATCAAAAAACAAAAACAAAATTTAGGATGCAACATATAATTTAATCTAGATAAATAAAAAATATATTAAAAAAACTGTCATCATCCCTCTAATTAGAGGGATCGGATGAGCATATAAGAAGCATATAAAAAGAAGCATGGAATGTGGATTGATATTCACACACGCATAAAATTCATGACTCAATGTAATTATTGATACAGTCCACGAACGCGAATATCAGTTATCAGCTGCAGCTGCGGACGCTGGAGAATAAGACATGACCAAGTAAATTGCAGAAGAGACATGAAGAGGAGATCGAGCATACTGGTTTCTTCTTATCAAAGCTGCTAAATCCTCGTCTTATTTCTCCTTTGCAAAACGATCCTGCTACTTCAACACCTGGAAAATTGTCTATGAACGGCATCACATCAACGTTCTCTACTCCAAAATACTCCGTCCCGCGAAAATTGCTCGACAATATTAATCGTGCAAATACGTCACACTCATTCTCATCAACAATCTCCTTCAACGTCTCCATGTTATCTCAAGCTATGTCTCTACAGCTAAGTGTAGCTTCCATGTCTGTGTGGTAGAACATAAAGGAATGGCCAGGTGTTAAGCCTATCCCCTTGACGGTGAACCGGACTTCTTGTCCCCTGTTTTCGTATACCATATATACCACAACCATATGTTATATACCTAATTTTTTTTATATAAAAAAAAAAAAAAAAAAAAAAAGGTAGGCGGTCCGCCCCTGTTGATAATGTTATGTTGTTGTGGGAAGTCATCGGATCTTTGAAAAAACTTAGAGTATTCCCCATAATCTTTGATCAAATCTTTAGGTAGGAGGTGTAAGTGAAAGATTTGGTGCCTGTTGTTGGAAATGAGTAGCCAAGGAATCTGACAACGCATGCAAATGGTTGTGAAGTCACCGCTCTGTCATTTTCTGGGAAATTCAGTTTTGCTCTGTTTCCTTGGAATCTCAATGCAGCTTCATTGTAAGCTCCAGCCGCCACTTTTGCCACTGCAACAGTTACGACATTCATATCATCTTCTGTCACTATAACCAAAAAGAATAAGACTTACTCATTAAACATCTTCGTAAATGCACAAATGGTACTTCAAGATTCTGCTTTAGTCTCATTGTTTTATGGTTTATTTTAGAGTAGTAAAGTGATGTGAGTGTGAGTTTGTATATGTGTTTGTGCGTTCATACATGGACACACGCATGTACGTGCATGCGTATTCAATGTAATTTTATATTTTTTATTCAAAGATGATTTTCCTATATTTATGTGTGTAAAATTCTTAAATCAAATTGACACTTTATTTTATGATAATGTTGTATATTGTAGTGTGCTCCGCCACTCAGCTCTGCAAATTTTTACCTTTTGGATCCAAAGATGTCATTGCGATAAGTAGGGTATATATAAGAGGAATTTTGAGGAATTTAATAGGGTAGGATAAATAAGAGTAAGAAAAACATATTCACTTAGATTCCAAAGAATTTATTGAAAATCAATTATATGAATTTTAATCAAGAACTTGGTTTATACTAAGATAAAAATGAATTAAGTTGTTTATCAATATATGAAAATTCTAAGAAATTAATTAGATTATTTATATAGTTATAAGAAGTACATACATATCTTCTTTCTTAAACTATATAAATACACAAGACCCACTTCTAAATTTGAATTATAACTTTTCAGGGAAAATAAATAAATTCTAATTATATGACTTGAAAACATAAAAGAAATAGTTGGCAACTGATCTACAGCTCCCCTAGTAATTGATGCATGTATTTATTGCTAATTAATTGCTTTGCAATAATTGGATCAAAATCAATTATTTTTTTTCTATTTCCAAAAATATGAAACTTAGATGGTAATAAATACATTGTTTTTGCTGCTTGATATATTGTTTTCGAGGCAATATGTCACCATTCAAAGTTTGATATAGGGCCTCTTTGGTTGAAGGTGAGAGGATGGAAGGGGAGGAAAAATGAACCTCTCCCCTTATTTGATTTGAATTGAAGGGGAAGGGACCTTCAACATCCTTATTTTGGCTCCCCTCGTCCAAATTTGGAGGGGAGCCAAGATTTTGGACTACTTTATCCCTATAATTTATGTGATATTTTAATAATATAATACCCGTAATGAAAAATATTATGATAAATAAAAATATTATTATGATTATTAAAATATTTTATTATAAAATAAAAATATATTATTATACAAAAATTATTATAATTAAAATACATTTTAAAAAACAATTTAATATAAAAATTATATATTTATGAATAAAAATTATTATAATTATACCATATGCTCATACAGATTTAAATGAAAATGTTATTATTAAATTAATTTGAATAAAAATACTTTTTTGTTTGTTATGCATATAATATTTGTGCGGATGTTTATATATCTTTATTATCTAATATTAACTCTAGTATTTTATAGTTATCTTTATTCTCATTAAGTATGTGGATAATAGAAATAGATTCTACTGAGATTGTAAACCTATATTTATATATAGAAGGCATGTATTATGTACTAGACACCTTGAAGAGTGAATAAGAATTACTCTCTCCTCCTCTCATATTCTCTTTTATCTTTCTCTTTATTTATAACATTTTTATCACCTTGAACATCCTATAGCTCATGTTCATATACAAAAAACGACTTGCAGAATCATTGATTAAACATTTGAAATTAATTGCAAGACCAAGAATATATGTTGGGCATGAATCTCCTTTGTCATACCCCGAAAACTAAAGGGGTGACCGGCACAGAATATAAGTGGACTCACATTCTTTAAAGCATAAACTTTTATACATCTAATTCAAACAATAAGGGAATATAGGGATCCTACCTATAATACATCGAGCATTTTACCTTAAATAATAATACAAAAGTCTAATGTTCAGATTACATCAAGTAGCAATACTTCAAAATGAGTCTGTAAACTTTAAATTCTTAAAGAGACTCTTCACTGCTCAAGAGGAGGTACATGGTCAGCAGGAGGTAAATTAGTTTTACCCAGATATTGTTTGATATCCTGAGAATACTAGATCAATCACCATACCAAGCACCGAATGACTAATTGTTGTGTCACTAGATGAATTTGCAGGGTGTTTTGAGGGTAAAATTGGCATATTGTATTCCCGCTCTCGTCCTTGATTGGTTTTATCCTCAAAACACCCTGCAATGAAAACATAGTTCGATGTGTTATTTACAAGAAAGTTGTGCGGCTATTTTGGCATTACTACAACATATAGTCACTCAATGCTTGGCATGGTGATTGATCTAGTGTTCCCAGGATATCAAATTATATCTGGGTAAAATCAATCCTACATTTGGTAAATGATTCTCCAATTGAGTTTCTAGGAAAAGTAAGCTTCCCTATCAAATTAGCTACCAACAAAATAGTTATATTTCCCATCATATTAGGAAAATAAAATTTCCCTTCTTACTTATTGGAAACTCCGGCCAGACAAAACACTATTCTTGCAACAGTATGAGTTGGGTTTATGCGCATGACATATTAAAATTCTCCACAATAAACACCCTCAGGGTTTTTGTAACAAGAGAAGAAACAAAAAAATAATATTGCAGGTACAGCTAAGTTTCACACAAAACAAAAATGATGTGCTGCTAATTATCAATTCTATACATGTATGTGTATGATGCGCTGAATAAACTACAGTGCTTCTTGGCTCTCGAACATCAATGCATTTCACATGTCCAAAATCTCCCTTTGCATTTATAATTTTTTTTTTTTTTTTTTTCCCCAAAAAGTCAATTTTATTAATAACCAAACAAGTAGTACAAACACCAATAGCCGAAACCAAGAAACCCTCATAAAATCCTAGACAGTACAAACTAACACACATCTCACTTCTCTATTGTAAAATCAAATCACTATCAAATGCCAACACTATAGAGACAAACCACTACTATCATCTGTTATCAACACTGGGCTCACCATTTAACCAATCCCCATCCTTCCCTTTACACCACTGTGGTTGATGCATCTCCCTTGCTGCTTTCGTTGCCAACCAGTCTTCACCTTTATTGCCCTCTCTTTATGCCCTACTATCTAATGTTCTCTAAGTGCTGGTTTGGCAAGATGGAAAAAAAAAAAAAAAAGTGTTTTTTAAACATTTTTTTTTTTTTAAATTGAGACAAAAACTCTTCTCAAGTCACATCTAAAAAACTAAAGCAAACCAGCACTAATGCTCCTTCATAACTTCTCAAATGTCTTTTTAAAAAAAAAAAAAAAAAATATTTCTCTATATATTATTACTTATTAAATTCTACATAAAATTAGTAACAATTTGATATTTCACAGGAAAAAATATGCTTTTTTAATTTTGATGATTTTTTTTTTTTTTTTTTTTTTTTTTTTTTTTTTTTAAAATACCCTACAATGGACAGTTTTCTATATATATATATATATTGTTGAAAAAACGTAAAAAATTCAAATATTCATTTATCTTACTTTATGTTGAATCTAAATAATCCTTATAATTCTAAGGAGTTTCTTGGATAAATGATATCCTTAAATAATCCTTATGATGCATCTGATATTTTTATTTATTTATTGTTCTTATGGTTTAACAAATTAAAAGGAAGTTCAACGTACCTCGTTAAAAGATAGGCATTGTTAAAAGGTAATGAAAAAACATATTTTGTGCAGAATCATTCGTCAGAAATATAAGAGTAGACTCAAACGTTTTGAAAACAATATGGCACACTATACATGTATTCAGGCAAACATCATTCAGAACTTAATTGGAATTGTAAAACCTCTGTTTTACTAATGATTCCCAAAAGAAACATTGAAGCATATTGATGACTAAAAGGACTTACCTTGAGAATGCTACCACCAGCTACACCTCCTTTAATATCATCAACTTCAGCCCCAGGCTTATTGACATCAGAAGATCGGATTATAACCATATGAGCTAGTGAGACAAAGTCTCTTATAGGGACTGAGATCTTCTTCACAAGGTACTCACAAACAACATCTACATTATACGTTAGCTGGGCTGAAATTGGGACTATCGGTGCATGCTCAGCAACAGTTCCTTGAACAAGAAATAGGGACAGAAGAGTAATCCATAATTAAAAATGTCAGTTTACTGGGCATTCCACAAAAGAAATATGCCTCAACAATTTCATTCTACAGTTTTCATATCCTGGCATTTCACACATAGGACTGTCTTCTCTTCCACTTCCATATGCCTTGAAAGTCCAATTTAAACACAATATTGAAAGCTAAAGAGTCACTAGAGTGTAAAAGAACTTCCAAAATATAAAGGAGAATCGGTATCAAGTCACAAAAAGCAATATGTATACCAAAAAGTCTCGATGACAATTGAACAATATGAACTTATTGTCATTTTTTACATTAGAACTTGTGGGAAGGAGCTCATAGTGATTCTACCAAATATATACCCACTCGTAGCACCAAGGCTTGAGACAGTTTTCATCTTGACACTTGTATATCTTTGCATTTACATATCCAAGCTTCATTGCAGTGTTACCCTCCAACTTATTTTTAAATCGAACCGTCTGTATATTCATTCATCAGAAGGTGTCAAAAGTTAGGGATATAAAGTGGTCCCCCTAAGTAGCTTGCTTAATAACAGTGAAAATAGAGTTAGATATTTATTTTGATTCCCTTAAGAACGACGAGTATTACGTAAATAAATAAATTCAGAAAAATAAAAATATCGACATTAATTGTAGCCTGCCGAGATATGACTTCAAGAGATACCACTCCGTGTGACACCTTACTCTGATACCAAATAGTGTGACACCCCTTCCTCTGATACCAAATCATGTGACACCCCTTCCTCTGATACCAAACGGTGTAAAGGCAATATTGTTTTCTAGTGTCTCAAGCATCACAGTATTTGCCTACCCAGTTATCGAAGAAGTGGGCCCATAACTCATAGGTCCTTGGGTTGTAATCAAACTATGATACTACTCAGTTCGACACCCTGCTCTGATACCAATAGTGCGACACCCCTGGCTCTGATACCAAAAAGTGTAAAGACAATGTTGTTTTCTAGTGTCTCAAGCATCATAGTTTGATTGCCTTTACACCGTTTGGTATCAGAGCTAGTAGTGTCACACTATTGGTATCAGAGCAAGGTGTCGCACAAAATGGTATCATAATCGATTGTAATCAAGCTCTAACACCACTCCGTGTGACACCCTACTCTGATACCAAATAGTGTGACGCCCCTTACTCTGATACAAATAGTGTGACACCCCTTACTCTGATACCAAACAGCGTAAAGGCAATGTTGTTTTCTAGTGTCTCAAGCATCACAATGTTTTCCTTCCCATTTAACAAAGAAGTGGGCCCATAACCCATAGGTCCTTGGATTGAAATAAGACTATGATACCACTCAGTACGACATCCTGCTCCGATGCCAATAGTGTGACACCCCTAGCTCGATATCGAATAGTGTAAAGGCCATATTGTTTTCTCTTGTGTCTCAAGCATCGTAGTGTTTTCTTGCTTTGTTTCCGAAGAATTGGGCCCATAACCCATAGGTCATTGGATTGAAACCAGGCTACTATACCCCATTTTGACACCCTACTTTGATGCTAATAGTGTGATACCCCTAGCTCTGATATCAAACAATGTAAAGACAACAAGGTGAATAAGAAATTTTGGAAATTTTGGCCTGAATAATTATGAGATTAATTACTGGAGTTTAAGGCCTACATTCCGTGAATTTTTGGGAAAATAATTATTGAAATTAATGGCCTAGAATAATTTACGAGTTTATTTGAAAATCCGAGTAGCGGAATTAAGAAAGGGTAAAGTGGTAATTTTACTATCCCAAGCCCCAAATGAATTTGGGCAAAGTCAAAGCCCAATTTAATGAGACAATAATATATTTAATTAGAATTTTAGAGAAGAGAATTTATTAGAAAGAAAAGGAGAATATGGATGAATAGTGTTTTGTGTTGAATTATTCTCCATTATTCCATGCAACATGTGCAAGTCACGCGGCCACTAGGAATTCAATTGATAAGCATTGTAACAGACAAGAGAATGTTGATAGGATAAATAAATAATGGATGACCAAGTTAATATGGAACCATGCCCGTGGGACCCAAGAGTAAAGTAATTGGAATCTCTTTTAAACCACTCATGTAGCACCAATTTGGAGAATAAGCTTTCAGCAACGTGTTTATTTTCCCTCACTCTATTTATTTCATTGGGCCCATATGCTACAGAACCAATTCAGCCCATTATTCTCAGCTCATTTCAGCCCATTCTTTGAAATCATTATTCCTCTTATATAGTCACGTGGCCCCTCATGCACAACACTTCATTTTTATTTGATATATGGACAGTAAAAGCACAGGAATGACGGGTTCAGTTTCTCACACATATCCCCTCCCAGACAGTAAAAAAAAAAAAAATTTTATCGTTTTTGTCTTTTTCGAAAAAGACAAAAAAAAAAATTTTTTTTTTACAGAATGACAGAAAAATTGAAAGGGAGAGGATCCGGTTCCCAAGAATGACAGATCGCACTCACTCCCTCAGTTCGTTATTCCTTTTTGGCCACAACGCTGAAGGACAGAGGAGGAGCTGAGAAAACACACCAGCGCATCTGTTTCATTTCCATACTCCACGTGCTCCCATGTCTATCTTGAAATTTCGTATGTCCCTCTTCGATTTCTGTAGCCTATGCCGACACGTACTCCACTTCTTTGCTTTGAATTCAGAAGCATATGCAGTGCATAAACATTTCAGCCCATGCTCCAAGCATTAGTTTATGCGCACAAATTCCCTAACCATATTTATATCCATTTCGGCCAGAGAAGAAAAGAACGGAGTCCCTTGTTTCTCCTGTTAAATGACAGCAAAGTCACACGATGCCTCATTAAACCGACACCTCAACTCAACTCCCATACCCCACTAAGTCTCTTGAAACTCAGCGTTTCAGCAGCACTCATAGTTTCTCATCTTCCCATATACTCCGCTAATTCCCTTGAAACTCGGCATATCAGCAGCGTCCATTCTCCACTTTCTCTCGTGTCTGGAGCGTTCCAAAAAGCCAAGTTCCATTGTCTCGGAACCCAGAAACTTAACGGGCAGAAAACAGAAATGAGAATGTGAGCGAGTGTGAGGGAGCAAGACCGAGAGACGTATTGTTGGAGAAGGTAGTCGGAGGTTGGACACCATCTTCACCTCCCACTTACCCTTCATCTTCATCCTCCATCTGTTCGGCCTTCACGGAACAGCAAGAAATCAGAGATGGAGAGCAAGAGAGAGTTGGAGAAAACGAGAGGTTGGACTGTCAAGAAGAAGGGAAAAGGAGTGCACTCACACACTACATTCTATTCGGTCTGCATGACTAAAGAGAAAGACAAAGAAGCTGAGACCGAGAGGGAGATGAAACCGAAACGCTGAGCGCAAGGAAGTTGAAGGAAGAAGAAGAGGAAGAAGTGAGAACGCAGAAAACAGCAGCAGAGACGCGAGACCAAGAACAAGAGTTGGAAGAGAAAGAGTCTAAACGTTGCATGCAAGAGTATGTCAACGAAGGTGAGCTTTTGAATCTCTTTCTTCTAGCTTCAACTGATTCTGTACTTTAGTTTCTGCTGTCTGGGTTAAAGGAATAACAGAAAAGGATATTTCCTTGTTCCTGGGTCACGAAACAGAGAGCACTGAGGCTTAACGTGCATGCATGTGGTTCTGAATTGGTTGAAGTTGGAAGCTTAACGTTGCATGCATGTGCTATGGGTTCTGAATGGTCCTTGTTGAACCTAGGACTCGCTGTTTCTGTAAATATACAGCTGAACATGAAGTATGAAGCTGAAACAGAGTCAAAGGGCGTTAGCTACAGTAAATTCGTAGATGAACAGTGCACGTGCTACTGTATCATCATCACCATTTGCTGGAAACTGAACTTGCAGCTGGAGCAATGAACTTTGAGCAAGGTAAAAGCAGGGTTAACGAACTCCTTTGACCCTGAAATTTTGTGTATATTTAGTACACATCATACTCCTTAACATGAGCCAAAGGACACCCAAGTCCGATGTGTACAAAGAGAATTATGAATTTCCAAAGTTTGAAAGAAAAACTGAAGAACTGTCAGTTTTCAATAATGAACAACCTTTTTCGTGTTCAATTTTGAAATAGTAAATGATCTTGTTTCGCTGTGAACTTTTCCAGAAATAAACTAGACATAACAAGGTTTAATTTGATAGGTCATACGCCTTAATCAGAGTTTTATCCAAGGAGATGCAAATTTTTGAAGTAGACCTATTAAACTGGAACCTTTTTCTGGACAGCGAAGAAATAATGAAAAACTGAGAATGATACAGCACGAAATAAGTCTAATGATTATTTGTACACGAAACTACACTTAATTAGTGACAAATATAAATTTGAACCACTCCGATGGAGACCTGTAGAATTAATTATGATTTTTCGAAGTTTGGCTAAAATGCTGATAGCTTTTAGCTAGCATGAGAAATTAAGAAAGAAATGGCCAAAGCAATGAGAATAAACTCCGAGGGTGTAAGAAAGCCTATGAGGCTAAGAAAACCCATTAGGTATTCTTTTTACATGGCTCTAATAATATGACGACGTGTTTAGGGCCATGAGAAGTCAAGAAAGAAAGAAAGAGAAAGCATGAAAGATACTTCAAGCAACTCCATAGTTGAAAGAGAAGCTACAAGCGGAGGACATAGGCTAAGGTAGTGAACTTACCCTACTTGCGTGTATTGATTTATCTGCTTGTGTGATGATATGTATGATTTCTTTACTTGCTTGTTTAACATATTTGAATGATTGAAGCTCTGTTTCTATTTATGCTATGGCCATGAGTATATTTTATGAAGCATTGAAGCATGCAGAATGTCATTATGTTAACAAGAGCCTATGTAAGGCAAGCATATTATAAACTAGCATTTATCTTACATGCATTGTTCAGTATTGTTTGCTACTGAGATTCCCCAGAATCTCACCTGCCACAACCAACCATTAGGCAGGTGAGCACGATAGAGTAGTGTTACACCAGACTGCAGAATGGAGTGTCTCTTGAAGACGGCACACTAAAGGGAGTGCTTGAAGTTGATGTAGAAAGAGTAAGCAGAGTAGAGAGCAAAGACACCCTGAAAGCTATGATGACGGCCTTGAAGAATGTTGACACTTCCGTACGAATAATATAGGACCGGGTGTCTAATTTTTGAGTATGTGTTTGGGAACACTTCCACATATGCCAAATAGAGAAGATCCAAACGGGTTGTTAGAATCGCACTATCCGCCACCCGAAAGGGCTAGGCCGGTAGGTGCGTTACAAATGTCACCCAACAAACTATTAGTTGAGATAGTAGGCGGTCTCACCCTTTAAGGAGGAGATTCAAATCCCGAGAAATGTACTTGTTAATAGATAATAGAGACAAAAATCCTGTGTGTTCTAAGCATCGAATGGGGAAACTATTAGTCGAATAAAAAAAAAGGGGGGACGAATGTCACAAAATAGGTGGTGGATAGATCAGCTTATGATGAAGTTGCAGGAGATCAAAGGATAAATTCTTAGAAAATGACAAAGTAGTCATCATCTTTTAAAACTTGGCGGAGTTTGACTATGTGGAACACTCTCAGTTGTGTCAGAACTCCAATGACTTCCAACAACAGCAGCAACATTCAAATTTGTTGCAACAATGGTTCTACAATTCGCAAATAGCAACACTTCAATCTTCTTATTTCTTATTATCATTGTCGCCAATCTTTGTCTTCATCTTCTTTTTCTTCAAAGAATTGCATTTTTTCCTTGGCTTCATTTCCCTTGTTTTCCTGGTCAATAAGCGAGTTACTTTCGACCACCAAGAAACTAGTATCTAGGCACGTAGCGGACCAAAGAATTTTAATGACGGGGGACGAGATGCAACTGGGTGACGGCGAGACCGTGAAATGAGTTCTCCTGAGCACACAAACGGATGCCGCAAGCTGGGTGAGAACTAGAAGTCGAGAGTCAGAGGATGGATCACTCTAGAGGAGCCTAATTGAAACAGGGTTAGATAGAGCCTAATTTTCAAGTTCTTTATACATATAACACCCACCAATAAAAATAGTACTTGATCCAAAGGCATATTATATTGAGCGTCAAGTTCAAACACGGTGTCGCCTCCTTCCCCATGTTGACATATTTATCATTAGCATCTCTTCATAAAGAAACCCTAAGGCTTTGTTTGCGAGTTTGGAGGGGAAGGGAAGGAAAGGAATGCAAGGAAAATGAAGGGGAAGGGAAGGAAGGGAAATGGAGGATATTCCCTCCCTTTGTTTGCGAGTTAAAAAAAATAGTGAGGGGAGAAGATGGAGGATTAATGAGCTACATTTACCATTTTGTCCCTTTCTTTAATAACTAATATAATTATTATACTTTACAAATAAATTTAAATTTAAATTTTCTAAAAAAATATTTATGTAAATTTAAATTTATGTGGTGTTGGTGGCGGCTACCACCATCGCCCACCACCACCGCCGTGGCTGGCCACCACCACCACCGACGGCCGGCCACCACCGTCGCCGACCACCGCCGCCCGCCGCCGCCGGTGGTGGTGGGTGGCGCCGTCGCGGTGGTGGTGGTGGCGATGGCGATGGTGGCGGCGGCGGCAACGGCGTTAGCGGTGGGGGCGATGGCGGTGGTGGTTGTGGCGGCGGCGATGGGGTGGTGGTGGGGGCGGGGGTGGTGCCGATGGCGGTGGTGGTAGGGTGGTGTGGTGGTGGTGAATGAGGGTAAAGAAGTAATTAACTTATTTGCCCTCTTAAAACCCCCATATTGGGGGAACTCTATTTTTTAGAAGGAGGAGGGTTTTGGAGGATTTGTAAAATCCCTTGATTCCCTCCTCTCCTATTTTAAAACTCGTAAACTAGGGAAGGGACTACCAAAACCCTCCCTTCCCTTTTCTTTCCCTCCAAAATAAAACTTCGCGAACATAGCCTAAAGAAATGATTGAATTTTCAAAACCTAGATTAAATATTTACCATTAGCATCTCTTCATAAACCACCAGATCAAATGTTGATTAGTGAGAAGAAGACCCCATTTCATTTTCTTCATCTTAGATCGGGAAGGTATCATGACGAAACTAAAGAACAAAAAGGGAAAGGAATAAACGAAGGAAGAAATTAAACACCAAAGAGGAAGAATGTGATTAGAATAAAGAACAAGAGGCCAATCAATAGAGGTTCAACCAATTAATTTGATTAATGAAGCCAAGAAATAAGGAGATGAAGGAAGGAGATTCTCTCCTTAGCCTTTTTTAATTTTCTCCTCTTCCTTATGAACCCATCTGGATTGTTGATTGGGAAGATGAAAGAAAAATTAAAGTAGTATTATATTAATTGGACGGACATGATTTAGAAATAATAAGGGATGATCCAAAAAAGAAAAGGAGAGAAACCCAACCTGAAAATGAATCTAAAAATATACAATCATATCATATTTCAAAAAAAAAAAAAAAAAAAAAAAAAACACCAGCGGATATACATTTAATGCCGAAGATTTCGGATATGCCTATGATTTCGGATTTGATTACCCCCTTTTATACAATCAAACCCCAAAAATTCTTCTGAGCAAAAAAAAAAAAAAATACCCTAAAAAATTTATACTCCTCATTGTCTCCTATACCATCAAATATAGAATATTTCATAAACAATCATAATTTTAGGGGGCTGGGGGCCACCCATAGCCCTCCACATAGGTCTGCCCATGCAAGATACGCATGCTCGTACATGCACGTGTGTCCAATGTGTACGTGGATGCACAAACACAAAGATACAAACAGACGCATAAATATTTGTTGAATAATTGTGATATTAATGGATCACAAGTTAAAATCATCCATATAAGACATCATACTCTTAATGGATGATTGCAATAATATTATAAATAGATTGATGTAGAAATAAACATACCCCAAAATTACACGTCGTGTTATTTTTCATGTTCATCTACGTATATTTTGTTGGGTTAATGTGCTCTTTGGTCACTTAAGCCCAATAAGGCTTAATTGAGACTACGGCCCAAGAACTCTAAGGCCCATGTGGATTAGGGTTAGGTCTTGGGTGTAGTAGCATATAAACTAACTTTCGATCGCTTGAAAAGATACGGCCGCACAAATAGTTAGGAGGCTCTCATCGAAACAAAAACCTAGAGGCGAGACGTTCATCATCGAACGGTTGCCCACACAACCATCTCATCCCCCTCGAGAGATAGTCGGAAGATCAATCATAGATCGCACGAGGACCGTTCGTATACGAGGACCTGTTCGTAGACAAGGTTTGCTCGTGGAGAATCTTTCGATAGCTCTTCAATATCCGAGGTAAGCAAAACGATGAAAGGTTTCATCTTTTCCCTACATCGCGTGGTACGATACGCTTCGCGTTTCGATCGATTTCCTACAATTGGCATCGAGCCAATAGCGATGAGAAAGAACCTAGTTTTGAAATTTCATGTGATTATCTTCGAAAATAATTTTTGAAAGGATGGCATCATTTTTCTATATTTGTTATTTGAATCATAGTAGTTATCGTTTATAAATCATATGAATACTTTAATCCATGGTTAGACTCTCTCGTGTAATTCTTGATTTGTAACAAGGAGGCTAATCCCATATGATTAGGTTTCCTCCTTGCTGTTTTTATGATTTCCTTTCGAATTTCTATGTATTTTTCGAATTCTGTAAAAGTTGGAGATCAAAAAACGCAAGAATATGAGCAAACAACACACGTACGACACTTTTCGTGGACTTCTGGATCTCGGATTTGGGCAAACCATATATGGATGGAAAGAGGACGGAAAGACGAAGAATTTGGCGGTCGGAACACCGCCAAAGGGCCAGCCACGCGCCGCCACGCGCCTCCACAAGTGGCTGCGCGTGGCCTTCACGCGTGCCGGCAAACGGCGGCGCGTGAGGGCGCGTGGGCCACCCTTTTGGGGTGTTTCCGAGGCCGTTTGATCGTCTCTCCGTGCCGGTGCTTCCCCAGGTTTCGTCTTGAGATGACTTCGGCCTTGCGTGGCGAGCGAAGGCTAGGGTTCCTCTTTTGTGTCCTAGGGTTTCTAGCCAAGGATTGGGTTTTTGGGCTTTTGGGCTCATAGATACCCGAAGGGGCTTCGAGATAAATCCTATGGGCGGGACAAAAGAGAAATTCCAAAGTTGTAAATTTTTTTTTTAATTTTTTAAATTTTTTTAGGAAAACCATGGATTAAAGATATTTGCTTTCTTAATTTAATGCTTTTATTAAAGTGTATGAATTATATGTACGATTAACGTGATTTTGAAATAACATGCCATATAGAATAGGAAGATGCCATATTGTTGCATAATCGCATGTCATAAATGCATGATAACTATTATGTTTTTCAATCGACTAGTGTGATAGTTATTATGAGAGATTATTTGGGTTATCCGTTAAATAATCTAACAAATTTCCCAAGAAATTGTATTTTTGAGAATATCTTGTGGGTTATTTAAAATGATCATGTGAAGCTCATTCTAAATCATGACTGGATTTTAAAGTACCTAATGATTTCAATTAAGATGTTGATCTCACATAATACTCTAAAATGAACAAATTCTTGGAAATTAAAAATTCTAAACTTAAAATATTGAATGGGTGAAGGTTTTAAATTAAGCTTTTAATTTTAAAACCTACGGGCCCCATTGTGGGTTTATTAGTGAAATGGTTGTCGCTTTGAAGCCCCATCGGATAAGGATGATCGGATTTCGCTAGATTAAACCCTAATATTTTCAAAATTTTAGTAAAGTTTTGTACGGCCCATCGTCGGCAACACTTGGATACTAAAGATAATTTTGAAAGTAAACAATGGTTAATTACATTCAACTTTGGTAAAATTGTTAACCCTCCCATCGAGGCTCTGGCAATGGAACTGAAGGCCCAAATTAACAATATTAGTTTTATAAGAATCTTGCCCATCGTAAGCCTTGTAAAGATAACTAATGGATTGTTAAACAATAAACGAATAGTAGTTATTAGAATCTACTACTCTATATCTGTTTGTTGTTAATTAAAGTTTGTAATTAGTGTGCTTTTTCCTTAATTTCAGAAAAATGTCTTCATTCAATCCTTTAGCTACAATCTTGAGCCAAAAACCTATGGATGGTACAAACTACAGACAATGGAGAACCAATTTAGATATTGTTCTTCAATATGAAAAGCTCAACTTTGTTCTCACTACCCCTATGCCGTAGCGCGCTGCTGCGAATGCGTTTGATGCGATTCGGACTCGTTTTCAGCGGGAGAAGGAAAGATGGGAGAAGGCAAATGTGTCGGTTCGCTGCTACATTTTGGCCGATCTCGCCAATCACCTTCGGGAGCAAATGAACATAATTCGAGTGGAGCAACAATGCTCCGGACTCTTGATGCCATGTTTGCTACACCTAACGGTTACGCTAGGCAAAATGCGCGAATCGGTCACCAAGACAAGTCATGTGCGGAGGAAGTGTCTTGGGATCATTATCTAACAATGATAGCAAACTTCAAGAAGGCTGATGACCATGGTATCAAGTTTGAACAAGAAGTGAAAGTTGACCTTCTCTTACAATCACTACCGAATACTTCAACCAATTCAAGATGAATTATAATATGAACAAAATGAATCTTGACCTCACTCAACTAATGCACGAGCTTGAGAGTCTTTGAGCGGACTCTAGTCAAGCAAGGAAGTGCATTGTTTGTTAGTGAAAGTTACTGTGAAACCTAAGGGGAAACCCAAGGGAAAGAACAAGAACAAGAAAAATAAGAAATCGGGTACTCCGGTTGCCAAAGCAGTACAATGAAGCGGCCAAAAAGGCAAGTGCTTCAAGTGCGGACAAAGGGGGCATTGGAAGAAAGATTGCCCACAAATAAAAAAACCAGGTATGGGTGATTTAAATGTGATTGAGGCTTGTTTAGTGGAGAATCACGATGACAAATGGATCGTTGATTCGGGAGCCACTAACCATGTTTGCTACTCTTTGCGGTGGTTCAAACAAAGCTTGCCGGTGAGTAAAGGACAACGAGATTTGAAGCTTGGAGCAGGCAGCTTATTATGCACTAGCGATGGGACAAGTTGTTTTATCTTTTAATAATTATAGAACTTTGGTTTTAGAAGACTTGTTTATTTATTCCAGTTTTAAGAGGAATTTAATTTACTGTTAGTTGTTTAGATAAACATGGTTTGACGGTTCGGTTTGGTTCCTCGGTTTCAATAAGAAGTTCATCTTCTTTTATTTGTTACAGTGTAAAGTTCAATGGCCTTTATTTCCTTAGTCCTATACCTGTGAAGTTAATCATGTTGAATTAAAAAATGTTGAGCATATCAATTCGTCAAAGAAAAGAAAAGTTTCCAATGAAACTTATCTTTGGCATTTGAGATTGGGTCATATTAACTCTAACGGGATCCAAGGTTTGGTCAAAAGTGGGATTTTAAAATCCACGAACTTTGAGCGATACCGATGTGTGAATCCTGTTTAGAGGGTAAAATGACCAAGAGATCTTTCAAGGCCAAAGGAAAACGTGCCACACTTCAGGCAATTGGTACATGCGATGTATGTGGACCAATAAATGTCCATGCCGGAGGCGGGTATCGATATTTCATCACATTTACTGATGATTACTCTAGATTTGGACATGTGTACTTGATGCGTCACAAGTCGAAGCTTTTGGAAAATTCCAAGAGTTCAAGGCTGAGCGGAAAAAGCATCTAAGTGTTCAAATCAAGACTCTTCGATCGATCGAGGGGGTGAATACCTATCGGAGAGTTCGGGTCTTACGACCAAGGAGGGGATAGTTTCGCAATTATCTTCTCCGGGGACACCCCAGAGAATGGAGTTGCTTTGAAAGGAGAAATAGAACCCTTTTAGAAATGACAAGATCTATGCTCGATTATTCATCCCTTTCTGATTCATTAGGGATATGCCTTAGAAAGCTTGACTATGTATCTATTGAACTTAGCTCCGTCCAAGTCGGTTTTCAAAGACACCAATAGAATTGTGGAAAGGGTGTAAGCCCACCATGAATCATGTTCGAATTTGGGGTGCTCCGGCACATGTCTTGAAACAGAAACCGGACAAGATGGACTCGCGTCTTTGAAGTATGCATGTTTGTAGGCTATCCTAAAGGAACCGAGGGTTGGTTGTTTTATAGTCCAAGAGAAAAGAAGGTCATAGTGAGCACTCACGTGACTTTCTTAGAGGAGGACTATATGACAAACTATAAGCCAAGAAGTAAGGTTATTCTTGATGAGCTAGTCTCGAGATCAAGTTTCACCACAACCTCAAGGGGTTCCGACTTTTGTTCTGTGGTTGTTCAAAGAGGGGAAAATGTATCGAACATACACAAGAACCGAGACAGAACCGGAAGTTCAGCATGATGTTCAACTAAATGAAGAACAAAATCATGAATTAGTTGATCCACTTAATGAGGGTCCTCATCTAGAAGTTGTCAACCCACAAAATGTGGACCCCCCAGTAGATGCACGACATCAAGTGCGACAAAGTCGTAGTAGGAGATTGATTCGTAAACTGCGCAGGTATCTCTTGTTGGGTGAGTCAAATCGGGATGACATCATCGTAGAAGATGGTGATCCCACGAGTTATGACGAAGCACTAGGAGATGTTGATGCTCGGGAATGGTTCGAGGCTATGAATCGTGAAATGGATTCTATGTATTCCAACTCGGTTTGGTCTCTTGTAGATGCGCCTAAAGGGGTAAGACCCATTGGGTGTAAGTGGATTTACAAGAGAAAGAGAAGATCGGACGGGAAGGTTGAAACCTTCAAAGCTAGATTGGTGGCGAAAGGGTACTCCCAAAGAGAAGGAGTGGATTATGATGAAACCTTTTCGCGGTTGCCATGCTCAAGTCTATTCGGATTCTCTTAGTTGTTGCGACCAATCTTGATTATGAGATTTGGCGATGGATGTCAAAACTGCTTTTCTAAATGGAAATTTGGAAGAGGAAATCTATATGCAGCAACCAAAAGGGTTTACGGCCAAAGGGCAAGAAGAAATGGTATGCAAGTTGCGAGGTCCATTTATGGACTTAAGCAAGCATCCGGATCATGGAACATCGAGATTTGATCAAGCCATTGAGTCTTATGGCTTTGAGAAAAGTCGATGAGCCATGTGTGTATAAGAGGATCCAAGGTAATGCGGTATCTTTTACGGTACTTTATGTGGATGATATACTCCTTATCGGAAATGATACGGAGGTATTGTTGGGCATAAAAACCTGGGTGAGCAAACATTTTGATATGAAGGACCTAGGGGAAGCCAATTATGTTCTTGGTATTAAACTCTTGCGAGGCCTGGAAGAACGCAGGGGTTTTGGCATTATCCCGGGCTCAATACATTGACAAAATACTTGCCGGGTTTAGCATGGAGAATTCAAAGAGGGGAATTATACCCTTCGGGCATGGGATTCATCTCTCGAGAAGCAATCTCCTCAAACTCTGACGAGAGAGAACGCATGAGTAGGATACCTTATGCTTCGGCAGGTAGGTAGTCTCATGTATGCTATGCTATGTACCGGACCGGATATACGCTATGCGGTGGGAGTAGTAAGCGGTACCAATCGGACCACGGAGAGCAACACTGGGTAGCGGTTAAACATATACTCAAGTACCTACGGAGAACGAGAGATTATATGTTGGTCTACTCAAGTGGGAGTCTTGAAACCATTGGTTATACGGACTCGAGATTTCCAAGGAGATATTGACTCAAGAAAATCCACCTCGGGATATGTGTACACCCTTAATGGCGGTGCCATTTGTTGGAGAAGTGTAAAACAAACATGTGTGGGCGACTACGCCACGGGGCCGAGTATGTAGCTGCTTACGAGGCCGCAAAGGAAGGCTGCATGGTTAAAGAAGTTCCTAACGGACCTTCGGGTGATACAGTGTAAATTGTCCTATCACACTCTCTTTGTGATAACGGTGGGGCGATAGCGCATCCAAGGAACCAAGGTGTCATAAGAGACAAGCACATAGAGAGGAAATACCACTTGATCCGAGAAATAATTAAAAGAGGAGATACGGTGGTAGCAAAGATAGCATCGAGACGAGAATCTCGGCGACCCTTTTACTAAGAGTTTGCACGAGCATGTGTTCGAGAGGCATGTTTCATCTATGGGTCTTAGGAGGATTCAGTTTGCTATAGCTTTAGGCGGTTGTTATTTTACTTTGTTATTTTGTGCTTTTGAGCATGACATTATGACATTGCATTTCTTTTACGAATGTTAATAAATGGAGTATTCTTTTTCATTTATTTTGCACACTATTTACAAACTCTAAGGTCCGGATCAATTGTGGAGTATATGATCATATGAATACTTTCATAGAGGACATGGTCATAGGTTCTCACAATTGATGAAATGATTCACAGACTATTAAATTAAGTTGGGCACTTTATTTAGGCTGCAATGTTTTATGAAATGGTTTTGTCCGAATCATTATAAAACATTGGTGTGAGTTAATGCTCACATTGAATGGATCAAGGAGAGATTTGATTAAGCTTGTTCTTTCGTCATAAGGAATCAAATCTCCGGATAACTATAGTTATGTAGTTGCTCTTAATTAAGTTTATTTTAAACGGGTAGTCGAATAGTTTTCATTCTTTGATTTACCAACGGGTGAGGTTTGATCTATATGACGGCCAACAACTCGGTATTTTGGGATTGAGACTATTTGGTTATCGGTGTTTATGAGATAAACAACATGAAATTTATAGGAAATGTCCCCTTGATATGTTTCGGTACTGGATATTGAAGACACCGGCCGGTGCATGTAATCCATTAGAGAAACTATCAAAGTCAAGGGAATAAATAATTGATTGGGTTACGAAAAAACTAGTCAATCAAATTATAGACATTCTATAAAGGGCGTGCATATTCTTGTTATAAGTATCATTGTTCTTGGAGATCACGTTCGGGCTTTTAGTGGAGTAGCACCCGAACTAGATAATCTTCTCTAGATTATCATGAGCCTTGATGAATGACAAATGGTAGGTCCCCAGGCTAGCTTGAGACAAGGGATGGGGTATATTATCAGATGATGATGGCTTATGGGCTACATGGTCTTGGGTTTACGAACTCAAGTTAGTATCTTAAAGAGCAAGTGGGAGATTGTTGGGTTAATGTGCTCTTTGGTCACTTAAGCCCAATAAGGCTTAATTGAGACTACAGCCCAAGAACTCTAAGGCCCATGTGGATTAGGGTTAGGTCTTGGGTGTAGTAGCATATAAACTAACTTTCGTCGCTTGAAAAGATACGGCCGCACAAATAGTTAGGAGGCTCTCATCGAAACAAAAACCTAGAGGCGGAGCGTTCATCATCGAACGGTTGCCCACACAACCATCTCATCCCCCTCGAGAGATAGTCGGAAGATCAATCATAGATCGCACGAGGATCTTTCGTATATCTAAAACTGTTCGTAGACAAGGTTTGCTCGTGGAGAATCTTTCAGATAGCTCTTCAATATCCAGGTAAGCAAAACGATGAAAGGTTTCATCTTTTCCCTACATCGCGTGGTACGATACGCTTCCGCGTTTCTGATCAGTTTCCTACATATTTGTCTAATGTTTAAATGTAATTGCAAAAGATTATAGCATAATCGATTTTTCAGACTCACTATTATTATGAGCTTTGCCTTTGGTTCTGCCACACTTCTTGGGTTGGCCACAAACCAGCACGTAACCAACGTAGCTCTTTCTGGGAGCTTTCACTAACTTCAAAGTTTCTTCTCAGGGATAAATCATCTTCAAGTACAATTCCGATACACACACACACACACAGATCCCTTTACTCTAAAATCAACCATAAAACAATGTGACAGAAGCAGAATCTTGAAATGGCATTTGTGCATTTAAAAATGTGTTTAATGAGTAAGTCTTATTTTTTCATTATAGTGGCAGATGAGTAAGTCTTATTTACAAATATGTCTATTTTTTGTGCCAAGCGCAGCTGCTAGAGTTTACGATGAAGTTGCTTTGAGATTCCAAGGAAACAGATAAAAACTGAATTTCCATGAAAATAACAGAACAGTGCCGCTATTCAAGACTTCCCGGCCATTCGCTTGACGTGTTTGATTCCTTGGCGACTCTTTTCCAACATTAAGCACCAAATCTCCCTCCTACACCTTCTCCCTTTCAAATATGATCAAGCATTACTGGGAATACTCTTAGTCGCTTCAAAGCTCCAATGACGTTCAACCGCCTAACATCATCAACAGCAACAATAACATCCGAATTTGTTACAACAACATGATGGTTCTACAATATAATTCACAGACATGGTAATAATTTGAATTGGTTATTAATACAATAAAATAAAATAAACAGTATATCAAATAATTGTAGAGTGAAATAAACTTACTGAATCAGCATGTGAGAAATATTTGATGAATTATTGAGTCAACATGGTAATTTAGAAGGATCTCAAATCTGTCGCTAATTTTTGAAGATGGTGTTGGGAAGAAGAGAAAAATTTGGGCAGAGAAATAGTGAAAGTATTTTAATGAAATGTGAAACGATTATACTTGTGTCAGGAAAAAGTTACAATGTATTTCGTTTGCAAATTTCAGATCGTTTAAGTAGAAATCAATTATTTTCATCATTACACTATACTGATGTAAAATGAGCTATTATTTGTTGCCAATCATTTCTTTTATATTTTTACTACAATTATCTAAAGTATAAACCTAAACCTTATGGAAAATAGTACTAAATAATAAACCACATCACAATAGGCTTCCAATGTATGTTTAGAATCAAGTTTGGCATGAAATTAAAAATCAAGGCATCATACACATATTTTGACATACTTTTTTTTTATACATGTTCCTTCTATTAGAGACAATTTTATACAAGAAATTGGCATGAAAAATCGAGGCATCATAAACATATTTTGACATACCTTTTTTTTTTTTTTTTTTTTTATAAATACATGCTCCTTCTATTAGAGACAATTTTATACAAGAAATTGTTGAGCATTACATATAAGCAGATCTCCTAGCAAGAGTTTGAACCATATTGGTTCATGTGAGGGACTAAGCCCTTCTACTAAGTAGGCCCAAACCGTTTTAAATTTGTTATTTTTAAATTTGGATTAATGGATAAAATTACCTATAAACTTTTGGCCTGTGAGTGTTAGCGTTGTAAAGTTTATAATGGATGGTGCAAAAATACGCATAAAGTTACCAAAATCCCACAAAAGTCCCCAATATATTAAATCAGGAAAATGTTTATTATCTTATATGAGTGAGCTCCACATTTGTTTCTCCCATGGGAGTGTGCTTCACCTTCATTAAATCCATACAAACATAGAGTAAGTCCTTTCCTTAGAACAAGATAAAAATTTAAGTTTTCGTTTAGCTGAGATGTTTGAAGTCAAAGTTAAGGTGGCTTGCCAATTCATTTAATTCCTTTGATAACAATGTCGATAATAAAATTCTTGCTGAATTAAAAACCAAGTTCTGAATTGAAATTCATATATTGTCCTTCCAAGCTTTAGAATCAAAGCTAACATCTTATATACACAGTAGTTATTGCAATGAAAACTCTAGGCCCAAAAAGAAAAAATTTACAGACCCAAGTTGCCCAGTGCAGTGCAGGAGAAGGGTGTCTTCACTAACCACTTTCTCCACTTAATATCATCACTCTCTCCACCTATATCTCAACCATTGAATCATGTTTTAATAGGTGAGATTTAGGGAAGATGATTCTCTCATTGACATATTTTCTCCTCATCTCTCATCATCCAATCTCAACTATTGATTTGACTTAAATGAGGTTATTGGTGTGGGAAGATATATCAAATCTATGGTCCAAATTTAAAGCTAATGAGGACAATGAGAAATGCCAATGAGAGAATCCAAACCCGAGATTTAGTGCTATGTATTGAATAGTGTTATAATATTAAATATAATAAAAATATATTAGTATAAAATTATTACATTGCATTAAATCTCACTCATTAATTAACACATGATTCAATGGTTGAGATATTAAGTGGAAAGGAAGTGGAGAGAGATGTTAGTGAAGAGACCCCTCTCCCACACGGCAATATGCAATATTATCATAAAATGAAGAGTCAAATACTCTAATCACCCTTGTGTTTTGCCTTAATTACACAAACATCTCATCTATTTTGAAAACTCATATAAACCTCCCTTAAAATCAAAATATACATTATAATACCTCCCTTATATTTTTAGATTCATTTTCCATCCATCCAACAATTAGTGGACCATTAAGTTTGACTCATAAATTTTTTTGACCAAAATACCCCTCTTTAACATAAGAATAATTTAAACATTTATATTTGTCAAAAAAGTTATATAACCAAAAATTAATTCTAATACATATTTTCAAAATTTCTAATATGTTACTAAACACATATTTTTGTTATCATATAGTATAAATAATATATGTTCAAGATGTCATAAAAATAATTCATCGCTGAAGCCAGTGATTTTGTTCTTGAAGTTTGCAAAAGTTCAAAAATAAATTAGGATCATTTGTAAATATTTTAAATAAATTTAATTCAAAAATATTTTCTATAGAATTTTTGGAACATTCTTAATGGAGTTAATGATTTAGACCTAAGTGTATATTTACAAAATAGAGGAGATGGAGAAAACAAAAAAATAGTCAAAGTATTTTACACTAAAATTTAGTGTATATTTGATTTAAGAATATTTTACACACACATATAGGGAAATTATCTTTGAACAAGAAATAGAAAATGACATTGAATTCAAACACACAACATGCAAGATATACATGTCTATATTTACATGCATGTGTATCCATATGTGAATGCATAGACACATAGATACAGACGCGCACGTAAATATTTGTTGAAAAATTGTGATATTAAAGGATCACAAGTTAAATCATCCATCTGGCGTTTATAATGTATTATCCCAACAGACACCAAGTCTTCCTCCTACACGTCCTCCCCTGCAGATTTGATCAGAGACTGCTGGGAATATATTATCCCAATAATCTCTTCAATATTGTTGCTTCATCAATCATCTGGCGTTTGTGCCTCTATATATGGTTGTTGTTTTAATTAGTTTAACATTTGAAACTGCTTTTGTTTTCTTTGAATAAATGTACAAACTCCAGATTTTACATTCTCAGGCGCTTCAAAGCTCTGTGACTTCCAACAGCATCAACATCATCACTATAGCTACAACATAAGAATTTGTTGCAACAATATAGACGGTTCTGCAATATAATTCACATATGTGGTAATACTTAGAATTGGTTATGAATACAGTTAAATAAATTAAACAGCATCTCAAAGAACTTGTAGAGCAAAATAAACTTACTGAATCAGCATTTGATGGAAATATTTGATAAATTAATGAGTCAATATGATAATGTAGAGGGATCTCAAATCTGTCACTCATGTTCAAAGATGGCGATGAGAAGAAAAGGTAGAAATTTGGGTCGATAAACAGGAAGGGACCATAAACTTGAAAGCTTTTTAATGAAATGTGAAACCACATTGTATGATAAAGTGTTGATAACAAGGGGGTATTTATACTTGTACCAGGAAAAAGATACATTGTATTTCTTTTGCAACTTCCAGACTTTTTAGGAAGTAGAAATTAATTGTTTTCATCATTACACTATACAGATGTAAAATGAGCTGTCATTCGTTGCCAGTAATTTCTTTTATGTCTTTATTAAATTATTTAATGTCTAAACCTAAAATTATTGGCAGATAGTACTAATAATCAGCCACATCACATAATACGCTTTAAAAGATGGTAATTCAAATGTTTAGAATCAAGTTTGGCTAGGAATTGAAATCAAGGTACATCTCCTAACACTTGATGGATGTGAATGACTAACCCATTTCACTAAACTCTTGATTTGTAAGTGTTTAGTATCATAAAGTTTTTGATTGTGCAAAAATACACAAAAAGTTATCAAAATCCATTGAAAGTCCCCAATGTATTAAATCATGAAACATCCATTATCTCATATGAGTCAGCTCCATATTTGTTTCTCCCATGGGAGTGGGCCCCAAAGGTAACAAACGTTTGACATTTTTAATAGCTTCAGGATTCCCCCCAATCTGAAAACTTAACGAGTATTTTTTACTTGGAGGGGAACTCCCTCGGCTCCCTTCTATAAAATCCATACCAAGCATCAAGTAAGTCCTTTCCTTAGAACAAGAGGAAAAAATTCAAGTTTTTTAACAGAAATTTTCTAGCTAAGATATGTTTGATGTCACAGTAAATGTACTCATATAAATGTTTATATCATATATATACAATTGGCCTGGTTTAGTCAAAGACCTTATATATGTATGTTTATAGTCCTCTTTAAAACGAATTTCAAGTCCAAAATAAAGTGATATAATATTATCATGAAACAAGTAGTAAAGTTGATTAAAAATTGATTTAAGAATACGTGATGGTAAAATATAATAATAACAATTTAAAATTTATGCTTCTGATTTTTTTAAAAGCTTTTTACTTTAAATTTCAACCTCCAAAATGTAGTCTTTAACGTGCCTTGCCCATTCGTTGAATTCCTTTGATAACAATATAAATATTAAAATGCTTACTAAATTAAAAATAAATAAATTAGTACTCGTAATAGTTTGTGTACGTGTGGGCGCATAGACTAAAAACACAAACTCATACACAGAAATTTGTCCATAAATATGAGGATACTCATATGTAGCCAAGATAAATTAATGGCATGAAGAAATAATTTTGAGAACATAAATTATTGGCGGTTTGTAAGCGATCTGACTTGGGTTTCTTAGGGGCAAAAGTATAAAAATGAAAAAATGCCTCAAAATTAGATAGACGTCTCAGAAAGTATAAAAGCATTCTAAAGGCATATTTGAGGCCTAGGCACACCATTAAAAATTAAATGGTTCAAAAATGAACTATTGGCCATAAAGACTATTATTGGATAAAAATTTAAGGAGAAATAATTACTGGGTAGAAAATTGAGTAAGAATTTTGGAATGTAATTTTGGGATCTAGAAAAATTATGAAGCTGTTAATTTCCAAAAAGTAGCCGAAATAAATGTAGAGCTATTTACTAGGAATTAAGGGCGTACTTCCTTGAGAATTCCGGGAAAAATAGTTCGAGCGTAATGTTTAGCCTGGAACTCTTAAGGAAATTATTTTCCAAGGTATAGAATCTGTAATACCCTAAAAATCTCACTTATTATAAATGTCATATTTTGACAAATAATACCTATTAAAAATAGGTGAATTTGTGGTCTCAAATTTTGAGATGTGTTTATTCTATTTTCTAGGTAATTTTTCCTTAGGATTAGAATACCCAATGATTTAATAAGCATCATAAAATACCATAAAATATAAATAAATACCATATTGAGCTATAGTTCATATGGAATTTAAAAGAGCAAGAAAGTATTATAAAAATATCTAAATAAATTTAGTGAAATCAATGATAATTAAATCAACTAAGTCTTCATGAAAGTAAATAAATTTCACAAGGCTTCATAATTAATCGAGAGGACCTTAAACACCAATTTTTATAATTGTCAAGAGATTAAATTAATACCAAGTTCATATTTAAGTCATAAAAGCCAAGAAGAATTATCAAAACACTTGAAACAATTAAGGGGCAATTACCAACAATTAATGAGCAATTAAAATTACACTAATGGAATATTTAGGTAATTCTTTACAATTAATGTTAATAGTCACCAATTAAAGATACATTAGGATAATTAAAGGTCAAGGACCAATGAGGGGTTAGGATTAGCATAAAGATGATTATGATTAGCAACCAATCAAATAAATTTAATAACACCTAAAACACCATTTTAGGATTAATGACCAAAGATTAAGCTAATTAAAGACTAAACCCTAAGAGTATTTTGTTTAATTGCTAACCAATCACCAAAGTCATCTAGTTACAAGTATACTTAGAGTAACTAGGAAATTAGAACGCCAAGTTGGGAAATGCATGAAGATGGAGATGCCACCAATGCATGCTTGGAGAGTGCATGAAGGAGAAAGAGCCACCAAAGCACTCTTGGGGCCAAAAGCTTTACATGGGGACAATTTTGACACCAAGGCAAGAGGCTTTGGTGAAAAATCAAAGGAGGAAGAATGGGGGGAGGTAGGCCACGTTTTTGGCTCAGCTGGAGGGGGAAATCAGATTCAAACCCATGGCCAAAAATCAAAGATGTGTAAGCTAGAGAATTACAAGATTTGCCATAGCTTTTTCCTATAAATAGAGCACCAACCTCTTCACAAATTTCACACCAAAGCAAGCTTAGTAAATCTGATATAGAGAGTGAAAGTGAGAGTGAGGAGTCTTGAAGAAGGAGGAGCAAGGTTCTTGGTGAGTTCTCTAGCTCAAGCTTTAAGTTCTTTTAGTTCTAGTTCTTAAATTCTTAGATAGAAGTAGCTTAGATCTTAAATATGCTAGGATAATTTTATGTACATGTTTTTATAGTCAAAATTATCTTTATTCCGAAAAATGATGAGGGAGGTCATATAGCAAAATTTCTGGAAGAAAATCATCAAAGTAACGAAGTTACGCGAAATTTCATCGGTTTCGAATTTCTGGAGGCAGTGATGAAAACGCCGGGATTTCATATTGAAAATATGGTCATAAAATTCTGAGAAAATTCATGGTTAAAATATACATATAGGTATTTTTAAATATGTCAAGAACGTGTCAAAAATGATTTCTGTACAGAGAGATAAAAATCCTCAAAGATAGGCTACGAATTTCTGAAAAAATGCTGGGCAGAGGTTCAAAAATTAAAACCTGGGAGTGATTCGTGTAATCTGGGAAAAGGTTATTATTTTTAATTGAAAATATACATCCTAAGGATTCCAAGGAATTTTACGGATCCCCGTTTCAATTTTTCTAGAATTAATTATGATTTTTCAAAGTTAGACGAAATGCTGCCCAGATTTGTACCAGCGTTGTTCTACGAATTTTGAAGGAATAAAGTGAAAAATAAATGTTGCAAGGGCAAAATAGTCATTAGTGGCCAAAATATCTCTTAGGATATTATTTGTAAATTAATAAATACGATATTACCATTATAGGGTACACGTGAACACCGTCCGACCGTCAACGTACCGACAACACCGACGAAGGTACGGACGCGTACTGTAACACTAACTCTGATGTTTACTGTATACCTATATGTGATAGATATGTTCATAGACTGTGACTCTATTTTTTAAAAGAATTGTTCATACACATACAGCTTTATACGGGTTATAGTCATGATAACGCCGTTGAGTTTTCCTAGTCTTGAGGACACGGATGTACACCGTGTGCAATCGGTGAATAGTGCGGATTGTAATAACGTTCATATGCACGTGGGTGTTCTCGTTATTATCTTTTATATGTGAATATTGCTGTGAAACCATGAGATAACTGTCATATATAACTGTACATGAACATGAGGTTAACCGTTACACGAGGTTCAATGGGCATTGAACCTCGGCTCTTACCATAGCTTCGGATCCGGGTAAACGGGATCGAAGACAAGGGTAAGCTGCGGATGTAGGAACCAGCGGAGAAAGTCCTATTGACATGTACTTTACGATATCGACATTTGAAAAAAATGTAACGCTGTTAAAAGCACATACATGACAGTGGATATTTATCAGTTACTTTTCAATACTATTTACTTCCGATGCTCAACTCTGATCAAGATATCGTGAAAACGCTTTCGAAAATTGGGATGTGACAGAATCTAATTAAAAAATAAACTCCTTATAAAGTTTTAAGGATTAATTTTTGGGATTTACACCAATAAAAGAAAGGTAACATAGTAAATTCATTATCCTGATCCCAAAAATGGATTTGGGCTAAGATTATGCCCAGTTCTTGAAGCCCAAAGTGTGCCATCCTAGGCCCAAGATATAACATCCCATTTTTCGAAAGCGTTTTCAAAATAGTTTGATCAGAGTAGAGCATTGGAAGTATTTAAATTGAAGAGTAACTGATAAACATCCACTATATTGTATATGTTTTCTTCCATAGTGATACAAAAATTTCGAATGACTACAACGTTAAGTACATATCAAAAGAACTTTCTCCAGTCAGTCCTTATACCTACTGCTTGCCCTTATCTTCGATCCTATTCACACCAGATCCTGAAGCTAAAGTAAGAGCTGAGGTTCAATACCCATGGTGTCTGGCCTCCACAAGGCAGAGATTTTCCTCTCAGGGTAACTTAGTAAGTTATTGTTTCTACAAGGAAACTAAATTAATAATCACTATTTACAGGAAAACCTAAGTAGTATCGACTTCTCTATACCGCTTCCCTTGAAACACTGGGCGGGGATTTAACTCAGATACCGATTTCTATATCAGAAGTCCTAGAGCTTAGAACCCATATTCTATGTTATCTACTATATCTCTGAGTCTTAGTTTATCCAATCCCTATTCTTTTTCCTTAGGGTATATGTCCTTTTTGTATCACAATACCAGTATCATATCAATACTCTTTTTCAAAAATATGCTCCAAGTTTAAAAAGGCTTAGAGCCTAACTTAGTTAATCAACCGATTGGCCAGGTAGGTGTCTATCATGGGAGCCTCACCGACTTTACGGCGACTGCTTGACTGATCCACATAGACTAGCCCTACCTTCAGCACCAATGGTTTGTTATAACTGAGTCGGGTTCATGCCAGATAAAATTCTTTTGAAAACTCAGAACCTAACTTTGTTACTTAAACAATCCGGCCAGACAGGTGTATTTGTGGAAGTCTCGCCGACTTATACGGGGACTCAATGACAACCACAAAACCCCTTTCTAGACACCAGACTGTTTGGAGTGACTTAGTTAACTTCGTGCTAGAATATCTGCTCTGATACCAAAATGTAACATCCCATTTTTCGAAAGCGTTTTCAAAATAGTTTGATCAGAGTAGAGCATTGGAAGTATTTAAATTGAAGAGTAACTGATAAACATCCACTGTATTGTATATGTTTGATTCCATAGTGATACAAAAATTTTGAATGACTACAACGTTAAGTACATATCAAAAGAACTTTCTCCAGTCAGTCCTTATGCCTACTACTTGCCCTTGTCTTCGATCCTGTTCACACCGGATCCTGAAGCTAAAGTAAGAGCTGAGGTTCAATACCCATTGAACCTCAGGTAACGGTTAACCTCATGCTTATGTATGATAAAATATGTATGACAGATATTCATAACATTACAAAGATTAACCAATACATAGCACACATCGATGTAAGGTTATAACAATACATAAGCACACATCGATGTAATGTCAATCACAACAACAGTACATAGCACACAGCACATGCACATCAACCATGTTTGCACTAACCGGTGCCACGACAATTCTCTCGTGTCCTCGCACTAGGAAAACTCAACGGCATTACCAAGATCAGAACCCGTATAAATAAAGCTGAATGTATAAACGAGTCTTAGACACGGTGCATGACCCAAGACAAAGTCCTGTCCATGACTCTATGAAATAGTCTATCACATATAAGCATACAATAAGCATCAGAGTTAGTGTTACAGTACGCGAACGTACCTTTCACCGTGTAATGGCCACATGCCTGACCTTTGAACCCACCCGGACATCCCGGATATCCTAACATATCACCATAGTACTTAGAATAATATCCTAAGGGATATTTTCACCTCTACTTACCTCTCTAACCTTGGTGGATTTGTTATTTACAATTTTGCCCTTACATTTATTTAAAAACGCAAAAGTGCAGTATTTTAAAGGGCAGATTTTTCTAACTTTGAAAAATCATCATTAAATCTACAAAAATCGAAACGAGGATCCGTAAAATTACTTGGACTCCTTAGGATGTCTATTTTTAATTAAAAATACTCAATTTTTCGCCAGAGCTTCGCTACTTTGCTCATAGTTTTCTAGAAATTTTGCTATACCAAGTGGCTCATCTAATTTTCGAAATATCACTATTTTTGACTATAAAAAATGATATTAAAATTACTCTAGCATATTTAAAATCAAAGCTACTTCTAACTATGAATTTAAGATCTAAAACTTAAAGAACTTAAAGCTAGAGCTAGATAACTTACCAAGAACCTTGCTACTCCTTCAAGAAGCTCTTCACCCTCTTCCTTGCTCTCTCAAATATGGTTAATACCTTTGTGAATTGGTGAAGAATAATGAAGACCAAAGCCCCCTATTTATAGCAAAAGGCTATGGCACCTTGGTAAATATTTCAAACTTAACTCTTCTTGTGTATGAACCCTTGGATCTAAACTTAGTAAAGAAGTTTTAATCTCATCCATCCATGTGAGTAGAAAACCTAACTTAATCTCTAAGTCTTGCTTTTTGAGAATTAATTTACTTTAATGAAATCTATTTTTGGTTGCTTGATCAATTACCAATACTTTTAAATTCTGAGTATGATTTTTGATTAGTAGTTGGATATCCAGATTTATGGTCTAATGAGATTCCCCTGGTTGTACTAAGTTTATTCTTCAACGTTTGCAAAAATAACCTTTACTAGGCTTACTTTCGAGGTTAAATTATGTGGGTTCAAGATAAGTCCTTATATTTTCTCCGGGGTTCCTACTTCTTCACAACTATTTAGATTTGTATAAATCCTCACTTTATTTGTTGTTTTGAGTTTTTACTGTGTACATTAGATATTTACTGGATTTCAAATTAATATTGAATTAAGTTTATTTTTCTCTCTCACTCACTAGACTCACAACATTAGCACTCACAACACTCTCTCTCTTTCTTCCACACACATACACACACAACTCTCCCTCTCTCCTTCATCAATTTTGCAATTAATGAACCTATGTGAACCCATGTGTTTGATTCAAATAATATCTAGATATTATGAGCTCAAACTCCTCCTATTGGTTCTTTAATTATCACATGGATTAAGCTTATTTATTAATTAAGGCCATTAGATTACACTTTATTAAATCAAATCTTGGCCTTTTTATTTTCCAATCTCTCATTGGCCCAATTAATTTCATGAGGATTAAGAATATTTTCTTGATTTATCATTGGTCAATTCAATTTCACAAGGATTTGGCTTTATGAGGCTTAATTAAAGCCTTTGGATTTAGTTTTATCAAATTTAATCTTAGCCCTCCATACCTAATCTCAAATAGCATCCCTAATAAAGTAGTTAAGTGTAATTGTCAAAATATGATTGGTTCTAAGATTAATTAGAAACCACTTCTATGCTAATCCTAGCCCTTCACTAGCCCTTGTTTCTTAATTAAGGTAATTCATCCTTAATTAGGCCTTTAACATATGCCACTAAACTAATTGTGAATGTTTATGAAAATAATTCAATTAACATAGATTGAATTATCCACTAATTGTTGGCAATTTTCTCTAATTGGTTTAATTATTTCCTCACAACTTTATAGCTTTTCATGGTCATTTATGCACCTGTATTAATTCAATAATTATAGGGCAATTTATGATCCCTAAAATAAAATTGGATTTTTGCCTCTTTAAATTCTAAGGAAAATAAAAAAAATAAATTACTAAAATTAGAGACAACATACTTTCCTATTTTAAATAGGTATTATTTCGCCAAACTATAATATTTAAGAGACATATGAATTTTGGGGTATTACACAAGAGATAAGGTCCAGACCGGTTTTGATATTTTGCCCCATTAAATGTTGAAAGTTGAAGGGTTGTGGCTTGAGAGATAAGACTTATGAGCTGGACCCAAGGAAGTATTAAATAAAATGTTAATTCCTTCATCCTCTCAATTAAGCTTCACCACGACCTTTGTCTCTACATTCCCATCATCGAGAATATTTAGACGAGAGAGGGAGCTTAGCAAGGAGAGGGAGAGGCGGTGAGCTTGAATAGGGAGGAAGAAGAGAAATCTCATATGCAAATCCATTAATAGGCCAAAGGTTTGATATTTTCCATCAAGACCAAAGAGGAGGCAAAACAAAGGAAGGACACACCAAAGGAGGTAATTTGGAAGAAGCAAAGAGGTAGTACACTACAAAAAAAAAAAAAAAAAGAACTTTCAGTGGCGACTTTTGGTAGCGACTTTCAATGTCACCGCTGAAAGTATTGACATTTGGCAGTGACAATTTTTGTCGTCATTGAAAGACTAACTTTCAGCGGAGACATGTGAGTCGCCGTGAAAGTATGGCTTTCGGGCGACATATGAGCGACGACTCTCACATGTTGATGCTGAAAGTATGTTTAGTCTTTATATATATATATATATATATATATATAATATTGATATAATAAATATGTTTATTGATGTTATTTCTTATGAAAAAATAAATTAATTTTTTAGATCATTGTGAGATAAAGAGAGTTTGAATGATACCGTGTGTTGTGCATTTGAGAGTGAGAGGAGGAGAGCGGTATTTACTAACATTACATTGTCACATTAATTTTGTTGCTTAAAGTTGATTTTCATTAATTGTAGTAAGAGATTGTACATTTTGATGAAAAGATAAACATGATTTTGACTTGATGAGAAAGTTTTGTCAAGTGCTTTTAAACCTACTTCTAACACATATATTCATTGAAATACTAGTAGAGATGAAATTGATATAGTTTTATGAAATGCAAATGAGAGAAATAATCTTAGGTTCCATTTAATCATTGAAGTTAAATAATCATTTGCATTTATCACTATTTCCACATCGAAATTTGTCATGGCTCAACTTAATTGAATTCACTAAGCCTTTACTTGATCATTTGTTAATCAAATCCTCGTGGAAACCATATCTCTACTTATCACTTTATTACTTGGCGTGACTCGTGCACTTGTGATAGCGAACATGTGTGTATTTGAGAGAGATGATAATTATGTTCGTACTAGTGTATATATGTGTGTGAGAGAGATGGAGAATTTAACTATTGGTAACATATCTGATTTGATATTTTACAATTTCAAATCTTTTTTTTGTCTTTTTCCCTAATAAATAAAATATAATTTAGTTAAGTTCAATAGCCTCAACTTATCACTAAAAACACACACGGACAAGAAGATCATAAGTGAAAAATTCATATATATTCAAACACTCTCAATAAGGCTATAAATCAAAACAACTTATATATTGTAAAATCTTTAAAAATATTTTTAAATTCTTATTTTTTCCAACGATAATAATAAAATAAATTTTAAAAATTGAGTGAGAAGAATATATGATATAATATAATATAATTAAAATATCGACATGAACAATTTTACCATTGCGAGTGAGGAACCATATTTTAAACAATGATTTCATATCTCAAATATATCCGTTTAAATTTTGAAAATGTAAATTTTTTTATCACGATATATTTAAATTAAAATAATCTCAAATATTAAATATATAAAATAGAATTACAGAAACAAATGAAAAATTATATATTTAATTTGATTTAAGTAATTCAAAGGAAAACTTAAATTCATTATTTTTGATTTGATTTTTATTTAACGAGCTTTTATTTCCCAGTGCGATGCACGGATGATGGTATTTCATTGGTTACTTAAACATATTTTACTTCCAAAGTGATATAATTTTCTTCTGTCTAAAAAATATTAAGATATCACTATCAATGAATTACTACTGATTAGAAATGAATCTTCAATAATGTTAAACAAAGATATCCTCCAATCGATTCAGAGTACATATTATAAATGAAATCTCAACAAATTTTTGAAAGAGCACTTATAGCATATTTGAGTGTGAAAAATTTGCTCATTTGAGGAGATATATTGTATATCATAATCCCATTCATTCCAAAGCAACCAAATTCCCCCAATAAATCCAATAGCTTCAACATGAATCTAATTATTGAATCCAAGTTTCCTCATCACACAGTCAGCTTTGGAACCATTGACACGAGGCTTTTGCATCTTCATGATATCTAGTGGTTTGGGACGAAGATGAAGACTTGATTGATCCTTCATGTCAGATAGTCCCATTGAATGCAACGTCTTCCGAAATTTTGATTCCGGCCTGATCACAATCGCCCAAGTCGACCCTAACAATGTGGAGGTATATTTGCTTTGCCACATTGGGCTTTCTTGTTTTTGCTTGACCCATTAAGACCTCTTCCTTAATAACGCTACTTTCACTGGATTTCATCTATCCATATGTCCCACTTTTTATGAAGTATAAAGTTCTTTTTCTGGCTTTCCCTTTTAATTTAATATCTCCTTTATCTTTTGCATTTATAGCATTACCTACGCCATTTCCTTTCTTTGCGGTCATTTATCCATTTGCCCCACTTTTCATTAAGTATAAGTATAGGCACCAAGGTCCCACTTTTCATTAAGTATAAGTATAAAGACTCATTTTTGTCAAAAGGCTTCGAGTTGGTAACTTCTCTAACTTTCCTATCCATAAAAAATTATTCATAAAATTGTTTCCATTTGCTAATTAAAACTTCGGTTGTGTTTATACTTGTCTTTACCATAAGGACAAAGTTATTAATTACAGAATTTCCTCAGCCTTTTTGTTCTTTCTGCTGATATATGAAGGTTGACATGAGAAAAGTAACCACCTTACCACCTTTATTGATAAAAAGAAACTATGGAATTTGACAAATAAATTAATCAAATGCAAGAGTATGTGGGCATGGAATAAGGTGTGAACTTCATTTTACATTGTCCAATGTGGGCAATAATTTTTTAAAATCACATTTTTCATAACATTTAAAATAAACGTGTTGAGGGAAAATAAATTACAAATTTATTTTTCCCCTTTTCCACATGTACATTGGTATCCTCACTAATAATATTAGCTTAAATTTGACTGATTGTTTAAAATAAATAAATAATTAAATTCAAATGCTTTCATCTTGTTGCATTCTTCAGTTGCATAAAGGTAAGGGCATTGGCGCGTGAGAGGAGGGAAGCCATAAATGAGGAAAGGATAAGGAGAGATGACACCAAACTTTTGTATACAAGGCAATATCTATCTTGATGAATCATTTACTTCTTTCATTTTGCATCTCAAGAAATACATCTCCCGATCCAACCTCTACGTAGCTGTGCCCCTAGCCACCTATCATCTCTCTCTCTCTCTCTCTCTCTTAACCTCTATGTAGCTAGGCCCTCTCTCCCCCCAAGGTGAACTGTGAATAGAGTTATTTGCAGAGAGAGAAAAAGAAAAACAAACATTGAAATTGAAAGTATTAAGAAATACAGAGAGAAACATTGAAATTGAAAAAGAGGGAAGCGATTTGACACCGGGGGCAAAATCCATAGAAGCTATCCTACATTCCTACTCGAAACAAATAGGATTTGACGCCGAGGGCAGAACCCATAGAAGCTAATTATTATTATTTCTATACAATTTATTTAAACTCTCGAGGCTTCTTTAAATTAGGAATTTAATAAATGCTCACACCATGTAAAATATGCTTCACTATATGTATATATATATATATATTGTTTTGTAAATAATATAGGAATTAGTTAGATTAGATCCTATTATATAGGAATTTGTAAATACTAACAACTTAAAACTACATTTTATTATGTTATATATATATATATATAGGGGTTTAAACTTCTCATGTTGCATGAGAAGAAAAAGATTCCTACACACACAAGAAATAGTGGGACCCACATATATATATAATTAGCATTATATATATATGTGGGTCCCACCATTTTATGTGTGGGGCATGAGAAAACACTTCTCCTACAATATGAGAAGTGTTTTTCCCATATATATATAACATATTAGTAAACTCATGAGGAACTCATATTTTTTCCCAAATGCACATGAATTAATATATCATATATATATATATATATATATATATAAACAAAACATGACAGCAAAGCTTATTGATAGCTAGCATCTTAGCAACATGATATATATATATATATATATATATAATTTTCCTTCTCTTTCTTATATAAAATATTCTCGGTGAGGTTTCTTGTATATATATATATATATATATTTCTTTTAATACACTAATATATCTCTCGTGAATTAGACAAGCAAAATAAACAATATATATATATATATATATATCTATACATGCAAAATGGTGCTTAATGAATGTTAAATAGAGGGAGGTGGCATGTTCACAAGTTGGGCCTAAATGGGTGGAAGTGAGTATATGGGCCAAATGAGATTGGAGAAGTATGGGTCACGGTTTGTTTCAATGGTTTTGCTTAAATTTGGTCAAGCACTAGGGGAGGCATCTTAGCTTCTAGATGCCTAGGTAAACGCCCGAGGGTAATAAACGGCTTGCCTTGTCTAATATTGATATCACCTAGGAGGAAGGGAGATTTTGCCCTGCCCTTGGATCGTGGGTGAACCCAACCGTACGTTTTCCTAAAATTTTAGTATTATATATATATAAATGGTTCTGCTTAGAGGAAACAACGTGTGTTGTTTTTTATTTATTTAATAATTAATTATTCCCCTGTCTCTTTATTATTGCTTAATTACTAACTAAATGCTAGAAACGAATCTTTGATGTTTTATAAGGATTTTCTTCCTTATCTAACTTCTTCAACCCTTAAAGTAATTTCTCGAACAACCTTGGGCTATAAATCAACCTCTAACTATTTTCTTTTAATTTTCCAAGAAAATAGGTCGTTAAATTTCAATAATTATTTTAGGCTAAATTTTCATTAGAAATTTCCATACAATATTCCTAATTCCAAATCCTAAAATTTAGGATTTTACAACAATCGCCACAAAAGAACTTGCATGTAAAATCATCACAACACATACAACTGGCACATAAGTCTTCACAAGGATTTTATATACAATGAAATCAAAAGTATTCGACTATTTGTTATAATTTAAACCAATATAAAATGTTAAAATAAGTAAAATATGTTTTTATTTATAAAGATGCTTAATGAGTAAGTCTTATTTTTCTATTTATAGTGGCCAAAAAGGGGACGAATGTCACTAACAAGCTGTTCATTGAGATAGTAAACGGTCTCTGTAAAGAGGAGAGCATAAGTTCAAATCTTAGGAAACACACTCGTTGATAGAGACAAAAGCCCTTTATGCTCTAAGCATCGAATGTGGAAACCCTTAGTCAAATAATTTAAAAAAAGGGGGACGAATGTCACAAAATAGGTGGCGGCTAGATCAGCTTATGATGAAGTTGCATTGAGATTCCAAGGTAGTAGAGCAAAGCAGAAATTCTTAGAAAATGACAAATTAGTCATCGTCTTTTAAAACTCGGCCGGATTTGACTATTTGGAATACTCTCAGTTGCTTCAGAGCTCCAATACTTCCAACAGCAACAGCTGCATTAAAATGCTCAACAATGCATATCAATAGTTCGGTTGTGGGTTACGACCTTGGCCCAAGAATTCAAATTTCCCTCCAGTCGTTCACCTCAAACGCACCGACCTCACTAGTACCCATTCCCCCTAAACTTCTCTTCAACCCACTTGCCTATTTCCCCGAATTCTCACCACCTCAAACCTAAAACCCGAAATCCCTAAGTTTCCTCACTCCACAACACAGAACTTCTGACCCTCAATCTTCCTACCACGAAAACCCTAACTCCAGCCCTAACCTCCAGCAATGGCACGCACCAAACGAGTCTATCATAAATCCAATACTGACCGTAAGGCCAGCCCAAGCTTCACAACCCGGGAGGCGGAGACGCGCTTCAATGCCCTTAAGATTGACAAAACTCTATGCTGGAGCACAACTTCGATGCTGAACAGATCGAGCAAAATGCCTACCCCGACTACGTCATAAAGGTCATCCGTGACAGTAGCTGGGAAAAATTCTACCTATACTGGGCCATGGTGGTCATCCCCCTCATCCTAAAGTTCTATGCAAACTACCCGGGGGTTCGCCTTATTTCATCCATGTCTGAGGTGAGAACATGCCCTGTGCCGTTTAGTACATCCGAAAGGTTTATGGGTTGAACCCAACTGAAAATGACTACCAACCCTTACTTTAGCAGGGAGACAACCCTAATACCCGCGCCCGAGCAATTAAGCGGCTATGCATCCTAGGCTCAACGTGGCATGCCACCAAGGAAAGGTCCTACAATTTTATGGGCAGCAGCCTTCGCGATAATGCCCGTGTTTGGTTACACTTCATCCGCACCCTCCTACTGCCCACGCTCCACACCCAGACAATCTCTCGTGATCAGGAATTCCTGGTGTACTGCATCCTGGAGGGCCAATCAATCAACGTTGACGCCCTCCTCTATCACAATCTTTGCACCACCCTAACTTCAACATTGGGCAACCTTTGGTTCTTGGTCCACATTACTGAGCTTTGCTGAGCTGTCGACGTCCTCTTTGATACCACTGAAGAACAACTCCGCCCCTCTAACCCACTCTCCCTAGCCGTAGTACATCGCATGTCGGGGTAGAAACCCAAACGCCGAGCTCCCTCTGACCTTCCGACCAACTCTGGCACCCATCCCTCAACAGCACCTCCCCCGGCCACTCAAACCAAGGGTTTGACTACGTAGGTCTCAACATTGCAGTGCTCTGTTGCTACATTCCTTCTCTACCTCCAGATGCTCTAGCAATACATTGCCGACCGTAATCGCTGCATCGTGGCCAACCTTATGTCCCACATTCGACGGTTCACCCCGTTATCGCCATTTCCTGACAACATCTTCGACATGATTGGGCCACCGAGGCACCATCTCCTTAGGCCCCCCTAGGGTCCCACAAGCGTCGACACAACAAGAACCCATAAGAGACACCCCCCGGTGGATACTGCACTGAGTCTTCTGGAAAGGGGGACGACTTTGCCTCTACTAGCACTGTCCGTATGGCATGGCGTGAACCACCCGCGTTCGTCACCAGGGCCACCCTACTTTGGTACACTTTTTTTCTTATCTCATTTTTTCCTTTTCCCGCTTTTACTCTTGTTCCCAAATCCCTTGCTGACAAACAGCTAGGGCAAAAAAAAAAAAAAACCAACAACCACCACTAGCTCCTATTTCACTTTGTCTGCCTTTCAACCATCCTACGTTGTCCTCTACAAGCACCCTCTCCCACCATCCTCCCACTCCACTTGTTGTATGCAATGGAGGCATTGCAGTATTTAAGTGTGGGGGAGGGCTTTGTGCTTATATGTGTGAAATTCTAAACTTTGAAATGTCTAGGCTAGCTTGCTGCAATTTCTGGCAAAACAAAAATTTTGAACTATTAAAACTGGTAAGTCAAGTATGGACTGACACCTATAGTAGTAGAGCAACTATCTACATAGCCTAGTTGAATAAAATTCCCTTAAAGGATATAACCGTGTAGGCTTGAGGGACTGACAGTATTGGATTAATCAATGTAGGGCAAAGTGACAATGAGGAAGAGTAGAGTTATGCCACATGGAAGGCAATTTTCAGCCTAATTTTCATAATTCTGTGAGCATGCCTGTTAGTATTAAGAACTTTCTTTGGTTTCTTTGATTTCTCTTGTTTTGATATCCTAAGTCTAAATCAAGCTGCATAAGACAAAGGCATTCAATTTTCACCCACTGATTCCATACACAGGCCACTATTATCATACTCCCATTGTCACCTCCTTCGAGCCACACACATAATGCTATAGTAGATACCAAACAAGCAGCTAAGGAAAAGATGTCATTACAAATGCTATAGCATATCACCCATAGTACCAAAATCGCAACAAGGTGATCCAAAAGAAAAACTTGTGTGTGTGTGTGTGTGTGTGTGTTTTGTTGGTAGAATAAAGCAATAAGGCATATTAAGACGCAGCATCATGACTATGTGTTGCAGAGACCTGTTTGGTACCATGCTATAACATGTTTCATCTTCAGCAAGCCACCCATACACTTCCACTACATGCATTACAACATGAAAAATCCTTTTGATGCAGTTAAGTTAAGCTATTGGAAAGCAGCCCAAGAAATTTTACAAACCTATAGAACTTGTAGGCTAGTACGGTGTTGGTCGATTTCCTTGATGGCAAGTAAACCAATCGAACAAGTAATAAAGAGTAAGTAGAGTATTGTTCCACAAAGACTGGGATACCAAATGGTAACACCAAATTTGCAGACTAGTTGTGTTTGAAAAGAAAATAAATTTGATTGGTTTGAGGGTTTTGATAGCTATACTAATAAACAGGAAAATAAATAAGTGATCGTAGTCGTAAGAAGATATCAGTAAGAAGATAGACTGAACCCGGAATCCTTTTGAAGTGTATCATTCCCCCAGTTGCCTATACGCAATGCTATAGCATTCATACTGTACAACTCTTGCAATGCTATAGCATGAACACCCTAAGCAAAGTTATTGAGATAACCACACCACGCTAATCTACCGAAGCCCTCGCATTCGATACATACAATCCTATTCTTTACTTCTTCCATATGTCTATGGTGATTTTTCTAGTTGGACTATCAATACAAGTCAAGGTGTATAGTCATGAGCGGTAGACCCATGTCTGAAGTCTACAATAATTGGTCAAGCCTTGCAGTAGCCCGCCTAGCAATCACTTCTTCTCAGATGTCTAACCCCGACTCCATCTCGGTGAGCCAAGGCCACTGATCTAGCCCTTAGCTCTTGCTAATCAACAAGAAATTAAATCACTGATAGGCAACTGAATATATTAAATTAAGAACTAGCAACTGGGTTCATTCTATACTTAGAAAATCATCCTCGTTCAGCCTTAGAAAATTAGTTCATGACTGAGGAGGGAATCATACAACAGAGTACTAGAGAATAGCCCATGATAAAAGATTGACTGAATTAAACAAAAAAATAGAAAGCTTGATGGAGGTTCCGACGGCGTGGAAGAAGCCCTGTCATGTCACAACTCCACGTCTTCTTCACTCTGTCTCACAGTAAGGAAGGATGCTGGGTTCTCTTGGAGTCCTCATGCTTTGCAACTTCGCTCACTCTTCTTTCGAGTCTGGCTGTATAGGATTGGTTTTTGACTCTCGACGACTCGACCCTCTTTAGGGTTGGCTATTGTTCCCTTAAATAGTCTGGTCTTACTTGTAGTGTACGTTCAATGATCTGGGCATTTCCTAATCTGTTGAGGTCCAATTGTATCTTCTTTTCCAAACTTGGTAGATTCATTCTACTAATATTGTGGGATTCTTCAAATCTTTAGTTTCAATCCTTCGCATCTTCTATTTCAATATGTCAGCAATCTAACCATTATTCTCGCCATGCAATATATTTTCTGAAACAACCTTGACAAAAGATCAGGACACATGCCACATAACACAACGTCATTTACTCTGTTATAGCTTCAGGGATGCATTGTATTGCACTTCGGTAAAGCTGTCTTGATGCTATAGCATGGCATTAGCTATGTTATGCGACTTTCTCATAAAACCTCAAAATTTGTTCTTTCTTAGCACATGTTTAGGATATGAGTGTTTCTTATCCTTTAGTTCCCTATATCATGAATTAATGCCTTTTTACTCAGATTGACTGCAGTTAAGCTCATATTCACCATACAATTCAGTCATAAAATACAGGGAAAACATGGCATAATTAATGCTCATCACACGGCAGACAGAAATAAATACCCCCATGTGAGAGAGCAAAAATACATATCATCTAAGAGTCTCTTAATGCTCCCTTGCTAGGGCAATGCCCTGTATGTCGTTCACCAGTATTGGGTAATGGGTTTGTTTACATGGATAAATCGAACTTAAGATAGTGATAGGATACTTGGTTCCAAAGACAAGCGCGTAGCTATAAGGTTATGTTTTACTCTAAAATTTTTATCTTTGTTTTGCCCAATAATGCAAAAAGCTAAGTGTGAAGGAGTTTAATGAGTAGTATTTATGTCATGTTTTCCCAATGTGTTTTGAATGTTGAATCTGAGCTTTATCGTTTACTATATAATAGAATGTCTGATATGCACATAGCGAAATCGAGGACAGATTTTACAAATTGTTGCATTCATATCATTATCTTGCTTATGTGCATAAGAAAAGGACCACTTATGGTTTACCGTGAAAGCGCATAACAAAGATGATATAATGTTATAGCATAGGGTATGCCCACAACTATGCTAGCAATACAATGCGAACTCGATGTTGTAGCATCGTAAATGATGTAGAATTATGTGCTAAGTTATTCTAACCTTTACTCGTGAGCTTTCAGGAAATTAAGACAGGTCACCCAGGAGCACGTGAAGAGGGTGATTAACTCAAGCCGAATCCAGAAGATGCGAACAATTGAAAGAAAGATATGAAGAATCCTGCGTTATTTAAGGAAGGATCAATTAACCAAATCTAAGATCTTAGACCCGACAGATTTGGAAGGCCCAACTCACTGGAGGTGTGGCCAAGGAGACTTGACTATAAGAGGAAAGCACGACAAAATCTAAAGAAGTCAAAGGTCGTGAGAGCCAAGCAGTCAACACAATTCACATCCGATGAACTCACATCGAAGGAATGAAAGAGATGTCCGACCGAGAGCACAGTAGACCAGACCGAATTCTTCCTTGGAGCAAGACATATAAGACGTAGAAACGTCACGTGAGAGGACACCTCTTACGCTATCAACCTTTCGATGAGCTTCCATGTTTTCTTTGTTATTTCCCTTTTTATAATTCTGCCATGAGCTATTCTCTACTATTCTGCTTTGTTTGTGCTTTATCAGTCATTAACTAAATTCCCATTGGCTGAGTGAGGATAGATTTCTGAGCTATAGAATGAGTCTAGTTTACTATTTTTTATTTAAATAAATTTAGTTTGTTTAACAATGTTTTAATTCATAGCCGATTAGCGGATGCTAATGGTTATCCCTATGGTCTTGTCTTACCAAATGAGAGTCAAGGTTAGACTTCTTTTGGACAGTGTTTACTGGGCGAGCTCGTGCATGGCTTGACCTAAACTATAAATGTTAGGAATGGATTTACCGCTCATAACCAACACACCTAGAGCTAATTAAATAGATTGAGCTGTACATTGTCATAGGAATATGGGAGAGTAAAGCAAGGAATGTATGTACAGGATTGCAAAAGCTTCTGTATAGGATAGGGGTAGGTTAACTGAATAACATTGTGAAAAGTGGTTATGTTGTAGCATTACGGACACTTGTAAAGATAATTGCTATAACAATGTGTTGTATGCAAATTAGGGGAATGACACAACTTAGGATGAAATCCGAGCTCGACCTACTTTAAACCGATATATTCCATCAACTTCTGATTAGTCACATCATTAGAAATAGCCAAAACAACCAAACCAAATATAATTTTCACACAACACACTTGTCACTTGAAATTGACATCATTCTCAGTGTTAACAATCTCTGTAAGATGATACTCTACTCATTCTTTATTACTTGTTCAACTGGTTCACTTGCCATAAGAGAATTCGACCTACACTTTCCTTTCAACAATTGGTGCTAGATAACACAGTAACTGAATCTCTCTGATTGTATAGTGTTGGTCGATTTCCTTGATAGCAAGTGAACCAATCGAACAAGTAATAAAGAGTAAGTAGAGTATCGTCCCACAGAGACTGGATACCAAATGATGACATCGAATTGCAGACTAGTTGTGATTAACAAGAAAATAAATCTAATTTGTTTGAGAGTTTGGATGGCTATACTAATAAACAGAAAAATAACCAAATGATCGTAGTCGTAAGAAGATATCAGTAAGATGATAGGCTGAACTCAGAATCCTTTCTAAGCACATCATTCCCCCAGCTGCCTATACGCAATGCTATAGCATTCATACTGTATAGCTCTCGCAAATGCTACAGCATGAACACTTTATGCAAAGTTATCCAGTTAACTACACCACGCTAATCTACCGAAGATCTCACATTCAGTATGTACAATCCTAGTCTGTACTTCTCCCATATGTCTATGGTGATTTTTCTAGTTGGATTATCAATACAAATCAAAGTGTATGGTTATGAGCGGTAGACCCATTCCTAAAGTCTACAATAATAGGTCAAGCCTTGCACCAGCTCGCCTAGCAATCATTGCTTCTCAAATGTTTAAACCCGACTCCCTCGCAATAAGCCGAGACCATGATATAGTCCTTAGCTCTCGCTAATCGACAAGAAATTAAATCACTGATAGGCAACTGAATATATTCAATTAAGAACTAGCAACTGGGTTCATTCTATACTTAGAAAATCATCCTCGTTCAGCCTCAGGAAGTTAGTTCATGATTGACGAGGGAATCACAAAACAGAATACTACAGAATAGCCCATGACAAAAGATTGACTGGAATTAAAATAAAGAAATAGAAAGCTTGATGGAAGGAAGGATGCTGGGTTTTCTTGGAAGGATGTTGGGTTCTCTCGGAGTCCTCGTGCTTTGCAATTCTCTTACTCTTTTTTCGAGTCTGACCGTATAGGATTGGTCTTTGACTCTCGACAACTTCCGACCCTTTTTAGGGTTGGCTGCTGTTTCCTTAAATAGTCTGGTCTTACTTGTAGTGTACATTCAAGGATCTGGGCCTTTCCTAATTTGTTGAGGTCCAATCGTATCTTTCTTTCCAATCTCGGTAGATTGATTCTGCTGATTCGAAACTGTGGGATTCTTCAAATCTTTAGTTTCGATCCTCCGCATCTTCTATTCCAATACGTCAGCAATCTAACCGTTATCTTCGCCCTGCAATATATTTCCTGAAACAACCTTGACAAAAGATCAGGACATATGCCGCATAGCACTGCGTCGTTTACTCTACTATAGCTTTACGGATGCATTGTATTGCACTTCGGTAAAGCTATCCTGATGCTATAGCATTGCATCGGCTATGTTATGCGACTTTCTCATAAAACCTCAAAACTTGTTCTTTCTTAGCACATGTGTAGGATGTGAGTGGAATTTATCCTTAAGTTCCCTGTATCAAGAATTAATGTCTTTTTGCTTAGATTGACTGTAGTTAAGCTCATATTTACCATACAATGCAATCATAAAATATAGGGAAAATATGGCATAATTAGTGCTCATCATACAACCCACATGGCTTATCCTATTTTCCAACTTATGATTACATCTTTCCAGATTTGCAAGACATAACAATCCATACAAAGTATTTCTCTCCATTTCGACACATATTTTGTGGAAGTGCTACCATAGAATTAAAATGAGAAATGACTTAGTGAATATAGAATCCTAAAAACTAATGCATTAATTAAAGTTAAAAATGAAAAAATAAACTCACATGATTGAAAATGTAACCTATCATATGTCTATCTCCTCCAAAGATATGAACTTCCTAATATCTTTGCTATCAACTACAAAGGGAATGAGATTCTATTACCCACAATCTCACAAGGCATCTGCAAGTCAACCTTGTTAATTTTTGTATGGATATTTTGCAGTTGTGTCAATAAGGAAAATTTTGTTGCATTTTCTTGATCCTAACAACGCATAAAATAAAGATTATAAGTAGGATGTCAAAGAAAATTCAAACAATAGTAAGGTGTTTTGGAAACACTTTGTTTCTACCATTGGAGGTGTTACCGCCATGTGAACAAGATGTCAAGGCCAAAGGATGAAAGATCCTATTGCCTGACCTAGGTTGGCAACCTCATCATCATGGAACAAGACTCTACACCTTCCTCCCCCTCGAACACTTGTAACATAGACCTTACATTGATCGTCCTGAATTTTCTTATGATAGGGGGTGGTAGCATGCGTGTATACAAAATCATCAACAACAACAGGCAGCAACGAAACATCGAACAAAAGAGAGAAAGGTTCTCCGGCCTCTAGTGTAAGAGTAGGTTCACCATGTCCTAAACCTGGGGAATTGTTGTTAATTCTCAGATTATTTTTTGATGATAACAAACCTTGGAATACAAAGTAGACTTGATGATTAAAGTCACTTAAGTGAGTATCTAAACACTGGAGTGATATAAATTTATTTTAACAAAACTTGAATTTGCAAGGTCGTTCACTTCGAATGATCTAAGATGATCACTTTCAGTGGTAGTTAATGCACTTGAGTAATGATCCATAACTTCCAGTGATTTTGTAAGTCACTTGTTGAAAGATTTAGAAGTTATGCAAGACCACTCAGGTGAGTAAGTTAGAACTCGTGTGATCCTCCATCACTCACAGGTTTCAGCAAGTCACTCACATTATGTTTGGAAGTTATGGAAGATCTCACACGAGTGATGATTTTCATCACTTAAGTGATAAGCTCGAAGTGTAATATCCTGAATTTTAGGACCGAAGGCTAGAGAATACGGTTGAACAAAGTCAACTACTACTGAGTCTAGTTTAGAAAGAGTCCCAAAAATGCATAAGACATATAATGACTTTTAGACCCAGTGTGAATTAGTCAGAAAAAGGTACCCCATTCCTTTAGGATGTGCCAGAATGACATAGAACCTAACAAAGGGAAATGGTGTCTAGAAAGAAGCAATATAGAGAACTAAAGAGATAATGGCATAAGAAATAATATTTCCATAATCAAGGGTGAAACAGACAATTGCCACTTGATCTTGAGGTTAAAATTGGAAAACAAAATGTAAGGGAAAAATGGTCATTTCACTATTCAATCAAGAAGCTCTTATTTTCTCCAATAACAAAGGCAGGTGGAATGTGATATTTTAAGAAGCCATTTAGCTCTTTCAAAGGGCCAAGATTCGGCCAACACCCATAAAATAGAGAAAAGAAGTGGAAAAAGGAAAAAGGAAAGATAAAGGAGCAAAAGGAAGAACAAGAAACAAGGTAAGTGCTCTTGCTTAATTTTCACCTTCTAAATCACCTTTCTAGCTCTTGAGGCCCTCATTAAAGTTTTTCCTCTCCCTAAAAGCTTCATTTTTTGTGGTTTTAGTTTCTTGAATAAAGGTGTTTTGTGTTGTTTACAAAGCGCCAAGACAGGAGAAGCAAGAAACAAGCACTAGAAAGTGTAAGGAACCCTATATCTTGTGGTTTACTCGAGTATTGTGGATTTTGTATGCTGTCCTAATTTCAGTTGTCATGATATTCTTAGGGTTTCATGTTGATATGATGATATAACCTGTAACTTATGATGTATAATGATGATTTTAGGCTATTGAGGTGGAAAAAATTAAATTGTAAACCTATGATATTGTTGCGTTGGAAGTGAATTTATGATCAGAAAAAGGCATGAGGAAGGAGTTGAAAGACGGAATATCACCAAGAGGGGGTGAATTGGGGATATCAAATTTTCTTCCGAAAATGCTCTGTTTGAAGATAACAAAACAAAGATGAACAGAGTAAGGTAGAAGAAGAATGAACACAAGCGATTTATACTGGTTCGGTCTAAATCACTGACCTACGTCCAATCCCCAGACTCTCCAGGATTTCACTAACTCAAATGATTACACACTCTGTAACTCACGAAGTAATTCTCTCACTAGAACTTACTCCCCCTTACAAGTTGTAATGAAATAACCCAATTCCAAAGTCCCAATACTTTGAGATTCTTACAAGATAGATAATCAATAGAGAACTCTCTAAAAGAGTAGATAAATAATCACGAAGATTGATATATCCGAAGATATTGACTCTTAGAGTAGAAACAAGAAATGGATTTAATCGCTAATTGAATGTGCGAGTTTCGGGTAGGTGGAGACTTCAATGCTCCTGGATTTTATAGTTGATAGCATTTATGACTGTTGAGACGAGATTAAATGAGCCGTTGTGAGTAATGAATATATCCGTTGAGGTTACGTTGCTACGTCTCTTCGTATGCTTCCGACATTTGTCCATTATTCTCCGTCGACATTCTTTATTCAAATTGTCATTGAAACACACTCGAATGTTGTCTAAGGAACAAATAGGAATGCTTTTTGCTTGCTCGAAGGTTTCTTGCCAAAATGGTGAACATTTCTGCTTTGCATTTAATGCTTCTGACATAATCTTGCTTTTTGATAATTTGAAGTTTAAACCTGTTAATCCTGTCTAAGACATACTAGCAAACTAATTAAACTTGGTTAGAAATGATAAGGAACAATAATATCAAGTACCCAATGCATAATCATAAGATTTCAGATTACGAGAACGAAGAAATTCAAAACTGATGCAGATAACTCGAGTTGTACATGAGTAACTCGAGTTATAGACATGTCCAGAGATTATTGGATAAAGAGGACCAACTCGAGTTATGAACCTTAACTCGAGTTATAATTGAGTCGGTTTAAACGAGAGCGGTGCATATATTGTAACTCGAGTTATATGCGGTAACTCGAGTTGCTTCTTAGCACAAAAAGGCTTCGAGAGATTAAGTTGAATTGTGTAACTTCGAGTTACACATCATAACTCGAGTTATGATAACAATAAACTCAGATCGAGAGCAATTGCCAAACGACTAACTCGAGTTACTTCCAGTAACTTGAGTTACTTCATATCAGTTGAAGTTTTCTGATATGCTTATAACTTGAGTTATATCAGATAACTCGAGTTACCTCTGCTGATAAAAATTTGATATCGCGGTCGACTTTCCGGAAAAATGAAGTACAGATCATAACTTGAGTTACTAAGTGGTAACTCGAGTTATGGTCAATGTCGAAAAAGATTTTCTTAAACTTATAACTTGAGTTGTGTTTTGGCAACTTGAGTTATACTCTTAGGAGAAAATGAATAGTAACTTGAGTTATATTTCATAACTTGGGTTACTAATTTTCCAAATCATTTTTCAAGAAACTCAACCGTAATTTGATCAACACGTGCAAGTTAACCCATTGATTATTACAATTGTTAGACATCATCAAAACACATGAAGAACTAACAGGAGTATGATTTTTATGTTTTTGAGGTCTCCAATGGATTCCTTGGGAAAAATTATGTAGGAATAGGTTGTTGATATGATTTTAGAAAGAATGGATTTGAAATCCAAAATCTGGAATGTGCTGCCAATTAGTGTTTCCCGCATGGCATTTTGAATATGTTGTGTTTTTGGGTAATATAATGTTGAATAATGGCCATAAAATTTTTTAGAATAAAGTTAGACTTGTAAAGCTTTAATATCATAGGTCATACAGGTCAATTGGATCTGTGTACTATGAGTTGTGCATTTTTTTAAGTTGGTAATGCAAAACTGGCATGTTTTTGGAGCAGTGTCCATTGAATTGCAATTCTCGAATGTTGTGTGTCCAATTGGCTAAGTGAAATATTTCCCCTAAATCTAGACTCAATAAGGGTCATATAGTATTTGGAACCACCTCAATTGGGCTTTTGTAGATTAGGTTATGAGTTTTCAAAGATAAGTAAAAAAAAAAATGGCAGTGTGGGTTACTATGTGAAAATGTGATAATGGCTTGAATGGTGGATATGTGTGGTTGGCAAGGGTAGACAAAAGTGTTATCACTTGGGTTAAAAGGTAATAAGAGTGAAATCCAAGGGTAGATATTTGGTCAAACACTTGGGCAAATTGTAATAAGATGAATGACCAAGGGTAAAGTATATTTGAACAAATGGTAATAAAAGTTAACTTCAAAGATCAAGATGAGCACACGAAGTTAGTGTAGGTAAATTTACCACCTCTTTTGCTTAATATAATAAGATTAAAGATAATCAACCCTAGTATCTTAAGATATTGAAAAACTTGGATGAGTAATAACTCGTCCATTTGTGAATAGTAATTTATAGGATTTGATACTTCCCATGACATCCAAGAGACTGGGAACAAGATTAAGAGTTGGAAACGCTTCAAGATAGTAATTTTTCTCTCACATACCATGTATGCCTTTATATGCATGTATGAACCATTGTGTTATATATGTTGTGAGCACGAGATAAGTAGGAGGACCTAGTGGACCAATGGGTCCTTGGGTTGCGAACCTATTAAGCATTCAGATGAGAAGGGTAGAGGCCTAGTTAAATATCTAGCGTTGTGGGAATTGACTGGTGGATCCTTTGATTGTAGTTGATGCTGCATATCATATTTTTATCTGAAAGTTGAATGCGTTGTATATACATTTGATGGTTGACTAGCATGTTAATTATATGCATTCTATGTGAGTGATAACTACTATTATTGAGATTTGTATGAATCTCAGTGCTTTTCATAAATTTAGAATGTGATTAGCAGAACGAACGCAGCTCCAAGGGCAAGGAGGTAGATATCTACAACTGAAGGTTTTGGTCCTGTTCAAGTATCAATGTTGATTATCTGCAATTTTATAAAACAATTTTGGGATTTGTAATTATTATGTACAAACCCTATAAGAATTACTGTTATGCAATCAAATACTTTATATCGGTATGTTTATATTATTTATGTTCGCCTAGTGAGTTATGCTTATTACTCGATAAATGTCAAAATATTAAGGAGAATGGGTCTTACAATTTAGAGTTCTAATCACGTGTTATTTTGTGTGTAAGAGCTCAATCAGATTTTATAAAGTTCTCGTCGGCATACTCTCAAAACTCTAGCTATATGATTACTTTGCGGTTATTTGTTCCATGATAATAGCAATAATCATAACAGATAATAAAAAAAAAATTGTTTTTAATTTGATCATATTAGTAACAAAAAAATTAATGTAACAAATGGTTGCAGTTTTTGTTAGCATATTACATATTTCAATTCTTACATAATTATGATACCCATGACTTTCAATTCCTTATGGCTGGATTTCATGCTAAACATATATGGATTCCTTGAAATGATCTTTAGTATTAATGTTTCTGGCCATCAATTTTAAGTTTACACTTTTCAAAATCTTAAAAAGAAAAAAAATACAGCTCATTATAAACAAATAAAGCAAAAAAACAAAAACAAAAAACAAAAAACAAAAAAAAGTCAAAAAAATACAGCTCATTCATGTGCTTGTGGTATTATAAAACCACTTTTTTTCCCTATATATGTAACATCCCACTATTCGAAAGCTTTTCAAAATAGTTTGATCAGAGTAGAGCATCGGAAATATTTAAATTGAAGAGTAACTGATAAACATCCACTGTATTGTATATGTTTGCTTATACAGTGATACAAAAATTTCGAATGACTACAACGTTAAGTACATATCAAAAGAACTTCCTCCAAAATGGTCCCCTATGCTGCTTTGCTTACCCTTGTCTTCGATCCCGTCCACTCCGGATCCCGAAGCTATAGTAAGAGCCGAGGTTCAATGCCCATTGAACCTCGGAGTAACGGTTAACCTCATGCTTATGTAACGCTTATGTATGACGATATTCATGACATTACAACAATAATCACATATGAAAGATAATAACAAACACAACCACTTTGCATATGAATGTTATTATGGTCTGCACTATTCACCAGTGCCATGATGACCTATCGTGTCCTCAGCGCTAAGAAAACTCAACGGCATTATCAAAACCATAACCCGTGTATAGCTGAATGTATAAACATGTGAACTAAGCCCCATAACTTAGTCACGGTGCATGACCCGAGACAGAGTCCCGTCCATGTCTTTATGAAAGTATCTATCACACATAAGTATACAATAAGCATCAGAGTTAGTGTTACAGTACGCGTCCGTACCTTTCACCGTGTAATGGCCACATGTCTGACCTTTGAACCCAGCCCGGACTTCCCGGATATCCTAACATATCACCATAGTACTTAGAATAATATCCTAAGGGATATTTTCACCTCTATTTACCTCTCTACGCTTGGTGGATTTGTTATTTACAATTTTGCCCTTACATTTATTTAAAAACGCAATACTGAATTTTCTGGGCAGATTTTGCATCAACTTTGAAAAATCATAATTAATTCTAGAAAAATTGAAACGAGGATCCGTAAAATTCCCCGGAATCCTTAGGATGTCTATTTAAAAAAAAAAAAAATTTATATACCCATAACTTATGAAAAATTCTCAGTTTTCATCTTTCACAACGTTGCCCAGAATTTCGTCCAGAAAAATAGCCTAATTTCAACCGGTTGTATTTCTTTGTACAGGAATCAAAACGCTACATATTATATATATTCGAAAAGCCCTACATATCTACTTTATTTCTGAAAAGTTTCGTGATTTATGGGCTTCATCTTCAACATAAAATATTATCATTTCTTTTGCTGTTTGCCCAGAAATGTTTACCAAAAATTTTGCCAGAACTTCGCTACTTTGATCTTCAACTTCCAAGAATTTTGCTCCACCATATTTTCAAAATAAAGACATTTTTAATCATAAAAACATGAAATCAAAACTTCTTGAAAGATTTTAAGATCAAACTAACTTTTATACTAAAAACTACTAAGAACTACAAAACTAAAGACTAGAAACAAAGAACAAGCTTACCTCTTGAAGACTCTTGCTACTCCCTCCTCCTTCTTGCTTCACTCCACTCTTGCTTAGAATGGTTTTTGGTATGAAGAGAATGAAGAGGGAAGCCCTCTATTTATAGTGAAATGTCATGGCATTCTTGCAATTATTTTGAACTTCCTCTTCTTCAATTTCCACCATAGGATCTAAACTTCGTTAAGAAATTTTAATCCTAACCATTGGACCCATACTTAATGAAGAAGTTTCTTCTAACTGAGTCTTCGGTTTTACTTTAACAAAATTCATTTTTGGTTGCCCGATCAATCACTAATACTTTTAAATTCCGAGTATGCTTTTTGATTAGTAGTTGGATATCCAGATTTATGGTCTAATTAGATTTCCCTGGTTGTACTAAGCTTATTCTTCAACGTTTGCAAAAATAGCCTTTACTAGGCTTACTTTCGAGGCTAAATTATGTGGGTTCAAGATAAGTCCTTATATTTTCTCCGGAGTTCCTACTTCTTCACAACTATTTAAATTTGTATAAATTCTCACTTTATTTGTTGTTTTGAGTTTTTACTGTGTACATCAGATATTTACTGGATTTCAAACCATTATCCAATTTACTCTAGGATTTCAAACTTTATCAAATTTGCTTTAATTAATTTTTCTCTCTCTCTCTCTCTTTCTCTCTCCTTATCCAAGCCAACAATTTCCCCCTTCATCTTTTCTTTGCTTTGCATTTCACTAGATGAAAATATATTTAGGGTTCTTTATGAAGTTTTATTCAAATCTTTTCATTGGTTTTGAAGTCTTGGAATTCATGGCTTCATTTAGAGACCTCAAACTCTCATTTTCTCAATTGGAAACAATCTTCAAAAGTTGAAGAAATGACTTTGGTTATAACCATTCTCAAGGTTAAATTATGCTTGTTAACAATCACTTCTTACATTTGATTTATGATTAATGGATCTTAAGATACAATTTATTTTGTATAGATTTCCCTTTACTTATGTCTTGAATTACTCCCATTAATTTAATTCACATAGGATTTATGCTAAATTCCTATTGGTGGATCAATTGACTTTTCTCTCTCTTATATACTAGACACACACACTCACAACTCTTTTTTCTTATTGGTAGATTTAATTTCACATGGATTATGCTTTATGAAATCCATTTTCAAGCCTTTAGATTAGCTTTATTAGATTTAATCTTGACCTTCAGTTTATGCTAATCTCTTATTGGTCCAATTAATTTTATGAGGATTAAGAATATTTTCTTGATTTATCATTGGCCAATTCAATTTCACAAGGATTTCACTTTATGAAATTAAATTTAAATCCTTTAGATTTAGCTTTATGAGGTTTAATCCTAGCCTTTCATAACTAATCTTAATTAGCATCCCTAATAAAGTAGTTAAGTGTAATTGTCAAAATATGATTGGTTCTAAGATTAATTAGAAACCACTTCTATGCTAATCCTAGCCCTTCACTAGCCCTTATTTCTTAATTAAGGTAATACATCCTTAATTATGCCTTTAACATATGCCACTAAATTAATTGTGAATGTTTATGAAAATAATTCAATTAACATAGATTGAATTATCCACTAATTGTTGGCAATTTTCTCTAATTGGTTTAATTATTTCCTCACAACTTTTTAGCTTTTCATGGCCATTTATGCACCATGTATTAATTCAATAATTATAGGGCAACTTATGGTCCCTAAAATAAAATTGGATTTTTGCCTCTTTAAATTCCAAGGAAAATAAACAAATAAATTACTAAAATTAGAGACAACATACTTTCCTATTTTAAATAGGCATTATTTGGCCAAATTATAATATTTATGATAAATATGAATTTTGGGGTATTACAATATATGGTTAAGTTATGGAATTATAAAACCACTTTTTTAGTTGGCAAAATAAAAATAAAACCAATTTTTTTATTTAATATGAGAAATTAAATATATGTAAAACATATTTGTAATGCCTATAATTGGTTTACAACATAATAATTTCAACGTATGATTATAAGTTTTAGTCATATCTAACTATCTAACTTTATAGTCAATTCAAATTTATTATCACATCAGTGATGCACATTATGGAATGCTTCATGCACAACAGTTTATCATCACTTAGTTTCAAAGATAAATGAGGTAACGAAATATATTCTTCTTACATACTAGCCATAATCATTGAAATCAGTCAATTTATAAATAAAATTTCAAACACTTTAATTTTTTTCATAAAAATAGTAACATTAATTCCTTAAAAAAACAAGAATCCCTAGTCAGAGTTGATTCTAGCCATTTGAAACCCTTGGAAACATATAAAATGATAGGGGTTTATTATAAATTTTATTTTCAATCAACTTTAACTTTAACTTTAGCTTTAGAGTAGACTACAAATAATACTAAAATTAAGAGAAAAAAATAGTTGGCAACAATATATAATTCATCCTACATCTGTGCAACATAATTATTAAAATAATTTATTGCTACTACTTAAACAGTAAAATATACCAAAGAAACGCATTGTTACCTTTTTCCTTGGTACAATTATAAATATTTGAACTTATAAATTATAAGCTACCTTAATAATTGGCGAGAAAGTTAGAGGGTGATGTCGTATTTCTATCAAAAATATAATAGTAAATTCATAATATTTGTATATCTTATTTCCCCTCATTCGAATAACCTCGGACTCTATTAAACCTCACAAGGATAGCAGTAATAATAGGCATCGTTGTCCTACTATATAAAAAACAAGCATACTATAACATAACATAACATAATATAATAGACGCTGATATTACTGGTATTACGATGTCTGTTTCTGATAGTTTTTATAAAAAAATAATACTAATAATAAAAAAATATTTTAATAAAATAAAAAAATAAGTAGAATAGTATTTAATGATGGAAGAAATATTTCATACATACATCCATACATGCATGCACACAAACATACATGCATACATACATACATACATACATACATACGAGGCGGATGCACATAGTAGGTTGGGGGGCACGTGCCCCCAAACTTTTTTTCAATCTGTCACTATTTTTTTTCCTTTTTTCTCTCTCTATTTTCCCCCTTGTCTTACTTTCCACTTGCCGTCATTCACCCAGAGGCAAATCCACGTACCACAAATGCGACTTTGCAACCGCAAGACTCCCTCTTCCTTCCTCCGAGAGATCGAAACTCCACCTCTAGTCTCAGTCTCCCTCTTCCTCCAAGACTCCACCTCCACTCTCAGTCTCCCTCTTCCCCGAGACTCTCCATGACGTCCGACCAGTGAGCAGCGAGCCAGCGACCACCGTCCGACGACACTCCAACCAACTTCATTATCTTCTTCTTTGCATCATCATCGACCACCGTCCAACACTTCAAGCCGGTATTTTTTTCCCTCTTTATTCCTCTTCAATCATATCTCATATTTGTGTGTTTCTGCAATTTGGGGGTTTTGTGATTTGGGTTTCTGAGAAAAATTAGGTTGAGCAAACATTGGGTCTTAGTATTTGTTTGTTTCTTGTGATTTTCTGCCGTGATTGCTTATTTGCATGTGTAGTTCCCTTTGCCTTGAATACCTCTGGGATAATTCACACACACACACATAATTGTTGCAGAAAGTAGCTAGTTATAGTTCGGTATGCAAACTCTTGATTTAGATGATTTCTGATATATCTATTTGGGCACAAGACAGTTTGTTGCCTAGATGTTCTTTACATTATCAAGCTGACAAGGTAATGTAATTGCAATTTGTGGGCTGATACGATAATGTTTTAGAAAGCTTTTCCTGTGAGCATTTTTTTGGTGAGAGTTTCTTATAACATTAAAAGCTACAGAATCTGCACTTACATGGATAGTTGATGGGCAAAAAAATGTCAGGGGCGCTGACCCCGAACCCCGCTAATGGTGGCCCCTCCCATAAATTCCTGGATCCGCCCCTACATACATACATACATACAGTAAAAGATATATATGTGTGTGTGTTTCTATATTATAAAAATAACATACGTTCTAAATCAAAAAATAGCATATTATTTACATACATATATACATACATCCATGCATGCATACCCACACATACATACATACATTAAAAGATATATATTTGTGTGTTTCAATATTATAAAAATAACATATGTTCTAAATCAAAAAATAACATGTTATTTACATACATACATACATGCATACATACATGCATGCATGCATGCATACCCACACATACATACATACATACATACATACATTAAAAGATACTCCCTCCCTCCTAAATATAGAAGAAAGTTTGTAGTACAAATTGTACTATCAACTTTATCCTCTATTTAGGATCGAAGGTAGTATATATTTGTGTGTTTCTATATTAGAAAAATAACATATGTTCTAAATCAAAATTTAACATGTTTTTTTTTTTTAAATATAAAAATAACATGCTTTTATAAAATAAATTTTTGATAAAAAAATATTTATCTTATTAATAATTGAAATTATCATGATATATGTGTTTATTTTTTTATTAATATTATATATTTTAAAACACATATTTGTGAAGTGAAATATTATATATTTAATTTGTCATATAAAGACTTTGTATCCATTTCATGTCAAAAAAAAAAAAAAGGACGCAAGGGTTTTTAAATGCACCTAGATACCAGAAATTGCCAAGGCTCACATCACAAGATACATCAAAGTCACTTAAAGAAAAACAAAAAACGAAGAGGAAACCAAGCAAAAATTCCTCTGCTTTAACCCAGAATTGGTGCAGCTGGAATTTCAAGAGTGGTGCCTGCTTGGATTTGGCCCCACCCAACGAGACACCAATGAGTCTCAATACGTCTACTCAAAGCAATCTTCTCCCCCTATTGGTGCACACTGGGATAGTTAGTTGCAGCTTTGCCAAGTCATTCTTCACAGCAAGAACTTTGGCCCCTGTTGTCATTGACCCTATGTTCAGCATTAGCAACTCTCCCTTGGCAAGCTTGGATACCTTCACCTTTACTTGTTCCTCGGGTCCTTTTGTTGCAACACCAAGAAGCCTTCGAAGCAAGAAGAAGTTCACCTACAAGACACACCAAAGAGTGAAATACAGCCATAAACTAAGGTTTTCAATATATGGGAATGGAAGCAGGATGTCATTTGTGTTAGAGGTTGGCAATGACATCCCAAAAGTAGTTGGGTCGAAAGGAATGAAATCACTTTCCCCGAGCAACACCGAGGATTCAAAGTTTTCAACAATAACATGCCTTATCCCATTGAAGTGAACTATATAGATTGCATAATGTTGCTGTACTTTGACCATTCAAATTTCACAGATAGAAAACATATTGTTTGAAAACTACTCTAAATTGAGCTTGACAATACTCAAATATAAAATAGTATGAGTAGTACCGATTACATAAAATTATAACAAAAATTTCTCGACTCCAACATGTTTGAAATGAAGTACGGACTGTTCTTTTCTTTAGCCAAAGTAGCGTCCATTGTACTAAAGTCAACCAGATTTGCATGCAATGGTGAATGTGATATGTAGATGAAGAAATCATGAAATATAAGATCCCATTACCAAAATTTCATTGCATTCTTGGACTGATAAGCCATAAGAAAAAGGCACCAACCTCAAGTTCAACATAAACGTCAGGCAGTGATCCAACCTCTCCAAGAACATGCCCCACCAATCTATCAGCACGCGTCAATGTGGGATCCATGGTTGTGCCAACACCAATTAGACCTCCAGGCACAGCAAATTGAAGCGCATTTTGTTCAGCGTACAATGAAACTATTCTAGAGTAGAAGGGGGTGCATTTTTTATTCCCTTTCTCATCCTTAAAAATTAATCCAGGTCGAATTTCAATGAGTTGGTTTACTTTCAAAACACCCTGCAATGAAAAGATAGTTCGATGTGTTATTTACAAGCAAGTTGTACTGCTGTTTTGGCATTAATACAACATATAGTCACTCAATGCTTGGCATGGTGATTGATCTGGTGTTCCCAGGATATCAAATTCTATCTGGGTAAAATCAATTATACATTTGATAAATGATTTTCCAATTGAGTTTCTAGGAAAAGTAAACTTCCTTAGCAAATTAGCAACCCACAAAATGGTTAGATTTCCCATCATATTAGGAAAATCAATTTTCCTTTCTTACTTACTGGAAACTCTGGCCAGACCAAACACTATTCTTGCGAAAGTATGGGTTGGGTTTATGCGCATGGTATATTAAAATTCTCCACAATAAACACCCTCAGGGCTTTTGTAAGGAGAAGAAAATGCGGGCCAAAAAAAAAATAAAAAAATTTGCAGGTACAGCTAAGTTTCAAACAAAACAAAAATGATGTGCTGCTAATTATCAATTCTATACATGTATGTGTGTGATTTTCTGATTAAACTACAGTGCCTCTTGGCTCTCGAACATCAACCTTATATTTCACATATCCAAGAAGTCCATTTGCATTTACGATTAGTCCCATCAATTTGTAAAGGTAATGAAAATACATGTTTGTGCAGAAGCATTCGTTTGAAATATAAAAGTAGACTGAAACGTTTTGAAAACTATACGGCATACTATACATGCATTCAGGAAAACATCATTCAGAACTTAATTGGAAGAGTAAAACCTCTGTTTTACTAGTGATGACCAAAAGGACTTACCTTGAGAATGCTTCCACCAGCTACACCTCCTTTAATATCATCAACTTCAGCCCCAAGCTTATTGACATCAAAAGATCAGATTATAATCATATGAGTTGGTGAGACAGAGTCTCTTTTAAGGACTGGGATCTTCTTCACAAGGTACTCACAAACAACATCTATATTATACTTTAGCTGGGCTGAAATGGGGACTACAGGTGCACGCTCAGCAACAATTCCCTAAATAAGAAATAGGGACAAAAGAGTGTAAGTTATAGAAAAGTACAACGTTATGGAACAGTACTTAATAAAATTCAGTTCATAGAAAGTTACTTGTATAAACTTCTAAATCGCTTCATGATGATTCCTAGCCTCATTTTCTTGAACTAGATCAATCTTATTCTGAACAACCATTAAGTGCTACAAACGCATAATTTCCACCGCAGCTAGATGCTCAGAGGTTTGTGGTTGTGGACAACTCTCATTTGCAACAATGAGTAATAAAGCTCCATCCATGATTGCTGCTCCATTGAGCATTGTAGCCATAAAAAATTCATGGCCCGGTAGAAATTGAACCTAGTTTATCATGATATATTGGAGACTTTAAAAGTTGTTAAGCAGAGTTTAAACACTCATTCATCATCAAAATAAATAAAATCAGCCAGCTACAAATATATTTGAGATGGATGCTAGTTATTTCAACCATAACTGAAAGTAAGAACATTTAAGGAATAGTGAGAATCCCACATCTTGTGTGAAAGAGTATGGGCTCATTCAGTAATAGCCTTTTGAAGCTGCCTAATATTGATAGTACAAGCTACAAAGTAATGTTTGGCTTTCAGGATATTATTCCAATGCTTTTTAAATACTAAGCCCTATTTTGAGAAATCAGGGAATCTTTTACACAGCCACACTTTTTCTTGACTTGAACACTAAATTATATTTAAGAGTAAATACTATTTACGGTCCCGATAAAAAACACGGACCCCATTTTGGTCCTTTACAAAAAAATCGACCCTTATTCGTCCTTTTTAAGGGACTAAAAAGGACCTTTTGGAAATTTGTGAGGGATCAAAATGTCAACCAAACGACCCTTATTCGTCTTTTTTATGGACTAAAAAGGACTTTTTTTTAACGGACCAAAATGGGGATCACGTTTTTTGTCAGGGACCAGAAAGGGTATTTACTCTATATTTAATCTGTATCAAATTTTAAATACTGAGTCCTAATTTACGTTTCTAATTACTATCCTTTCTTGATCTAATCTGTATCAAATCTTCATTACATGCAATAGCTCTAAAACCATTAACAAAAACCATTTTACTATCTTTGACATAAAATAATCCATAAATAAAAATGTCTTAATGGGCAATCCACAAAAGAAATATGTATAGTCAACAATTTCATTTTGCAGTTTTCATATCTTGGAGTTTCAAACATAGGATTGTCTTCTTTTCTACTTCCATATGCCTTGAAAATCCAATTTAAACACAATATTGAAAGCTAAAAAGTAACTAGGGTATAAAAGACTTGCAAAATATAAAGGAAAATTACTATAAGGTCCCAAAACAGAAATACAAATACCAAAAAGTTATGGACGTATTGTCATTTTTTACACCATAACTTATGGGACTTTTTTGTAATTACATTCCTTCCTAAAGAGCTCATGGTGATTCTACCAAATATATACCCACTTGTAGCACCAAGGCCTGGGACAGTTTTCATCTTCTCACTTGTATGTCTTTTGCATTCGCATATCCAAGCTTCATTGTAATGTTACGCTCCAACTCATTTTTAAATCGAACCGTCGGTATATTCATGGGAAACCAGAAGCAAAATCTGAATAAAATAAGCATCCAAAGCATGGGCCACATATATGAGTAATACAATCTGAGTATCTGACATAATCACACAGTGAAAAAAATTGGAGTAAAGACGTTTATATATATATATTGCAAGACAGTATTCACTCAAAAAATCATCAAGATAAGTAAGTCTAAGGATGAGAAAACAATATTTTGGAGGAGCGTGAACCTAACTAAAAATTAAATTCTTAATGAACTAAAGTCCATTTACTAAAACAAATAGTAACATCATGATTCCCCAACGAGACATCACACATTCAACCAGATTCAAATATCTACCAAGACCTGGTACTCAAAATTAAACAAAATAAAATAAAATGGATAAAGGAATACCTGAACACTTGATATTGCTTTGACAATTTTTGACTTGCCATGAGACACATGGCCAATGGTGCCAACCTGGATATAATTACAATGTCTCATTCATCACAAGGTGTCAAAAGTTGCGGACAGTGGTCCCCTTAAATAGCTTGTTTAATAACAGTGAAAACAGAGTTAGATATTTATTTTGATTCCCTTAAGACCGATGAGTATTACGTAAATAAATGAATTCAGGAAAAAAAAATACCGACATTAATGGTAGCTTGCCAAGATATGACTTCAAGAGAAAGTGGATGCAATTTTTTACATCCAGTTTACTCAGATCCTGTTCCATCAAACCTTTCCGTTTCTATAACATAATTTTGAGAAAGGAAAATGACGTGCATGTAAATTGAGTGAGTGAGAAAAGGTTACTTCATGAGATGAAAGATAAGGGTTCAAATATAAAAACTGGGGAAGCTATTCACGATAACAACAAGAAACAAGTAATTTGTTGTCGAATTTGAATGAAGACCAACAAATAAACATGTACAATATGATACCTGAACTATAATTAGCTAAAGAAAAGGTAAGTGGCAATATTTAATTGAAAGAAAGAAGAAAAGAATGTGATTAAGAAAAGAAGCGAAGTGTGATTACCTGTTATCAATGTGGCTAGCAAGAGTAGAAGAAGATATAAGAATTCTGGAATGATGGAAATCTTGAACACGATTCGTATCTAAGAAAAAGAGGGAAGAATGCTAACGTAGTGGAGAAGTAATGGAAACGCATAGGAAGAAACAGTGTGTGAAGAAAGGGATTTAGCTTTCCACCCATGCCCTTCCCATTATTTTCCCTCCTTTTCCCCTTCTCACCACTTGATTTAAATCTCAATGGTCCATATTTAACATATTATAAAAATATTATTATAATTTTCACCTAAAAGATGCAAAAATAATTTTAACATTGCAAATTTATTTTGCATCTTGTATAAAAAAATTAATTTTGTTCTTTTAGGTAAAATTATAATAATATTTTTATAATAGGTTAAATCGGATAGTTGAGATTTTAATCAGGTGGTGGAAAAGGGAAAAGGATGGGAAGGGATATAGGAGAGAATCGAAATCCCAAAGAAAAAATGATAAATTTTGAAGTTACCGGAAGAGGCTATTTGGCAGCACGAATGAGTGAAATATGGGAGGTAGTGCTGAGCAATTCAAAATGAAATTAGAATGCCGAGTATGAATCTGTTTGAATCCTCTCTTTTTTAGGTTAAAATCTACTTTTAAGCTAAAACTATTATTAAAAAAAAAAAAAAAAAAAAAAGCTTTTTTTTAAAAAAGTAAAAGCACTTTGATGATTATATAGATTTTTTTAGCTTAAAAACTCAAATTTTTTTTTAATAAAAAAAGATGTTTGACAAAATTTTGTTATAAGCTTTTGTTTCTAATAAAAATTATCATAAAAGGTATATTATAAAATAACATTTAAACTATTAATATATTCACAAAATAAAATACTATGAGTTGGTTAACATGCATGCTGCAATCCCACACTTTTGTTTTTAGCATACTTGTTGCAATCTCACTCTTTTGTTTTTAGCATGGTTGTTGCAATCCTACTCTTTTGTTTTTAGCATATATGCTTGTTGCAATCCAAAATAAAATACTATGAAAGCTAAAAATATTATAAATTAACCTTTAATTTACTGCAATATTTCCAAGGATGAGAAAACAATATTTTGGAGGAGAGTGAACCTAACTTAAACTTAAATCCATGACCAACTAAGTCCATTTACTGAAACAAATAGTAATATCATGATTCCCAACGAAGCATCACACATTCAACAAGATTCAAATATCTACCAAGACCTGGTACTCAAAATTAAACAAAATAAAATAAAATCGATAAAGGAATACTTGAACACTTGATATTGCTTTAACAATTGTTGACTTGCCATGAGCCACATGGCAAGTGGTGTCAACCTGAACATAAGTACAATTTCTCATTCATCGAAGGTGTCAAGAGTTGGGATATAGGGTGGTCCCCTTAAATAGCTTGTTTAATAACAAGTGAAAACAAATTTAGATATTTAATTTGATTCCCTTAAGACCGACAAGTAATACATACATAAATAAATTCAGAAAATTAAAATACCGATATTAATTGTAGCCTGTCGAGATATGACTTCAAGAAAAAGTGGCTGCAATTTTGTTACACGCAGTTTACTCAAATCCTGTTCCATCAAACCTTTCCATGACATTTTGGATGTTTGTAGCAGGGTCTTCTGTAAAATAATAAAGTCACTTTTGTGAATTAGATAATTTGGGTAAATTAATCTCTCATTTCGAGAAGGAAAAATGATGCTCATGTAAATTGAGTGAGAAAAAGTTAATTCATGAGACAAAAGACAAGGGTTCAAATTGAATGAAGACAAGAAAAACATGCACAATATGATACCTAAACTGCAATTGACTAAAGAAAAGGTAAGCGGCAATATTTAATTGAAAGAAAGAAAGAAAAAACGTGATTCCCTTACCTGATACAACGTGGCTAGCAAGAAGTAGAAGAAGATGCAAGAATTCTTGAATGGTAAAAATCTTGAACACGATTTATATCTCTGAGAGAGAAAGAGAGAAGAATGCCACTGTAATGGCTAAGTAATCGAAACGCAAAGGAAGAAAGTGTGCAAAGAGAGGGAAAGAAAGGGATGGGAAGGGGTATAGGAGAGAAGCCAAATCCCGAGAAAAAATGAAAAATTTTGAAGTTACTATTTGGCGGCATGAACGAGGGAAATTGAAGGGAGGGTAATTAGTGATTCAAAATAAAATTAGATTGTCGAGTTTGAGCGTGTTTAGATCCTCTCTTTTTTAAGTTTAAAGCTACTTTTAAGCTAAAACTTAAAAAAGAGCTTTAGAAAAAAGCTTAAAGCTATTGGATGATTAGATAAATCTTTTTAGCTTAGAAGTTACTTGAAAGCTCAAACTAAAAATAAGATGTTTGGCAAAAAATTTTGTTATAAGCACGTTTTCTAATAAAAATTATTTATATTATAAAATAACCTTTAAACTATTAATATGTTCACAAAATAAAGTACTATGAGTTGGTTAGTATGCTTGTTGCAATCGACTCTTTTGTTTTTAGCATGCTTGTTCCCACTCTAATCTTTTATTGAAATCCCAAAATAAAAATACTATCAAAGATAAAAATATTATAAAATAACCTATACTCTAATGTTTTAGCATGCTTGTTATTATATGTTTTTATCTCATCTTGCCTTTGCCCTATCTGTGATAGAGACAATGACACCTGGTCTTTTATTTCCTGATGATAAATTAAAGCTTGAACTTATGAATAAACATGAATTCTTTCTATTAATAGCCAAACACACGATTAAGACTATAACTAGCCGATAGGGAGAGAATATTTGAGAATGGTGCTATTTGGCGAGAGAAATCTCATAGAGAGACAGAGTGAAAATGATTGCAACGCTCAAAACTTGAAATGGAAAGGACGACCATAACCTCGATATTTAATTCATTTCAACAAAAGCTAATAAGAGCTTAAAAAAAGCTTCTCTTAGGAGCTTTTGGTTTAAAAAAAAAAAAATCTTTTTATTATAAAGGCTAATATATACGTTTGGTCATTTATGTTTGTTTTAGGTATCAATTTAGTCCCTTAAATTTCTAAACTGCACGTTTGGTCCTTTAATGCTAACACGGTTAGGATAGCTTAATAGAAAATACTACCTCAATAATTTTAACTGATGATTGTACAATTTAATGTTGACAAAACATGCTTACATCTTAATTCTTTAATTTGATATGTTCATATTTTAAAATAAAAATTGGGAGCTCAAATTCAATCTCTTTTTCTTGATGTAACTTTTCGATTTGGGTCTTTGATGTAATGATCATATTCAATTTGCTCTACTGAAGAAGATGGAGAAGATTTATAGGATATTGCGGAAACCTACAACTACAAAATATTCAAGTGCTTCAACCTTAAGTTCACTGTCTTCGAGCCCGGCCAATTAGAGGACATCAAGTACATCTTTTACGAGTTTTCCTCCGATGGAGATCACTTGTCCGCCGATCTACCAGGCCATTTCCTAGTGACGCACCAAGGTGAATCAGACTTGACCTCCTCGGATTTCACCCAAATGGTTGAGAAGATCTTGCAATTGCGAAATCAGAATGAGGAGATTAAATCTATCGAAAAAAAAGAATGGGGATTGATTATTTTTGCGGATATGTTCAAAGCCGTTGGGATGAGTTACAGATGGATAGGAGGGATGCAACATGGATGGAGGGGGATTGTTAATAAGAAACCCTAAAATAGTCTGATGATTAAATCTTTATTAATTTACAGAATTTAAATATTAATTTATTAAAATATTAACGTATAAACATGTTTGTTCAGCATTTAATTGCACATTCATCCCTTAAAATTGTTGAGTTAGTATTTTCCATTAAGCTAGCCTAACGGTGTAAACATTAAAGGACCAAGTGTGCACTTTACAAACTTAAGGGACTAAATTGATATCTGAAGCAAACATAAAGGACCAAACGTATATTTTAGCCTATTATAAAAGCTTTCGTAAAAATTATTTGGCCTCACTTCTATTTATAAGGATCAGAGAAGGTAAAGAAAAGTATCCAAACAGTCACGTAATGGAGAAGTTAATCTAAAGGCAAAGAAAGGAACAAAATGTGAAGAAAGGATGAAAATTTTTGGAGTTACCAGAAGAAGAGGCTATTTGGCAGCATTAACGAGGGAAATTGAGGAGTTAGTACTGAGCAATTAGAAATGAAATTAGAATACTGAGTATGAGCCCGTTTAGATCCTCTCTTTTTTTAAGTCAAAAGCTACTTTTAAGCTAAAGCTAAAAAGAGTGCTTTAAAAATAAAAATAAAAAAATGAAAAACCTAAAAGCTATTCGATGATTACATATAAATTTTGTAGCTTAAAAGTTCAAATTAAAAATAAGATGTTTGACAAATTTTTTTGTTGTAAGAACTTTTTCTAATAAAAATTATCATAAAAGGCATATTATAAAATAGGGATAGATTATTCTCGCCTACCCTTATTTTACCTACCTTTACCTATCCCTCTCAACCATGGTTTGTGAAACCGGACCGGCCGGTTCAGATCGGGAACTGGCCAACCGGCCAGGAACCGGTTTGGTTTGGTGCAAAACCAGACTGACCCGGTGAACCCGGTTTGACCTGGTTAACCCAAGGTAACCCGGCCGAGTCACAGGGTCACCGAGTCTGGCCAATTTTTTTCTTTCCCGTCCAATTTGAAACGACGTCGTCTAGCCATTTTTTTGGGAGGCAAAGCGACTTGATCAAATTAGATTATTTGATTTTGCGTGATCTCCGACTCTTCACTGTCAAACTAAACTCTGCAGTCTGCTCGTCCTCATTCCTCGTTCCTCAACTCCATTGCCTTGTTCCAACTTCATCGACTCTTCCTTCTACCTCCGTCCGACCGAAATCGTCTCCTTCTGTCGGGCAAGCCCTCCTCCATCGCCCAAGGTTGCAGAGCTTGAGAAGGAGCTTTGCTGTCGCTTGTAAGTAACCGTCTCCCTCCATCCGATAAGTCCCGTTTCAGGTTTTTTTTTTTGAAATTTTGCCTCAATGTTGTTAGTTTTTTCAGGTTCTTGTCGTTCTTGCCTTTACAGAGCTTCATTCGTGCCTTTACAGAGCATCATTCGTTCTGTTGCAGAGCTTTAGGTTTATTAGTTATTTATTTTTGAATATTTTAGTTCTTTGTTCTTCGTTCTGCTGCTGCTCTGGTGTATACATTTTTACTTTTGGATGTCATAGTGGTTTGATTGGGTTCGTTTTTTGATTTCTTGAAGCTGTCATGGTTGGCTCTGTTTTCGGGTTCATATAAGCCGTTGTGCTCTGTTAGCTGTTGATTTGCATTTTTGTTTCTGTTGTGCTCTGTTCGGTTGGGTTTGGATTTCTGAAGGCTTGGTTTGTTTTTCGATCTGGCTTGGTTTTAATTCCTAAAGGCTTCATTTCTGTCGTGCTCTATTCAACACAGTTCTAGTTCTCTCTCTCTCTATATATATATATCTCTGTTTAGTTTGCTTGTCGTGCTCTGTTTGGTTTGCTTGTCGTGCTCTATTTGGTTTGGTTTGGATTCCTGAAGCTGTTAATAGAGGGAAATAATAACAATGAAGGTGCCCAGAATACTACCCCCTAATCCTCCCACACAATCTAGTTTTAAAAAAACTGATCCTACTTGGGAATATGTATCTCTTAAGAAAGAGGGGAAAGTAGAAAGAGGGGAAAGTAAACGTATTTACGTGCCTATTATGTGGTTCAAGTTATAGGGGAGGAGGAATAAATAGGTTGAAACAACATTTAGTTGGTGTTAGTGGTCAAGTTTCTTCTTGTAAAAAAGTTTCTCATGATGTACGTGCTAGAATGAAAGCATCATTGGTAGAAGGGTCAAAGAAAAATCCTGTTCATAATGATAATGTAGATGAAGGAAATGTAGCTACAGAAAGTGTAGAACCGATTGTATCAAAGAGGAAAGCGTCTAAAATTGTGGGGGTTGAAAATTATTTTGCACCTAGGACAACTCATGGTGCTCAACCAAGCATCAAGAGTGTTTGGGCAAGTCAAGAAGCTCAACATAATGCGAAAAAAGCTTTTGCTCAATGGGCTTATGCGAATTGCATTCCATTTAATGCATTGACTTGTCCTTTATTTCAAAAAGCCATCGACGCTGCTACTGCAATTAGGCCTGAGTTTAAGGTCCCTAGTTATCATGAGTATAAAGTTAGCTTGTTGGGTGATTGTAAAAAAGAATGCCAACTTCTAATTGATAGCCATCGAGCAAAATGGAAAGAAAATGGTTGCACACTTATGGCTGATGGTTGGACGAATGTTAGACAACGAAATTTGATCAATTTCTTAGTCTATTCTGTACATGGCATGGTTTTTTGTGAAATCAATTGATGCTTCATATTTGATTAAAGATGCCAATACATTATTCTCATTGTTCAGAGAAGTCCTTAAGTGGGTGGGTCCTAAAAATATTGTCCACGTTGTGACTGACAATGCTGCAAACTATGTAGCATGTGGTAGATTGATAAAAGAGAAATACAAAACCATCTATTTTCCACCTTGTGCTGCTCACTATTTAAATCTGATTTTGAAAGATATTGCATCAATGCCTCATGTTTCAGACCTTGCCAAGAAGGCATCCAAAATCACTGTATTCGCTTATAACCATTTGATCTTCTTGTCATGGCTAAGAAAAAGATCTTGTTGGAAGGAAATTGTGTGTCCTGGTGCTACAAGATTTGCCACCACATTCATCACCCTTCATAGCATATATTCACACAAGCATGATTTACAAGCTTTGGTTATTGATGGGCATTTCTGCAGCATAAGTTAGCAACAACTGAAGCCAGAAAAACTTAGTACAATCATTCTAGATAACCGGTTTTGGAACGATTGCTTTCAAATTGTGAGACTTGTGTCTCCATTGATCAAATTGTTGAGAATTGTTGATTCTGGTGAGAAGCCTTCAATGCCATATATCTATGAAGGCATGCAGAGGGCTAAAAATGTGATCAATGGCGTGTTTCAAAAGAAAAAGGAACAATACAAGTCTTATACAAATATTATCCAAAGTCGTTGGGATAAGCATTTGAAAGCTAAACTTCATGCCGCAGTGTATTTGTTGAATCTTGCATTCTTGTATAGTCCTGATTTTGTGAGAAAGCATCGATGTATGGAAGCTGTAATTGATTTGTTCGAGGCAAACTCATCTGATGATGTTGATTATTATGTTACTATGATGAAGCAAATTGGTGTATACCGTGAACGCAAAGAATCCTTTGCTAAAGTTTCATGTGAAAAAACAACTCATACACTAGTCCCACATAAGTACATTGACTTTCATATTCAAAAGCGCATATTAAGATATATGACATTAATAATACATACTAAATGTCTTTTATTTTATTTTGCATATGATTGGTGGTTGTATTACAGGGGTTCAATACCATAATTGCAAAAAATTGCTTTACGCGTTCTTAGTCAAACTTCAACTTCTTCTGGATGTGAAAGACACTGGAGCTTGTTTGAGCGTATCCATACTAAAAGAAGAAATAGATTGGAGCATCAAAGGCTTGATGACTTGGTTTTCACTAACTACAATCTGAGGTTAAAGTTTAGGTAAACTTGACTTTTGATTATTTGTTTTATAGTTGTATACTTTCATTACATATAGACAACTAATCAAATATACACTTTATTAATGTTTGTATTCTATCATGTTGGCATTATAGGAATCAATTGAAGAAGAAGAAAGATAATTATGATCCCATTGATTATGAATCAATTGATAAAGTTGACTTTTGGGTGCTTGAGGAAGATTCAACTCCTGAATTTGATGATGTAGATGAGACAAATCTTCAACTTGAACAATGGCAAGGGATTTTGGAGGTTCCTAACTATCTCTTCTATTATATAAGATTATATTCCTACACAAAATAATATGACTATGTTTTTTACATAAGTATTAATAATTCTATTTGTTTCATATATAGGTGATGATGATTTTAGTATTGCGCCTCCACTTTTAAATGATGATCATGTTGCTTCTAGTACCTTTACTTTTCCTCCTACAGCTCCACCTCCTGATGTTTCAATACCTAGAGAGTTGAATGATGTTAATAATGATTTCAATGATGATGATTATTAAGGTGAGAATATTTTCATATTTTGTCATCATATACCTGTTTTTGATATTTTGCTACCATAAATATTTTGTCTCGAATGTAGGTTGTAAAGAAAATTGTTAAGAATATCTGAATATGTCATGAGTATTGGAGTATATGACTATTTTGCTACTGATCCAAAGTATTGAAATGATATATAGTATGTCAAATTTAGGTTAGTGTGATGAGAAATTAATTATTTTTCAATTTTTTATACCTCACCGGTCTAGGCCTGGGTTGACTCCAGGCTGACTCGAGTCTGACCCACTAACCTTTAACCCAGTACCCCGACCGATTCAGTGACCGGTCCGAGTTTCAGAACCTTGCTAACACTTCTAGATTATAATCTTATCCAACGATAAAAATTTGAGGGATAAAATAATGAGAACAGGCGTGATGGGTAGGTCGGCGCCTCAAACAAAAAGGATTGCGAAGAATTTTAGGAAATGGTGCAATTAGAAGAATTTGTTATTTGTGGGGTAAAAGAAGAGAATTTCACGATTGCTTCTTCTACTCGAGACCATTTTTTTAACATTAAAACTATGATCAGCATCGGTGAAGGATTAAAATAGCGTTTGAAATTGGCTTTATGCAGCATTCGCGTTCCTTTAACCTGGAAATGTACGGTCCAATGGAATTGATAATTTACGCAATTTGTGTTTCTTAATAAGGATTCTTCCCCTTTTTCTCAATTGTTCAAATGCAGTAAAGGAAAACAGTGAAAATGATATAACTCAAGAACAGAACTGGACCCTCTTTCTTATTTCCTTTTGAGTAACTGGGATTACATATATATCAGGTTTACACATACTATTCATAGTGTACACGTGTGCAAGTGATTACAAAGCTGAGCACGTGAGCTGTAACCAACTCGTCAACAAACTTATTCTAGCATCTTCTAACATATTCTAACATTTCCTATACTACTTATTGTTTTTGCTTGTTACAAGAAACATTCAAACGATCATGGAAGGGAGGAAGCATAGATTTTCCTAGTGGCTTTGTTAATACATCAATGACTTGATCATGTGAAGGCACATAGCCAATTTGAAGTTGTCCTGCTATAACCTTTTCTCTAAGGAAGTGAAGATCAATTTCCACTTGTTTGGTTTTTGAGTGGAGGACTGGATTCGAAGCTAGAGCACTTGCTCCTAAGCAAGGACGGATCTTATACGATAAAGGGGGGGCCATCCCCAAAAAAAAAGAGTTCAGATTTTTTTAAAAAAAATTAATATAAACAAGGCCAAAGTAGCAAAGCCCAAACCTATTATTAATCTAATGTCCACTGCACAGATTCATCTCATCACTGGTGGTTTGTTTATCTGATGATAATTTTTGCTCTGGTAGCCTAGGTTGTTTCATCGTATTAAAGAAGTGGTCACTATAGATTGGTTGGTATGCATCTACTATATCTCTAGAGACTCTAATCGTATTAACCTAATGTCCTTCTTCTTTGACTTTGAGGTCCTTAGCTGATAGTGATTGTTCATTTGTTTGGGATCTATTCCCTTCTCTGTGTAATTTCTGTTTCTTTATAACTGAAGCCTCTTTTATTATCAAAAAAAAAAAAAAAAAAAAAAAAAAGACTCATCTCATCGCAGATTCATCTATTATTAACCTATTATTCATCGCAGATTTGTAATTGGCTTCTAAGGTACCAAAGTACTTAAGTAAAGTCTCAAGGGTATAATTTTCTAATGTGTGTGTTTTTTTATCCATTTTTTTTAAGATGGAAGATAATTCTATTACAGATAATATGGTAATTCATATTGAAAGAGAAATAGCCGACACTTTCGATCTTGATTCAATTATTGATGATTTCAAGTCATTAAAAGATCGAAGAGCATTACTTGAAGTGAAGATAATTTTTAATTGTTTCATTTAGTATAGTGTTTTATTAATTTTTTATTATAAATTACATTGTTAACTTTTAATAGTTTGATATATTATATTTATATGACAAATCTTCTCGGAATTTCATGATATTTTCTCATTTTGAATTGATATGACATCCATACTAGAGATATGTTATCTTATACATTAGAATTGTTAAGATACTTTTATTATAAATCTGGATATTTTAAAAAATTTATATAATCATAAAATTTTTAATTAGTTAATAAGTATGGCCCCCAAATATTTCTCCCAATGTCCGTCCCTGCTCCTGAGTTGTCACACCACACTATTGGAACTTCAAGAATGGGAATATGCATCTCCTGTAGTAGCTTCATGACCCAAACAACATCGGATGATACATCAGCAAGACTGCAATACTCAGCCTCTGAAGCTGATTGAGACACAACCATTGACACTTGGACACCCAAATGATAGGATTTGTACCAAAGTAGGTAAAATAACCACTCACAGACCGACGGTCCTCCTTATTTGTAGCCCAGTCATAATCAGCAAAGACATGCACATTAAACTGAGGCACAGGCTTAATAAGTAGCCCGTAGTCAACTGTACCAGTAAGATAATGTAGGATATGCTTAACCCCAACCCAATGAGGTTCACGAGGGTTCTGCAGAAAACAGCTTAGTCTATTGACAGCAAAGGAGATCTCTGGTCTAGTATAGCATAGGTACTGAAGTTTACCAATAATACTCCTAGACCGAGTTGGATCAAAGAAAAAATGCCCAGAGGTAGATGAAAGCTGCAGGTTAGTGGCCGTAGGTGTAAAATTTGGTTTGGCATTGAGAAAGTTTGCTTCCTGTAGCAAGTTAATAATATTCTTGCATACCTAAGAAATATGAAAGTGAGCCAAGATCTTTTAATGAGAAGACCTCACCCATGGCAGCAATCAATTTCTGTATCTCATCATTATTAGAACCAGTAATTACAATGTCATCTACATAGAGAACTAAGAATATGAGAATATATTAGAATATGTTAGAAGATGCTAGAATATGTTTGTTGACCAGTTGGTTACAACTCACGTGCTCATCTTCGTATCACTTTCACACGTGTACACTGTGAATAGTATCTGTCAGCCTGATATATATGTAATCCTGGTTACTCGAAAGGAAATAAGAAAGAGAGGTCCAGTTCTGTTCTTAAGTTATATCATTTTCTCTGTTTTCCTTTATGCAGTTCATCTAAAATTGATTTGTGTTTCGTAGTTTTTTTTAAACTAAACTTCCACAATTTTTCATTGAGAAATTCTAATATATGCAACTTCTAAAAAAATCAGAAGATCTGAAACACATGTAGAAGACTAGAATATGAAAAATGTACAAGAATAGAGGACAGAAGATTTGGGCATGATATATAAATACTCCAGACTTGCATAAAATGATTTTCAAAAGATTGCTAAATGCAACAAAAGATGGTTTGGTGGCTTGAACGTTCTGATTACTACAAATGAATTAATTAAGAAAGTTCACTTTTGTACTTCCATATATACTTTTTGCAAGGGACGAATTTAAATATGCCAGAGGAGCGGAGGAGAGAGAGGGTGGAAGGCAGTGGAAGAGAGGAAGAGAGTAAGAGATAAAAAGGTTTATTTTATCCTTTAAATCTTTACCGTTGGATAAGATTATAATCTAACAAAATTGAGAGGATAGGAAAAGGTAAGCAAAATAAAGGTAGGCAAAATAACCTATCCTATTTTTTTAATATCCTAAAATAAATTTTAAAGACCATGAGAAGTATCTTTTCAATACCAATGTATCTTTTTAGGATCGTTATTATCCTCGAAATATTTTTTTCAAGATCAATTGTCACCTTGAAATATTTTTTTAATATCATAACATAAATTTTTAAGATCATGAAATATTTCAGGATATTGATTGGTACTAAAAAAAATTTCATGATTTATGAGGTAACAATGGCTTCGAAAATAGCTTTTTGGAATTTACGAGATAAAAATGATTTTTGGAAAATAGCTCTTGGATAAAAATGGGTGTTTGACAAACTTTTGCAAAACCTAAGTTTGATACAGAATAGCTTCTAACAGGGGTGTTTGGCAAGCTTGTTTCCAAAACCTAGGTTTTTGGAACCTCCAAATAGTAGTAAGCTTATGACAAAACCTAGGTTTTGATGCCAGAGTCCGTTTGGATGTAGCTTTTGGAAAATGATTTTTATGATTTATGAGGTAAAAATAGCTTTTAGATAATAGCTTTTGGAGATTAATTTTTAGAAAATAGCTTTTGGAAAAAAATGATAAAGTTTGAATGTTTTTATCAAATAGTTTTTTGAAAGTCAAATTTACAAAAAAGATATTAGCTTTTTGTATAATTGCATTTAAAGGATAATGTTGTATTTTAAAGATTATAAACATTATATTTTATAATAAATACATAAAATAACATAAAATTGTTAGAAAAAATAAATTTCTACCATTAGTAAATTTTGTAATATGATAATTTAATGGGAAAATTCCACATAAATACCATTTGAATTTGTAAAACCCCGTAAGTCTGTCGAATTTGTAAAAAGACCGAGAGTACCAAGGACGTATGAGGGATACGCAAATTTGTGTGAAATTACCCCTTTGCCCTTAGTTTTAAATAATTTTTTAAAAAAAGTAAATACCCCCCCCCGGCCGGTGGGCCCACCGGCCGCGGCCACCACCTGCCTGCCACCGGCGGCCGATGGGACCCACCACCGGGTTTTTTTTTTTTCCAGTAGTAGAGTAGCCTTTTGTTTTTTTTTAAAAAAAAAATTATTCAATGAAAAGTAGGGGTGGGGTTCGAACCCCCCACCTCTTACACATGTGTATGGGACCAAGTGGTCCACCGGTTGGGCCACTTGGTTCCTTTGATAAATAAATACATTAACAAATATATATATATATTCTTCTTAACATTTTTTCAACGATAATTACCATTCCCCGAAGTGAAAATTATCATTCCATATATGGAAAATTACCATTCCTGAAGTGAGAATTACCATTGTTTCTCCAAGGTTCCCTTTTTTTTACTTCTCCAACCATGTTTTGTAAAACCCAAAAAAGTTGAACTTTCACAAATCCACAAGTGAGAATTACCATTTATGAAGTGAGAATTACCATTGTTTCTTCAGTTTCCCTTTTTTTTTTTTTTTTTTTTACTTCTCCAACCATGTTTTGTAAAACCAAAAAAAATTGAACTTTCACAAATCCATAAGTGAAAATTACCATTTGTGAAGTGAGAATTACCATTTCTCGAAGTGAGAATTACCATTGTTTCTCCAGGGTTCCCTTTTTTTACTTCTCCAACCATGTTTTGTAAAACCTAAAAAAATTGAACTTTCACAAATCCACAAGTGAAAATTACCATTCGTGAAGTGAGAATTACCATTGTTTCTCCAGGGTTCCCTTTTGTTACTTCACGAATGGTAATTTTCACTTGTGGATTTGTGAAAGTTCAATTTTTTTGGGTTTTACAAAACATGGTTGGAGAAGTAAAAAAAGGGAACCTTGGAGAAACAATAGTAATTCTCACTTCAGGAATGGTAATTTTCCATATACGGAATGGTAATTTTCACTTCAGGAATGGTAATTACCGTTGAAAAAATGTTAAGAAGAATATATATATTTGTTAATGTATTTATTTAGGGTTAAGGAGAAAATTTACCAATAAGCTATTGGCCCAGAGCACCCAACACAATAAACTCTTATCTGGACCTTAAATACCAACCAATTTTTTAAAAGGTAAACTGAGCACAAAAACGTTAATTCAGCTCAACGTCCGTTTATCAATTCATTTTCTTTTGTTTTTCTTCCTTCACTCGCTTCGTCTTCGTGTTTGCCTCTTTATCTTTCATCTTACTAAGTCATCGCAATGCAAGGTCAGCATTTACTGAATTCGAGGCTCAACTCTACTATAGTCACGCTTCTAGTTCGATTTTATTGTTATAATTAGAAACTCAGTCGGTATTCTCTATTTGGGATTTTCCAAATGAGGACGGTCCAAGTAAAGAATGTTTCAGATCTAGCTACTGAGAGAGAGAGAGATTCACGAACTTTTCTTGTTTTCGGGAGAAATCGAGCACATTGAGATCCAAAGGTGGGGTCTTTTACGCACTGGAATGTTCGATTTCTATTCTTTTTCTTTCTTTTATTTGAATGCAGGTTACCAGGTCGGACTTTATATCTAAATCCGAGGTTTCAACAGGGGAGTTTAGTCCAATTGCCATTTGTGGGTTTCACTTCCCCAAGTTTCCAATTTTTCCATTTCTCTCAAAATCTGGGGTGGAAATTTCACGACTAGAGGAGTTGAGAAGAGACTTTCTTTTTGCTTCCTGTGTTAAAGTCTTCAATCTTCTGTTATTTGGAACTCCCACTACCTAGTTTGTTAGTTCAGAATTTCTCTAATGGCCTTTAGTTATTCTTCTTTCCTTTCAAATTCTTTTTTTTTTCAGTTTTGAGTTGAAATTTGCATTTCAAATGTTCATCTTGGCGCATATCGCATTTGGGAGCGGAAAAGTGTAACAGTGCGGTGTGGAAGGCACTGAGAAATCTGAAGCCATCGCCCAAGTGTAACAGTGCGGTGTGGAAGACGAAAGTGAATGAATGAGAAAGGGAGAGAGATGTAACGGACGTTAGTTTCATCTTGACATCATTGTGCTCGGTTACCTTTTAAAAAGTTGGTTGGTATTTAAGGTCCAGATAAGAGTTTATTGTGATGGGTGCTCTTAGGCCAATAATTTATTGGTAAATTTGCTCCTTAACCCTATTTATTTATCAAAGGAATCAAATGGCCCAACCGGTGGACCACTTGGTCCCATGCACATGTGTAAGGGGTGGGGGTTCGAACCCCACCCCTACTCTTCATTGAATATATTTTTTTAAAAACAAAAGCTACGCAAAAAAAAAAAAAAAAAAAACCCCCGGCGGTGGGTCTCATCGGTCGCCCCCAAATTATTTAAAACTAAGGGCAAAAGGGTAATTTCACCCGAATTTGTATATCCCTCATAGGTCATTGGTATCTCTCCGTCTTTTTACAAATTCGACGGACTTTTGGGGGTTTTACAAATTCAAATGGTATTTATGTGCAATTTTCCCTAATTTAATTTTGTAATATGATAAAAATTAGATCAAAACATATATGAATTAATAAACGACTTGATTCTTTTTGGCAAAGCTTCCACGCCAAGCAGATCTGATTAGTAATATCATGGGGGATTTTTGTTTATCCTCAGGACACAAAGTCAGCCAGGCCAAAACAAAGATCTACTTCTCCAAAAACACTGATCTTGGGCTATGCAAAGCCATCTGTGATAGACTAGGGTACCAGAAGACAGATTCCCTTGGGAAGTATTTGGGAGTGCCACTCTTAACTGGCCGAGTCACCTCCAAAACCTATGAGCACATCATTGATCGTCTTCAGTCCAAACTCTTAGGATGGAAAAGTCATAGCCTCTCGTTGGCTGGGCGATTCACTCTTGCAAAATCTGTCCTGGCATCAATTCCTATGTATACCATGCAAAGTTTCGTTTTGCCATCATCCAGCTTATCAAGGATTGAGAAGATTATCCGAAAGTTCATCTGGGGGTACACAAGAGATCACAATGGAGTGAGCCTCATTAGATGGCAAGATATGTGTCAACCTCTCAACCAAGGGGTTGTGGTTTATTGAGTTTACAATCCCAAAATAAAGCGTTCATGCAGAAGTTAATCTTCAAGATATGCTCTCAACCTGAATCCCTCTGGGTCCAAGTATTGAGGTAGAAATATGCTGTCACTGGACTAGGGGAAGCATCAAGACGTACGCGAATGTCTTATCTTTGGAGGAATTTACTAAACTTGTGGGATGATGCTTTCCATCACATCAAATGGAACCCTGGGGATGGCACGCAAATCAGATTCTGGACTGATTTTTGGGTGGGAGATTTGGGACCACTCAAGAACCTCACCTTCTCTCCCCTCCCAGCCACTGAACTCACAAAGGCAATTGTTGATTTTGTTGCAGACGATGGTTCCTGGAGCTGGCACTTATTCGAACACTTGCTCCCTCCGGACATTCTTGGGAACATATCCAAGACTTTCATTTTGGCCGCTCCTCACCCTTATACTTGTACTTGGAATTCAACATCGAAAGGTATTTTCTCCACAAAATCTGCCTACTGCAATTTTGAATCTTTGAATTGGGGTGAGTCCAATCAGACGTGGCTGATCTTGTGGAAGCTCCCAATGGCTCAACGAGTCAGAACTTTTACCTGGTTCCTCCTTAAAGGTAAACTTTTAACCAATGTGGAATGCCACAGGCGTAGGATGACTGACGATAGTTTTTGCTCTATTTGCCAATCTGAACCAGAAAGCCTAGATCATGTTTTTAAAGCCTGCCATATGACATCTTCAGTTTGGAAAAAGGTCCTACCCAACGACCTCCTAAGGGATTTTTGCCGTATTCCAATCCAGCCCTGGTTATGCCAAATTATTTCATCTACATCGCTCCCAGTCTCATGGAAGATAGGGATTTGCCTCACCTGCTGCAAGCTCTGGGAAGCGCGTAACAAGTGTATATTCTCAAACGAAACATTCACAATTTAAGGAATTGTTGCTTAAGTCAAGTCAATGGCTATACATACACAGAATTGTTTTGCTAAGTTTAGTCTCATTTTATAGGTCTCACCTGTTATGGATATTGTACACCACTGGAAAAAATTTTGATTAATAGAATACCTCTTTACTAAAAAAAAAAAAAAAATATTGTATAGAAAAAAAAAATTTGTAAAATAAACTTTCAAATTTCTTCACCTTGCATCTTGCCCATGCGCGTCAAGAGAGTTTTTACTTTAATGCAACTACGCTCTGGTTCATCATTTTCTTAAAAAATGGGAAATACGCCAAATCTGTGAACCTGAAGCTCCAACAACCTTGACTTTTGTCTGCAAATCTCTTTCACTGGTTCAAACCTTTTGTTTTTTGCTTTTGTTCTTAATCTTCAGTTTCGAGTGTCTTCTCTTCTAGACAAATGGGAAGAGCGACAAGGTGGTTGAATGGGTTCTTTGGGATGAAGAAAGACAGAGACAAAAAAAACAGAATTAAAACTCCGACCACCGCGGCACCTTGAAATCTGAGGCGGCGCAGTCGGCGACACCACCACCCAATCATCTTTCACCAGCAGAGGATGCTTGGCTTCAATCGTTCTACGGAGAAACAGAGGACCAGTAGAATAAGCACGCCATTGAGGTTGCCGCAGCCAAAGCGGTGGCTGCCGCCAAGGCGGCAGCGGCCTTAATGTGGCTGACCAGTCACAGCAGAACCACCACCATGTTCCAATTTTGGAAAATCTAGGTTTTGAGCCCAAAACCTAGATTTTGGTTGCAAAATAGCTTTGGAAGAAATCAGAGCTCTCCAAAACAGGTTTTGCTTCCAAAGCAAAGCCTAGGTTTTGGAAACCCCCAAACAGACATTTTAGACATTTACCTCATAAATGGGGAAGATCATTCTCCAAAAGCTACAGGCTCTACCTCTCCTTCTAGCCGCTGCTCTGGCCGCCTCCACCGTTTTCAATTTCAACCACCGTTCCAGGTGTCGTTGTTAGCTGCGTCTGCCATCGATATTACTAACGACAAGCTGAAGCTTCTATCAGGTATTGTATTTGTTTATCAGGTATTGAATTGTATTTGGCAGTTGCATCATTTTGCATTTTGTTACTCCTTTCTCTCCTTATTGATAAATGTCATAGAGACATGCTTGGAGAAAAATAAGGCAACAGTATGTTGGAAGTTCTTTTGTCTTTTGCCGAAACATTGAAATCAGGAGACCAGAGGATATAGTGGGTTCCTGACAAATTTGTAGTTGATTTTTGTTCTTGTATATCATTCATGACAATAGCATGATTTTGTAATTATTTTAAACTTTCAAATTGATTGCAATAGTTGCTGATCACTTAGAATTTATTATATAACTCCTTATGTAAGTACCTGGTCCAGGTGGATATTTGAAGCTTGTTGAATGTAAGATGCCTTTTATTTGTTTCAGTAAATGGGCTTTAGCTAGTCAAGGATTTACTGTGTGATTAGGTTCACTCCCCTCCAAAAATATGGTTTTCCTATCCTTGTAGTTAGTTGTCTTGATGATATTTTCAGTGACTACTGTCTTGTAATAAATATAATTTTTTTATACCATTTTTTTCATTTACACATCTTGAATTCTTAAACAACAAATCACTATGTGATTATGTCAGACTGTTTTACTTTTATATATGGCCCACGCTTTTTGGATGCATATTTTACTCAGGTTTTGCTTGTGGTTTCCCATGAATATGCAGACTGTTAGATTTAAAAATGAGTTGGAACGTAACATTACGATCAAGCTTGGATATGCAAATGCAAATATATACAAGTGTGAAGATGAACGGTGTCCTAGGCCGATGTGCTACAAGTGGGTAACTGGGTATATATTTTGCAAGTGTTTATATACTCAAGTTGATTTCTGGCTTTCAATGTTGTGTTTAAATTGGATTTTCAGGGCATATCAAAGTGGAAAAGAAGACAGTCCTTTGTGTGACTTACCAAGATATGAAAACTGCAGGATGAAATTTTTTAGACATGTTTCTTTTGTCGATTGCCCGGTAAACTGCATATTTATTTATGGCTTATTTAATGTCATAATTTCATTAACTTCAGGGTTTTATGTTTTGTATATCCTTTGATTTTTATTTATTCCTGTAAAATGGTTTGCGGTAATGGTTTTAAAAGTATTGCATGTAATGAAAATTTGATACAGATTAGATCAAGATATGATAGTAATCTGAAACTTAAGTTGGAGGAGTTAAATATAATTTATATTCAAGTCAAGAAAGTGTGGCTCTGTAAAAGATCCCTTCTTTTCTCAAAATAGGACTCAGTATTTAAAAAGCATTGCAATAATATCCTGAAAATTAAAATTAAATTTGTTGCTCTTGCTATCAATAGGCAGCTTCAGAGGCTACAATATTACTGCATGAGGCCATACTCTTTCAGATAAAGATATGATTAAATAATGAGCACTCATCAAATATATTGTAGATTCCTGATTTTTTTTTGTTTATTTATTTACTTTGATGATGAATGAGGGTCTGAACCCTGCTTATCAACTTCTAAAGTTGAATATATCATGGTATACTAAGTTCCTTGCAAAATCAGGAACCTCTCTCCCCATGGTGGCTGCTTGATTTTTTTTTTTTTTTTTTTATGGAAAAAAGTTTTGGAGGGGTTCGGCATCAATCCCCCACAAAGGCCAAGGCACGGCCCGGGCTCTTTGAGCACTTAATGGGGCTGCTTGATATTTTATCTATATGATTTTTGTTTTTTTATTTCAAATTTCTACAGGGCCATGATATTCTTATGGCTACCATGCTCAATGGAGCTGCAATTGTGGATGGAGCTTTATTGCTTATTGCTGCAAATGAGAGTTGTCCACAACCACAAACCTTTGAGCATCTGGCTGCTGTGGAAATTATACGTTTGCAACACATAATTCTTCAGAATAAGGTTGATCTGATTCAAGAAAATGTGGCTATCAATCAGCACGAAGCGATTCAGAAGTTTATACAAGTAACTTTCTATTAAGGCTTTGTTTGGGAGTTCTATTTTGGAGGGAGAGGAAAGGGAAGGGAGGGTTTTGGTAGTCCCTTCCTTTGTATATATCAAGAGAAGGGACTACCAAAACCCTCCATTCCCTTTCCTTTCTTTCCAAAATGGAACTCCCAAACAAAGCCTAACTAACTTTTCTACATTGCTGTTCCAAAACGTCATATTTTTCTTTAGCTCACTCTTCTATCCCTATTTTCTATGCAGGGAACTGTTGCTGACGGTGCACATGTAGTCCCAATTTCAGCCCAGTTAAAGTATAATATAGATGTTGTTTGTGAGTACCTTGTGAAAAAGATCCCAATCCAGAAAGGAACTCTCTCTGACATGATTGTAATCCGATTTTTTGATGTCAATAAGCCTGGGTTTGAAGTTGATGAAATTAAAGGAGGTGTAGCTGGTAAAAGCATTATCAAGGTAAGTCCTTTTGGTCATCGATACACTTCAATGCTTCTTCAGCGTTAATATTATGATTTTTTTAAACGGAGGTTTTATCTACCAATTAAGTTCAGAATGATGCTTTCCTTGATTCATGTATGATGCCATATAGTTTTCAATACTTTTTAGTCTACTTTAATGCTACTTCTGGTCCTTATGCATTACTTATCTTATATTAAAGGCCAGAGGTAGTATTTCACATGAATGATGGGACTGATTATACATGCAAAGGGATTTTTTTGATATGTGAAATATAAGGATGATGTTAGAGAGCCAAGGGGCACTATAGTTTTTTTTTTTTTTTTTTTTTTTTTTTTTTTTTTTTTTTGGCCAACGGCTCTGTAGTTTAATGAGAATATCACATACACATATGAATTGATAATTAGCAGCACATCCTTCTTTTGTGTGAAACTTAGTTAAACATCTAAACTTTTGTGGAGATTTTTAATATACCATGTGCATAAACCCAAATCTTATTTTCGCAGGGAGTGTTTGGTCCGGCCAGAGTTTTCAATAAGTAAGAAAGTATATTTAAATTTCCTAATATGATGGAAAATCTAATATTCAATGAAATATTTGGGAATAATTTACCCTTTTTGTGGGTAACTAATTTGCTAGGGACATTTAATTTTCCAAGAAAGTGAATTGGAAAATCATTTATTAAATATAAAATTGGTTTTACCCAGATATTGTTTGATATCCTGAGAATACTAGATCAATCACCATGCCAAGCACCGAGTGACTAATTGTTGTGTCACTAGATGAATTTGCAGGGTGTTTTGAGGGTAAAATTGGCATATTGTATTCCCGCTCTCGTCCTTACCAAATATTCCTGGTCGAACTTCAATGATTGGTTTTATCCTCAAAACACCCTGCAATGAAAACATAGTTCGATGTGTTATTTACAAGAAAGTTGTGTGGCTATTTTGGCATTACTACAACATATAGTCACTCAATGCTTGGCATGGTGATTGATCTAGTGTTCCCAGGATATCAAATTATATCTGGGTAAAATCAATTCTACATTTGGTAAATGATTTTCTAATTGAGTTTCTAGGAAAAGTAAGCTTCCCTATCAAATTAGCTACCAAAAAAAAAAAAAATAGTTAGATTTCCCATCATATTAGGAAAATAAAATTTCCTTTCTTACTTATTGGAAACTCTGGCCAGACCAAACACTATTCTTGTGAAAGTATGAGTTGGTTTATATGCATGGCATATTAAAATTCTCCACAATAAACACCCTCAGGGTTTTTGTAACAAGAGAAGAAACAAATATATATATATATATATATATATATATTGCAGTTATAGCTAAGTTTCACACAACAAAAATGATGTGCTGCTAATTATCAATTCTATACATGTATGTGTATGATGTGCTGAATAAACTACAGTGCTACTTGGCTCTTGAACATCAACATTATAATTCACATGTCCAAAAACTCCCATTGCATTTATAATCAGTCCCATCAATGTGTAAAAGTAATGAAAAAACATGTTTGTGCAGAATCATTCGTCTAAAATATAAAAGTAGACTCAAACATTTTGAAAACTACACGGCACACTATACATGTATTCAGACAAACATCATTCAGAACTTAATTGGAAGAGTAAAACCTCTGTTTTACTAATGATGCCCAAAAGAAACAGTGAAGCATATTGATGACCAAAAGGACTTCCCTTGAGAATGCTGCCACCAGCTACACCTCCTTTAATATCATCAACTTCAGCCCCCAGCTTATTGACATCGAGAAGATCGATTATAATCATATGAGTTCTTTGAGACAAAGTCTCTTATAGGGATTGAGATCTTCTTCACAAGGTACTCACAAACAACATCTATATTATATGTTAGCTGGGCTAAAATTGGGACTACAGGTGCACGCTCAGCAACAGCTCCCTGAACAAGAAATAGGGATAGAAGAATGTAAGTTACAAAAAAGTACAACGTTACGAAACAGTACTTAATAAAAATCAGTTCATAGAAAGTTACTTGTATAAACTTATGAATCGCTTCATGATGATTCCTAGCCTCATTTTCTTGAACCAAATCAATCTTATTCTGAAGAACTATTAAGTCTCAACGCCCATTGTCCATGGCAGCTAAAAGCTCATGGGATTGTGGTTGTGGACAACATTTGCAGCAATGAGTAATAAAGCTCCATCCATGCTTACTGCTCCACTGAGCATTGTAGCCATTGAAAAATTATGGTCCTGTAGAAATTGGAACCTAGTTTATCATGATATATTGGAGAGCTTTGAAAGTTGTTAAATGGGTTTAGACCCTCATTTATCATAAAAACAAATAAGTAAACAAATAAAGTTAGGCACTACAAATTTATCTCGAGATGAATGCTCGTTATTTCAACCATAACGACAATAAGAACACTTAAGGAACTATGAGAACCCCACATCTTGCATGAAAGAGAATGGTCGCATTCAAAGAATATTACGAGTCTTTTGAAGTCCGCCTAATATTGATAGCAAAAGCTACAAATTATATTTAACTCCTAAATTAAGTTTCTGATAAACCATTTTACTAAAGATAAATAAAGAACAGGGCTATAAACATAACACCTTGATATAAAGTAATCCATAAATAAAAATGTCAGTTTATTGGGCATTCCACAAAAGAAATATGTCTGAACAATTTCATTTTGCATTTTTCATATCCCGGCGTTTCACACATAGGACTGTCTTCTTTTCCACTTCCAAATTCCTTGAAAGTCCAAAATAACATCCCAATTTTCTCGAAAGTGTTTTCATGGTTTATCTTGTGGGAAGGAGTTCATAGTGATTCTACCAAATATATACCCACTTGTAGAGCAGACAATTTTCATCTTCGCATTTACATATCCAAGCTAAATAGTATTGAAAAAGTTAAAATAATCATCCAAAGATAGGCCACATGTAACATCCCAATTTCGTTTTCAATGTATGTGTTAGTATTGAAAAAGTTATAAGTAACCACGTAATATATGTGTTACAAAAAAAAATTCCAAATGACATCATCAATAAGTACAAAACAAAAGGGCTTCCTCCAAATAGGGTCCTATATCTCGCCGCTTACCCCCGTCTTTGATCATGTTCACTCCGGATCCTCGAAGCTATGGTAAGAGCCGAGGTTCAATGCCCATTTGAACCTCGGGTAACGGTTAACCTCATGTTCATGTAACAAGTATATATGATAGTTTATTCATGATATCACAGCAATATTCACATATGAAAGATAATAACCGAACACAAAGCAATTGCATATGAACGTTATTATAGTTTGCACTATTCACAAGTGCCACGATGTACGGTTGTGTCCTCGCTAGGAAAACTCAACGGTGTTATCAATACCATAACCCGTGTACAGCTGTATATGTATGCTCAATAAATTTTTAAAAACAGAATCTCGCCTATGAATACAACCATCACATATAGGTATACAAAAACATCGAGTTAGTGTTACGATGCGTCCGTACATTCGTCGGTGTTGTCCGTACGTTGATGGTGGACGGTGATCACGCGTCTCCTATAATGGTAATATCGTATTTATTAATTTATAAATAATATCCTAAGAGATATTTTGCCCACTAATGACTATTTTGCCCTTGCAACATTTATTTTTCACTTTATTTCTTCAAAATTCGTAGAACAACGCTGGTACAAATCTGGGCAGCATTTCGTCTAATTTTGAAATATCATAATTAATTCTACAAAAATCGAAACGAGGATCTGTAAAATTAACTGGAATCCTTAGGATGTCTATTTTCAATTAAAAATAATCACTCTTGCCCAGATTTCACGAATCACTCCCAGTTTTAAAGTTTTGAGCCTCTGCCCAGAATTTTTTCCAGAAATTTATAGCCCAACTTTGAGAACTTTTATCTCCTTGTACAGAACTTATTTTGACATGTTCTTGACATATTTAAAAATTCCTATATGTCTATTTTAACCATGAATTGTCTCAGCATTTTTTGACCATATTTTCAATATGAAATTCTGACGTATTCATCACTGCCTCCAGAAATTCCGAAACCGATGAAATTTCCCCGAACTTCGTTACTTTAATGATTTTCTTCCGAAATTTTGCCATAAATTTTTCTTCATCAATTTTTCGAAATAAAGCCAATTTTGACCATAAAAAATGTAAATAAAATTATCCTAGCATATTTAAGATCTAAGCTACTTCTATCTAAGAATTTAAGAACTAGAACTTAAAGAACTTAAAGCTAGAGCTAAGAACTTACCAAGAGCTTTGCTCCTTCTTTCCCCAAGCCACTCACTCTCACTTTGCTCTCTAGGATCAGATGCCTCTTGGTTTTTGGTGTGAAAAATATGAAGAGGTTGGGGGTCTATTTATAGGAAAAATTTAGGGACATCATTGGTATTAAAATATGACTAACATGCATCCTAACCATTGGATTAAAAGGACACTTTTTGAGACTTCATCTTCCCCCTCCACCTAGCTGTCGACATACTCCTCCTCTAATAGCCATTAAATGTGTTTTTCAGTTAATCAAATACTCCATGGTTCTATTCTCTAATTGGTTGTTGCAACTTTTGACTTTTCAACTCTCAACTTTATGCTTTATTCATTCCTTCATTTCTCATTCCTATGCTGAACATATTTGCTGATTCTTGGGGCTAAGTTATGATGCCATTTAATAACATAACTAAGGGTTTAAAATGCCCATTAATGCCACATGTCATTATGCAATTTGTTTGGTAACTAATCAAGGTCATTTGTGCCTTATTAATCAAGCTTAATCTTGTCTTCTTGTTGGTCTTTGATTTTATTTTTCTTTTTTCTTTTTTTTTTCTTTTAAATTAAGACATTCTCTAATTAATGATTTTTAATTATGATCCTTAAATGTGGTCTTAAATTAAATCTTTAGTTTAATCAATTTCCAAGGAAATTTTTTCTAAAATCTAAGTAATAATCTACACAATTTTAGAGATAACATATTCTCCTTTATTTATTATGTATTATTTACCAAGATATAGTATTTATGATAATTAAGAATTTTAGGGTATTACATTTCTCTCCCCCGTTAAATAAAATTTCTCCCTCGAAATTTGCTCTATACCAACTGGACTTTGAACCCTAAATCATGGAAATGTACTTTAACGAAACGTTTTTATGTCTAAGCCGCTTCTTTCGGTAATCGAGAATTTGCTCCGGCTTAATTATGAAGGTATGGTCATGTCGTACCTTGACATACCAAAAATGTTTCTGTGGCGCTTACACACGGTGGCCACTTAAGACACCTCATACTCTATGTCACGATTGCGATCTGATTGGTATAATTGAGAAACACAGGAAATGTTATGGAGATTAATCGGGTTCGGGGGTAAGGTTATCTGGTAAGTGACTGGTTCACGTTTAACTAAATTTTTCGAATGGTCTTACATAACGTGGACTAAATTTTCGCCTCTGAAGCCTTCTCCCTTTTGTCTTCGTGGCTCTGCTGTCCGTTTTGTCTTTGCTAGAAGTTGTCTTTTGAATAAAACGATTTGTTCGGAGGTCTAGTCAACCAGATCTGGCCCAAACAATTTCTGCTCAGATAAGGGTGATGACACGTACGCCCTTGTCGTATAAACTCGGAAAACTCTAGACATCTAGTCTATTCCCGTACTATGCTTACTTAGCACGCACTCTAATATTTGAATAATAATTTTATTCATTTTTGTACCCAGGTATAGTATTCAAACTCAGGACCTTCTCGTCCATCCTCATCGTGCTTGGTTACGTAGGCCTTACCACATGACCCATTCAGCCTCTCGGCTTAACACATATTGGCCTTCTGGCTTAATCCATTACCACAAAGACTAGGGATCTCAGCCTTAGTACCTAGGAGATTATTCTCGGGCTTTAGGTATTTCAACTACTACCTGGTACAATAAATGTTTTGCCACACTCAAGGCATACTCGTAGACATACTAGTTCAAGGTCACTATAACAATTCGCATTTCATACAATGATAAGTACTACTGTCTTAAGGCCTAGGGACACTGCCCCGTGTACATTCGTACACCAAGATCTTGAGCATCTGCTCGTCTATCTTATCTGAACCTCTTCCCAGTCAAATTCTCAGACTATATTAGAAGCTCAATTATTCCTTAGGTCTCTAAAGTTTTTACTAGTTTCTATACAAGAATAAGAATTATTGATTGTAATGGCAAATCTTTTCTTTGCTAAGGTAATCACTACGCCAAATTTCTAACATAAAATGAGGATTTTATATTCTCAATATCTTTATTATACAAGGTAATGTACCTCAAAGAAAAAAATCTTTTCAAAAAAATCCAGAACAACTTTTAAGTACCATTTAATTCCTATGAAATTCACATCTGCTACAAATTTCATGTCCAATACTTATCAATAGATGAAAATATTAAGAAGACAAAAATTCAACTTCAGTTACTACAGTAACCTACACATTCCAATTTATGTTTTATATATCTGAAATCTAATGGTTTGGATAGGAATTCAACACAACATATTAGTACAGTGGTTTACTAAGGTAGGGTTTCAGAAGTATAAAAAACAACAATACTAACTCTTAATTAATCCAGATTTACTAGAGTGTATACTCAAAATTTCATATTTAGAGCTTTATGTCTCTAAAATTTGGGAATCTAATCCTTATGGTTTCTCGTTCTTACCAAGCACCATAGATAAATTCAAATTTGCCGAGTCAAATAGTTCATGTTAACTTAAAGACGTTTATCAAAATTTCAAAATGGGACAAGGACATATAATGCAAAGTTTATTTCACTATGAAAAAGTGATAAGAAATCTTAATCTTACTGGACCACAAGTACAATATATTTTGAACAGGGTTCCAATGCAATGCACGACAAAATTCAACCGAGTGTTACTTCAATAGTTAAGATCAGTTTATCCATTAGGTGTCATCTAATCCTATCATACACCATTTGAAGCTAATCGTGTTTAACACACCAATGATTAACAATCAAGCTCACAATAACAGAGTTTACCAAAAATGATAGTCGATCAGGTATTTTGAGAAAAATGATATTAATCACATCCATTTGTTCAAGTGTGATAGTAGGAATACTAAGAGTGGTAATGCACATACAAAATGGAACTCAATATAGTATATTTCAACCTACTTTCATGAATTTAATTCATTAAAGATGTTCTTGTATAATGAAGTAAAATTTCCGAACTCGTTTTTCTAATGTACCTAAATAAGGCAAGTAATGTTACAAGGATGTACAAGTCATAACATCATTAGATGTGCAACTTCTTTTCTAGAATAGGTTAACACAAAACACTTAGATTTCCAATTCCTAATTAAGTACTATTTCCATCTTACGACTAGCTCTCACAAAAATATCATGCGGTGTCATAATTCAGAGTTCTTACGGTTAGGCGGTTGGACTATAATAATTACATGCATAAACCTTAGTGAAATACCTTAACAATGTGCACTCAACAATGTTTAATAAATTCAAAGAAGAATCACTTTCCAAAAATATAGTTTTATAACTTAGTTTAAGAAATTCAAATGAAATACTTCAAGGTAGATTTTTAAGTGAACAATTATTTGGGGGACATGCTTTTGCTATGAGTTATATTTGGTTGGGAATTTTTAGAGATAAAGTAAGCATTTAAAAATATATGTAACATACTTAATATATTAACTCATACAAGTTTCAAGTTTTAACAACAACCTTAAAGCGCAAATATCCAATGCAATCTCATATCGTACAAAACATGTTTAGCGATAAGCATATGATCACAAAAGGTTTTCAATGTCAAACTAGAGAACATCAGATCCTAATCATGCAAATGGTCCAAATGATAAGAGAGTTCATACAAAGCATTGCTTGATTTATCATAAACTTCATGATGATGCTTAAATTCTATTCAATAAGACATATCTCTTCACAACAACATAAAGAAAGGGATTTTTGAGTTTTGGCAAGATATATCTAAAACATTTAAAAAACAAAATCAATCATGCATACAAGGAAAGCGGAACTCAATATCATATACCACATAAACCTCACTTCCCCTCTTTGAAGGTGGAATATCACCTAGAGGGGGGTGAATAGGTGATCTCAAAAATTCTTTTGACGTATGATGGATAAACGATGAAAGCGATACGAAGGGAAAAGAGAAATGACACGGAGGAATTATCTTGGTTCGGTCCAACTCTTGACCTACGTCCGCACCCGACACTGGGGATTTTCACTATCTCACAAATACAATTACACACTCGCAACTTAGAATGATCCTTTCTTACTAGGACTCACCCCTTACAAGTTGTAATCGTACACCCACACTCAAGATAACACTACCTTGAGATTTGAACAAATGTAAGTACAAATGATAAAACTCTCTCACGGAGCAGATGAATAATAAACACCGAAGCTTAGTAATATCCGAAGATATATTCAGAATAGAATTTGAACTCTAGTATGCTTTGATGTGTATGCGTTGTTCATGTAGATGAACTCTATTCTTCGTGAATTTATAATAGTTGGAGAATTAGCCATTGGTAGGATTTGAATTTGTCCGTTTGATTATGACCGTTGTTAGCATTTAACCATTCGCGCCAATCTTGCCTTAATTGGATTCAATCCGTTGTCTCTAGTCGTCTTCTGTTTTACGGAACTATTGCTGACCGTTGCTAAATCATCTGAAAATCACTCAACATTATGATTAATGATATCACAATAAATGTTGAATGATGTTTAGAAGTAGTATAAGATCTTTTGGGATTCATTTGGATGTTGTTGATGAGAATTCAAGATTTCGCACACGGTGAAGAAAACCACAGAACCCAAGTTGATATTTGCTTGACTCGAGTTGAAGAAACAGTTGACTCGAGTTAATCGATTAATTGGATTCAAAGTATTGATTTGAGAAGTCTTTTTAACTCGAGGTAGAAGGATCCTTGACTCGAGGTAAAGTCTTAACTCGAGGTAGATATTATAACTCGAGGTGCCTGTGAAGAGGAAACACGTTGAAGTCTGTTGTAAGTGACTGAGACTCGAGGTAATGGGTAGTGACTCGAGGCAAAGATAACTTGAGGTGATGAATGGGTAGACTCGAGGTGAAGAAAGAATATTGATTTTAAATTCAAAGGACATAGACTCGAGGTGCAGAGACTATGACTCGAGGTGACGATGACTCGAGGCTATATTGTGGATGACTCGAGGTGAAGTGTGAATTTGGAAGAGACAGACTCGAGGCTACAATGTTGACTCGAGTTAAAAACTGCTTTCCATTGTTCAATCTTTCGGGTTGGCCATTTGACTCGAGTTACACTTTTTAACTCGAGGTAAAAAGCTTTCTCAAAGTGTGATATAAACAAAAACCGAGGCCATGCTGAATTGATTCCAGAAATTCGAGTGTCAACTTTAGAGGGCCATATATCCCTGGTCTTAGCTCCTTTTTTGTTCATTCAAGTCTTGATGGAAATCTCTGTGTGTCTACTTTCCAATAGCACTGATTTTAGCTCAATTAGATTTGTAGTTTGAGAGATACACCCAAAACATTGAAGCTTGGTCTGGACTGTGATGCTGATGTTTGTGTCAACTTGTAAAATCCATATCTCCTTTATCTGAACTCCTTTTGGCTTAAATTATATATCAAAATGACGCGTTGGATGTCTAGTTTCATATTCCACTGGTTTCACGTCAATCCGATACCTTTTTTAGGAGATATCATCAAATTACCGAAAGTCACCAGAAGCTGAACGTGGAACAGAGTGCAACAGAGTTGTCGTAAGTTGCTTTAACTCGAGGTACACCGAAACTAACTCGAGTTTTTGTCCCCGACTCGAGGTAGATGAGTCCTGACTCGAGGTAAAGTGTTCCAGGGAGCAAAAATAACTTGGAAATCATCCTGACTCGAGGTAGTGACTTGTGTGACTCGAGTTAATCATCCTAGATGCCCAAAACACTGTAGCTAGACGTCCTAACTCGAGGTAAGCTACTTGGCTCGAGTTAGCTCATTGAATTTGCTTATTTTCACTCCGATTTGAGCCGTTCCAACTTCCATATCATCGTGGGAACTTCTAGAATTAATCTAGGAACTTGTATGATGATTTTCTCATTCCATTGAGTAAGTTCTTCCTTCATCAATATCTCATCTTGATTAATCTCTATCATTAATCTTGGACTAATCTACATCAAATATATCATAATTAGTCAATGTAGAAGAATTGTATAATATACAATCTTTTTGCTCTTAATGACATCTATATTTTTCTCTTAATGACATCTATATAAGACATCATCAAAACTAATCATAACCAACACTCTTATGTGCTTTCACGTTTTTATTCAAACATCAGCATGGATGCCAACAGGTTAACAGAACTAACTGTTTTCTAGACTTGTCTCCTAGTGTATACTTAGGCATTAGTCCACTAATACTTTTTCTTCCTTGAGTACATACTCCCTAAAGAGTCTTTCCAATACCAGCTAACCTGTTCCTCACTATTTAAGATATCTCGTACTGTCTACGGAGTCAAACTGGCCTAGAGGGGTAGAGCAAGATGGACCACCTATACAGCCCTCAATGATGCTTTGATTATGATTATGCCCGGGTTCATAACGATAATCAGGACCCCAATGAAAAAGTATTGCTCTAGGTACTAGAATGGGTTTTATGTGTGGTTGTCTATTTCTACCTTTACATCTATTTCTATTTCTGCTTTGTAAATGTGGGAACGGTATCTTCTCATTACTACCACTGATCATTTGCATGGCTCGCCGTTAGTTAATCAAAATCAAGAATGACATCAATGTCATGAAAGGATAATCAGATAAGGTCTATAATATATGTCTGTTCATATACGTAATTCGATTCAGACATGATTTAAAAACAAAAGATGTCACACCCAGTGGTGTAAATACTTTAGGATAATCTATAGGCATACGCGTCCTAAATGTCTTATACATAAATATGAAATAAACGAGTGATTAGCACTCGAATCATATATTGCCTAGCGTAGATTCCTATTGAGAGATAGTCCCTTGGACTTCCCTTGGGGTTTTTCCGGCCTCTCCTTTGTTCAGTGCTATCACCTAGCCTGAGTTTTGTGGCCTTATCACCTTAGCCTTTTGGGGACAGTTCTAGGCCATGTGTCCCGGCTTCTGACACTTGTAGCAAATTTGTTTCCCATCATAGTTAACGCCTAGATGGTACTCCCCGCATCTTGGACATGGTCAGGGTCTTGGCCTCATTGGATAGTTCTGATGTCTAGACTGGAATGATTCCTTGCCTTTCCCTCGGTAGTTGATCCAGGGAGTCTTCCTCTTCAAACAGAGAAGTTCCGTGGTCAAACCCGCCACGACTTGCTCTATTGTTGTTGTAGTTTAAATCTACGCATTTCCCTTAAGCTATATCGATCAACCGCAAGATTCTTCTTGTCTTTCCAGTTGTCTTTCCTGTCTTTCGGTCAGGAGTTCATTGATAAGAGTCTCTTGTTCCTGCAGCCTTCTCTGCATTGTCTGCAACTCATGCTGCTTTGTTTTATGTTGTTTAGGTCCGTGTACTGGTATCACTTGTAGTTGCCTAACTCTATCTCTATCTTTACCTCGGCCTCTAGGAACTCTTGTTCCTTGCAAATTTGCCATCTTATCTTTCTATTAAGAATGACATACATTAATAACACACATTAAGGAATAATTTAATTTTCTAAACAAACATATACTCCACATAAGGTAATATACCTGCCATAACAGCTAACTGGCCTTAATACCTACAGTCATATTTAACATTTCCGTATTGTCGTACTATTGGTTACTCGTTTACATGTTGCCTAAAATGTTCTGCCTTTAGAAAGTTCGTTCGTAGAGCACTTATCAGCTCTTTTTGTGTACTCAAGACACGTCGCAGGGTATTTGGGTTTATAAAAAGATTCAGTTTCGGAATCATCTTGGTAGCTTAACAGCTGAAAATACGCACGGTTATTATCGACGGATGAATGATCTGATCCTATAGGTCTTTTCTGGCTCAGAGGGTCTACTCAGAGGGTATACTAGCCATTTGTTCTGGGTCCACTACATTCAGGGATACTGACTAAAAAGGTTCTTGATCATATATGGTTTCGTAAGGATTTTCCGGATTAGGGGTATTCAGGTTCGGGATCAATTATCAGAGCAATATCATATTCAGGAGTAGAAAGATGTATTAGCTCAAGGTTAAGTTCTAGAGTGGGGTATAGCTGATCAGGTTGAAGTACAGGTTCAAGATTGTACACTAGCTTAGGATGGTATATTTTTGAGGGTTTATGGTTATGAATGGGTTCAAGGGGTTTTTCAGGGCTTGGGTGATCTACCGGCTCAAGGTGGTACACTGGTTCAGATTAATATACTAGTTTAAAATGATACACCGGTTTAGGTTGTAGGATTTGTCAAAATACTCGGTTTGACATGGTACTCGGGTTCGGATCGCTATAGGTTCGGGCTCATTTATTGGGGCGCATCTTTATTCGGGTGGTATTTTGGCTCGTTCGTCATCGAGGTAGTTGGCATATACTCCTGGTCTAAATGGTATTTTGGAGCAAGGAAATATGGTTCTGGTTCTAGCATAGGCATAGGGGGTGGATTTCTTGGTTCTGAGTTTAGTCTGACTCTTACATTTCCAGGGACTACTAACCGACGTGCTACATATCTCCTCCTCCCATAATAACCTACGTAGGGAAACTCGTCTCTGTTCATTACTACAACAACACCAGGGTTTATCAGTACTTGTTTTCACAATTTTCTTTAAGATAATGGCTTAGAGCCTAACTTAGTTAATCAACCGATTGGCCAAGTAGGTGTCTATCATGGGAGTCTCACTGAGACTTTACGGCGACTGAATGACTGATCCACATAGACTAGCCCTACCTTCGGCACCAATGGTTTATTATAACTGAGCTAGGTTCTTACCAGGTAAAATGCTCTTAGTTGAAAAACTCCGAACCTAACTCTGTTACTCAAACAATGCGCCGAGGCGGTGTATTTGTGGAAGCCTCGCCGAGGTTAACAAAATGATCGATTGACAACCACAAAACCCTTTCTAGACACCCGCATCGTTTGGAGTAGCATAGATAAATTCGTGCTAAGATGTCTCGCTCGATACCAAAATGTAACATCCCAATTTTCAAAAGTGTTTTCATGGTATCGTGATCAGAGTAGAGCATCAGAAGTAAATAGTATTGAAAAAGTAACTGATAAGTAACCACTGTAATGTATGTGTTAGCTGTTAACAGCGTTACAAAAAAAATTCCAAATGACATCATCAATAAGTACAAAACAAAAGGGCTTCCTCTAGCTGGTTCCTATATCTGCTGCTTACCCCTATCTTCGATCATGTTCACTCCGGATCCTGAAGCTATGGTAAGAGCTGAGGTTCAATGCCCATTTGAACCTCAGGTAACGGTTAACCTCATGTTCATGTAACAAGTATGTATGACAGTTTATTCATGATATCACATCAATATTCACATATGAAAGATAATAACCGAACACAATAATGCATATGAACGTTATTATAGTCTCACTATTCACCAGTGCCACGATGTACGGTCGTGTCCTCAGCGCTAGGAAAACTCAACGGCATTATCAATACCATAACCCGTGTACAACTGTATATGTATGCTCAATAAATTTTTAAAAACAGAATCTCAGTCTATGAATACAACCATCACATATAGGTATACAGTAAACATCAGAGTTAGTGTTACAGTACGCGTCCGTACCTTCGTCGGTGTTGTTGGTACGTTGATAGTCGGACGGTGATCACGCGTATCCTATCATGGTAATATCGTATTTATTAATTTATAAATAATATCCTAAGATATATTTTGCCCACTAATGACTGTTTTGCCCTTGCAACATTTATTTTTCACTTTATTCCTTCAAAATGCGTAGAACAACGCTGGTACAAATCTGGGCAGCATTTCATCTAACTTTGAAAAATCATAATTAATTCTAAAAAAATCGAAATGAGGATCCATAAAATTCTATGGAATCCTTAGGATGTCTATTTTCAATTAAAAATAATCAATCTTGCCCAGATTACACAAATCACTCCCAGTTTTAAAGTTTTGAGCCTCTGCCCAGAATTTTTCCAGAAATTCGTAGCCCAACTTTGAGAATTTTATCTCCTTGTACAGAACTTATTTTGACATGTTCTTGACATATTTAAAAATTCCTATATGTCTATTTTAACCATGAATTTCTCAGCATTTTTTGACCATATTTTCAATATGAAATTCTGACGTTTTCATCACTTTGCCTCTAGAAATTCCAAAACCGATGAAATTTCGCCAGAATTTTGTTACTTTGATGATTTTCTTCCAGAAATTTTGCCATAACTTCTTCTTCATCAATTTTTTGAAATAAAGCCAATTTTGACCATAAAACATGTAAATAAAATTATCCTAGCATATTTAAGATCTAAGCTACTTCTATCTAAGAATTTAAGAACTAGAACTTAAAGCTAAAGCTAGAGAACTTACCAAGAGCTTTGCTCCTTCTTTCCCCAAGCCACTCACTCTCACTTTGCTCTCTAGGATCAGATGCCTCTTGGTTTTTGGTGTGAAAAATATGAAGAGGTTGGGGGTCTATTTATAGGAAAAATTTAGGGACATCATTGGTATTAAAATATGACTAACATGCATCCTAACCATTGGATTAAAAGGACACTTTTTGAGACTTCATCTTCCCCTCCACCTAGCTGTCGACATACTCCTCCTCTAATAGCCATTAAATGTGTTTTTCAATTAATCAAATACGCCATGGTTCTATTCTCTAATTGGTTGTTGCAACTTTTGATTTTTCAACTCTCAACTTTATGCTTTATTCATTCCTTCATTTCCCATTCCTATGCTGAACGTATTTGCTGATTCTTGGGGCTAAGTTATGATGCCATTTAATAACATAACTAAGGGTTTAAAATGCCCATTAATGCCACATGTCATTATGCAATTTGTTTGGTAACTAATCAAGGTCATTTGTGCCTTATTAATCAAGCTTAATCTTGTCTTCTTGTTGGTCTTTGATTTTATTATTATTTTTTTTTTTTTTTTTTAATTAAGACATTCTCTAATTAATGATTTTTAATTATGATCCTTAAATGTGGTCTTAAATTAAATCTTTGGTTTAATCAATTTCCAAGGAAAATTTTTCTAAAATCTAATTAATAATCTACATAATTTTAGAGACAACATATTCTCCTTTATTTATTATGTATTATTTACCAAGATATAGTATTTATGATAATTAAGAATTTTAGGGTATTACACCACACATACGAGTAATACAATCTGACATAATCACTCGGTGATTTGTTGTTTTAGAAATCAAGATGTGTAAATGAAAGAGATTGGTGTAAGCAAAAAATCATCAAGACAAGTAACTCAAGTGATGACAACATTATTTTGAAGGGGAGTGAACCTAACTAAAAATTAAATCCTTGACTAACTAAAGTCCATTTACTGAAACAAATAGTAACGTTATGATTCCCAAGGAGGCATTACACATTCAACAAAATTCAAATATCCACCAAGACTCGGTACTCAAAATTAAACCAAATAATATAAAATGGATAAAAAGAATACTCCGAACACCTAATATTGCTTTAACAATTGTTGACTTGCCATGAGCCACATGGCCAATGGTGCCAACCTGGACATAATTGCAATTTCCCATTCATTAGAAGGTGTCAAAAGTTGGGATATAAAGTGGCCCCCCTTAAATAGCTTGTTTAATAACAGTGGAAATAGAGTTAGATAGTTATTTTGATTCCCTTAAGACCGATGAGTATTACGTAAATAAATAAATTTAGAAAAATAAAAAGAACGACATTAATGGTAGCCTACCGAGATATGACTTCTGGAGAAAAATAAAAATACCGACATTAATGGCGTCGCACTAAGTGGTATCATAGTCGATTGTAATCAGACTTTGATACCACTCTGTGTGACACCCTACTTTGATACCAAATAGTGTGACACACCTTGCTCTGATACCAAACAGTGTAAAGGCAATGTTGTTTTCTAGTATCTCAAGCATCAAAGTGTTTTCCTACCTAGTTGCTGAAGAAATGGACCCATAAGCCATAGGTCCTTGGATTGAAATTAGACTATGATACCACTCAGTGCGACACCTTGCTCTAATACTTATCTTTTGCCTCATGAAGTAACCTTTTCTCACTCAATTAATTTACATATGCATCATTTTCCTTCTCAAAATGATAGATTCTTTTACCCAAATTATCTAATTCACAAAATTGACTTCATTATTTTATAGAAGACTCTGTTGGAAACATTCAAGATTGTGCAAAATAGTGTAAAAGGTATCAGAACACTATGATGCTTGAGACACTAGAAAATAACATTACCTTTACATTATTTGGTATCAAAGCCAGAGGTGTCACACTATTGGTATTAGAGCAGGGTGTCGCACTGAGTGGTATCATAGTCTGATACATGTTTAGAGAGCCCAATCAGACTTATGCATTTTTTGAACTGGGTTTATAAGAAAATACATGTCTAGTTGAGAAGTTGTTTCAATCGGACTTATAGACTAAAAATAACTTAATATTATAGCCTTGTCAAGTGAGAAACCCCTACTCTAGGGCTTTATTTTGTCTCTCTTTCAATGCAATATCCATTGGCCAGCATGTTTTGGTCTCCTATTCGGTTAAATATCTTTTGGTCAGCCATTTAGTCTTCTCCATTCTCCATTAAATAAATTAAACAAGGCTAAATCTGTTTTTTATGAAAATGGTTGGGCATGAGAGAAAATATCAGAATAGGTGATCTTCTTCACCGTGCTCCTTATTCGCTATATCTTCTTCAGCATGCCCTTGATTCCCCAGCTCTTCTTCATCCTCAATGTTAGGATGACAAAAGCCATTGTCATGTTGCTCTTCTTCACCTCGTTGGCTTTACACTATTTGGTATCAGTGCCAGGTGTGTCACACCATTAGTATCAGATCAGCATGTCACACTGAGTGGTATCATAGCCTGGTTTCAATCCAATGACCTATGGGTTATGGGCCTACTTCTTCAGAATCTAGGTAGAAAAACATTATGATGCTTGAGACACTAGAAAACAACATTGCCTTTACACTATTTGGTATCAGAGCCAAGGGTGTCACACTATTGGTATCAGAGAAGGGTGTCGCACTGAGTGGTATCATAGTCTGATTTCAATCCAATGACCTATGCTACTTATTCAGCAACTAGGTAGGAAAACATTGTGATGCTTGAGACACTAGAAAACAACATCGCCTTTACACTATTTGGTACAGAGCAAGGGGTGTCACACTATCTGGTATCAGAATAAGGGGTGTCACACTATTTGGTATCAGAGTAGGGTGTCATATGGAGTGGTATCAAAGCCTGATTACAATAGACTATTTACCACTCAGTGCGACACCCTGTTCTGATACCAATAGTGTGATACCCCTGGCTCTGATACCAAGCAGTGTAAAGGCAATGTTGTTTTCTAGTATCTCTAGCATCACTGTGCTCTGATACCTTTTACATTGTTTGCACAATCTTGGATGTTTCCGGCAAAGTCGTCTATTATAGTGTTACCCTCAAACTTATTTTTAAATCAAACCGTCTGTATATAAATGGGAAACCATAAGCAAAACCTAATTAAAATAAGCATCCAAAGCATGGGCCACACATATGAGTAATACAATTTGACATAATCACATGTTGATTTGTTGTTTTGGAAATCAAGATGTGTAAATAAAAAAGATTGTTGTAAAGCCGTTTATATACATTCCAAGACAGCATTCGCTCAAAAAATCATCAAGACAAGTAACTCCAAGGATGACAAAACAATATTTTGAAGGGGAGTGAACCTAACTAAAAATTAAATCCTTGACGAACTAAAGTCCATTTACTGAAACAAATAGTAATGTTATGATTCCCAAAGAGGCATCACAGTGTTTGGAGAGCATTAAATAGTAACGTTATTTTGAAGAACTATTAAGTGCTGCAAACGCCCATTGTCCACGGCAGCTAAAAGCTCACGGGTTTGTGGTTGTGGACAACTCTCATTTGCAGCAATGAGTAATAAAGCTCCATCCATGATTATTGCTCCACTGAGCATTGCAGCCATTAAAAAATTATGGTCCTATAGAAATTGGAACCTAGTTTATCATGATATATTGGAGAGCTTTGAAAGTTGTTAAGCGAGGTTTAGACCCTCATTCATCATAAAAACAAATAAGTAAACAAATAAAATTAGTCGCTACAAATTTATCGAGATGAATGCTTGTTATTTCAACCATAACTAACGATAAGAACGCTTAAGTAACTATGAGAATCTCGCATCTTGCGTGAAAGAGTATGGCCGCATTCAGCAATATTACATAACCTTTTGAAGCTGCCAAATATTGATAACAAAAGCTACAAAATATATTTAACTCTCATAACTTAAGTTTCTGATAACTATCCTTTCTTGATCTAATCTGTTTCAAATTTTCATTACATGCGATAGCTCTAAAACCATTAAGGCAAACCATTTTACTAAAGATAAATAAAGAACAGGGGCTATAAACATAACACCTTGACATAAAGTAATCCATAAAAAAAATGTCAGTTTACCGGGCATTCCACAAAAAAATATGTCTCAACAATTTCATTCTGTAGTTTTCATATCCTGGCGTTTCACACATAGGATTGTCTTCTTTTCCACTTCCATATGCCCTGATACCAAATAGTGTGACACCCCTTGCTCTAATACCAAATAGTGTGGCATCCCTTGCTCTGATACCAAAAAGTGTAAAGGCAATGTTGTTTTCTAGTGTCTCAAGCATCATGGTGTTTTCCTACCCAGTTACCGAAGAAGTGGGCCCATAACCCATAAGTCCTTTGATTGAAAGCAGACTATGATACCATTCAGTGGGACACCCTACTCTGATACCAATAGTGTGACACCCCTGGTCTGATACCAAACAGTGTAAAGACAATGTTGTTTTCTAGTGTCTCAAGCATTATAGTGTTTTCCTACCCAGTTTTCGAAGAAGTGGGCCCACAACCCATAAGTCATTGGATTGAAACCAGTGCGATATGTTGCTTTGATACTAATAGTGTGACACCCCTAGCTCTGATACCATACAGTGTAAAGCCAACAAGGTAAAGAAGAGCAACATGAAAATGGCTTTTGTCATCCTAACATTGAGGCTGAAGAAGAGTTGGGGAGTCAGGGGCATGCTGAAGAAGATATAGGGAATCAAGAGCATGCTGAAGAAGAGTTGGGAACACGGTGAAGAAGATCTCCTATTTTGATATTTTCTCTCACTCCCAACCATTTTTTCAAAGCACCGTGATGCTTGCGACACTAGAAAACAACACTATAAAACAACATTGCCTTTACACTGTTTGATATCAAAGCAAGGGTGTCACACTATTTGGTATCAGAGTAGGGTGTCACACGAAGTGGTATCAAAGCTTGATTATAATCGACTATGATACCACTTAATGTGACACCCTACTCTGATACCAAACAGTGTAAAGGCAATGTTATTTTCTAGTATCGCAAGCATCACAGTGCTTGATACCTTTTACATTGTTTGCACAATCTTGGATGTTTCCAACAGTCTTCTATTGCAGTGTTACCCTCCAACTTATTTTTAAATTGAACCGTCTGTATATTTATGGGAAAACCAGAAGCAAAACTTGATTAAAATAAGCATCCAAAGCACGGGCCACACATACGAGTAATACAATCTGACATAATCACACGATGATTTGTTGTTTTAGAAATCAAGATGTGTAAATGAAAAAGGTTGGTGTAAAGCCATTTATATATATTCCAAGACAGTATTCGCTCAAAAAATCATCAAGACAAGTAAGATAACAAAACAATATTTTGAAGGGGAGTGAACCTAGCTAACTAAAAATTAAATCCTTGACCAACTAAAGTCCATTTACTGAAACAAATAGTAACGTGATGATTCCAAAGAGGCATCACACATTCAATAAGATTCAAATATCCACCAAGACCTTGTACTCAAAATTAAACAAATAATATAAAATGGATAAAAGGAATACCTGAACCCCTGATATTGCTTTAACAATTGTTGACTTGCCATGAGCCACATGGCCAATGGTGCCAACCTGGACATAATTACAATTTCTCATTCATCAGGAGGTGTCAAAAGTTGGGGATATAAAGTGGTCCCCCTTAAATAGCTTGTTTAATAATAGTGAAAACAGAGTTAGATATTTATTTTGATTCCTTTAAGACCGACTAGTTTTACGTAAATAAATAAATTCAGAAAAATAAAAATACCGACATTAGTGGTAGCCTGCCGAGATATGACTTCAAGAGAAAGTTGTTGCTGTTTTGTTACATCCAGTTTACTTAGATCCTGTTCCATCCAACCTTTTTGTGACATTTTGGAGGTTTCCGCAGAGTCTTCTATAAAATAATGAAGTCACTTTTGTTGATTAGATAATTGGGTAAATGAATCCTCTCATTTCGAGAAGGGAAAGTGACGTGAATGTAAATCAATTGAGTGAGAAAAGGTTATTTCATGAGGCAAAAGATACGGGTTTGAATATAAAAATTGGGGAAGTTATTCACGATAACAAGAAGAAAAAAGTAATTTGTTGCAGAATTCGAATGAAGACAAGCAAAACATGCACAATATGATACCTGAATTGTAATTGGCTAAAGAAAAGGTAAGAGGCAGTATTTAATTGAAAGAAAGAAGAAAAGAAGCAAAGTGCGATTCCCTTACCTGATACAACCATGGCTAGCAAGTAGAGGATGACACAAGAATTCTTGAATGGTAGAAATCTTGAACACGATTTATATTTGAGAGAGAAAATGAGAGAAGAGTGCCAACATAGTGGAGAAGTAATCGAAACGCAAAAGAAGAAACAGTTGTCAAGTAAAGTGTCAAGTAAAGAATGAAAATTTTGAAGTTAACTATTTGGCGGAGCGAGGGAAATTGAAGGGTGGGTACTGAGCGATTGTAAATTAAATTGGAATAGCCATGGAGACTATTTGAATCTTCTCTTTCTTAACTAAAAGTTACTCTTAAGTTAAAGTTAAAAAAGAACTCTTATAAAAAAAGGTAAAAGTCGTTTAATGATTACATAAATTTTTTTAACTTAAAAGTTACTCAAAAGCTCAAATTAAAAATAAGATGTTTGGTAAAAAAATTTGTAATAAACATTTTTTCTAATAAAAAGTATCATAAAAGATATATTAAAAATAACCTTTAAACTATTACTATATTCACAAAATAAAAATACTTTGGCTTGGTTAGCATGCTTGTTGCAATCCCACCCTAATTTTTTATTGCTATCCTAAGATAAAAATATTACAAAATAACCTTTACTCTAATGTTTTTAGGATGCTTGTGATTATATGTTTTTAGCTCATCCTGCCTTTGCTCTGTTTGCGCGACAATAAAACCTGATTTTTATTTTCTGATGATAAATTAAAACTTGAACGTTTGAATAAACATAAAGAAGTTAATCTACTGAGGAAGAAACAATGTGCCGAGAAAGGATGAAAAATCTTGAAGTTATCAGAAGAGGCTATTTGGCACAATGAGAGAAATTGACGGGCCGACGAAGTGGAGAAGTTATAAGCTAAAGGCAAAGGAAGGAAGGAACAAAATGTGAAGAAAGAATGATTTTTTTTCTTTTATGTCACCTGAAGTTTGAGGAGGATTTTGGCAGAAAGAAAATCGAACTCTAAGTTAATTTTTGGATGGTCTCTTGGAGGGCAAGAAAGGAGTGATATGTTTGACTCACTAAGCTTTAAAATTATATTTTCCTATACACATATTAATTCTTTAAGTTTATAAATTATATTTTTAATCTCATGCTCTTAATACCAGTAGTTTGATTTAACAAAAATGCTGACTCCATCAATTAAAATGGGGATTAGCAATTAAATGCTAACAAGAGACTATTACTTACTAGCTAAACTGTCCTTGTTTGGGACTTCCCAATTCTTGAAAAGGGTTTATTTTTCTTTTGCTTGTTGATGTTACAAAGAGCTAATGATAGTTAACAAGTAATCTACTACAAAAATTGGATATTGAATGCACAGCCAACAAGATTCATGGAGAAGCACACTGAAATATGTTTTTTAAGGATATATAATGTTTTGTAGATCTATCACATGTGATTTTTTTTTTTTTTAAAAGAGGTCCATCTATTTTAGAAAATTCTCACCAATCCACGTTCAAACTCCTTTGTGTTTATCAAACTCCTTGTGTGTTTATCAATACTGAGAGAGAACCTTTGTTTATGTGATTACTTCGTAGTTTTAAAATTTTTTCCCCTTTGTTTTGGATAGGCACAAGTATAATGTTATTGGAGATAATCATACTTGATACACTGTCAGGAACTAAATATGTATACTTCTTTGAACATGATTTGGATTTTAATTCATCACATTATAAGGAACTAGTATTTTCCATTAGACCTTTTTTTTCATTTTTTTAATTTATTCCTTGATCATATCGATAATGATAATTTATCTACTACAAAAAACATTGTTAATTTGCAACTGTTGTCTTGTCATTGTAGCAGTTTTCATTGCTATGTACATATTTGGTAGTGGTTTTGAAAACCGCTACTAAGTGAGCATTGACAACCAGTTCTGTAGTGATTCAAAAAAACTTATGTACACACTTCATCAAGCCCACTACGACATTAGTAGCGGCATGAGACAATCACTACCAATACCGGCAATACCAAAGCCTGTTGTCCCAACACGACTTCAATAACAGTTTCCAACCACTACAAAATGTAGTGCCAAAAATTTACAATTCTGACCCTAAAAGTTCAAAAAAGAAATTTGCTTGATGTTAGTAGTATATAACTGACAACAAATCACAGATCATCTTAGATTTTATATAGTATAACGATATAAAAGATTTATTTCTATTTCTAAAACTTAAAATAAATCAGAATAATAGTTATTTCTATTTCTAAAAATTTTCAATTTGCACAAAAAATACATTGTTTACTTCTTCTTCTTCTTCTTCTTCTTCTTCTTTTTTTTTTTTTTTTTTTTGAAATAACAAAGGGTTTCTACTTTTCGAAATTTAGAGGGCAAATAATTTTCATTTCTCCCAATAAATACGCTTCTCGAGATTTAAATTTGTGTTCTTCTCTTTACAAAGGTAAAGCCCCTTACCACCTCAACCAACAGCTTGTTGGTACAATCATGTATACTATTACTACTTAATAAACATCAACATTTTCTATACGGTTTAATGGTCAATTCAATTGTTTTTAGTAAAATATCAATTCAAATTTAATACCACATTGGTGATGCAGCTGATGGAATGGTACACCTACATGGACAATAATTTATAACTACAGATTTTCAATGATATATAAGACAACAAATTAAAGATTCATCCTATATACTAGCCATAATCATATAAATCAATAAATTCGTAAATAAAATACATTGTTATTTTTCTTGATACAAGTATAAATACCCCCAGTCATCATCAACATTTTCATCGTGGTTTCATATTTTATTAAAATGCTTTCAACTTTATGTCATCCTCCTATTCTCTACCTAAATTTCTCATTTTTCTTCTCAACACTATCTTTAAAATATTAGTGAAAGATCATATATCCTTCTAAATTATCACATTGACTCAATGATTTATCAAATTTATCAAAGATTTGTTGCTTTTTCTATAACTTATTGATGGTTTGTGTCTAATCTCTCCTATTATATGACTCTTATGCTATTTAGAAGTCCCCCCCCTAATTAACCTATATCTGGCACCTTTTCTGGATTTTATTATCAGGTATCCAAACAACTGGCTATTCCAGCTTTGAGGTTTGTATCCTTTTCCCTTGACATTCTTAATAATATCAAGAATTTCAAGCTTTTCCACGTCACTACCACTTGCAGAATTTTCACTAGCTACCTTCAATCTCGATTTCAAATTCACTACATTCACTGTCTTTTACATCATTTAAAATAGAATAATCATCAATCCTTTCTCCCTGTCCAAATTATTCTACTTCATTATCATTATAATCTTCTTGTTCAATATCAATATATAATTTATCAAAAGGAGGTTCACTTTTTTCACAATTATCAATATCTTCAACAAGAATAATATTATCCTGCAAGGATGAAAAATTTTAAAATTAAAATCAAAATAGAATGCCAACAACACATTTTATCACTACTACAAAAAAGCGTATTAACGTCCTAAATTAGAGGCAATTAACGTCCTTTTTCGTAAGGACGTCGACCGAGGGTAGTTGTAAAATTAGATATAAGGCGTCCTATAATTAATTCGGGACGCCTTAAAAAAAAGCGTCCTATGGTTAATTCGGAAGCCACAAATCAATTTTGTGGCGTCCCGATTTTAAAATCAGGAAGCCACAAATTAGTTTTGTGGCATCCCGATTTTAAAATCGGACGCCACAAATATGATTCTTAATGATTAGTGGCATCCTGATTTTGAAATCGGGACGCCACAAATCTTTAGAATCAGATTTGTGGCGTCCCGATTCTAGAATCGACGCCACGTTTATGATTCAAATTTCATACCTGGTACATATTTTTTATTGGGAGTTCAAATTAAATTTATAACAGCAAACACTCAGTGCAAATCTGCAAAGTCAAATTACATTTTTCACTGCTCCCTAAATTTTTTCAGCAAAGAATATAAAGACCACTTTGATGCACTAAGTTTGTAGTTTGTATAACTGCATCACCGCAACTCAAATGTTTTTCAAAGGAATAATAATACCTTTGAACTAAACCAGTGCCCTCAAGATCAGCAGGTCTTCGAGCCATTGTATCCTGGTAAAGGATAAGAAAACAAATTGAGCAATTTTTATTTATAAGATATTGGCTATTGAATACACAGAAGAGCAATAGCTATGAATCAGTGACACACCAGGGAACCGTCAGAGAGACTTTGCATCATGGTAGAGCCACCCTCAGATGAAATCATTATTTGCCCTCCTTTTTCTCGTATAATATTACTTATTTTATTGATCCATTCAACCTTATCAAGAAGGTGCTCTCGGCCTTTAAAATAACAAAGACTATGTGCTTTTGCAAGAGAAGGCAATTATGATTAAAAGTGTTATAAAACAATCACATATATAAAAGTAAGGATCCGAACCATAAGTAGCCATATTAACAAGGGACTTCACCTTTCGAACAATTTTATATGGAATTCGAAGTTATCTTAAATACAAGGCTCGCTCTCTTAGAATCATGCCCATTGAACTTCTTATCCTTTGAGCTTTTTGATGGAGGATCCTCTTCCTCGAAATTTCTTCAACATTGCACTCCTGGATAACAAAGAAATTGTATTGTTATCAACACTATAATTTATGCTCTCTCCATGCTCATACAATAGTATAACCCATGCCAACAAAGGTATTTTGCAAGATGAGATGAATCAAACCATTACATATCCATCAAAAAGTCAAGAGAATACAGTCAAAAAATCGGTAAAATGGACCAAGGGAAAAGGATCGGAAGAAAAGAGAAAGTGACATTGAACAATAGTACCAATTCCGAAAGTAAATGTTGCACGTACAAGAAATCAAAGCCATCTATTATCAGAGGGGAATAAAAAAATTACTCATATTTTTAATTATTTTACAGATACACAAATAACAAAGGAACTGTAATATACACCTAAGGGCAAAATCACAACCCATTATCAATCAAACGGCTAAAACAATGATCCTTGCTGTCGCCACCTCATTCATCATGATAAATAATTCTTATGTAAGCTAAATCATAATGTATACTTGATTAAGGAAATATGCAAGTATTGATAGTCTACATACCTCTAATGTAATAACACCATGGAAGTTTCTTTCCTCTTTCTTTTTGGTATAACCAAGCTGTGAGGCAAAAAGTAAGACAATCGAACTCAACAACACATACAGCAGATTGTATATGTAGTCAATTTTATCTCTCAAACCAAAATAAATCAAGAGTTCAAGATGTAAGATAGATAAAAGAATATGATGATAAACCGTTTAGAAACTTGAAAATGTCTTAAAGTAACTAATTTAAATGAGATCCAAGTAAGCAAGATTTTTAGAGATCAAAGAGATATTAAAATATGAAATTTATGAAAAAATTGATGAAATACCAGCAAATGGAAGTATAAATATGACATTCTTGTAAAAAATCGCAAACCTTTCCCCTCTTTGCATTCAGACAAACCATCGATGCTTACAAATTAAGAAATTTCAAATTCTTTACCTTCTTCAAGTGACAAGAGAAACAACACTTCTAGATATGTTTTGTAGAACACTGCAAAAGAAGTAGATAAACCATGATGATCAACTGAGAGTATGATAATTACATATTATGACCAAACAAGTTATTGTCAAACCAACAAATGCAAGTATAAATATGACATTCTTGTAAACAATTGCAAACCTTTCCTGTCTTTGCATTCAGGACAAACCATCGACTGCTTACAAATTAAGAAATTTCAAATTCTTTACCTTCTTCGACAAGATAAACAACACTTTTAGATATGTTTTGTAGAACACTGCAAAAGAAGTAGATAAACCATGATGATCAACTGAGAGAATGATAATTACAGATTATGACCAAACAAGTTATTGTCAAACCAACCTTCCCCTTTGATCCAAGCAGTTGCAACTGCCACAATATTCCATGTAACGCACATAATCAAACCTGCACAATTTATAATATTGATTATCAGCAAGTAGGTAGTATCTAATACTAAATGCTCAAACATACCTAAAAATGTTGTGAATGCAACGTACTGAACCTTCTGCAGATCTATTGCTATTTCCTCTAAAATGTCATGATGAACAAGAGGGAAAAAGTCGGCCAATTTTTCTCCTCTATAACTATACCAACTAATCCCCAAAAAAGAAAAAACAGAGATTCAAATTGTCATACCACTGACCCATACGCAATGGAAGTAAAGAAGATGCCCAGACCGTGACATAAACAGAATCCAAGGATGTTTCTTCTATATCCAATCTCCTTAAACCAGCTACATGAACCGAGTGACCAGCCTGCAACAATAAATTATAAAAGTATGAACCATGATGGGGTTTTAATAAGAGGCAAATGATAATGATGAACTTTGTGTGAACCAATGAGATTGTAGAATAATCCAGAGTTCAGACTAACAGGATACCATTTCCAACAATATAAATTGAAGCAATATCATGCAAAGTTAAAAGACATCAGTAACTAGTAAAGTTACCAGGAACAAAAACTAGTAGAGTTACACAAAGCCATATACACAAAGAAATAATGCAAAAGCTAAATTATTCTTCAAGACAAAGATAATAAAAAGAAGACATCCAAATTTGGAATAGTTTCCCATTATTCAAAACAACATCAAGACCAATATATGCTAATGCTAAAAGCAACATATACTTGTCACTCTCCACCAACCATAGTCCAAGTATCTTGTTTTTCTTAGATACATGTACCCATGAAAAGCATACCAAATGATAAGCAATTTAGACTACAAAACGAAAACGGGCAATTTCAATTCAAGAACAAGTGCTCATAGGTTTTCAATTTTCATTACAAGGATTTTAAATGATGATTTACAATGACACTAAGTCATGGCTGTAGATCTAGATCTAGATTGAAATATGTTACAATCACAAATGACCATTGCAATTCCAACATTCCAAAAGATCCAAATATTCTTGTACAAGATCCTTAAAACCAGTTAAAATCTTTACTTGGTACTTTTTATTTAGAACATCAAGTACCTCTCGAATTTAAGGAATGATCAAAGATGCAACAAAGGATATTCAAGCGGGAAGGAAATTCCTCTCAAGTATTTTACCTCTCCTTGTTGTATCTTTAAAACATACCCATTGTCCACCACCAATGTAACATTCCCGCTGCGATATCCTTTGTGACAAAGAACACTGGAAAAAGGCTATTGGGCCAAACTGGACAAGGATCATATTTACCAAGCACTCTAGCAGCAGTGTCAATAATCACCTCTCCATCTTTATAGGAACAAACCTTGACAAAAGATTATCCAAACCAAATTTTAGAAATTAAAGAAAAGATCCTCTGCCAATGTATGAACAAAGCAGAAGGAAGATAACGTCGATGGAACTAAAGGAACAAATGAAAACAACATAGGCACACCAATTCACAATCATAAAACAAAACAATAAGAAAGAACCCATTTCAAGCAGATGCCATCCCCAGCTTCAATTATTCATCTACGATTGTATTTTCAAGTCGGTTAACCGAGTCTTTCTCCAAAAAGTTCGAAGGGGCAAAAAATATCTATAGAGTGCTGAAACCATATTCTAAATTCTGATGGAAAATTGCACAGACAACATGATAGTGTTAAAAGGGGGATTGGAGAAAACAGGGTGTGTTAACATCATATCAAAAGACGATAGATAGACAAGTTCAGGAGTAAGGTTTCTTGGTATGGAAGAGTAGCTGATTCAATGGCAAGTGCCAAGCTAAAGGAAAAGAGCATCTTCCTGCTCGATTTCAGAGTTCCACCAATGATAGAAAAGTCCACAACCCAAAGACGATAATAAAACACAATGAAGCCCGAAGGAAAGACGAAATAGAACAATTGAAAACAAATTTGCTTAATCACAAAATAGTTTATATGATTAAAACCTTAAGGGAAATGCCTCAATCACAACACCGTTGGAAGTGTCAAGCAAATCGACATGGATAGCGAAGCACGGGCACACATTTATCTTTTACACATACACGGTCGAAGAGCCATGAAAGCAAGGGCGTACCTAGAGATCGTCGGAGAAGGGGGGGACGCGCCGGAAACAGGGCACCAGAACTGCCAGAAGCCGCGAAGAGACGAAGGAGACGGACAGCGACTCACTTAGGGTTCGACGGCGATGAGGGAAGCGAGAGGGAAATAGTCGGACGTGGGCTCTATCTATTTGGCAAGAGGGATTTAGCTTAGAAACTAAAAGGGAACGTGGGCTCGGCAAAATAAAGGGTGTAAGTGGGCTTTTGGGCGTTCTGAATCTCAATTAAGAACGCCAAAAAATCTAAAAAGGCGTCCTGAAAAATATCAGGTCGTCAAAAAATATTTTACAGCGCCCTGAAATTTTATCAGGAAGTCAAAAATAATTTTTTGACGTCCTGAACCTATTTTAGGACCCCAAAAAAAATTTCTGGCACCACAAAATGCCCCAAATATCCCAAATTGCGCCAAAAATGCTAATTTTAGGCGTCCTAAATGAATTTCAGGGCGCCAAAAAAATTTCTGGCGCTAAAAAATTCCCCAAATATCCTAAATTGCACCAAAAATCCTGATTTTAGGCGTCCTGAATGAATTTCAGGATGCCAAAAATAATTTTTTGACGTCCTGAACCTATTTCAGGAGGTCTAAAGTCTCAAACTCAAGTAAATAATTACAACAATGCCACCACCTTCACTTTTTACTTCCTTTTTTTAAAAAAGGATGTCTTTTAGTGTAGTAATATCCATATTTTGTAGTAGTGTATAATGACATAATTTTTTGCAAGGACGACTTTTGTTGGACTAGTGTGGTATAATTTATCAAGACAGATTCTTTGTATATTGCAACCTAACTCTCATTCATTATTTCAATGCAACTCATCAATATTTGTTCTTCTATATATAATTGAACCGATAATCCCAATCATAGAACAATTTTTTTTCAAAAAACATGATCAATGCCTTTTTCTCGCGACAATACAGTGGATAATTATATATTTATATATCACGCACAATGCTTCATTTTATGAGAAATAAAAGGCTGCGGAATATTGGATTTACATTGTTTAATGGGTTTGAATGAAAAATTGATAAGCATGATCCGTTGTAGTTGTCTTCTTCATAGGAGTCCACATTAGGTGCCCAATAATTAGGTGCCCCTTAGGTGTTCATACCTCTATTAGAGGGATGGAAATATATTTTTAAATTTTTTTAATATATTATAGTTATTTAGAGTTAAATTATATGCTGCTTTCTAATTTTTTTTTTTTTTTTTTTTTTTTTTTTACACCTAGTATCTCAAATTAATTAGTTTCCCCTTAGCTGTTCTTGCGGCTTGTGTTTTTTCTTCCTCGGAAGTCTACAAACGGTCAAGTAAAACAAGGGATTTAATATTAAGGTAAAACAGTAAATAAATTTTATTTTTTTATAAACTTTAATTAAAGAAATATATTTTTGAAATATTTTTAGAATATTCTTGATGGAGTTAATTTCTTGGACTTAAGTATATGTTTTCAAAATAGAGGGGATGTCGGTGTAATTAAGGCAAAACAGAAGGACGATCAAAGTTTTTTATTCTATAATAAGTAACCCCTAATAGTCAACGGCAATCACAAGGTTAGGCCCTTCCTAGCTATTTCCAACTAAAATTTCTTATTTTTCTTGTCAATGCCCACTTTAAAATTATAATGAGATCTAGCAGTTCATCAATTCATAGGAAAATGATCATATCTTTACATCAATTTTTTTAAAGAATAATAAATACAAAAATTTAATCAAATTAAAACATTTCACAAAAAAACAAACAAAACTATCGCACCAAAGCCACAAAAGCCCTAATGCTCATTGTCAAATATCCTTGAAAGCATATTGTGATGTAGTTTATTATTACTATTATTATATATTTGGCATCAATTTAGGTTTAGAGTTTAAATAATTATACGAGTAACAGAAAATAAATATCTAGCAACAAATTACAGATATATCTTGTATTTGTGTAGTTTAATGATGAAAATTATGTATTTCTATTTCTTAATTAAACAGGGTGAAATTTGCAAAAGAAAAACATTGTACCTTTTTCTTGGTGTAGGTATAAATACCACTAGTCATCATCAACATTTCATCATAATTTTAGGTTTCATGTCTCATTCAAATCTTATGGGGCCTTTCCTATTCTCAACAAATTAAATATTCTCGCTTTTCTTCTCAATGCCATCCTTAAAAACTACGGAGAGGCACCTAGGGGGGTGAATAGATGATTATAAAATTATTTCGCTAAATGCTCAAGAACACTTAAACAACGAAGGAGAGAAGAGCAATGAACACGAGATTATACTAGTTCGGTCCAACTCTTGACCTACGTCCAGTCTCCAAAACACTCTGGGATTTCACTATCTTGAAACTTGATTACACACTCTGTAACTCTCGAGTAATCCTCTCACTAGGACTTACTCCTCTTTACAAGTTGTAATCAAATAAACACAAACACAATTACACACTCTGTAAACGAATGATGATCCTTTCACTCTCGGACTCACTCCCCCTTACAAGTTGTAATTGTACACCCACACGTAAGGTTCCACAACCTTAAGATTTAACAACTAAGATAATCAAATAGTGTGTAAACTCCTCACCGAGTAGATAAGTGATAATCACTGAAGTATAGAGAAATATCCGAAGATATTAAATGACACTAACGAAACATATGATTGTAATAAATTCTAATTGAATGTACAACATTTCGGTAGGTGGCGAATTCAATGCTTCTGGTATTTATAGATGTTGTAATTAATGACCGTTGGTGAAACTTGAAGATTAGCCGTTGAGACTCTTGAATATAGCCGTTAGAAAGATGAAGCTTTGTAGACGCTTTCGGTGTTTAATAATCCATGTGGATTTGTACTATCATCACATTCTTTCATTCCTTCTGTTTTAGCCGTTGTGAAATAGCAACTAATGTAAGATAGGAATAGTAGGAATGTCTTTCGGATGATCAGAGGAATGGTTGCTATGATTCCGTCTCGATATGGCAACTTCATTTAATGCGTCTGACACACAAATTGCTTTTTCAACAATTTGTTGTTAATCTGAGGTTTAATCATCTGAAACTCATTAGCAAACTGATTAAAACCATTTAGGAATAGTACTAAGTAAAGATATGAAGTTATGAAATCACGAGCATTGATTTTCAGTTTACTCGAGACGGTGATTTTCAAATCAGATAAAGTTAACTTCAAGTTAAAATGATGTTAACTTGATATAAGAAGTTAACTTGATATATGATCAGAAAGTTAACTTGATGTAAGGAGAAAGTTAAACCCGATAAGTGTAAAAGGAATAATACACTTGTTGATTGTAAGACAAAGTTAACTTGTAATAAGAAGTTAACTTGATAGTTGTAAGTCGATATGAAAGATAAGGTTAACTTGAAATAAGAAGTTAACTTGATATTGATATTAGCTTTTCAATTCAAGAGAAAGTTAACTTGAAATAAGAAGTTAACTTGATATTAGCTTTTCAGTTTCAAAGAGAAAGTTAACTTCAAATAAGAAGTTAACTTGATATTGATATTAGCTTTTCAATTCAAGAGAAAGTTAACTTGATATTGGCTTTTCAAGTCTTTAAGTTCAAAGAGAAAGTTAACTTGAAATAACAAGTTAACTTGATATCGGCTTGCAAGTCAAAAATGATAACTTCAAGTTCTTAAGTTTGAAAGGAAAGTTAACTTGAAATAAGAAGTTAACTTGATATTAACTTGCAAGTCAAAATAAGAGATAGCACAGGAAGTCGATTTTGACTTGAGGCATTAAGTTCACAACTTCAAGTCAACAACGCAATTTGAGTTTAAAAGATATGTTGAGAGAAAAATTTCCTTGAGTCATTTAGTTGATAATTTCAAGTTAAAAAACGTGAAACATATAATTTAAAACTTTAGGCACAAATAACTTGAGGCAAACCATAACTGACTCAAAAACTTGTTCAAGACTTTAACTTGAGGTTCTTTTGCAATAACTTCAAGTTACTTTAACACAGAAAATTCACAATGAATTTTCCTTGAGATTAATTATAATTGTTATCATCAAAACAAGGAACTAACAATATTGACTCAATAATTTATCAAACATTACTATATAGCATGCCAATCCAAAAAGTTTATCTCGCTCCACAAGTTATTTAAGATGTTTTTTATTTAATTAAATTGTTTTGATAACAAATTCATATTATTATCAAAATATGTGATGCCCGAGATACTAGTTTCTTGGTGGTCGAAAGTAACCTGCTTGTTGACCGGAAAACAAGGGAAATGAAGCCGAGGAAATAATGCAATTGCTGAAGAAAAAGAAGATGAAGATGGCATGGCTGACAATGATAATAAGAAAGAAGAAGATTGAAGTGTTGCTATTTGTGAATTGTAGAACCATTGTTGCAGCAAATTTGAATGTTGTTGATGTTGTTGGAAGTCATTGGAGCTCAAGAAGCAGCGAGAGTATTCCAAGTCCGAGAGTTTTAAAAGACGATGACTACTTTGTCATTTTCTAAGAATTTCTGTTTTGCTCTACTACCTCGGAATCTCAATGCAACTTCATCATAATCTATTCTAGCCGCCACCTATTTTGTGACATTCGTCCCCTATTTTTTTATTATTTGACTAAGGGTTTCCCCATTCGATACTTAGAGCGGAAATGATTTTTGTCTCTATCAACAAGTGTATTTCCTAGGATTTGAACTTATGCTCTCCTTTTTATAGGGTGAGATTTGTTTACTATCTCAACCAACAACTTTGTTGGTGACATTTGTCCCCTTTTCGGTCACTATAAATAGAAAAACAAGGCCTACTCATTAAGCATCTTCATAAATAAAAACATATTTTACTTATACTTATTTTAACATTTCATATTGGTTTAAATTATAACAAATAGTCGAATACTTTAAATCCTTGTGAAAACTTCAGTGCCGGTTGTACGTGTTGTGATGATTTCCATGCAAGTTCTTTTGTGGCGATTGTGGCGGTCATTTTTAATTTGTTAACTAAACCCAACAATTATGAAGTTTCAAATCCATGTCTCCCTTTGATGGAATTATGGCGGGACGCAGGGAGATGCTAATATAAACTAATATATAATTGATTGTTTGGAATTATACTAAGGTATTAAAACAGTGATTTTCCTTCGAAAATTTCAAATGTCTAGAGTTAGAAATTAATAAATGATTCCCATCATTGAATAACAATAAATTCCAATAAAGACATGACATATATACATACCATATTAGTTGTAATTTGTTGCCAGGTATATCTTTTTTGTTTCATTTTTATATTTTAATTGAGATCATGTGGTGATTGTGATATACATTAATAATTAACTAGCATAAATCACAATAATTTTTTAAGGAATTTACTTTAAATTTGGTAATTGGGATTAGGTCTGGCAAGAGGAATTTTAAATTATGGTAATTTACATTAGCTTTTTAATATTTTAATATTTACTAGCTACAATTACATTCTTGCTGCAGTGATATTTGAGCTACAATAATATATTTCCGTTTTTTAATTTTTATATGAAAATATCAAGTCATTTCTGTAGCAATGTACACAACACCCATTACAACCTTAATAAAATTTTGAAATTTTGTGAACCTTTCTATTATTTGAAACTAGAGCTGAGACGTATGCAAAAAATATTCCATCCGCATAGTTAAAATTTTAAACTAGATCTTCAATCCAGAAACTTTTTTGCTAAATCCTTCAATTTTTTAGGTAAAAGTACTCAACAATATATTAGGCAAAATTTTCTTGTTAGAATTCTCTCTTTTCAAGAATTTCTTTTAATTTTTGTCTTTGATGAAACAAATAAGGGAGTTGTGTCTTATTATTTGTACTATTTGCTATCAATTTTAGGTTACGACTTTAAATAATATTAATAAACCAAAAAAGAAATAACTGGCAACAAATAACAGCTCATCTTATATCTGTATAGTGTAATGATAAAAATAATTGATTTCTATACCTCCAAAACAGTCTAAAATATGCAAAAGAAATACATTGTACCATCTACCTGATAAATTATAAATACCCCTATTCTTCATCAACATTTCATCATACATATGTGGTTTAACATTTCATTAAAATGCTTTCAAGCTTATGGCCCCTTCGTATTTCTCTATGCAAATTACTCCTTTTTTCCCCTTTTCTTCTATACGCCATCCTTAAAAATTAGTGACTCAATAATTTATCAAATATTTCTACAATGTACTGCTTGAGCAAGTTCATTTCACTCCCCAAGTTCTTTGAGATTATGTTATGTTATTTTATTGTTTCATTATCAATTCAAATTATTACCACATTTGTGAATTATATTGTTGCAAAAAGTTCAAATCTTGTTGTTGATGATGTTGTCGTCGGAAGTCATCGGAGATTTGAAAAAACTTAGAGAGTAATCTTTGATCAAATATGTAGGTAGTAGGTGTAAGTGGAAGATTTGGTGCCTATTGTTGGAAATGAGTAGCCAAGGAATCTGACAAGGCATGAGAATTGTTGTGAAGTCTTGAGTAGCGGACACCGCTCTGTCATTTTCCGGGAAATTCAGTTTTGCTCTGTTTCCTTGGAATCTCAATGCAGCTTCATCGTAAGCTCTAGCCACCACTTTTGCCACTGCACCAGCAACGACATTCATATCATCTTCTGCCACTATAACGATAAAATGAGACTTACTCATTAAACATTGCACAAATGGCACTTCAAGATTCTGCTTTAGTCACATTGTTTTATGGTTTATTTTAGAGTAGTAAAGTGATATGAGTGTGTTTGTATCTGTGTTTGTGCATTCATACATGGACACACGCATCTACGTACTGCATATTCAATGTCGTTTTCTATTTTTTATTCAAAGATGATTTTCCTATATATATGTGTGTAAAATTCTTAAAGTTTGACACTTTCTTTTATGATAATGTTGTATATTGTAGTGTGCTCCGCCACTTCGCTCTGAAAATGTTTACTTTTTGGATCCAAAGACTTCATTGCGATAACTACGGTATATATAAGAAGATTTTTGAGTAATTTAATAGGTAGGATAAATAAGAGTAAGAAAAGCATATTAACTTTGATTCTAGAGCATTTATTGGAAATCAATTATATGAATTTTAATTAAGAACTTGGTTTATACTAAAATAAAAATGAATTAATTTGTTTATCAATAGTTATAAACAGTACGTACATCTTGTTTCTTAAACTTTATAAATACCCAAGACCCACTTCTAAATTCTAATTATGACCTTTTCGAGCCAAAAAAAATCTAATCAATCAATCATCAAATATATCAATGAAATATATCCCTCTAAGCCTCGTGTCTTAACGATTATTGGTCCAGAGTGTCAATCCATCTGGCTATTTAATCACCAACTATTGGGCTTCAGATATGAATCGTCTACTGCAACCACATGTATAAAACATCATGAAAAACTCGTCCACCTTACGTTCTCTTTCATACGGCGGTATAAAGTCATATAGAGAACATATCTTATTGGGTGGACAATAAAGCAAGCCTTAATAACAAATTATCTGAAGTTGAGTTCCAATGAGTCTTTTATATTTCCCATGCGTCATTGTGGATAGAACCAGTTAAACTCTTTCAATATGGAAGCATATTGGATGACTTCTTCTGTAACAGTAGTTAATGGAATTTACCTCACTATTCTCAATTCCGTCTTTTGGTTTAACAATTTTCACTCTATTTATACAGTTTGAAGGTCCCCATCGGGTCACAGTTGAAAAACTTGAATTTATGAGATCAGACAAACGTGTAGAATTCATTTTTGTTATATTATATGTCAAAGTTGAAAGTTAGTTCATCCAAAATGCCATCATCAAAAGTAATTTCATGTCTCTAGGTCGACTGTACTAGGAATAATTGGTCTATCTATGTTAAGGTTGTTGCAAATTTCTGGGACATCCCACCTACCAGAATGCATCGTCAAATAACGTTCGAAGGTACTATATTGTTTATTCAATGCCCTCTTTATGGAACGCTTGGTATTATATAGAGCAGATGTTGTATCTTATGGTTTTTTTTCCATGTAGGGTTATATTGCCTTGGCCGTATTTCGTCGCCGACACATGATACGTTGGCTTTGTGGTGTCATGATTCCTAGTTTCTACTTTGTTCTGAAGAGATTTTCAGTTGAACGTGGTCCTAACATAATTAATCCTGATTTGAAGATTGTTATATAACCTTTCACTCAAGTTGAGTTTATTTTGGACCTAATTAACACACCGGATAATATATTTCAGCCACTTGCTCCTTTGGCTGCAACAACAATATGTGAGCCAACCCTTATAAGTAATAATAATTTTTTTAGTATCATGTTTTTGATTCAACGTAGCATAAATTTCATTTGTTGTTAAGTCTTTTTTTTTTTTTTTTTTTTTTTCATGTAGATGTGGTTGGACTTGTCACTTCAGTTTATGGCCTTTCTGACATTATTGTTGATGGAGAGTCAGTTTACCAGTTCAACTTCGAGATTATGGATGAGAGGTACGTGCAGGTGACTGTCCTATATATATATATATATATATATATATGTATATATGTTCATCCCCGTTTTTCGTTAATTAGTTTATAATATTATGTTAGTGGGAATCCATTTCATTGCTGTTTTAGAGGGACACCTGCATCTGGGCCCAGTAAGCTAATCAAGGGTCTTGGACAAGGATGACGTAGTTGTGGCACTTCTGTGGGTCAAGATGAAGAGAATGAGTGGTCTGTTAACCTTATTTTTTTCATAGTATTGTTCATCTATTATTTTTGTCTAATAGATTTTTATTTATTTTGTAGATGGCGATATTCTATTTTCCAGCGACTGTGACTTATCTCAGGCTATTTTTAACTACAACCATCATGCGGTTGTTGATTTTCGGGTCAGACTCAACCTTATGACGGCTGAAGAGTTTGGTGATGGAGCTGATTGTCCGTCAATTTAACATGAAGACTTTGAAGTTTTAGTTCACGGCAACAATGACAGTTTCTGATATATTCCAACATGTTTCGGTTTAATCTCATGGCTTTCATTTTTTTTTTTTATAGTTTTTTTTAATAGTTTAGTTAAGGTGTGGTTTTTTTTTTTTTTTTTTTTTTTTTTTTTTTTTTTTTTTTTTTTTTTTTTTTTTAAAAAAAATTTAAAAATGTTATGACAATGTTTCATCGTCTACACATGGCAACTATGACATGCGTATGAATTTTTATCAAATTTTCAATGGTCATTATTATTGTTGAATTTAATCATGTTACTTTTTTATTATTATCACATTCACTTAGAGTAGTCTTGCGATTATACAATTGAGGATTGAATATGACATTCAACTTACCGCTAATGTTGTTTCGTTTTCCCATCATACGTTCAGTCACGCCACTTCAAGTTTATTCATAATCCGTTTATCTTCCATTATCGGTGATTTCAAATATATCTTTAATACACCAAACGTTCTTTGTCCAACCGTTTAACGTTTACCGGTGTGTTAATTAATAATTAATAATTAATAAAACATTTACAAAATTTATGGAAGAACACGCCTCCTCGACAGAGTTGGTTCTCCGCCACACGTGTAACCAATCAATGCCCTTTTGCCGTCCTTAAACATCGCTTAACTACATGTTAACTTAACTATCTACCAAGAAATTCATTTGAAACTCAACTGTTACTAAAACCAATTCAATATGTCGATTAACATGGAAACCAGCCTGCAAAGTTTACATCAAGGTCTAGTAGACTTGATCTTGACGCCGGTAAGAGTTGATCACATTATTCACTGATACATTGAAAGATGTTGCTTCAGCCACCAGCGCCCAATACTTGAACTTGAGTCCGTTGATCTTATTGTTTTTGACAACATGGTTAGGGTTTCAACAATTTTAAATATCATTTTTGTTTGTTTCATAATATGCCAAATTTTATTGTTTTCATGTTTTAATGATTATTGGTCATAAATAAGATACACATATGATGGTGAGAATAACCTTAGTTGCTGGAAGTTAACTGAGGGTGGGTGTCATGAGATTTCAAAGTTTACTGTTCGAGAAGGCGGTGAAGGTGTACATAAGCATCTTCATGTGTTGTTCTTACTCATCATTCCAAAGTTTCTGTTGTTTTGAACGATGATATTCCAAAAAGGTGTTTTAACCTTAATGTTGTCGACGACAGCAACTGGTGGGGTGTACCAAGTAACAAGATGATCATTTGTAAGGTTTTCATGTATTTTATTTTGCCATTTCTTTTTTCACATATTCAAAACTTGGCAAGTCCTATGGTTTTACTTTAATATATCTTTCACCACATTTCGGATGTATGTGGCATTCTGCGTTTGTTCCATCGTTCTTCTAGAATTGAGGTTATTGCAACACACAAGAAGAAAAAACCACTTTAGTCCACTTTCATGTTCATAATTAACTAGACACTGAAGCTATGGTAAGAGCTGAGGTCCAATGCCCATCAGACCTCAGGTAACGGTTAACCTCATGCTCATGTATAACAATGTATGTAGGACAAATATTCATGACATTACAGCAATAATCAACACATAAGCACACAGCAGATGTAAGATTAATATATCAACAATACATATCATATGTAAAGTTATCTATACAATTCACATGTATAGTCGTTTGCACCTCACCGTGCCATGATGACCTATCGTGTCCTCAGCGCTAGGAAAACTCCAACGGTATCATCAAAACCATAACCCATGTATAAAGCTGAATGTATATGTAGTGATCTAAGCCCCATAAACTTAGTCACGGTGCATGACCCAAGACCAAGTCTTGTCCATGACTTTATGAAATCATCCATCACATATATGCAGACAATAAGCATCAGAGTTAGTGTTACAGTACGCGTCCGTACCTTAATTAGTCCGTGTGGCTAGTGGTACGTTTGTCGTTCGGTATGTTTCCTCGGATTGCCTATAAATGTATAACTGCATTATTTCTTTATAAATCATAGTCTAAGAGGTAATTTAGCCACTAATGACCCTTCTTATCCCTGGTGGATTTATTATTCCAATTATATACCTTAATTTTCGTAAAAAAAAAGTTGTTCCAGCATTTTTGGGCAGATTTTTCGATGACTTTGAAAATTCATAACTAAATCCACAAAAACCGAAACGAGGTTTCATAAGATTCCTTGGAAACCTTAGCATGTTTATTTTTGTGGAAAAATAATGTTTTTCACCCAGAATTAGTGAATCATTCCCAGTTTAATGATCTTCAGAAAACGTAGCCTTATTTCCAGAATTTGTATCTCTCTCTACAGACCTCTATTTGATACATATTTTATATCAATGGAAATCTATACATGTCTACTATGACCATGAATTATGTCAGAATTTTTGAGTATAAATTTACATATCAAATAATGCCCTCTATCCGACTGATCCCAACAGCCCAGCAAAACCCAATAATTTTCTATCTTACTCTAACTTGTTTTATTAATCCTAAAAGTCACTCCCTAACATGTTTTTACCTCGTCAGGCATCTTTCAATGCAATGAAGCCTAAAAACAATTATGAGAAATTACTTTACCTGTTTTCTAGATTAAAACTAACAATTCTACAAAAACTACTAAGAACTATAAGAACTAAAAACTAGAAACTAAAAGCAAGCTTACCTCTTGAAGCCTCTTGCTACTCCTTCCTCCTCCTTGCTTCACTCTCTTAGGGTGTGCATGGTAACACTCTCAAAATGAGTTTTTTTTCTTAATTTCTATGCCCCGGAACAAAAATGGATGGGAAATGTGTTTGGTAAATCCGGTTTTTTTTTTTTTTGCTCCCGTGATGAACCGGTTTATTTTTTGTGCTGGGGAATAAAAAAAAGAAGTTAAAAATTTCTGCTACTCTGTTCCATGGCACAAAATGAGAATCATTTTTCTAAAAAAAAAGACTCATTCCTCTTCGAAGCAGAAATTTACCCTCGTTCACCACCACCACCACCGGCCCACCACCACCAGCGCCGCCACCACCACCATCACCACCGCCGCCACCACCACCACCGCACCACCCACCGCCGTCGCGCCACCACCACCACCACCACCAGCAAGCCACCACCACCGCCACCACCGCCGCCATCCCACTACCACCGCCACCGCCGCCACATAAATAATTTTTTGAATATAAAAATGACAAATAATTTTTTTAGGAAATTTTTTTTAGGAATGAAAAAAAAATGTGTTACCAAACGTAATTCTGATTCTCAGAGTAAAAATAAAATGGGTTAACAAACGTAATTCTGATTCTCAGAACTCTTCCAAAGCATAGAATCAGAAAAAAAAATTGTTTCATCTCAGAAACAGTGCTGGGCAACAGAATGGTTACCATGCACACCCTTACTCTATTAGAAATCACCTCTTGGAGGTAGATTTGGTGTGAAGAATTGTGAAGGGCAAGGCCCCTATTTATAGTAAAAGTCCAAGAATTACATCCCTTGGATAATCTTTTCTTATCAATGGCTTAGGTGGATTTGTGTTTTCATGAAGGCTCAATTTAGGAAGAAAATGCTCTCATTGGTCAATCTTAATTACATAGGATTTAGCTAATTATTTTTTTTAATTCAACATGTGCTCTTGAAAAAATTATATTTTAATATCTCTCTCTCCCCCCCCCTCTTTCTCTCTCCCATATGCAATCTAACACTTCTTTCCTCTCCCATTGGTCTATTTTCTTTTTCACAAGGATTAAGCTTATTTCCTTGATTTTCCATTGGCTAATTCAATTACACAAGGATTTAGCTTATTTATAGGATTAATTAACCCTTAATTGCATTTGTTGACTTTTCAAAGTTTGATTAATGTAATACCCTAAAATTCTTATTTATCATAAATACTATATTTTGGTAAATAACACATGATAATTAAAGGAGAGTATGTTGTCTCTAAATTTTGGAAGATTATTGGTTAGATTTTTGGGCAATTTTGCCTTGAAATTAAATCAATCAAGGGTCAATTTTAATATTTCATATTTAGGGATCCTAAAATACCCTAAGATTATCACAATTAAGCATAGTCTTAATTTATTCATAGGAGATAATTTAATGACACAAAAATACTTGTACCAATTAGAGAGAAAATTTGCCAACAATTAATGGACAATGAATTTGCAATAATTAAAGTAATTGTATTAGATGTTCATAATTAATTAAATCAACTAATTAAGAATATTAATTGAAATTAATTATGGAGGGCTAGGATTAAACCTCATAAAGCTAAACCTTAAGGCCTTAATTCAATTTCATAAAGTGGAATCCTTGTGAAGTAAAATCCACCAATGAGAAAAGAGTTGTGTATGTGTGTGTGTGCAAATGTTGTGAGGGTTGTGAGTCTAGTGTGAGAGGGAGAGAGAAAAAAATTAAAGCAAATTTGATAAAGTTTGAAATCCTAGAGTAAATTGGATAATGGTTTGAAATCCAAAATATCTTATGTACACAGTAAAAACTCAAAACAACAAATGAAGTGAGAATTTATACAAATTTAAATAGTTGTGAAGAAGTAGGAACCCTGGAGAAAATATAAGGACTTATCTTGAACACACATAATTTAACCTCGAAAGTAAACCTAGTAAAGGCTATTTTTGCAAACGTTGAAGAATAAGCTTAGTACAACCAGGGGAATCTAATTAGACTATAAATCTGGATATCCAACTACTAATCAAAAAGCATACTCAGAATTTAAAAGTATTAGTGATTGATTAGGCAACCAAAAATAAATTTTGTTAAAGTAAAACCGAAGACTCAGTTGGAAGAAACTTACATAGGAAGACTGCACTTTACTTCTTGAAGAAGTAAGAAAAAATATGATGGAAGAGAGAGAAAGGGGAGAGAGGAGTGTGAGGTCAGTTTTGAGTAGGTGTAAGGGTGAGATTTAAACTTCTCAACTAAGTTTAATTGAAGGGTTAAAAATGAAAGAAAGGTGTTAGATAGTTAACCCTCAAAATGGCTATAAATAGGGAGGTCACGTCTTTATATTTTCTCACCAATTCACAAGCATAAAAGCTGAAACATAGAAGGAGAGTGAGAGTAAGGAGCATCTTGAAGGAGTAGCAAGGTTCTTGGTAAGTTCTCTAGCTCTAGCTTTAAGTTCTTTAAGTTCTAGTTCTTAAATTCTTAGATAGAAGTAGCTTAGATCTTAAATATGCTAGAATAATTTTATTTACATGTTTTTATGGTCAAAATTGGCTTTATTTCAAAAAAATGATGAGGGAGGTTATATAGCAAAATTTCGGAAGAGAATCATCAAAGTAACGAAGTTACGGCGAAATTTCATCAGTTTCGGAATTTCTGGAGTCGGTGATGAAAACGCCAGAATTTCATATTGAAAATATAGTCAAAAAATTTTTGGAAAATTCATGGTTAAATTAGACATATAGGGATCTTTAAATATGCCAAGAACATGTTAAAATGAGCTCTGTACAGTGAGATAACAATTCTCAAAAATAGGCTACGAATTTCTGGAAAAATTCTGGGCAGAGGCTCAAAAGTTTAAAACTGGGAGTGATTTGTGTAATCTAGGAAAACTTGATTATTTTTACTTGAAAATATACATCCTAAGGATTCCAAAGAATTTTACGGATTCTCATTTCGATTTTTGTAGAATTAATTATGATTTTTCAAAGTTAGACAAAAATCTGTCCAAAATTCTGGACCAGCGTTTTTGAGGAATTAAAGGTGTCATTAGTGACTAGGATATCTTCCATAATATTGTTTGTGAATTAATAAATGCGATATTACCGTTATAGGATAAATTCGATCACAGTCCGAATGTCAATGTACCGACATCACCGACGAAGGTACGGACGTGTACTATAACACTAACTCGATGTTTATTGTATACCTATATATGAAAGATGTGTTGATAAACTGAGACTCTGTTTTAAAAGTTATACATATATAGCTGTACACGGGTTATGGTCTTGATAATGCCGTTGAGTTTTCCTAGCACTGAGGACACGGATGTACACCGTGGCACCGTGAATAGTGCAAACCATAATGACGTTCATATGCGTGTGGTGTTTTGTTATTATCTTTCATATGTGAATGTTCTGTGATATCATGAATAACTGTCATACATACTTGTACATGAACATGAGGTTAACCGTTACGAGGTTCAATGGGTATTGAACCTCGGCTCTTACCATAGCTTCGGGATCCAAAGTGAACAAGATCGAAGACAGGGGTAAGCAGCACATATAGGAACCGGCTGGAGGAAGCCCTTTTTGTTTTGTACTTAACGATGACATTCTGTAAATTTTTGTAAACGCTGTTAAAGCTAACACATACATTACGGTGGATGTTATCGATTACTTTTTAAATAATATTTACTTCGATGCTCTACTTTGATCAAGTTACCGTGAAAACGCTTTCAAAAATTGGGATGTTACAATTAAAGATTAATCAACATCTTAATCAATTGCTTTATTAGACAAGATTAATTCTTCATTAATTAGCCTTTTGATTATTATGAAGATTTACAATTATTTATTTAGTGAAGACTTGATTTACTGTTAATCCTTAATAATTTCCCTTAATTTATTTAAGTGTTTCATAACATTATCTTGCTTCTTTTAAGAACCATGGTTTAATATGATGATTATTTTGTATTTTATGATCCTTAGATGTGGTCTTAAATTTAATCTTTGGTTTATTAAATTCTAAGGAAAATTGTCTAAAATCTAATTAATAATCTGCAAAATTTAGAGACAACATATTCTCCTTTATTTAACATGCATAATTTATAAAAATATAGCATTCACTACAAATAGAGATTTTTTGGGTTTTACAGTTATTAGGTGTAATTGTCAAAGTATGATAGGTTCTTGAATTAATTATGATCATTAATAATTCATTTTATGCTAATATTGAACCCTTATTGGTTCTTGATCTTTCATTAATATATCCCTAATTGATGACTTTTAATATGCCTTTTAATTAATTTTGCAAATTAATATAATTAATTATTGTAAATTTAACGTCCTTTAACTATTGGTAATTTTCTTTAATTGATTTAGGTATTTTTATAACATTTTATGGCTCTTTATAATTAAATAAACTATGTTGTAATATGATAATTTTAGGGTATTTTATGATCCCCAAATGAAGATTAGAAAATTTGGGTCTTTGGTTATTTAATTCTAAGAGAAAATTCCCTAAATTAAATTAAATAAGCTACTAAATTTTGAGACCAAATATTCACTTATTTTTAATAGGCATTTCCTATCAAAATATAATGGTTAAGCTAAATAGGAATTTTAGGGTATTACAAAACAATTAATTTCTACTTCTTAAAAAGTCTGAAAGTTGCAAAAGAAATACAATGTACCTTTTTCCTGGTACAAGTATAAATACCCCATTGTTATCAACACTTTATCATACAATGTGGTTTCACATTTCATTAAAAAGCATTCGAGTTTATGGCCCCTTCCCATTTATCTACCCAAATTTCTACCTTTTCTTCTCAATACCGTCTTTGAAAATGAGTTACAGATTTGAGATCCTTCTATATTATCATATTGACTCATTAATTTATCAAATATTTCCATCAATGCTGATCTAGTAAGTTTATTTCGCTCTACAAGTTCTTTGAGATCTTTGTTAAATTTATTTAACTATATTCATAACCAATTCTAATTATTACCATATATGTGAATTATGAAAGTGGAGCTTAATACCCAAGAGGGGGGGTGAATTGGGTATTCTAAAAATTTTCGAAAACCACTCTGTTTTCAAGTGATAAAAACAGAGGTGAGTAGAGCAAAGGGAAGAGCAGCTAGACACAATGATTTATACTGGTTCGGTCCTAACAACTTGACCTACATCTAGTCCCCAGTCTCTCTGGGATTTTTCACTATCTCAAAGATTACACACTCTGCACTTAAGAAGCAGTTCTCTCTCTAGAACTCACTCCCCCTTACAAGTTGTAATCAATGAACCCAACCACCAAGTCCCCTGACCTGTAGTTCTTTACAATAAATGATTTACAAGAAAGAAATTCTCACACAGAGTAGTTAAAGATAAACACTGAAGCTCTTGTATCAAGTGATACTACACGAGATGAAAAACTGAATAAATGTGAGACTTGAATGATTTTCGTTTTCAGAGATGTAGTTGTTGGGCAGACTTGAATGCAGCTCTATTTATACTCACGATCATCAAATGACCGTTGCTAACCCAATAGATCCGTTGGAGAAATTCAGCCAAGGTTAGGAAGTGGCTTAGGCATCTTCTCTCTCTAATCTCAGCTTAATCCAGCTGCCCAAGTGTTTAGAGTTGACGTCCTTTGAATTAATCCGTTGAAGAAGCAGTTTCTTGTTGTAGTAATCATTCATTAATGCTCTGCAATCGTGTACAGATGGATTACCCAAAAGCATGCAAATTTCTGGACATAGCATTTAATGAGCTGAACCACTTTTTGCCTTTTCCTTTAACCCTTCAAAAACATTCTCTAAACCATCTGAGATTCACTAATAAAGTCATTAAACATAGTCAGGAGTATTAGAGAATAATATTACAAAGTATTAAGATCAAACAAGAATGTTTTCCAAATTTGTCAAATTTGAATTTCTGGATCAGCGTCACGAACTCGAGTTCAGTTCATGTAGACTCGAGTTTGAAGCTTCAAAGTGTAAAGGCGTTTTAAGTTCAAAACTTCTAAACTGGAGGTTTTCAAAACGAACTCGAGGTTTTCGAGTCATTAAAACTTCTTTGCTCTCGGGTTGGTTTAAACTCGAGTTTGGTCATAGTGAACTTGAGTTTCCTCCATCCAGAGAGGAAGTCGCGATTTTAGCTTTTTGAAATACTTTGAGCAAAAGCACGAACTCGAGTCTATTAGTAGGTAGGCTCGAGTTTGACACTGTTTAAACTAAAACTTGGATTTTGTTTTCAAGGGCAAACCTAAGGTTCTCAATGCAAACTTTAGAGTTTTTCTCAAGTTAAGAAGTCATTGCTCTCTGTAAGGTTTAGACTCGAGTTCACAGTCTTAGGCTTGAGTTCGTTCGACTTTGAAAAACTCTGAGTGCTCTCGGCCTAAAATAAACCTAAGGTTTAAGGAACTAGACTCGAGTTCACTTGGTTGAAAAACTTTTAAGAGTTCTCTGTCTGAGGTAAACCTGAGGTTCAAGAAAGACAGGCTCGAGTTTGGTTTGATTAAAAGTCCTTAAGAACTTTTCAAATTTGAAAAGCTTTAGGACCCGTTTGGTTCGCTGAATGTTGGGGAAAGGAATGGAAGATTGGGAGGGAACTTTAAAAATGTGAGCCGTTTGGTTCACTAGCGAAAGGAAGTTAGTTGAGGGAAAATAATATGTTTGGTATAGAGAATTGGGGGTTTATTAAGTGGGAAGATTAGGTGAATTTCCGCAAATGCCCTTAAAAAAAAGAAAAACAAATTTGAATTACGTATGAACAAGTGCCACCGCCGAACCCTAACCCAAATTGCGAATACGGTGAGAAGTTGCAGTGAATGGGATATGAAATTGCAGTTACGATTGGCATCCAGAGGCCAGAAGTTCGACAAATAATAAACCTTGAAGAAGGTGTGAATTGATCGGAGGATGCGGATGGAGTTTGTGCGTAACGTGAGAGACAGGGTTGAAAAAACTGATGGCTTCATGTAAGAAAGTAACGACAACAAAGTAGCACCGATTTGATTAAAATGAAAGTTAGGTCGGTTAAAATGGCTACACCAACTGGAAAAAGTCTCGTTCGAGGTCAAGAAGAAGAGTAACAGGTTTTATGTTTAACACTAGATTAAACTTTTCAATAAAGAAGCAAGTACAAAACATACGGATATCGATGGAGAAGCAATTGTTATTTGTTTTCATTGAATGTAATCTGTTGTGGGAAAGCAATAAAAGATAAGTAGATGGAAATTTGCCCGAAAGGTGGACATGAGAGCAGAGAATGCGAGAGGCACATAACTGATGTATGTGTTCTATTACAAGGAAGAAACCAGAAGCAAATTTGCCCAATAAAATGCTGCATGAAAAGAAATAGAAGGCTGGACATGAAAGTAGCATAAGGCACGGTGACATAAATGAATATAGATCATACCAAAATGACAAGTAGGGTGAAAGGAAATAAATTGAAGGCATTTGGCCTTCTCAAATGCTTTAACTTAAACATGTAAAGCAACTACAAAAAAAAGATCACCATAATGGAGCATAACAAAAGAATGTACAAATAGCCTTCAACACACAAGTGTTGAGCTCACATATGAAAGAAGATTTTGAACATCATTTAAATTGGGTGAGTGACAAGTCAAAATGAGGCAAAACCCACGTCCATAATGGAAACATTCATAAAATCTGTTCATCAGAGGATAATACTGAAATAGCAAAGAAACAACTAAATATTACGTTCGAACCAAATGCTCCAGTTCGAACAGAAGTCACAGCAACAGAACCAGTACAGAACATACGGATATCAAATGGAAAAGCAATTGTTATTTGTTTTCATTGAATGTAATCTGTTGTGGGAAAGCAATAAAAGATAAGCGAGATGGAAATTTGCCCGGAAGGTGGACATGAGAGCGAAGGAAATGCGAGGCACATAACGATGTATGTGTTCTCAAGGAAGAAACCAGAAGCAAATTTGCCCAATAAAATGCTGCATAAAAAGAAATAGAAGGCTAGACATGAAAGTAGCATAAGGCACAGTGACATAAATGAATATAGATCATACCAAAATGACAGTAGGGTGAAAGGAAATAAATTGAAGGCATTTGGCCTTCTCAAATGCTGTTTAAAGCAACTACAGCAAAAAGATCACCATAATGGAGCAAAGAAACAACTAAATATTACGTTCGAACCAAATGCTCCGGTTCGAACGGGAAGTCACAAAGAATGAACCAAGTAAAGAATGGTTTAGCGGGTGTGAAAACGACAATGCAATCTACAAAAAGACACCTCGGCCATGCATACAACCCAAAAACAAATAAAAATAAAGTCTCCCTAATTCTTCTTCCTCCTTTTAGCTGGGGACCTTTGAGCAGTGGAGCATTTAGGCGAAGGCTTGGTTGAAACAGGGAGGTCGACAGGGACGAACATGGGGGAAGCAGACGTTGGTTGTGGATCAGCCAAGCTTGCGTCAGATGAAAATATATGTGGCAAATTTTCTGCTGCAAGGACAGATCTGAAAGCGGTGGGTGGAATGAACCTCTAAGGTACGTGCATCGATATTGGCCTGGAAGGTGCGCGGGAGGCTTAACGGTTCGGCGAGGCACAAGTGATAGAGGTGTGATCGGATCAAGATCATCACCGGTAGCTTCGGCGTGGCTTCGTGCACATGTTGTTGCTTAGGGGAATGAAGGCTTGGGGATTGATGTGGGGAGGGTGCGAGTATCTCTTCGCTTGATGGTCTGCCGCATATGTTGATCATCCAAATCAGCTAACTCGACCGCACTTGTGACTCATCACCAATATTATGTGTCTCAAGTGGTTCATCGGTTCCAATGGTGGGGGACTCTGCTTGGAGCCGAGAGTGAGTCATCGGGGTCCCTTTGGCCATCAACAATATGGTCCTCTCGCATCGGCCTCGCGGTGTTGGATGGGGAATCTCTTCTTGTTGGGACTTCACTTGATTTCCACCATCGAAGAAGGACCCGGCTTCTCTTTAAACTCATCAGTAGGGGCCCTTTCACAGGCCTTGTAAGCAGCAAACTCCTTCAACTCCGTTGAATATAGGTGGATAAAATCCCTCAAGCATGTGAAGTCAAACAAAAGAGTCCTTATTCTGTTGTCCATCTCACCAAGCTGTGACTGAAGCTTTGAGTCCATTATGTGAAGCTGTGACTTAAGCTTTGCTCCATTATGTCAAGCTCCTCCTTCACAATTGTTCAAGTACTACACCCAAATCTGCTGAATTTTCATGAACATGAGTCGAGTACAGAATGGGATGGGCCACTTGGAGCTGAGGGGCTCGACATGGGATGTCTTCTTAGTATCATTTTCCCTCTCATTGTGTGATAATGAAGGCTTCTTTGCTGGAAGATAAATTCACATTCGGCGCAAACACTGCTCATCAAATTCCTTGGTCCATATTGGTGCTTCACCCTCATGAAAACACCACACTTTGTTCTTGTCCAATATAAGAGACACAATGGTTGGGTATGGTAGTTCTATGTTTTTGACCCCAAACCTTGCACCTTTAAGCATAGTGTCCAAAATCCTCTTCCCCATACGAAACGGCTTCCCCTTGATCAAACATGTCATGATGGTCTTGTCCTCAGTGCTCAAAGTAGTGTAGTGCCTTCCCTTGTTTATAAAGTTCCTACTGTATAGTTAATGCAGCACCCTATACCTAATAGACATTTGCGTAGGTTTGAACAGACCTACATCATCCTCTGTACCCTCTTGTTCAAGCAGAATTAGGTCTATCTCTTCTCCTGTGAACGTTGTGTCTTTGGACTGTGGTTTTTTAATGTTTAACCACTTAAGTATCTGTTTCTCATTGACCTCTATGGTCTCCCCTCACGCACGTGGACACAACTCCACTTCTAGACATTTTTAGATTGGAATAAAACACTTTAACTACACTATCACAGTATGGCAACGACAGTTCAAGCAGTCCCCTATAAGGCCTAAGAATGTCACTTATACAAAAACCAAACTCAGACTCGAACGTCTCAAAGTTGACCCTGGTCATGGTACATATACTTTTCCCAACTAACCTGATGTCATACTCTTCCAGTTTTGAGTTGTTGAAATCATGCTTTGCCTCGGGAAGCCTTGTCCTTTGTTGTCTTTTTAGGTCCTTGTACAATTTAGCCCGAACATGATCAACTGGTACATTATCCTCCTCTTCATCTTCTTCCACATTGGATGGCTTATCTGACACGCTATCATCCCTTGCATCTTCTTCTTCATCTAAGTTGTGAGCCTCGTCACTGTCATCTTCTTCATCATCTTTCTCATTGGACGAGTTAGCTGACACACTATCATCCTCTGCATCTTCTTCTTGGTCAGATGACTTATCTGAGACATCTGCATCCTTTTCATCTTCTTGTTCATCGGACGAGTTTCCTGACACATTGTCATCCTCGTCATCTTCTTCTTGATCGGATGAGTGCTCGGACTCGCTTCCTCCTCTTCATTAGCCACAACTGTTTTCTTCCCCCTTTTTATCTTTTCCCGCCTCTGTTTTTTTTGTTTAGGGGAAGATTCTTTGGAAGAATGAGGGGAAGCATCAGAGTTACTATCAGCAGCAACTTATACACCAACGGAAGCACTAGCGGGTTGCTTCCTTTCTGATGCTCGTTGGTTTTTCTTCGCTTCCTTTGCCTTAAGGCCGTGTTTCCACTTGGCCGCCGCCTCCAACTCATCTGCTTCTTGTTCAGACTTGTACTTCGAAGTAGCTGCTCTTCCGCAACGACGAAGCTTACCCTTGTGTTCTCTCGTACTTGTTCAGGTCTTCCTTTGTTAGTCCCAAAGCCGACAATCGATCACCCGGCATCTTCACCCTTGCCATTGCCTATGCACTTGATGTGTAAGGAAACCAGAAAGCCGGAGGGAATAAAGGGAGAAAAACCAATGGCTTATCCTTAACCGTCGACCAAGTAACTGAAATAGAATGTGAGGAAGAAATAGCACTACGGCGATCGTGTGGAGGTTACGGTGATGTGTAACAAAGAAGCATAGCGGGGGCTGTTTAACCGTTTTGGGAATTTAAAAACCGAGTAAAAATTGGGGGAATGCACGAGAGACGAAGGCGGGAAGAGATAAAAATATCGCTGTCGTTCGATCTCCCTAAATTAGGGCTAAGGGTACATTGGACAATTTGTATTGGGCCAATTAATGCGTCTTCACTTTTGGTTGCTGTCAAGCTGACTATTCGAACTAAATGAATTAGTTCAAATGAAAACATCGTCAACACCGCTTCCAAGGGATAAACTGAGAATATCTTTTGTTCGAACGAAATTGAAACGTTGAAACTAAAGATATTCTCTATAGTTGTGTGTTCAAACGAAAAGTTTGACAGTGGGCACATCAGTTGAATCTGTCAATGCATCATGTTGACAGATGGGCACATCAGTTGAATTTCTATGATACCTTGTGTGTTTTTATTTTGTTACAAGAAGCAGGTACAGAAAAGGTTGAAAGAAGTTTTTTTGTTACAAGAAGCAAAATAAAAAGGTTGAAAGAAGCTTTTTTGTTACAAGAAGCAGTGCGAGTCGGTGTTAACCTCAGATGTTTTGTTACAAGAAGCAAGTTCAGTCAATGGTTGGCCTCATGTTTTGTTTTACAATGAGCAGTTACAGTACATTGCACATTTCCTGAGTTTTGTTCTTACAAGCACAATGTACAGGCATACAGGAAATACAATACTAAGCATAAAAAAGCTTTTGCTGAATGTATTTGTTACAAGAAACAGATACATAAACAGTGAGGCTACTTTTATACATTACCAAAAGTGTGAGTACATATCCTAAACCAGGCATAATCTACTTGGCCTGAAGCACAATACATTGACTGAAATCACCTATAACATGATGCTACACACAAACTTTATGCCATGTTCAGTTTTCCCTTAACCTTTGAACATGGTAAAAGGTTTGTGATACTTCAATATAACACAAGCCGACAAAATACTGATATAAACACTTGTGTGTGGGGTATTACATACACAAAAGACAGATGAGTGTCCAAAAAATAGTGACACACCTGACTGACCCCTACTCACACCAACAACAACAAAAACATATAAGCCCAACTACGTACTCATCATACGGCACACTACATGACCGTGCACACCGCTAGAAGGATCGCCGATTCAAGAATCAACGAACGGATCCATGACACCTTAAACTCTAGAGGAATTGATCCAAATGCCTTTAGATACTTGGCAGAGGCAAGGATCTTCATATGGGCAATGTTCCTCTCATTTCAAGTCAGCTCCTCAACTTGCAGTAGCTCCATGAACAAGGCATCTTCTTTGGCAGAAAGTTCAGCTTCCTTATCTGGCGTTGCCATCATGTTGCCTAGCTTGCCAAATGCAGTACCTATGGTCTTGTCCAATTGTGTGACAATATCTCGCAATGCTTCAGCTATAACTTCTGCGTTGTTCAGTTTGCGCTTCTTCTTTAGAGCCAATGATGCATCAGTTGGATTTGTTGGAGTGGTAACATGTTCATTATTTGTTTGTGAGAACTCAGATTCATCAGGAGCATCTTGTGGTGTATCCGGAAGCTCGTCATCTTCAAGATTAACTTGTTCCTCCATTGCCCCAGGGTACTCTCCTTCATCACCGATGGCCCTGTCCTTTCCCCAAATGATGCATAGAGAGTCAAAGTTGGACAAAGGTTTTGTCCGAAATTCCTTATGCTTAGGATGAGCCTGCAGGTTAAGACTTATGTTGAGTTTGTGAACTTACAGACACTCATGCATTATTCATTCGACACAGTAAGAATTTGAACACAATTGTGGGATCACATACCTTCAGATACTCTTCCCAAACATCATCATTTGCAGTGACTAGTTTTGTGTCTGGATCCCAACCAAATCCAGAGGTGTGGGGCCCATAAATGATGTCACACGCTGTCTGCCACAAGCGCTTCAATGTCTTCAGTTGGGAGGTGATGTGGGGTGTTGCTTTTATGCCACATCCTGGGAGCTTTGCCTCCATCATGGTCTGCAAAGCATTAGCATATCCAGACTTGAAGCCATTGTCCACCATGAACGTTTGGTCCAACTTCATCCCAACAAGACATTCGACCAACACTCTATCCTCAAAAGCACTCCACATCTTCATCCTGGAACCACCTGGTTGTTGAGATTGATCCATCTAAAAAAACACAAATTAAACAAAATATTGCAAGTATGGTTAATGTTAACATAACCATGAAGTAACAACAAACCACACCACAACATGCACATAGGAAAGGATCATAATTTAAATTCAGAATCACATAGAAACAAGATATTGTTTAATACATAAACATATGGAATTAAATGTTTTTGGGCCTAACAATACTTGTGTACTACATTATCATTTATCCCTGTGCCACAAAGGCAGCAAACATCTCATTTGCAACTTGTTCCCTATAATTACTCCACACATCACTAGTTTCCATAGGAACTATAGGCATGTTGTCAACCGTTGGAGGTCCAATGTCAAAGGACTCAAGCTGCTCATCAAGGGGATCTTGAACACTCTCCCGACGAATGAGATTATGGAGCAAACAGCAAGCAAGGATGTATCTCGTTTCTGCAGCTGATATAAAAAGATGGGCTCCTCAATATTGCCCACCTTAACTTTAGTACGCCAAAGCACCTTTCTATGACATTTTGGGTTGCAGAATGTCGCATGTTGAAACACTCATGCGCATTTTGGGGTTGATGTCCTTGTCGCCAGTCATTAAGGTGGTACCTTTGACCTCTATAAGGAGCCAAAAAACCTTGGCAATTACTGTACCCTACATTCACCAAGTAGTAGTTCCCTGCGCAAACAAAAAAAGTTAACGCATAGTAGTGTAAATTAATTTCAACCCACTAATGCACCCTTACATTGATACCTAGCGGTACTCTTAGCCCATGTGGTCTCCTTGTAGCATCTCTCAGAACACTCCCATCCGCAGCTGAGCCTTTCCACCCGGGGAAAACAAATATGAATTGCCCATCCGGTGAGCATACCCCAAGAACATTGGTTGTTACCTCTCTTTTTCTATTTCGGTACCTCCCCTTATGTGCTTTGCGGACTTGAACACGTATGTGCGTACCATCCAATGCACCGAGCCACCCCCGAAATGGGAAAAAGGGTTTCACCCTTAAGGTCAAACCATACTTTTAATACTCGCTTAAACTACTCACACATGAACATCATGTACATACCTTGAACCACTTCCAACGATGATCATTTGAGTCCTCGAAATTGGCTCTGGTTTCTTCAAAAGCAATGATTGAAGTCTAATGGTTGCATTGAGCACTAGTTTGAAGTATCTACTTATGGTTTCTCCTGACCTCCCAAACTCAAACTGAACTACTCTATTCTTCACATGATGGGCCAATATGTGAAGGAACATAGCCACTTGCTCATCAACTAGCATAGGTCTGGTTGGTCTCAATCCCCCAACTGTGTCTAACATGTGACACAATTTATCAAAAGTTGCCCGGTACATCCTAATTTGGTTGAAGCAAGTGGTGTCACTACTATATATCATCGCCCTCAAATTCGCTCTCTTGGCATGGAAATCTAATCTATACGTCCTATCTGGTAAGTGCCTCGGTACCCCTGCTCCCACAGCTACTATCATCGCCACAACCATGGTCTTCACTGCTAGTAGCAAAGCTAAGCACCCGGCCAACAATCCAACCATTTCCCGTCTACGTGGCTCCATACCTACACAATTTTCAACCACACTAGTAATCCACTACTCCCCGTTTACAAACTACCACCGTTTAACATTCATAAATTGGTATCTTTCATCCATCGCCTCAATTTAAACGACTACTATGACCCAACATGGCACTGCCTAACTTAGCAACGTCCCACATCATACGTTCGAACTGGGAAGTCTGGTTCGAACGTAATGTTTAACAGGTTTTTTCCCCACATTTCTTCATTCACGTAACAACAAAGACATTGTACACACACAAACAACATATTTTAATTCATTGCAAATACATTCCAAACCGTGTCAATCGTTTAAAACAAGAACCTGCACCTCATTAATATACAAGAATATAAAGACCACTCACACTCGTATTTCTCTCTGTCCCCAATGTCCAAGCATATAACCGTGTTTGTGTAAAATTGCTTCCATTCAAGTGTGTGTGTGTGGGAGCTCGATTGAACAGCCCTTCCCAAATCTCCTAAAACTACCAGTAAATCACACATTTAATTCATTTCGGATGTATACTCACCTCAAATGCAGATCTGTTCCCAGGGTTAAACTTCTCCTTCGGCGAAAAACGTCCTGTTTTCCAACCTTCTCCGCCGACAGCTTTGTCCAGCTCCAACCTTTTTCACCCACAGCTTCTTCCACCTCCAGATCGTGCCTTAAATGCTTTTTGATTAATTGGTACAGTGTTTTAGGGATATTTTTGTCGACTTTTTCACTCTCCCTAAAAAGATTTTAACATTCCCGCCTCTTTTTGAGGGAAAGCACATTCCAAATGAATGAGGGAAAGTTCGAACTCAAGCGGGAATGGTCCTTGATGGAAGATGGCTGAACCAAACCTATTTTTTTCGTTGGAATTGTCTTATTTTCCCTTTCCACCGCCCCCTTTCAGCAAACCAAACGGGTCCTTACTTGCAATGAAACAGTATAGAGTATGTAAAAGCCTTAGATTTTTGAAAAGTCTTCCCGCCGAGAGTAAACTCGAGTTTGACATATCGTGCTCGAGTTTAATGGTTATGTATATCAACCAAGATTTTCTCTGGAGGTCCAAACCTGAGGTTTAAAACTAATAGGCTCGAGCTTAAAAGTATTTTAAGATTAGAATGCTCTCGGCCTCTTGCAAACCTGAGGTTTCCATGTGTAAGCTCGAGTTTACACAAAACATGCAAATACTTAGAGCCACACTCAAAAACAAACCTCTCGGTTTGGTGTAAAGTTCAAAGTGTCAATTGGCAAGTTTGGCCCTTGGTTAGAAGCAAACCTCTGGTTTGAAAATGCAGGCTCGAGTTTGGCGATGTCGAGTACTTTGGATTGAAATCAACAAGTTCCAACTATATTCAATCTTGTTTACAATTGTCGGTTATCATCAAAACTCTTAGAGAACTAACAAATTATATTGCAGAACCATTTATATTGTTGCAACGAATTCTTATGTTGTAGCTATAGTGATGATGTTGATGCTGTTGGAAGTCATCGGAGCTTTGAAGCGCTTCAGAATATAAGATCTGGAGGTTGTACATTTATTCAAAGAAAACAAAAGCACTTTCAAATGTTAAACTAATTAAAACAACAACCATATATAGAGGCACAAACGCCAGATGAAGCAACAATATTGAAGAGATTATTGGGATAATATATTCCTAGTAGTCTCTGATCAAATCTACGAGGATGTAGTACCCGATTTTCAATTTATCGAAAATTTGGTATTTTGGAATATGTTACCATATTAAATTGGTTGACATATGTGACTTAGAGTCACATAGAATAATGGTTATTTTAAGATTAAAAGAACCATGAAAAAGTTATAAAAACACTTAATTGAATTAAGTGTCAATTAGAAAATAATGGGCAAATTAGCTTGCATTAATTAGGATTAATTGCATAAATTCTTCTAATTAATTAGAGACAAATTAAAAGCATCAAAAGAGGGCTAATTATATTTGAAAATAATTAAGCCAAAGAGAATGAAATAATACTTGTCTAAATAAGCATTAATTGTCATGATTAGCTAATAAATAAATTATGCAATGGGATATGTAATTAGTGAACCTATAAACACTTGATTAAGGGAATAAATTGAGCTTCTTAATCAGCCCCAAAGTCCATAAAAACATACAGCTGAATTGAAGGAAGACAAGAGATCAATAAAGCATAAAGTTAGAGTTGAAAAGTCAATAAAAACAACTAGCCAAAGAGAGCAATGGACCAAAAGATGTTTTATTAATAAAATAACATATTAATTGGCTAAAAGTGAGGTAAGGAACCGAGAGTGATTGTCGAGAGAGCAACGTGAAGCAACACACAAATACTAGAGATAGAACCTCGCAATCACTTTTGGCGCGACAAGAGAAGTTCAGAGAGGGAAATTTAATTTTTCGTGCGACAGAGACATGTTTTAGTAACTTGGATTTTATTAAGACTGATTAATTATAACGTATCCAGTCCTAAAGATAAGCATTTTATTAATTTAATTTTTAAGACCGAAGGTTTATAACAAATCCGATCCTATATTTTAATTATTCATTTAATTTTAAGACCGTATTTTTATAAAACATCCAAATCTAAACGTCAAATACTTTTTAGACTACTTACTTTATAAGTATCCGGTCCTAACGGTCCTCATTTATTAACCAAACCAAAAAAAAGAGGATTGGCTTTGGCGAGCGCAAAGCAAACTGAATGAATAAAATAAAGGAAAGCTGGAGAATTAATAAGCTTCTTTAATTAGTGGAGAATATGAACAAAAAAAATACACAAGCTTAGTTCGTAATGCTTCATATATTACTGGAGAATATGCATGTACACAAGAAAAAAAACAAAATAAAAACAAAGCTGAAAATTATCAAAAAAACAAGAATCTAACTAAACATCCTAAAGCTTATTATCATCCAATGCCATGGTGATATCGGCGTGAATAACATTAATTTCCCACTGGAGATCAGCAAGTTCCTGTCTTTGTTGCATCAACCACAATGCATCACTAGAGGAAAAAGGAGAGGGGTCAGAGGTAGGCGCGCTGGGGCCAACAGGTTGGAGAGGGGGAGCAGGAACCTCTTCATGGTTTGAAGGCTTGAGGGGGCTGGCAATCTCTTCACCTTCAAGAATACGGAGGAACTCGCATAGACAAAGGTCGGCGTAAGGATGGAGGGGGCGCGAAAATCTCTTCATCATCCAAAATAACAATGGGTCCAATGACCCAAGACACTTCGGTCACAATAGAATGCACTCTCACTGGAGGAGGTGCACCGTATAACGATCTAAGGATGGCACGAGCTTCAGGTGTAAGAGCACCCCTACGAGGAGTTCTCTTGTATCTAACCATGGTTTGAGGCTTTGAGCAGTTGGGGCAGAGAGCTAGGTAGTGAGGAGTTAGCAGGTAGTGTGAGGAGTTAATAAAGGACAGAGAGCAGGAGAGATACGCTATTGATGATGAGAATGAATTCGGATTCAATTGGAATAAATGAATTTAGTGTTTATACTTTAAGAGCGTATTTTATAAATATCCAGTTCTAAAGTGTATTATTTAATTTTTCAGTTCATCTACTTTTAAGATCTACCTTTTATAATATATCTCGGTCCTAAAAGTCTACAATTACTTTTAAGACCGACCTTTTATCTTGTATCCGGTCCTAAATATATAATTTTTAAGACTGGAATTTTAGAAGACTCCGGACCTAAATTTTTATTATTCATTTAATTATTACGTGCGTAGATTTTATTAAGACTGGTTATTTATGAAGTAGCCGGTCCTAAATATATAACTTTTTAAGTTCGGAGTCTTCTTAAACTCCGGACCTAAATTCGTATTTTTTTCCAAAAAAAGGATTCGCTTTGGTGAACGCAAAGAATCGAATGAATAAAAATTAAAGGAAAACAGGAGTTTCTTTAATTACTCGAGAATATGAACAAAAAAAGACACAAGCTTAGTTCTTAATGTAAAACCCTAAAAATCCCTATTTCTAGTGAAAGCTATATTTTGATAAATACTACTTGTTTAATAAAGGAGAGTATGTTGTCTCTAAATTTTGTAAATTTGTTAGCTATATTTTAGGCAATTTTCTTTTGGAAATTTAAAACAACCAAAGGCAAATCTTTAGGCCACAATTAAGGATCCTAAAATACAAATGATTATTGTAATAAACTATGGTTCTTGAATAATCAAAAAGAGGAAGATAATGTTATGAAGACACTTAAAATTTTGTAAGGATTGATAACCAATTAAGTCTCCACTTAATAATGGTGTAAACCTTCATGATTAATTATGGAGCATAAAGCTTGATTTAATTAAACACTAAGTCTCCATGGTTAGTTAACAAATACAATTAGGAGTTAATTAAACTTTGCTATTGACACTTAATATTAAGCTTTTATGATGTCATCAAAGTGACATCACAAGAGCTCATTCTCTATGGTGGAAGGCCAAGATTTAACTTAAACAACACAAAATCTAATCCAATGGATAGGGTTCAAGATGAGAGGATAATAGATTATTTAACAAAATTAAATAATAGCATAATTAAATATGGCACATGGGCTCATAAATGCAAAATGGAAGAGGAAAAATATAAGAATTTAGGATAATACTTAAAATAGGATAAAATACACTAACACATGGGACCACATGAGCAAAAATGCAAGAAGATAGGAGAGAGAGAGGGGGAGGTCGAATTTTTGGAGAGAGAGAGAGAGAGAGAGAGAGAGTGATTAAAGTATGATTTTTATTACAACACATGTTGAATTTAATTTTGAAATTAAGATAATTAGCTAAATCTAATGTAATTGATTTTAACCAATGAGAATCATTTGCTCACAAATTGTATCATCATAGAAGCACAAATTAATATTAGCCATTGATAAGAAAAGTTGATCCAAGGGATATAATTCATGAGCTTTTACTATAAATAAGGGTCTTGCCCTTCATAATTCTTCACCCCGAATCAAACTCCAAGAGTTGATTTCTAATAGAGTAGAAGCAAGAAGGAGGAGGCAAGCAAGAGGCTTCAAAAGGTAAGCTTGTCTTTAGTTTTTAGTTTATAGTCTTTAGTTCTTATAAGTTCTTAGTAGTTCTTAGTAGCTTTGGTAGAATTGTTAGTTTTAATCTAGGAAATAGGTAAAGTAATTTCCCATAATTTTTTTCAAGCCTTATTGCATCGAAAGATGCGTGACAAGGTGGAAACATGTTGGGAAGTGACTTCTAGGATTAATAAAACAAGTTAGAGTAAGATGGGAATTGTGGGGTGTTGCTGGGCAATGGGAGTCGACAGTTAGATAGTGATATTTTACATGCAAAATCATCTTCATAAATTCTGGAATAATTCATGAGTGTAGTAGACATGTATAGCTTTCTATTGATATAACATATGCATCAATTAGAGGTCTGAAGAGGGAGATAAATATTCTGGAAATAAGGCTACATTTTTCTGAAAAAGTCTGGGTAGTGGTTGAAGATCATTAAACTGGGAATGAATCACACATTCTGGGTAAAAACCAATATTTTCCTCAAAACTAGACATGCTGATATTTTCCGGGAAATTTTACGGATCCTCATTTCGATATTTCCAGAATTAATTATGATTTTCCAAAGTTAGACAAAAAATCTGCCTAGAAATACTCTACCAGCGTTTTTCTACGAAATTTTGGAAATAAGTTGAAAAATAAATTCACCAGGGGTAAAAAGGTCATTAGTGACTAAGATATCTATTAGAATATTATTTGTGAATTAATAAATGTGATATTACCATTATAGGATATACGTGATCACATTCCGATCGACGAACGTACCAATATCACCAACGAAGGTACGGAAGCGTACTATAACACTAACTCTGATGCTTATTGTATGCTTATATGTGATGGATGATTTCATAGACTAAGACTTGGTCTTAGATAACTATTTATACATTCAACTTTACACGGGTTATAGTCTTGATAATGCCGTTGAGTTTTCCTAGCGCTAAGGACACGACATGCTATCGTGGCACTGGTTAGTGCAAACGTGGGTGACTTTACATGTGATGTGTGCTATGTATTGTTGATATGTTAATCTTGCATCTGCTGTGTGCTTATGTATTGATTACTGCTGTAATGTCATGAATAGCTTCATACATATACTGTATTACTTGAGCATGAGGTTAACTGTTACCTGAGGTCCAATGGGTATTGGACCTCAGCTCTTACTATAGCATCAGGGTCTGGAGGATCGAAGGTCGTCGACAAGGTTAAGCAGCCCGCTTGAGGACCTGGTCGGAGTTTCTTGCTGTTTTTGGACTGTATAATATTTTGAATTATTGGGATGAATGTACCACTACTATAACAAACCATGATTGATATTTTGTAATATACTCATCAGTACTCACTCTTTTGAATTGCTCCGATGCGCCACTCTGATCAAATTATTTTGAAAACGCTTTAGAGAAATGGGGTGTTATACTTAATGCTACATATATTACTTGAATATGCACGTACACAAGAAAAAATACAAAAGAAAAAGAAGCAGGAAATTATCAAAAACAAGAATCTTACTCAACATCCTAAAGCTTATTATCCTCCAAAGCCTTGGCGATATCGGCGTGAGCAGCATTAACTTCCCGCCTAAGATCAGCAAGTTCTTGTCTTATTCGCATCAACGCATCATGGTCTGAAGGCTGAGGGGTGCGGCAATCTCTTCATCATCCGAAATAACAATGGGTCCAACGACCCGAGACTCTTCTGTCTCAATAGAACACACTCTCGCTGGAGGAGGCACACCATATAACGTTCTACGGAAGGCACGAGCATCACCAGTAAGTCTACCCCTACGAGCAATTCTCTTGTATCTAACCATGGTTTGAGCAGTTGGGGAAGAGAGCCATGCAGTGTCACTATGGAGTTACAAGGTAGTAAGGAGTTAATAAGGATAGAGATCGAGGTATGAGGAGTTAATAAAGGCAGAGAGGAAGCGGATTTTATAAATATGCGGTCTAAAATGTGGAGTTACAAGGTAGTGAGTTATAAGGACAGAGATCGAGGTTATGAGGAGTTAATAAAGGCAAAGAGTAGGAGAGATGCAACCGGATTTTATAAATATGCGGTCTAAATTTCTATTATTTAAATTTTTTCAATTCAATTTATTTTAAGACCGACCTTTTATACAATATCTCGGTCCTAAAAGTTCTTTATTTATTTTTTAATAAATTCAATTACTTTTAAGAACGACCTTTTACCTTTCATCTGGTCCTAAAATTCATTTATTTTTTACAATTCAATTTTTTTTAAAGTAAGAATTTTGTCTTAAAAAATATTAGTTTTAAGAACAGATCTTTTACAATATCTCGGTATTAAATCGATAGCAGAGTCGTATCCTTACACTCGGTTCAAATGAATGATTCGAGTCTCTTCGGCTTCCAGATAAACTTCCCAACTAGGCCTCTCCTCATATTCTGATGAACTATGCGTCTCCTCATTAAAGTTTCCAGCATTTCACATTGTTCAGGAAGGGTTCTCTATTTAAACTCGATGTTACTTTACTTCCTTCACATTCTTCTCCATCACTTCTTTTTCCTCCATAGTAATGGCTGCTCCACCACCACCATAAGGCCTCAACCACCCCCGTGTCCTCCTTTCCGATTAATTCTCTTCCACCTCCGTACCCTCCGCTGCTACCTCGAACCTCGACCTCTACCGGAGGATGCGAACCTTACGCCCGCGTCGATCATATAGACCGACGCTTGGGCTAGTTGTTTCAAGTCTATCACGCCGTCAACAACAAGCTGAATTCGGTACTCGACGCCCAGGACGTTGAGTACCATCCTTCAGAAGACGACGTCTCTGACCTCTCCGATGACTCCATCCCCTCCAACAACGATGGGGAGGAGTAAATATTTTTATGTTCTTTTTGTACTGCTGCTGCCCCAATATAATAAATTTTTTGCTTTCCTATTTCGATTGCCTTGTCGTTTTCATTATATTCTTTCTTTTTCCGATAAAAAGGAAACTAACAAAACATTGTCCTCCTGTGTGATCAACATTAAAAATTCACAGAATACAGTTAAGACCATACAAAACAAAAAACATCGTTTACCTTATTCGAATAAAAACAAACACAGTGACAATTCTTCTCAAGGTTGGACTATCATTGTCGTCGGTTTTACCTCGCCCTGATTTGAAACAAAGTGTCCTTTTCATTATCTTCCTTCTTTTTCTGACAAAAAGCAAAAAGACAAAACAAAAAGGACACCGATAATGTTGCTCAAAACCAGGAGAGGTAAAAACGACGACAACGAAGGACCTAACTTGAGCAGAACGCTAGAACCTCGCTTGTCTTGAAACCTAATGGTCTGTCTGAAAAGAGACAACATTTCTATTTATTGGAAGACTATTAAGACCGGACATTTAATAAATACACGGTCCTAAAGGTTAAGCAAAAATAGACTTTAGGAGCAGACATAAAAAATATATGGTCCTAAGAATACTTTTAAGACCAGTCATTTATAAAACATACGGTCCTAAAATTTTAGTGACTTTTAGGACCGAAGGTATAATAACTATACGGTCCTAAAAGTCACGCCATATATTTTCTAAATAAACAAACACTTTTAAGATCGGACTTTAATCAAAAATACGGTCCTAAAAGTATTTTTAGGATCGAATTTCAACAAAATACGGTCCTAAAAGTCTACCCAAATATTTAGAGGACTTTTAGGACCGTATCTTTAAAAATATGCGAGCACGTGCCATACATGATATTATTAATCCAAAACTAGTGCTTTGAATAAAGTAAGCCTCCCCTTTTTTCGTTTATGCACAGCTAAGAAGAGGAACACTAAGAGAAAAGCAATGATGAGCGAGCACAGAGTTTTCATTTATTAATCCAAAACAAGCCGAAACGACGCCGTAAACGCTCACTGGATGCAACATTATATCCTGTGACAGGATAAATGATTTCCCCATATATATATATATAATATTATGGAAGTTATCTTTGAATAAGAAATAGAAAATGACATTGATGAATACAAACATGAACATAATATATGTTGAATAAATGTGATATTAATGGATCAAGTGTTGAAATCATCCCATACATGATATTATACTCTTAATGGATGATTGCTAGACTATTATAAATAGATTGATGAAAAAATAAATATACGCAAAACTTACACCCTCATGTTATTTTTCCTGTACATCTATGTTTATTTGGCTACTGTTTAATCTATTTTTTAGGATCAGCATTGGAGAGCTTTGCCTTTAGATCTATCACACATCTTGGGTTGGCCACAAACTAGCACGTGCCCAACACATCTCTGTGTGTGGAGCTTTCAGTGAATTAGAGTTCCTTCTCAAGAATAAATCATCTCCAGGTGCAAGTTCTACATCACTTTACTCTGAAATCTACCATACATCAATGTGATGGAACCATAATCTTGAAATGGCATTTGTGCATTTATGATGATGTTTAATGAGCAAGCCTTATTTTTTTAATAGGATTATGTTAGTGGTATTGAGGTTGGGAAACCTCCCACATGTCACATGTTCGAATGTGACATATTCTAAGAAAGGACATGAATGTGGCTGTTACACCCCTATCGGCCTTACCCTTTCGGGTGGCGGGTTAGAGGGATTCCTTTACTTAGTTACCTTTCTTTTGTATTTAGGTCCATTTAACTTGTATAAGAGTGATTGCAACAGAGCATTTAACCGGTTTGAACCATCCACTATACTGGTAAAAGTAAAACAAACAAAAAATAACAGTCCATGAAGGGTTAAAGGTACAGTTATCCAAAATAAATATCAAAACTATAGATACATTCATCCCAAATATATTAATACAAAAGTAATAGGGCATCCCCTATTCTTCAATTCCATTGTAATGCTTTATCTCTCCAAAAAGATTCTTGATCTTCAGGCACGTACCCCATAGCTTCAGAACCGTCCGGAGCCCAATAATGGCCCCCAGAGTAACCATCAATACTTATGCACTAAATGTGTAAGGTGTATGCATGCAACCATGTATATATGTAAGCACTGATAATATTCCAAATACACCGCATATGCAAACAGAAACATATACAACAACACGTCTTCGAACCGTTGGGCCGCCTTACCAAGACAGGTCTGTTGAGTCGCCACATAGGTAGACCCCGGCAGGCATCCTCAGCACTAGAAACCCAATCAAAAACATGTTTTGTATGCATTTTTGGCCAAACACAAACAAAAACACATATGGCAAGCAATACATACAACAAAACACATAAAAGTGTCTGAGTAAAGTGGTTACTACCTGGTGTTAATTATACCATCGTACAATTTTAAGGGGACCACTAGCTCTCCAAAATATTTTTTGACCCTAAATAACACAAACAGAATTTATTTGAGTATTTACCAAAAATACCGTCACAATTTCCTTCAAAACCGAGCCCTACATCAAGTTTCCAGAGAATCCAGAAAATTTTACCCAACTTCAAACATTTTTAATAAATTCTAGAAAACTCATATTTGCATGAAAAAAGATCCGTTTGAACCACTGAAATGTCTATTTTTCAGGAAAAATATTTCTAGAAACCAAAAGGACGTATATTTTGGCATGTAGCCAATTTTCTCTCTCTCGGTCCAGATTCAACCTGATGCTTCTGAGGCAACTTTAACAATTTTTATCTCCTAGTAGGAAAATCCAAATGATGCAAAATTATACATCACAGTGAATCTCAGGGAGTTTAATTTCTACCTGTAAAATCTCAGATTATTTCAAGTTCATTTACTATTTTTAGAACCCAGTTGAAGGTTTGCTCAGAATTTCCGAAATTAACAACAAACTTGTTCTTAGAGGTTTTTCGGTGTTTTTGAGTTCGGAAAATCAAACCATGAGTTAACCCCATAAAAAAATATGTTTTAAACACATTGAGACCATCAAGAACACCAAAATCATATTTCAACACCATGCCCCAACCCCTTGAACGAAAATCACAAGTTCAAGTTCAAAGGTTCGGGTTTTCGGTGTTTACCTAAATCAGAAGTTCGGTTGATGATCTATGAAGCTTGGACCTTGATTCTAGCTATGGAGGTCAGCGGAAAATTTCTCTTCCTTTCTCTGGAAATTTCGTGCTCCCTTAGTTTAGGAGAGAGAAAACATGTATATTTAATAATAGGAAAAGTAACTCGATCGTCTTGAAAACTGTGGGTAAACCCAAATCCAAGAATTAATGGAATTCATCTCGGCTTTTTGAATTTTTCTCCATGAAAATCCAGAGAGTCCCCTGATCTGCCATGTGGCGCATCCTCCATGAAAATATCTACATATTTACTTTTGTTTGGGAAATATTACCTATTTTGGCCCGAAATTTATGAAAATTACCAATTTTGGCCCTAACTTCTTTAATATTCTTTTCTTTTTCCCCAAGTTTTCTAGACTCTTCCTAGGGCTAGGTGGCACCATTTTAGGCCCAAAAATCAGATCCCATGATTTTTATTTTATTTTTCCCAATTTATCGTATTTCTCCCCTTTTTATCCAGAAAGTGGGACCCGCACTTTGACTTTTGGACTGATTTTGCTTTTCTTTTCCTCCAAGTAAATTCTTAGTTATTTTAAGGGCTAGGTGGTGCATAAGGGGCCCCACCAAATCTTCCCTCACCCATTTTGTCAGGTTTTCCACTTTATACAGTCCAGTTTCCTTCTATCGGTCCCTCGCCGGCCCCACTATTTAACAGGGTGCCTTCTTTTATACTTTTCTTCAACTTTTTCAGATATTTTCACCTAATTACCCATCCATATGTGGTGTCATATTGACTTCCCAATATGACCCCACCCTTGTCTCCTTCAATCTAAAAGGAATTGCCTAACTGGTCCCTGTCGTCGGTCCCTTTTCTACCAGTTAACATCCCGTGGGACTCGAATTTTGTGTTTGGGCCTGAGTATGAATAAAATAATCTGATTCTCCTCTCTCCTGGGTGGACGAAATTTAATGCTTAAGGGGTAAGGAATTGACTTTTCTACCCCGGAATCATTACTTAATTTTTGCTTTTTAATCCCGCCGTGACACGTGTCCTCTAGTAGTGATTACACTGATTCCTTATCTTAAAAAACGCAGGGCATCCCTGACTGCCCTGAAAATGATGTGTATTTACTTATACCGGTATATTTTCACTCAACTAGTTGTTTTATACCTTAGGACATAGCTAGGTAGCATTTTTTCCAACCAAATTTACATCGTATGGGTCTTCCATGCCCCTTTTCCCATTGGGACTTTAATTCTATGGTTTATACACATTAAGTCCACTGACCCTTATAGCCAAATTACTTTCATCCTATCTTTCGTCTTTCTTGGGATTCTTCCCAAGCCGGGCTTAGTCGTCCGTTTTTTTAGGCTTGTTCTCAATTCTCATGGTCCAAAATTAGGATATTACAGTGGCAGCTAACATGGTGGCTATGGTGGAAGGAGTGGTGATAAGAGGTTACAATGAAGCTACAATGAGATTCCAAGGAAACACAGAAGAACTGAATTTCTGAGAAAATGATACAGCGGTGCCCATTGCTCAAGACTTTGCGACCATTCGCCTGCCGTGTCAGATTCATTGACGACTCATTTCCAAAAAAAGGCACTAGATTTTCCTCCTACACCTCCTCCCCTGCATATTTGATCAGAGAGTATTGTGAATACTCTTAGTCGCTTCAAAGATCCGATGACTTCCAACCACCTAGCATCATCAACACCAGCAATAACATTCAAATTTGTTGAAACAATATAATGGCTCTACAATATAATTATCATATTAGCAATAATTTGAATTGGTTTTGAATTCAACTAAATAGAGCAGTAGACAGTAACACAAAGAACTTGTACAGTGAAATAAACTTACTGTATCAGGGTGTGAAAGAAATGTTTGATAAATTATTGAGTCAATATGATAATGTACAGGGATCTCAAATCTGTCACTCATTTTTAAAGATGGAGTTGGAAAGAAAAGGGAGAAATTTGGGTAGAGGAGAAAGAAGGGGCCATAATCTTGAAAGCATTTTAATGAAGTGCGAAGCCACATTTGTATGATGAAATGTTGATGATGACCAGGGTATTTATACTTGTACTAGGGAAATGGTACAATGTATCTCTTATGCAAATTTGAGACTGTTTTGGAAGTCAAAATCAATTATTTTCATCATTACACTATACAAATATAATATTAGCTGTCATTTGTTGTCAATTATTTCTTTTTCTGTTTTATTACAATTATTTAAAGCCTAAACCTAAAATTGATGGCAAATAATACACATATCAAGCCACACCACAATATGCTTTAAAAGATATTTCAAATGTTCAGAATCAAGTCAAGCAAGGAATTGAAAATCGAGGTATCTTTTATATATCATATTTGAGATGATTTTTATAGGCACATGTATCCTCCTATCATAAGCAATTATATTTAAGAAACTATTAGGCTGGTTCCTTTTCGGCGCCCGCATTTTATTTAGATGTTGGGGCAAGGCAAGCCCCAGGAAAGTCTAGGTTGGCTCCCAGCTCCATCTCGGCCGGCATCCTGCTCTCGTGGGGGTGGGGTCTTGGAGCGAACTACTCATTGCTGTCTTGCCCCAACCCAAGGCCGTTAAGGTTGGTGAGGAGCACATTTCCCAGTAAGAATGAGAATCTTCTTATTGTTTTGCTAGATGTGAGGAACGAACCCTTTCACTAGACTCAACCGCAGTTGATTTATATTCAAGATATTTAATACAAAGTAAAGGGACAAAAACACATATAAACTTTTGACCCATGAGGATTTAACATCCTAAATTTTATGATGGTGCAAAAATACCAATAAATTTATCAAAATATACTACTACAAAGAACGGATTAAACATCCCCAATCAACATCCATTTATAAAATATAGTCATAAAAAAGAGGGCGTTGGCATGTTTGTAATTTATCTTAACTTTGAACGACTTTTCTTATACAAGTAGCTGTTGAAAGTTAATAAAAACAATCATTGGTTTTGTTGATTTGATATACAACTATTTTTAATAAAAGCCGTCATTGTATCTCTCCCCATACCAGTTTTTTTTTTTTTTTTTTTTTTTTTACTTTGAGAATCAATGATGATTTAAATTAAAACAGTTGTTGAATCTTCTAACACGTTTCATCATCGTGTTGTTGGCAAGAGTGTTGGTGAGTTTTGAATTTGACCCTCTCTCTCCCCATATCTTTAAAAAAAAAAAAAAATTATGAGATACAACGACTAGTTTCAAAACATAAGTTTTTGTATATAGAATCTCAACGACTGGTTTTATTAAATCTGTAATTGAAGTGTGACCTCTCTCACACCATTTATTTATTTATTTTATTTGGGATACAATGACTGTTTTATATAATAACATATTTCAGGTACGTTGATCTCTTTTTGGACTATGACATTCTCTTATGAAGATATCTCTTATAGAGATAATAACTCTTTAGGAGATACTCTTCGAGAGCTAGTAACTCTTCAGGAGATGGCTCTTTTGGAGCTAGTAACTTTTCTAAATTATCCTCTACTTGATGACCATCTAAATTCTTAGCTCATTTTCTCTTTCGAGGATTTTTATCTATGGAGCCGATGGGCATTCCCCATTTGCGTGCTTTAAATTCATTTACAATATGTGTCTTTTGGGAACATCAACTTTGATAGGAGCATTAGTAAATGAGACATGTGACTTTGTCACTTTCTGTGGGTTAGTAAATGTTTCTGGCATTTAATTAGCTAAATTCTATAAATGAATTATGTTTTGAACTTCCAATTTACTTTTTTTTTTTTTGGTGCAATATCAAAGTAAGCCATTGAAAATTTATTCCAGCTAATATCTTTACCAAACTGCTTATTTTCTCCCCTAACGCTTGGAAAAGTGATTCATCAAAATGAGTATTGTTCTTGAGAACTTGAATTGGATTCTTTTGGCACCTTGAATCCTTCAGGGACTTCCATATAAATATCATTGTCAAGTGAGCCATAAAAATAGGCAGTCAAAACATCCATTAGGCACAAATCAAGCACTTCATTTACTTCTAGGCTAATGATATATTGAAAAGTAGTCATATCCACTACTGGTGAATACGTTTATTCAAAATTGATGCTGAGTGTAACATCCCAAATTGTGGGATTTGAAATTGAAATATTATATGGAAATTAAATTATGAAATTTAGCCTATTTTTTCTAGATTTATTTCAGAAAAGAATAAATTTAAGTAAGAAATAGTTTAGGCCTAAAAATTATAAAATCGATATTTTACGGCTTAGGAAAATTAATTGAGAAGGAAAAATCCTTATAGGAAATTAGGGGTATTTATTTTAGAGGATTATCCAATAATTGCAATTAAATGAACAAATAACCTAATTGCAAATAAGAGTCTTGAAGAGAATTAAGTGGGTTAATGTTATTTAAAGTGATCCCACCATACATATATATTTCCATACAAATCACAATCTCACGCAACACTCTTCAATTTCTCTAATATACTATTTCAAAAATAAGTATTTTGACAGGAGCAGAAAGCCCACATATTATAGCACTCACATTACTCATATCATTCTCAAATCAGCCCATATACTCAATTAAACACTTAACCCATTATACTTCATTGAGCAATCTTAAACTAATATCACTCTCATCTCATTTCGGCAAGACATGGAAATATGGAGAAAAGAGGAGATAGTAGCAAGACAAAGCCCATATAGTGCCCCAACCAATTTTGTTGCTTCAGCCCATTATTCATCTCAATCTCACCTAACTCACCGAAATGCGAGAAGAAACCAGTAAAAGATCACAGTGAGAGATCACATTACCTGCTTAATCATTCTTAGATAGATTACCACGCCATACTTCACTTGTACTACTGCATGTCGATTTTGCATGACGGTTCTCTTTCTTATAAAGCTGGAAAAGAGGAAGTTTTGCAGGTCATCCTCTGTTTGTGGGTACCAAAACAGAGTATGACTAAAGCTTAAACATTTCATGCATGAGTTAGTATCTTTAGATCAGTTATTACTTGAACCAAAATGAAACATATATATATATATATATATCATGAACCTAAAAGAAATTCGACCCTGGAAGAAGTTGTTGTTGGTTAGTTTGCGAGACTTGTCATATTTGAGAGACTTAGGGTACGATTCTCTACAAGTTTGCTTCCCCTTGCATTTTGGTATTGTTCCCTACTAGTCGTCCACGCCAATGAAGATGTGTGTGCGTTTGGGCCTTGGTGGGGGCAGTACAATTGCAACATTATTCCTATGTGAATGAATGAACTATGAAGTTGATTGCTGTTCTTATTTATCGTAGGGTCAAAATTAGGCTTATATCATAGCAACGTCTATTTTGCCCCTCATGTTGGCTTTTTGAGATTTGTTTTGGTGCTCTGTGCTCCGCTTCTCCAATTAATTAATTTACAAAATTTATTAACTTCCCTGTATCTTTATTGCATTTGTTTTTAATTCTTGAATGGCTGTCTCCATATTCAAACTTATGATTATTGGGTTAATTACGTCTACCCATCCAATATTTGTAAAATTACGTCTTCATCCCTGGTTAATTATATTCCTATAAAATTAGCTCTCTTCCTCAAGTTTTTCAACCACCCCGTCCTCATAAATAAAGTATAGAATTTAATTAATTAATTCATGAATATTGAAAAAACTGTTGAGAAAGCTATTTGTCATTGTTGTATAAAATATGCACTAGTATCATTTTTCCTATGATACTACTATATAGATGGAGCATTTTATGTGTGGGAGATCCACGAGAAGTAAGAAAAAATTATGAAATAAATTAAGCCATCCTCTCGATCTATGTATTTTTTTTTTTTGTTCTATAAGTTTATATTTAGCATCATTTTATGTCATTATCTATGTTTATTTATAGTACCTTATCACATAATTTATTACATGCACAATTACACCACTAACTATCCCTCCTTGGCCTGTCAACAAATCTTGGAGCCAAGAATAATTCTTAATCATCAAGTAAGACTACTTTATGGCTTACCCCTTGGCAGCCATTTGTTTGGTATTTGACTATCTAAATATGATCAGGCTCAAATGGATACTACTAAAACCAAGAAACAAAACTCTAAAATTGGTCCTTCGAGAAAATGACAAGTATCAAATATTGCTATTTCTACATATATGATGAAGCATATTTATGTGGTATTGATATTTATTAAACTCTTGATTTAAAGCATTGAGGTCATGCTTGATATTAGAATGGCCTCATAGAGTTTAAACTAATAATAATAAATAGTAAAATAATGATGATGATGATTAATAATATAAGAGTAAATTGACAAAAATTGGACCTAAAAGTAAAAATGAATAATAAGGCCCAAAATATATATTTTTGCCTTCAAAAATTAAAATGGAGCTTGGAGAGTTAATACAGGCCCAATAGCCTTACACTCAGCCTAGTGCCATAACATTGGAGATTATGATGAGGTTGAACAAATAATAACCCGCCATCTGAAAATGTATATTTACAGGATGTGATAGTTGCCGAGACAATTAAACGTACGTGAAGTCAATTGAAGGTTTGGAAGCAGTCAGGTAGTAACTTAATCCTCACACACTCTGTATGACTTGTATGTCTGTTTTAAATCGTACATGTGATTGTCCCACCCCGTGTGGACTAGCACCACTCGCGGCTCGATTGAGCGGAAGGGTTGACCATGGAGTACCTTCTCAGTGATTGGAATTGGGATAGGGTCTATTGGATGAAAGTTCTTAAGTGGCTAACCTAGTTGCATTCAGAGGACTCGGACGCTTCTGATTGAGAACTCTAGTGGTTCTAGGGACTCTTGGTAGGTCCTGTTTACTATTCCTAGTTGAGTGTTCCAATTGAGAACTCGGTGTACAGGGGGACTCTCAGTACATGCCACATGGTATACCTAGTGCTATGGTTATGTGATCTATGTTTGTTGTTTGTGCTGCATGAGATCTATACTGTGTTGACTAAATGCTATGTTGTTGTGGACTACTTGTAATGATTGATTGTCGTATACTATTTATACTTTGTTCGTGAGATTTACTGTTACTCTAGGATTCAAATTGAATCCCAGATGTCCCTAAGAGTTCAGGATCCATGCATGGTCATTGTGGCGTATTTAAGTTTTAAAGGAAAGGCAGCAAGTGTGGATCACTGATGGCTGCTATTTAAACTTTAATAGGCTTGGGAATTTACAGACATGTTTTATGTAATTCCCTTTTTGAAATTTTAACATTTTGGTACCGATACATTCATGGATTACTGTATTAAGAACTCAGTAGATTATTCCTACACACAACCAAGTATGTTCTATTTATCAGTTTACTATTCTAACCCTGTGTTGCTCACTATCATTCGCTACAATACTCTGATAAGCGTTGTAATTTCAAGGGGTTTGACACCAAGTCTTTGTGAAAATCCTTGGGCTATAAGATGTGCCTTATATCTTATAATTTCACTCTTTTCATTTCTCTTTAGTATAAAGACCCATTTGTATCCAACTGGCTTTACATCTTCAGGTGTACGGACTATAGGTCCAAATACTATTCATTTTGCCAATGATTTTAACTTTGCATTAACTGCATCTTTTTGTAGAGGAAAATCCTTTCTTTGTTGGCACTTGATAATGGATTTTGACAAATGATCATCATTATCATTTATTACACCATATGCTACATTATAAGAAAAGATGTCTTCAATGTTGACTTCCTTTAGGTTCTATTAGATTCCATTTATAATATAATTTATAGAGATTTCATCACATGTCAAATACCTAGGTCTCTTTTAGGACTATAACATTCTCTTCTGAAGATAATAACGCTTTAGGATATGGCTATTCTAGAGCTACTAACTTTTCTTGATTATCCTCGACTTGACCATCTATATTCTTAGCTCCTTTTCTCTTTCAAGGGTTTTTATCTTTGGAACTGATGGGCCTGCCACGCTTTAGGTGTGCTTTAAATTCATTCATAATAGGTTGTCCTTCAAGGACATCAATTATAATAGGAGCATTAACAACTACTAGTAGGACATATGACTTTGTCACTTTCTTAGGGTAAGTAAATGCCTCGAGTATTTGATTAGCTAAATTATGTAAATGAATTTTGTTTTGAATTTCTAGTTCACATTGTTTTGTATGAAGATGAAAATATGCCAATGATAATTCATTCAAGCTAATCTTAGAGCACTTATAGAGTGAAATAAACTTGCTCAAGCAATAAATTTTTGCATAATAACATGTTTTTATTTTTTAATAAAATATTTTAATAATAATATAATATTTTTCATTACGGGTATTATTGAACTATCACATAAATTATAAGGATAAAAATAGTCCAAATTTTTGGCTATAAGAAGGGGCGAGGATAGAAACTTTGAGGCCCCTCCCCTCCAAAATTTGGGATAAGTATCCTTTTTGCTAGGGATTTTTTTTTTTTGGGAGCAAAATTGCCCCATGAAGTTAACAAAACATAGCAATTTTTCCTCTCTCGTAAATTTTGACTATTAAGTTTAACTAATATGCACACATGGCACCAATATTGCCACCTCATCAGTCAAACTATGGTTAAGTATCATTTTTGCTCCCGAAGTTTTAGATGAGGAATAGTGGGTATCCTAAGTTTTTTTTAAGAGCAAGTTTGCCCCGAAGTTTTAGATGAGGAGTAGTGGTATCCAAAAGTTTTTTTTAACAAATTTTTTGCTCGTATGATCTTGTTGAGTCTATTTATCCCTTTAATTTCCTCAATACCAATGATTCCTTCAACAAGACGAGATTGATATATTTTTGTATTTATTTCTTGGGAAAAATTAAAATAAAGGACCTAGAGAAAATAATATTTATCATAAAGGACCATAAAAACTGTGATTACTTAGAAGGACCGAATATCATAATATAAATTTAAAACTACTAAATTGCCCTTATTCAAACTTCATGTATTATCACTTGTATTCATAATTAAAAAACAACTAAAATTGACCATCATGATATGATCATATCTTTTTTTTTTAAATATATTATTTAATTCACAACGGTTAAAATCATATTTTTCTAATTTTATTTTTCACCAATTTATATCATCAAATTGCCCGATTTATATTATCAACATTGATATCAATTAAACTATTTTTATATATAAAAAAATATTTCATATTTTTCAGGATATAATTAGTTAATTTGACTTTTTAATTTTATGAACATTACATGAATTTTTTGACCCATATAAATTGCTTCTAAAACAAAAATAAGTCATACCAACTTTCTTGGTTTAACATATATGATATATTATAAGAGACCTTGACTTTTATTAAAATTATATAATTCCATTTTAAATTAAAATTTTTGTTGATTTAAAAAAAATTATAATTTTTACAAATTGAATAATGCATAATTTTTTTCATAGGTATATATTCAAATTGTGAAAAATAAAAATTGAGAAAATTATTGTTTAATATAATGAAACTTAGAATTTTGTATTAGTTTTAACAATAAAATGTGGAAGAGAATGTAAGAGAGAATGTAGAAAATTTGTTATGATCATTTTAGTTCTTCTAATTTTATATTTTTATATTTGGTTCTTCTCTATAAATATCTTTTTCTCTAGATCCTTCATTATAATTTTCCTTTATTTTTTTATGTTCACCATATTGGGCTAAGTGATGCCCTCACTACCGTGGTTCCTACAATAAGAAAGAGATGATGAGGTGTCTTGCCACATCATATTTGGTTAAGTGTTGTGGATGATGAGATGGCGTGATATGTGTATTCTTTGACCGATTTAGCAATCAAATTTAGAAAGGGAAAAATTGCTACGTTTTGTAAATTTTCAGGGCAAAATTGCTCCTAGAAAAAACTTCCGGATACCCATTGTCCTTCAACGAAAACTTTCAAGGCAAAAATGATACTTAACCCTATTTTGATTGATGAGGTAAAATGTCACGTGTGCACATCGCTTAAAGTTAATAGTCCAAATTAATAGAGGGGAAAATTAATATGTTTTGTTAACTTTTGGGCAGTTTTGCTATAAAAAAAAAAAACTTCTCGTTACCCAATGCTCCTCACCAAAAATTTGAGGCAAAAATGATACTAATCCCCCAAAATTTCAAGTCAAATAAGGGGAAAGACTCATTTTTCCTCCCCTTCCATTCTCTCCCAAAGAGGCCCTATATCAAACTTTGGATGGTCCCATATTGCCTCAAAAAGAATGTATCAAGCAGCAAAAACAATGTATTTATTACCATCCAAGTTTCATATTTTTTAGAAATAGAAATAAAATAATTGATTCCGATCCAATTATTGCAAAGCAATTAATTCGCAATAAATACATACATCAATTACTAGGGGAGCTGTACCTCAGTTGCCAACTATTTCTTTTATGTTTTAAAGATATAATTAGAATTTATTTATTTTTTCCTTGAAAAAGTCATAATTGGAATTTAGAAGTGGGTCTTGTGTAGTTACATAGTTTAAGAAACAAGATACATGTACTGTTTATAACTTTATAAATAATCTAAGTTTTTTTAGAATTTTCATATATTGGTAAACAACTTAATTCACTTTAATTTTAGTATAAACCAAGTTCTTAATTAAAATTCAAATAGTTGATTTTCAATAAATTCTTGGGAATCTAAGTGAATATGTTTTTCTTACTCTTATTTATCCTACCCTATTAAATTCCTCAAAAATCTTCTTATATATACCGTACTTATTATCGCAATGAAATCTTTGGATCCAAAAAGTAAAAATTTGCAGAGCCAAGTGGCGGGGCACACTACAAATCTACAATATACAAAATTATCTTAAAATATAGAGTCAATTTGATTTAAGAATTTACATACATATATAGAGGAAAATCATCTTTGAATAAAAAGTATAAAATTACATTGAATACACATGCACCTACATGCGTGTGTCCATGTACGAATGCACAAACACAGATTCAAACACACACTCACATCACTTTACTACTCTAAAATAAACCATAAAACAATGTGACTAAAGCAGAATCTTCAACTTCCATTTGTGCATTTACGAAGATGTTTAATGAGTAAGTCTTATTTTTTCGTTATAGTGGCAGAAGATGATATGAATGTTGTAGCTGTTGCAGTGGCAAAAGTGGCGGCTAGAGCTTACGATGAAGCTGCATTGAGATTCCAAGGAAACAGAACAAAACTGAATTTCCCAGAAAATGACAGAGCGGTGCCCGCTGCTCAAGACTTCACAACCATTCTCATGCCTTGTCAGATTCCTTGGCTTCTCATTTCCAACAACAGGCACCAAATGTTCCATTTACACCTACTACCTACAGATTTGATCAAAAATTAGTGGGAATACTCTTGAGCTTTTTTCGAAGCTCCGATGACTTCCGACGACAGCATCATCACCAACAAGATTTGAACTTTTTCAATAATATAATTCACAAATGTGGTAATAATTTGAATTGATTATGATACAATAAAATAAAATAGCATAATCTCAAAGAACTCATAGAGTGAAATAATCTTGCTCAACCAGTAGATTGTAGAAATATTTGATAAATTATTGAGTCACTAATTTTTGAGGATGGTGTATAGAAGAAAAGGGAGTGGAGAAAAAGGATAAATTTACATAGAGAAATAGGAAGCGGCCATAAGCTTGAAAGCATTTTATTGAAATGTTAAACCACATTTGTATGATGAAATGTTTATGATGACTACGGGTATTTATACTTTTATCAGGGAGATGGTACATTGTATTTCTTGTGCATATTTTAGACTATTTAGGAAGTAGAAATTAATTATTTTCCCCATTACACTATACAGATATAAGATGAGCTGTTCTTTGTTGTTAGTTATTTCTTTTCTGGTTTATTACAATTATTTAAAGTCTTAACCTTAAATTGATGGCAAATTGTACTAATAATAAGACACAACTACCTTATTTGTTCCATCAAAGACAAAAAAATAAAAGAAATTATTGAAAAGAGAGAATTCTAACAAGAAAATTTTGGCTAATGTAATATCATAATATATTGTTGAGATACTTTTACCTAAAAAATTGAAGGATTTAGCAAAGAAAGTTTTTGGATTGAAGATCTGGTTTAAAATTTTAACTATGCGATTGTAATACTTTTTGCATGTGTTTCAGCTCTAGTTTCAATTAATAAAAGCTTACCAAAATTTTATTAAGGTTACTATTACGGACCTATATCAGGCCCATTCATGGAATGACCGAACTAGGAGTATCTGGCACGTCAGGAGCCGCCTATAATAAAGGAAGATCTTAACCCACCTATAATCAAGGAAGATATCAATCTAGATAAGGTAGTTATGATACTTGGGCCACAAGACACAGAGGGCCCATAAAGCTCAACCTAATGTATACTCTATAAATAAGGAGGTAAAAGCCTAAGGTACACACGTTAAACCCTCAACTATTTACATTCGGTCATCATTGTGCATACACCCCACTCCTTTGGGCGAAAGCCTTGTCTGTGTACAGTGATCCCACGTTCTCCTAGTTATCTACCTCATAGATATCCAGGTTGAACCACCTAATCCAATATCAACTCACTAGCTCACACTAGGCTAGACATCTGTGTTCTCATATAGAACATTGGCACCATGTGTTGGGACCATAAACTTCGGTCCCCGTTACCAACGATGGCAAACACAATAAGCAGTAGTCAAATCCCTTCGCAAGGAAACCAAGTTCTAGTGGAAGCGAGCCAGCTGCAGCAGAGTCAAGACCCACCGCCACTCGAGGACGTCCCCAATTATGATGTCGTAGTTGATGATCGAATAGAGAAAATGATTCATGATGTTGAGATAGAATCTTTTGCACAATCGCGTGTATATGACAGGGTGCAGAGTGATGCTGAGATACCTTTGTACCCTAGGTGTACTAAGCATACACTCTTGTCAGGTATTTTGCATTTGGTGAACTTAAAGGCAACTTGTTGGTGGACTGACAGCAGTTTCACATTGTTAGTTGAATTGTTGTGTGATATGTTTTCAGAGGATAATGTACTATTAAATTGTATGTATGAGGCCAAGAAATTCTTATCTACCATGGGTATGGAGTATAAAAAGATACATGTTTACCCTAAGGACTGCGTACCCATCGTATACTCCAAAGTAAAAAACAGAAGGACGGTGATCCAATTTTGAATCTTAACGATACACCACCTTTCAATACAAATCCACTTATAGCAAGTGACATACAATTTGTAGATGATGAAGACTATGCATCTTGATAACTTGCTTGTTGACCAAAAAACAAGGGAAACGAAGCTAAGGAAAAAATGCAATTGCTGAAGAAAAAGAAGATGAACACGGCATGGCTGACAGTGATAATAAGAAAGAAGAAGATTGAAGTGTTGCTATTAATATTTATGAATTGTAGAACCATTGTTGCAACAAATTTGAATGTTGCTGCTGTTTTTCGAAGTCATTGGAGGTCTGACGCAACTGAGAGTATTCCAGATAGTCAAATCCGGCAAAGTTTTAAAAGACGATAACTACTTTGTCATTTTCTAAGAATTTCTGTTTTGCTCTACTACCTCGGAATCTCATGGCAACTTCATCATAAGCTGATCTATCCACCACCTATTTTGTGACATTTGTCCCCTATTTTTTTTTTCTTTGACTAAGGCTTTCCCATTTGATGCTTAGAGTGCAAAGAGTATTTGTCTCTATCAACAAGTGCATTTCCCAGGATTTGAACGTATGCTCTCCTTCTTACATGGTGAGACCGTTTACTATCTCAACCAATAACTTGTTGGTGACGTTCATCCCCTTTCGGTCACTGCAAATAGAAAAATAAGACTTACTCATTAAGCATCTTCATAAATAAAAACATATTTTACGTATACTTATTTTAACATTTCATATTGGTTTAAATTATAACCAACAGTCGAATACTTTTGATTTAATTGTATACAAAATCCTTGTGAAGACTTCAGTACCGGTTGTACGTGTTGTGATGATTTACTCGCACGTTCTTTTGTGACGATTGTGGCGGTCAGTTTTATTTTATTAACTAAACCCAACAATTATCAAGTTTCAAATCCATGTCTCCCTTTGATGGAATTATGGCGGGAAGCAGGGAGATGCTAATATAAACTAATATATAATTGATTGTTTGCAATTATACTAAGGTATTTGTAATGAACACAAGCCCAAAGGGAGAGTCAAATCCCCAAAAGCTAGCCTATGAGGAGGGAGAACCCAATGGACTTATAAACCTTACTCTAAGAGCTTGGCTCCCCAATGTGGGACTCATAACAGTATTTTTTTTTTTTTGAACAATAATTATACTAAGGTATTAAAACAATGTTTTTCCTTCGAAAATTTCAAATGCCTAGAGTTAGAAATTAATAAATGATTCCCATTATTGAATAACAATAAATTTCAATAAAGACATGACATATATACATACCATATTAGTTGTAATTTGTTGCCAGGTATATCTTTTTTGTTTCATTTTTATAATTACTGAAATTTCAATTGAGTTCATGTGGTGACTGTGATATATATTAATAATTACCTAGCATAATTTTTTAAGGAATTTACTTTTAATTTGGAAATTGGAATTAGGTCTAGCAAGAGGATGCCAAAAAAGAGGTCTGGCAAGAGGAATGGGAAGAGGAATTATAAATTATGGTAACTCACATAAGCTTTTAAATACTTGAATATTTACTAGCTACAATTACATTCTTGCTGCAGTTATATTTGAGCTACAAGAATATATTTGTAATACCCGGATAATTATCTATCTGGAATATTATATTTTAGCAAATAATACCTATTTGGAAATAGGTGAATATGTGGTTTTAAAACCTTGTAGGATACTTATCCTATTGTCTAGGAAAATTTCTAATGAAATTAGAGGGATTAAAGTGTCAAAATCCCTAAATGCAATTATGGGCCATGAAATGCCCTGAAAATATTATGGTAAATCCCAAGAGGCAATAAAATATTTATTGGAAATTAGAAAGTATGTTGTCTCTAATTTTAGGAATTTTTGGGATTATTTCCTTGAAAAATAATGAGGCAAAATTAAATATAATTTTGGGGAGCATAAGTTGCCCCATGATTTTTAATATTTTACATGGAGCATAAAATACCAATGTAAGTAAAATAGTTGTGAGATAATGATTAATCTTAATTAAGAAAATTATCAACAATTAGAAAGTGATTAGTTAGGTAATTAATGACTAATTATCTAAGCTTGAACAAAAGAACCAATAGGGAGAATTTTTAAAGATAATTAAAGTAAAATAAAAAAGGGAGGAATGATATTTTCAAGAAAAAGAAAGGGAAAAAAAAGAGGAAAAGGAAAAAAAAAAAGAAAAGAAAAAAAAAACGAAATAAAAAAAAATAATAAAAAAAAAAAGGAAGGAAAAAAATAAAAATAAAAATAAAATAAAAATAAAAGTAAAATAAATAATAAATATCATGATATTTGTATTATTATAATAATATAAAAGAGATATTTGTGGAAGAACCAAATTGGATAAATGAGAACCGATAGAAATTAAATCCTATCTAGAAAACCATGAACTAAGTTTCTTAGGTCAGGACAAATTACAAACAAGTGAATTTTTGTCCAGAAGTCGGTGTTAGCGGAAGTCATTTCCGTAACCATGGGGCGAATAAGGGATCGATGAAAAGATATTTTGTAAACAAAGGGCGATAAGAAAAGTGAGAACCAATGGAAAATAAATCATAACTTGAAATCCTTGAACTAAGTAGAAAACAACTGGACATATTATGAATCAAAGAATTTTTGTCCCGAAGTTGATGTTACCCGAAGTAATTTCTCAGAATCGACAAAACTGGGCTCCCTAAAAATGTTCAACAGACAACGGAATACCCTTAATGGGATCAAAAATTTAGTTAACTCAAATATTTCCGAAGGGGAAGAATAGAACTTCAAGGTCGTGTTCCGATTTTTGAGATTTTCTAAGATTACGCGATTAGAACACCGAACGGGGACTTTATCGGTAGAAGTTCATAAAGCACATGGGTGACATCACCTTGACATCATGATGAGGTAAGGAGATGTGTTGTATGGTGGAGATGATGCCTTGTGTCCAAGCTAGATCCAACGGTTGAGATTCGGTATGATAAAGCATGAATAGTGCACCAAAAATCTTCTATAAATAGGTCTTCCCATTTCACTTCATTCCTCACCAATTCACAATTTCCTAGAGAGAGGTTAGAGAGAAGTGAGAGCAAGGAGGAGCTCGGAAAAGGAGTAGCGAAGTCTTTGGGTAAGTTCTTCGGTCCCGGTCTTAAGCTTTGGTAGTTCCTTCGGTAGTTATAGTAGAAATGCTAGATTAATCTTTAATCCTCCAAGTTAGTTTAGATATCATGTTTTAGGGATAAATATGATATTTATTATTGGAGATAGAGATATGACAAAATTTTGGAAGATTAGAGTTAAAGTAACGAAGTTTTGGCGAAATTTCGCCGATTAGGGAGTCGGGGGTAAAATGGTAATTTGGGACTAGAATGTCTGGTATAATGTGACCATTGATTAGAAACGTTATCATCCTTATAGGATATCTGTAATCACTTACCGCTATTGTACCGCTGTCAACAGTCGTACCGAAGTTCCGTCAACGAAGGTACGTTCGCGTACTGTAACACTAACTCTGATGCTTATTGTATGCTTATATGTGATAGACTATTTCATAGAGTCATGGACAGGACTTTGTCTTGGGTCATGCACCGTGTCTAAGACTCTGTCTTAGTTCACTGTTTATACATTCAGCTTTATTTATACGGGTTACAGTCTTGGTAATGCCGTTGAGTTTTCCTAGCGCTGAGGACACGGATGTACACCGTGGCACCGGTGAATAGTGCGACCGTAATAACATTCATATGCGGTGGCTGTGTTGTTATTACTTTTACATGTGCTATGTGCTATGTACTTGTTGATATGTTAATCTTGCATCTCGTGTGCTTATGTATTGATTACCGCGTAATGTCATGAGATAACTGTCATCCATATACCGTATTACTTGAGCATGAGGTTAACCGTTACCTGAGGTTCAATGGGCATTGAACCTCAGCTCTTAACATAGCGTCAGGGTCAGGAGGACCGAGGATCGAGGAGAAAGGCAAGCGGTATGCATAGGGACTCAAATGAAGACTTTCTTTCTTTTGTTATTTACCTTGAAAACACTCGGTATGATATACCGCTACTGTAATCAGCCAGACTTACGGCATTTTGAATATAAATATCAGTTACTCAATTGCTCCGATGCTCTACTCTGATGAAAAAAAAAATTTATACTGCTTTTGAAAATGGGATGTTACAATTTTGGTATCAGAGCAGTTGTCCTGGCATAGATCTGACTAAGTTATTCCAAACCTTTTGGTGCCGAAGGCAGGGCTAGTCTATGTGGATCAGCCAATCAGTCACCCTAGCACGGTGAGGCTCCCATGATAGACACCTACCTGGCCATTTGGTTTGAGTAACGGAGTTAGGCTCTACGCCTTTTTAAAAGAGCATGTTTTGAAAATGAGTACTGATATAAGCCTAGGTCGGAGTACCACCTTACTTCGGTATACCAGTCTAAACCGGTATACTATCCTAAACCTGTGTACCATCCTGAACCAGTGTACCACCCTCTGTCGGTGCACCACTCTAAACCAGGGCTAGTGTATCCATCGCCTGAACCTACATCGATATTAGGCTCCGATAATTCTGATAATTCCGATAATTCTGATAATTCTGATAATTCCGATAATTCTGATAATTCTGATAATCTCCAGTTTGTACTGGGCATTTATTTCCATTCTAAACCAGAGCTTATATATGAAGTCAGGCCACGCCGATGAGACTCAGAGATATAATAGATAACATAGAATATGGGTTCTGTTGCTAAGCTCTAGGACTTCTGATATAGAAATTAGAGTCTGAGTTAAATCCCCGCCCAGTGTTTCAAGGCAATCGTTACAGAGAAGTCGGTACTACTTAGGTTTTCCCCGTAGACAAGTGACTATTGACTTCGTTTCCTTGTAGAAACAAGAACTTACTAAGTTACCCCGAGAGGAAAATCCCCGCCTTGCAAAAACCGACACCATGCGTGCAACGGGCATGGCTCCGGGATGAGGGTCTTTTGACTAAGTCCTTGACGGTGGTGACCGTTAGATAAAAAGGGGAAAGTACCCGAGTATTCCTGGGGAGGCGGTTATGCCGTACTAGTACCTATGAGAGTGGTCGGTATACGGGTATGTGTACGATATTAGTACCCGATACGATAGACGTTGTGAAATTAAGCGTGCTTAAGCGTGAGAAATCTCAGGATTCTTAACCCCTGGGATATGGCATAAGAATTTGATATCCTTCAAACAAAGGCCTGAATACCTTGCGATATGAAACATAGTAATCCTTTGGGATACTATGAGAAAAGATGGAGTGATAATAGGCTTGAGTCAGAGATAGTGCTTAGGTCAAGGTATGACTGAGCATTGTCTAGGTTCCAATACCCGAGAGTAGGAACCCTGAGAAAATGTGAGTGAGGTTGCCTTAGGTTTGAATATCTGAGAGTTAGTTCCTTAACGGAACCCTACGATAGCTAAAACCTCAATAACCACAGGTTATGGTTTCAAGGTGGAACCGATAACCTTAGAGATGTTAGTAGCTAATAGATCCCCAAAGAAGTGGGTGGTTACCCGATAGGGAAATTGAGATAAGGTTGCTGACTGGAGCTAGGAAGCCCACAAATAGAATGACCCTAGATGAGATGGCAGAAATAGAGACAATAAAGAACCACTAAAGGGTTAGTAACCTGATAGAGATCTGAGTTCTTGTTATAATGATTCAGAGACGGTCAACTGAAGAAAGTACTACTTATGGGAAATTGTGATCGGAGGTGGCTACTTACGGGGAGATCTATTCGGAAAGGGCTACCTACGGAGGGTTCTGACCGGAGGTGCTGACCAATCGGAGGGATTGAGTGAAGCGCCGAGTAAAGTACCGTAGAGTGAAGCCACCGTGACGTCAAACCGTGTAGTGAAGTTGCCATCACAACGAACCATAAAGTAGAGCTACCAAAGGTATCGATTCTCAAGGTAAGTACATTATAGCGAGTCCCATATCTAATCGGTTCCCTAAAGAGAAGGTTTTCATGATCCAAGATATCGCCATAGGGTGCTCTAGTGCCGTATAGCATATATTGTGCTATGATATCCAAGCAAGAACTGAACTTGCACAAGAAGAAATTCTAGTTGTGAACAAGTTCCCTGAGTTGTTTCTAGAAGCTCTCATCAGATTACCACCAGTAGAGGAAATTGAATTCACTATTGGGTTGATACCTAGTACTGAATCAATATTAAAGGTGCCGTATCAGATGGTTCCAAATGAATGAGTTTTTGAGAGATGAAAGCACACACCAAAATGAATACACCAATCCGGGAATTATGATTCCTACCACATCGGGAGGGTGTATGGCCCACGATGATGGTCAACGTCGCTGATGCTTGGTGACTCAGCTCTAGTCTGATAGACTGGGAGTACGTGAGGCCAGAGGGATGCGATGATCGTGGATCGCTTGGATCCAAGTGGTTGCGCTTGAGGCCGCACGGATTGGGGTATGTCCTGGTGAGGATAAAGTGGTGATGTGTACTCCTCAAATGTTCATGGTGGGCGGTAGGACCTTTGGGACCGATGTGTCCATAGGTCGTTAGACATATACATGTCTGATGAAAAGCCCTAAGTCCTATGAGACTAGTGTGTCTATAGGCTGGCAGAAGCCCACAGTTGTTAGATAACAAATAAAAGAAGTGTCCCGAGAAGTTCGTGAAACCGAGGATAGCGGGCAATGTCCGAAATAGCCAGAAAATTAAAGAAGAGTAGACTGAGTGTTCTACGAATGGCCTGAATAGCCAAGGACAGAGGTCCAAATGCGATAGTTAGTGATGACCTTCTAAGGTTAGTTGTCTGGTTCCTGAGTAAGGTTTAAAAATTGAATTTTTGAACTTGCCAATACACCCGCTATATTTGAAATTTTCTGAGTTGATTTTCGAACTTGTGAATTTTGAAATTGAGTTTTCAAATGAAATGTTTTCAACAGAATTTGAGACCATAGTGATTGTTATTTTAAAATGATGGGGTTTTGTTAGAACCCGAGTTTGAAACTAAGTTTTCAACCGTGTTGTGGTAAAGTCGATGCACTGGGAGGCCGTAAGTCGTTGTAGATGTACACGGTTTGCTGGGTCTTTCCAGATGTTTTAAAATGGTTGAAATCGCTGGCCTTTGATAAAGGTTCTTTTTGAGCAAAGAGTTTTTGAGGGATTTTGTTTGAGAAAATGAAAATCGCACCAACAGTGAACGCACCCAATCCATAACATTTCGCCAAGGGCGTATGTTTTATCTAGTAGGACCTGACTGTCTATGGCTGGACTGAGTTACCGGTAGATAAGGTCGCTACTTTATGTGCCAGTATGGACACCAAACGTGCAGGGGGTTAGGCCCTGGGAGCAGTAGTCGTGGACTGGGCTCTCCACGGTGGTGGACACTGGGTCTCTTATGGGAGGGGCGGAGGTTCTCCCACATTGTTTGACGGTACTGCTGATGCAGAGGCCGGATTTGGGGATTGGGAGAGGGCGCTCACTGTACCAAGTGGTTGAAGTGGTGGCGTGAGCTATCAATTGTTAAAAAAATTTGTGAAATGAATCATCTCCCTCAAGAATATGTACCGGTAGTAAAAGTTTTTTTAAACTGATTCGGCAGTGAATATGTTTTCACGAAATTGTTTTGGCAGCAATTATGTTTATAAATGTGATAGCACTATTACTTTTTGGTATAGCGTGGATTGCGAAATGTACTGAGACCACGGAAAATTTTCAATGTGTGAAAATTTGAAAATGAGACAACAAAATGATTTTGGGTAGCGATGACGTGTTTGTCATTGCTATGGTGTTGAAAAGCGGTGTAGTTGATATAGGAACAGGAGCTATTAGAAAGGTCTAGAATACTGAACCAGTTAAGTCAAATAGTAGTCGTCAGCTATGGTGCAAAGTAAGTGAAAGTAGTCTGAGAGCTTGAATGGGAAAGGCTCAGATGAAATAGATGAGCAGATGCCCCAGGCAATAAGACTTAGTGTGCAAGTGTGCACGAGGTGGTGCCTCTAGAGCATAGAACCGGTGATACTTAGCGCTGTATGAAATGCTAATTGTCATACTAACTATGTCTAAAATACATCATAAGACTAGCAAAACATTCATTGTACCAGGTAGTAATTAAGGTGCCTAAGGCCTGAGGATGAATTCCTAGGTAGTAAGGCTAGAATCTCCAAAGGTCTTTGTGGTAGTATATTGAGCCGAGGGCCAATGTGTGTTAAGCCAAGAGGCTAAATGAGTCGCAATGAGGCCCGCGTAACCAAGCGCTATGAGAATGGACCAAACGAGTCCCGTAATTGAGTACTCTACCTGGTACAAGATAAATGAGACTTTTGAATAATGGGAGGCGTCTTGGGTAAGCATGTATAGGGAAGGAATAGACTGGAGGTCTAGATAACCTTTTGAGTTTATATGTTCAAATTTCGAGGACGAAATTTTAATTAATCGGGGAGAAATGTAATACCGGATAATTATCTATCTGGAATATTATATTTTAGCAAATAATACCTATTTGGAAATAGGTGAATATGTGGTTTTAAAACCTTGTAGGATACTTATCCTATTGTCTAGGAAAATTTCTAATGAAATTAGAGGGATTAAAGTGTCAAAATCCCTAAATGCAATTATGGGCCATGAAATGCCCTGAAAATATTATGGTAAATCCCAAGAGGCAATAAAATATTTATTGGAAATTAGAAAGTATGTTGTCTCTAATTTTAGGAATTTTTGGGATTATTTCCTTGAAAAATAATGAGGCAAAATTAAATATAATTTTGGGGAGCATAAGTTGCCCCATGATTTTTAATATTTTACATGGAGCATAAAATACCAATGTAAGTAAAATAGTTGTGAGATAATGATTAATCTTAATTAAGAAAATTATCAACAATTAGAAAGTGATTAGTTAGGTAATTAATGACTAATTATCTAAGCTTGAACAAAAGAACCAATAGGGAGAATTTTTAAAGATAATTAAAGTAAAATAAAAAAGGGAGGAATGATATTTTCAAGAAAAAGAAAGGGAAAAAAAAGAGGAAAAGGAAAAAAAAAAAGAAAAGAAAAAAAAAAACGAAATAAAAAAAATAATAAAAAAAAAAAAAAAGGGAAGGAAAAAAATAAAAATAAAAATAAAAATAAAAATAAAAGTAAAATAAATAATAAATATCATGATATTTGTATTATTATAATAATATAAAAGAGATATTTGTGGAAGAACCAGTTGGATAAATGAGAACCAATAGAAATTAAATCCTATCTAAAAACCATGAACTAAGTTTCTTAGGTCGACAAATTACAAACAAGTGAATTTTTGTCCGTGAAGTCGGTGTTAGCGGAAGTCATTTCCGTAATCAGGCGGGGCGAATAAGGGATCGATGAAAAGATATTTTGTAAACAAAGGCGATAAGAAAAGTGAGAACCAATGGAAAATAAATCATAACTTGAAATCCTTGAACTAAGTAGAAAACAACCGGACATATTATGAATCGGTGAATTTTTGTCCCGAAGTTGATGTTACCCGAAGTAATTTCTCAGAATCGACAAATATGTCTGTCTAAAAATGTTCAACGGTGACAACTAATACCCTTAATGGGATCAAAAATTTAGTTAACTCAAATATTTCCGAAGGGGAAGAATAGAACTTCAAGGTCAGGGTGTTCCGGATTTTTGAGATTTTCTAAGATTACGCGATTAGAACACCGAACGGGGACTTTATCGGTAGAAGTTCATAAAGCACATGGGTGACATCACCTTGACATCATGATGAGGTAAGGAGATGTGTTGTATGGTGGAGATGATGCCTTGTGTCCAAGCTAGATCCAACGGTTGAGATTCGGTATGATAAAGCATGAATAGTGCACCAAAATCTTCTATAAATAGGTCTTCCCATTTCACTTCATTCCTCACCAATTCACAATTTCCTAGAGAGAGGTTAGAGAGAAGTGAGAGCAAGGAGGAGCTCTGGAAAAGGAGTAGCGAAGTGCTGGGTAAGTTCTTCGGTCCCTGGTCTTAAGCTTTGGTAGTTCCTTCGGTAGTTATAGTAGAAATGCTAGATTAATCTTTAATCCTCCAAGTTAGTTTAGATATCATGTTTTAGGGATAAATATGATATTTATTATTGGAGATAGAGATATGACAAAATTTTGGAAGATTAGAGTTAAAGTAACGAAGTTTTGGCGAAATTTCGCCGATTAGGGGAGTCAGGGGTAAAATGGTAATTTGGGACTAGAATGTCTGGTATAATGTTGACCATTGATTAGAAACGTTATCATCCTTATAGGATATCTGTAATCACTTACCGCTGTTGTACCGTTGTCATACCGGCATCATCCTTGATCGTATCGGTTCCGTCAACGAAGGTACGTTCGCGTCTTGTAACACTAACTCGATGCTTATTGTATGCTTATATGTGATAGACTATTTCATAGAGTCATGGACAGGACTTTGTCTTGGGTCATGCACCGTGTCTAAGACTCGTCTTAGTTCACTTGTTTATACATTCAGCTTTATTTATACGGGTTACGTCTTGGTAATGCCGTTGAGTTTTCCTAGCGCGAGGACACGGATGTACACCGTGGCACCGGTGAATAGTGCGGACCGTAATAACATTCATATGCGGTGGCTGTGTTGTTATTACTTTTACATGTGCTATGTGCTATGTACTGTTGATATGTTAATCTTGCATCTGCTGTGTGCTTATGTATTGATTACTGTTGTAATGTCATGAGATAACTGTCATCCATATACTGTATTACTTGAGCATGAGGTTAACCGTTACACCGAGGTTCAATGGGCATTGAACCTCGCTCTTAACATAGCGTCGTCAGTCGGGAGGACCGAGGATCGAGGAGAAAGGCAAGCGGTATGCATAGGGACTCAAATGAAGACTTTCTTTCTTTTGTTATTTACCTTGAAAACACTCGGTATGATATACCGCTACAATCGCCCGACTTACGGCATTTTGAATATAAATATCAGTTACTCAATTGCTCCGATGCTCTACTCTGAAAAAAAAATATACTGCTTTTGGAAATGGGATGTTACAATATTTCTGTTTTTTTAATTCTCATATGAAAATATATCAAGTCATTTCTGTAGCAATATGTACACTACACCCATTACAACCTTAATAAAATTTTGGAATTTTGTGAACCTTTCTATTATTTGAAACTAGAGCTTTGAGACATGCAAAAGATATTCCATCCGCGTGGTTAAAATTTTAAACCAGATCTTCAATATCCGTAAACTTTCTTTGCTAAATCCTTCAATTTTGTAGGTAAAAGTATCTCAACAATATATTATGATAATACATTAGCCAAAAATTTTGTTGTTAGGATTCTCTCTTTTCAAGAATTTCTTTTAATTTTTGTAGGGAGCTGTCTTATTATTAGTACTATTTGCCATCAATTTTAGGTTAAGACGTTAAATAATTGTAAGAAACCGAAAAGAAATAGTGGCAACAAATAACAACTCATCTTATATCTCGTAAAGTGTAATGAGGAAAATAATTAATTTCTCGCTTCCTAAACAAGTCTCAAATTAAATATGCACAAGAAATACATTGTACCATCTCCCGATACAAGTATAAATACCCCTCATCATCAACATTTCATCATACAAATGTGGTTTAACATTTCATTAAAATGCTTTCAAGCATATGGCCCCTTCCCATTTCTCTATGCAAATTTCTCCATTTTCTCCCTTTTCTTCTATACGCCATCCTTAAAAATTAGTGACTCAATAATTTATCAAATATTTATACAATGTAATGCTTGAGCAAGTTTATTTCACTCTCTAAGTTCTTTGAGATTATGTTTATGTTATTTTATTGTATCATAATCAATTCAAATTCTTACCACACTTGTGAGTTATATCTTGCAAAAAGCTAAAATCTTGTTGTTGATGATCATGGTGAACTCAGAATTTTAATGAAGGGGGAAAAAAATAAGTAACGACGATGAGCTACGGCAAAGCAATGACGGAGGACGATCGATGGACCGATGCCGACGGAGGGACGCTCACCTTATCGATGTGTCATTTATCGGTATTTTTGTGGGTAATTCTTGTGGCAATCACTTATTCTCTCTCCTCTCTCTTAGTTATATTTAAAAATCCAAAGATTTTTTTTTTTGGGCCAACAAAAAAATCCAAATAAATGAAACTTTGTAAATGAAAAATAATTATGATAAAAAATTATGAAAAATGAAATTTGAGTATACTTTTTTTTTTTTTTTTTTTTTTTTTTGCATCATTCTACCTTGAGATTACTGAATATTTTACAATTATTTTTTTAAGAATTAATATGAAAAGTTATAAAATATTTTAGGTTAAATACCGTTTTGCCATGGAAGTTTAGGATAAGGAGCACTGGTCACCCGGAAATTTTTTGGCCTCATTTTTGCACTAAATGTTAACAAAACGGACCAAATATGTCCTAGAAGTTTTTTTAAAAGAGCAAATTTACCTTGAAAGTTCTTTTTAGCAGCAATTTTACCCCTAAAAGTTTACACAAGAGCAACAATTCAACGGTTAAGATTAACGCATGGGGAAGTTGCTATGTTTTTAAACTTCCGAGTGGCCAAGGTCTTTAAACTAAACTTCTATGGTGAAAGTGGTATTTAACCCAATATTTTAATGTGAGATTATCATATTTGATAACCATTCTATTTAGAAGGATGCAATTGGACTAACTTTCCACCTTTATCATTCTCATTTCATATGTATACATAGTATTTACATGTGTTCACATTCTATGCTTCTCTCTTTATGTACTTCTTATATGTTGATTCCTCTAATTAGAGGGATAATGGCTTTTTTATTTTTTATTTAGATTAAATTATATGATGTATCATGATTTTTTTTATCTAGTATCTCAAATTAATTAATTTTCATAATACTGGTGTTACAGGAAAAATATTTTTGAATGTAAGATTATTATTTAATTGAGATACTGAATACAAAAAACAAAAACAAAATTTAGGATGCAGCATATAATTTAATCTAGATAAATAAAAAAATATATTAAAAAAACTGACATCATCCCTCTAATAAGAGGGATGAGCATATAAGAACCATATAAGGAGAAGCATGGAATGTGGATTGGTATTCACACACGCATAAAATTCATGACTCAATGTAATTATTGATACAGTCCACGAACGTGAATATCAGTTATCAGCTGCAGTTGCGGAAGCTGGAGAATAAGACATGACCAAGTAAATTGCAGAAGAGACATGAAGAGGAGAACGAGCATACTGGTTTCTTCTTATCAAAGCTGCTAAATCCTCGTCCTCTTCTCCTTTGCAAAACGATCCTGCTACTTCAACACCTGGAAAATTGTCTATGAACGGCATCACATCAACGTTCTCTGCTCCAAAATACTTCGTCCTGCGAAAATTGCTCGACAATATTAATCCTGCAAATACATCACACTCATTCTCATCAACAATCTCCTTCAACGTCTCCATGTTATCTCAAGCTATGTCTCTACAGCCAAGTGTAGCTTCCATGTCTGTGTGGTAGAACATAAAGGAATGGCCAGGTGTTAAGCCTATCCCCTCGACGGTGAACTGGACTTCTTGTCCCCTGTTTTCGTATACCATATATACCACAACCATATGTTATATACCTAATTTTTTTATTAAAAAAAAAAAAAAAAAAAAGTTTAGGTAGGTGGTCCGCCCCTGTTGATAATGTTATGTTGTTGTGGGAAGTCATCGGATCTTTGAAAAAACTTAGAGTATTCCCCATAATCTTTGATCAAATCTATAGGTAGGAGGTGTAAGTGAAAGATTTGGTGTCTGTTGTTGGAAATGAGTAGCCAATGAATCTGACAAGGCATGCAAATGGTTGTGAAGTCACCGCTCTGTCATTTTCTGGGAAATTCAGTTTTGCTCTGTTTCCTTGGAATCTCAATGCAGCTTCATTGTAAGCTCCAGCCGCCACTTTTGCCACTGCAACAGTTACGACATTCATATCATCTTCTGCCACTGTAACCAAAAAATAAGACTTACTCATCTTCGTAAATGCACAAATGGTACTTCAAGATTCTGCTTTAGTCTCATTGTTTTATGGTTTATTTTAGAGTAGTAAAGCGATGTGAGTGTGAGTTTGTATATGTGTTTGTGCATTCATACATGGACACACGCATGTACGTGCATGCGTATTCAATGTAATTTTATATTTTTTATTCAAAGATGATTTTCTTATATTTATGTGTGTAAAATTCTTAAATCAAATTGACACTTTATTTTATGATAATGTTGTATATTGTAGTGTGCTCCGCCACTCAGCTCCGCAAATTTGTACTTTTTGGATCCAAAGATTTCATTGCGACAAGTACGGTATATATAAAAAGATTTTTTAGGAATTTAATAGGGTAGGATAAATAAGAGTAAGAAAAACATATTCACTTAGATTCCAAAGAATTTATTGAAAATCAAGTATATGAATTTTAACTAAGAACTTGGTTTATACAAAGATAAAAATGAATTAAGTTGTTTATCAATATATGAAAATTCTAAGAAATTAATTAGATTAATTATATAGTTATAAGAAGGACATACATATCTTCTTTCTTAAACAGTGATTTAGTCGACTAACACATATGGTTTAGTCGACTAAACCAGTCACAGAAGCATGGTGACTTTCCGAATTCGGTTTGCTCCTTGCACGAAACCTATACCAACTCAGAGATACACATCAATGTGACTTGGGGAAGTTATTTTTGGCAACAATTAAGGGCGTTACATAGCTTTTATCCGCTAATGTCTCAACACTAGTCATTCATTCGATACAATCAGTGAATTAGTGGATGCTTCGAATTTCCAAGTTTTTACCTAAACAAATCATCATAAACTCAATAGAAAACACGTTATATATAATTCAACCTTGTCTAATCCTCGTTGGACATGTGCGCATATTATGACCGGCTTGGTTGCAATTTCTACATCTTTGCTTCGGTTGAGGTATGAGACTCCACCCAATCCATCTCATTCTCGTATCCTTGTAGACTTTGGTCTTCCCTCAGTGTGCATGACAAACTTGCGTTTGGGACAACGGTTTGGCCCTCTCCTTGTTGAATCAACAATTCATTGCCTATCGGATACCAAAGTGTGCGCATACACCCGACTAATGTATGGGATAGTGAATACCGGGTCAACATAATCGTAATGGTTCAAATTTTCCATCTTGCATACCGCTAATACGTGATCGTAGGGATACCTTCTTCTTTGAACCTCCCACATTGACATTTGTGATTGATCAAGTCAACCCTCATTATGTCACCTAGGCGACATGTGTAGATTGATTGTAAGCATCCTCAACCTCAAATAACTGTAAATCAGAATCATAAAGTCGCACACGATATGTGACGGTCAACTGGTCCATCCTTTGTAACTCTTCTTCGACCTTTTTTGAGACTATCCTTCCAGCAGCGATATGTCTGTTAATCTCAACACGCCTGGTGACAAAATATTCGACAAGTCTACTACAAGTCATCTTCACCAATGCCATGATTGGCAGATTACGTGCACCCCTGAGAACCTTGTTCACACACTCGGTGAGGTTTGTCGTCATGTGACCAAACCTCTGTCCTTCTACATCGTAGGACCTGCACCATTTCTCCTTTGGAAGCCGCTCAAACCAGGTGACAGACGTGGGTCTCGCCTCAATAAACTCCCCGAAACTTGATGTCAAACTTGGATCTTTGAACTCATGTACCCGTATAACAAATGAATATAACCTCATAACAATGGAAACAAATCAATCATAACAAATGAGTTTACGATGTAAATGACATGTGAACTTTCATACCTAGTTTCATAACAGTTTTCTTCAATTGCATATCCCTAAATCTAGTATTAAAGTTGCTCTCGACATGACGTCGGCAATACACATGATAGGCATATGGAGGTTGCCAAGTAGGGTGATCTTTAACCGCCTTTATGATACTGGCATGACGATCAGATATCAAACAAATGCCTTGCCTCTGCGTCACATGGTCACATAGGAGATACAAAAACCACCACCAATCATCATACTTCTCACCAGGAGGAACAACAGCAAAGGCAATGGGGACGAGCTTCCCATCCCCATCCTGTGAAGTCGCAATCAACAGTACCTTTGTATTTTCCGTACAGTGGGTGCCATCAACTTGAAGTATGGGCTTACGTATTTGAAGGCTTCTATGGTCTCGGTGAAATGTCCAAAAACCTTACGAAAGACGCGTTTGTCGCTAAAAACGATGTTCGTCGAAACATTCATCGATCAAGCACGAAAACAACCCACGTTACAATCGCGTCATGTATGTCAACCAATTGGGCAAGAATGCATATGATTCCTCCCAATCACCAAATAACTTCACAATGGCCTTCATTTTCACCTTCCAAGCCTTCTCGTATGTTATATTATATCCATACAAACGTTGTATCCTCTCTTGTATCAAAGACCGGTTTTAAAGCTGGATCTTCTCTCAACATACCCGGTGAAAACAAAGCAAATTCTAAATGTCAAACAATAAACAAACCGAATGTAACCGCAACAAAATAGAAAACCTACGATAATGGCTGAACATATAACTTCTGAATCGAGTTGTCTATGATCCCGAGCGAGATTCTGGTTGAGGCAGGTGTGCTCCTGACCCCACTTACGCACCACCCAACTATTTCCATTCTTGGGGAAAATTGCCCTCATATACCAGGGACAACCGTCAGCATGGTTCCGAGATTGCATCACAAACCTATGCTCATCCTTTTTTCCAAATTTGGCTGTACGATGAGACTTCATGCAATACAATTTTACGGCATGTTGCATTTCGGCCTTAGAAGGAAACTCTTGATACAAATATAATGGATCACCTAATCGCCAACCACCTTGCTTGTCATCATCACCATACAACGTGTCCATCTCATCGTCACAAACGGTCGCCCAATTAATATCGGAATAGTGCGGGCTTTCATTCCAAAATGTCTCACTCTCAGGCCCTACATCTCAATATGATCTTTTTCTCAAAACCACTAAATATATATTACAAATACAAGTACAAATACAAGTTTACTAACTTACCACTTCTAATTGGGTCAACACGGCGGGCATTGTTACGGTACTCGGGTTTACTCGATTCGTGTCTCTATCAAAATCACCCTCCACATCGCATCCGAGGTGTCACCTAGTGGAATAAACCTCTCATATTCCTCCTCCTCATCGTGTGCCAACTCTCATCTTCCTCATCCTCCCCTTCATCTCGTCAATATTACCTAACTTATTAAGACTTGTGAAGATCCGATACACCGACAGTCTCTCTTCTTGACCAACATACTGTGCAGATCTTGTATGCATGGGTATAGATGATGATTCACCAGATTCAAGCTCAACATATATCTCAATAAAATTTTGTGCTCTCTGATTAGCAAATGCATCTATGACACACTCTACGTCTTCATCATCACATACATCGTTACTAATGTCGTATAGTCTCCACTTTGGCAATTAATCGATGAATGCATTGGCTACCATGTAGCCCCAATTTATGGTGAATTCTTTCTTTGAGCTTGTTGTACGTAATTCCTGTTTGATTTTCATCATTTTCGTTTTTCCTTCAAATTGAACACCATCGGGACCTTCAAAATGCCTCCCACTATGGTAGATTACAATAACGTGTGTGTTTGAACTTGAACTCATCCTTCACAAAACAATTTGTGAGCTGAAAAAGGGAGGGTTTCAGCTTACAACCAAAGAAACAATCCGAACAAAGTGAAACTACAATGATTATACAACAATCATACCTTGAACACGGTGGAATGAGATTAAACTTTGATGGGTCGCACTAAAACTGAGAAAAGAGAGAGTATTTGGTTGGGAAAGGGTTGCAAATGTATGATTAGGGTTCATTATGTGCGAATGGGGGCTTTAAAAGGCCCTCTATCCGGTTTAGTCGACTAAGCACCGTAGCTTAGTCGACTAAATCTCGTGTGTTAGCAAAAAATCTCTCGTCGAGGGTTTAGTCGACTAAGCTACGTGCTTAGTCGACTAAACCTCGTGGAATTCAAAAAATGGAGCCCTCGAGTTTAGTTGACTAAACCGTGGTTTAGTCGACTAAACAGGGCAAAGTGGGAAATAGTTTGAAAACAAGGGGCATTTTGGTAAATAGTTATTTAATTAGGGGCATTTTGGGAAAAAAGCCCACCTTGAAGAGTGAATAAGAATTACTCTCTCCTCCTCTCATATTCTCTTTTATCTTTCTCTTTATTTATAACATTTTTATCACCTTGAACATCCTATAGCTCATGTTCATATAAAAAAAAGAACTTGCAGAATCATTGATTAAACATTTGAAATTAATTGCAAGACCAAGAATATATGTTGGGTATGAATCTCCTTTTTCATGCCCTGAAAACTAAAAGGGTGACCGGCACGGAATATAAGTGGACTCACATTCCTTAAAGCATAAACTTTTATACATCTAATTCAAACAATAAATGGAATATAGGGATCCTACCTATAGATTACATGGAGCACTTTACTTTAAATAATAATACAAAAGTCTAATGTTCAGATTACATCAAGTAGCAATACTTCAAAATGAGTCAGTGAACTTTAAATCCTTAAGGAGACTCTTCACTGCTTAGCAGGAGATACATGGTCAGCAATTTTGTTTAAAGCAAAACAAATTTTCTCGGTGAATAACATCTCAAGCAGGAGGTACATGGTTAACAATTTCGTCTTAACCAAAATAAATTTTCCGTGAATAACGTCTCATTCTTATAATTTAATAAAATATAAAAGTAAATAATTTGAACATTTTAATTCTTGTGATAATAACAATAAGCCAATAAATTTCAATTTCTAAACCATACGATCATGAAAAAATAGAACTCTACATAAAATATCGTTAATCATATAAATTCAAATACTTACTAAAACCTTTGATTTGATATTCAAACCATATTTCTCAAACCTCATCTTTCCATAGGACTTCTTACAGAATGAATGACAAGCGTGACCACACAGTTCATGAGGGTAACTAATTAAGCATGGCTCGAAGCCATGAAACAAGCATGGACACATAGTCCATGAGGATAACTAATCAAGCATGGCCGAAGCCATGAAACAAGCATGGACACACAGTCCTTGAAATAAGCGCAGTACGAAGCTATGAAACAAGCGTTGGTACAAAACCTACAAATAGCACGCATGAGAACAAATCCCATGAATATCAAGTGAGCTCGAGGTTAACCATGGTGCACCAAGAACTACCAGTACTACTGTTAGCAGCAAGCATTCTATATTTAGTCCTCCCAAAAAATATTTTTCAAGCATGCTTGGGGCCAATTTATCAAAGTAATAAACATTCTTCTTTCAAGGTAATAACAACTTGTATCTCATACTTAATAATCGAATTCCCCAGCAAAAAGGTTCACAAACAATATTTCAAAACTTTCCTTCAAATTCAATATGACAACAAAAATCCTTTTCAAATAATAAATTGTAGCTTATAAACTTTCCAAAATGCAAGATCATTTCAATATAAAATTTATGAAAAATATCTCAAAAACCTCCTTACAATTTTAGTACATAATCATGAATTATGCTTTGAAACAATTGGAAGAAAATACATAATAATGGATAAAATCATCGATCTTTACTCATGTAATATCAGTAAGCAAATTTAACAAATATGACAAACTATCCTTCACAAAATCATACATTAAAATATGGTAATTAACATAAAAATACAATAACTAGTAAATATCTCATTTATAAAAGTTATAATGGGACACTCTTCACTCACTTTGTAATACCCTAAAATTCCTATTTAGCTTAACCACTATTTTTGATAGACAATGCCTATTAAAAACAGATGAATTGTGGTCTCAAAATTTAGTAGCTTATTCAATTTAATTTAGGGAATTTCCTCTTAGAATTAAATAACCAAAGACCCAAATTTTCTAATCTTCATTTAGGGGTCATAAAATACCCTAAAATTATCATATTACAACATAGTTCATATTTAATCATAAAGAGCCATAAAATGTTATAAAAATACCTAAATCAATTAAAGGAAATTACCAATAATTAAAGGACAATTAAATTTACAGTAATTAATTTAATTGTATTAATTTGCAAAATTAATTAAAAGGCATATTAAAAGTCAACAATTAGGGATATATAAATTTAATGAAAGATCATGAACCAATAAGGGTTCAATATTAGCATAAAGTGAATTATTAATGATCATGATTAATTTAAGAACCTATCATACTTTGACAATTACACCTAATAACATCTAGAACAATATACTAAGGAGGCTAGTTAGGATTAAACTATCATCCCCCGCAGGTAATTGGGGTGGGGGGGGGGCGAATTGCACAAAAATGAGGGGGTAAAGATTTGACAAATAATACAAGATAAAAATCTTCAATAGTAAGTAGGATTTTTCTACATAAATGAAGGGCCAAGATTTATTCTAATAAAGTGGAATCTAAAGGCCATAATTAATTACCCAATTAATTTTAATCCATGAGATAAATGAGGAACCAATAAGAAACCACATGGGAGCATTTAATTAGGGGGACAAATTGGAAAGAGAATCACATGGGTTCACATGGACCTCTTAATGAATTTAGAAGAGGATAATGTAAGATACAATTTGTGATAATATAATTATTTAAGAGCACATGGGCACATTAATGCATGGAAGAGTATATGATAAATTAAATAAATAATCTAAACCCATAGTTAATTAAAATTAGACCAAAGGGGAGATTTAAACCATGGATTAATGGTGAGAATTAATCTTGAACAACCATACATATCAAGCTTGGATAAAATATCACCTTGATTTTTACCCAACATAAACATTTAACCTTAAGATAATAAAAGGCAATTAGAGACATCTAATGAAGGCCATGATTTTCAAAAATTAAGGGCTAATGAGAGACTTAGATAAACTTTATAATTAACACCCAAATATATTCTTGTTTAGTTGGTAACCAACTATCAATTTACATCTAGTTTCAAAGGACATTTAGAAGCTAACTAACGTCATAAATGAATCACAAAAATCATCCCCAAAGTCTTCTTGCACATGGGAAAGAGAAAGGGAAAAAGAAACTTAAAGAAGAAGAAAAGTTGGAATAATATCTAGATATTATTTTGGAAAGGGAAGAGGATAAGATTTAACAAAATATCCAAGATATTTTTGAAATTGGATGAAGGAGGGAGAGAGGGGGCTAAGGGTGGATTTGTGTGTGTGTGTGTGTGTGTGTGTGTGTGTGTGTGTGTGTGTGAGGAGAGAGAGAGAGAGAGAGAGAAAAGTCAATTGATCAACAAATGGAAAGTTCAAGAAAAATTGGCTTAATCCTTTGTAATTGAAAGCAACCAATGGGAGCAATTCGATCTCTCCATATTTTGTGTCTTCAAAAAGACCAAGGAACATGGCACGGGTTAGTGCAAACTATGATATGGGTTGTTACTGGGATTGATCGTATGTGCTTATGTATTGAATATTGCTGTAATGTCATGAATATCTGTCATACATATATTGTCATATTTAAGCATGAGGTTAACCGTTACCTAGGGTCCGATGGGTATTGGACCTCAGCTCTTACCATAGCTTCAGGGCCCGGAGGACCGAGGGCCGAAGACAAGGGTAAGCAGCACGCGACTGAAGATTTCTATTTTTAGATTTATACCGTTATAATAACAATACTCAGATAAATGTACTGTTCTTTATGAACAAACAGATACGCCACAATTAATGGTTATCAATCACTCTCTTGCTCCGATGCTCTACTCTGATAAAAAAAAAAAAATAATTATTCCGCTCTTGATAAATGGGGTGTTACACACTTGTTGCTCTTTTTGAAACTATACCTTTACCAAAATCCTTTGGGTTCACTTTTCTCTTGCGCTCAAGTAACTCGTCAATTCCTTTAAATTTTGAAATTCATAGAGATAAGTCATCATTGGTAATCTTTTATCCTTGTACATATATACTCACCAAGAAAAATTAAATTCCTATTATCCTACCCAAAACTCTCAACTCATGGTTAAATACATTTATCCAAAAATATTATTATCGTCAGACTTCAAAAAATCTAACTATAATTTTTGAAGCAACTTGGAAAAATCATAACTTAATCTATGAAACTACAAATGAGGTGATTCCAGTTCCTAATTCAAAGCTATATAAGTCTATTTTAGAGGAAAAATAATCACCAAAACCATTTGTAGCTTTATCATTCCCCTAATTTCAAAAAAGAGATACAACTTGAATATAGAAACAAGATTTTCTAGTTTTCCTCGCCAAACTTAGAAAAATCATAATTAATTCTATAAGATTCCAATTGGGTTGATTCAAATGCCTATTTAAATATCTTTAAGAGTATTTTAAAGGTAAAATATTACCCAGAACCAATATTACGCTCAATGTTAAGCTTAAAAGGTGTAATATATCAATACCAAATTTCACATATAGATGAAGTCATTTACTCAGTCAAAACCTCACATGAATCCGAACTCGAATAAAAAATTATCTCAACTATGATATATAAAAGATACCTTGATTTTCAATTCCTTACTAGATTTGATTTTGAACATTTGAAATATCTTTTAAAGGATATTGTGGTGTGGCTTATTATTAGTACTTGCCATCAAGTTTAGGTTAAGACTTTAAATAATTGTAATAAACACGAAAAGAAATAACCGGCAACAAATTAATAACAAATCGTCTTATATCTTTATAGTGTAATGAGGAAAATAATTAATTTCAACTTCCTAAACAGTCTAAAATATGCACAAGAAATACATTGCACCATCTCCCTGATACAAGTATAAATACCCTGTAACACCCCATTTTCAAAATTGGAATAATATGATTTAATTAAAGTGGCGCATCGGAGCAATTCAAAAGAGTGAGTACTTATGAGTATGTTACAAAACATTAACCATGGTTTGTTATAGTAGTGGTACAATTATCCCAATAATTCAAAAAATTTTACAGTCCAAAAACAAACAAAAACAACTCCGGCTGGATCTTCATGTGGGCTGCCTACCCTTATCGTCGGCCCTCGGTCCTCCAGACCCTGATGCTATAGTAAGAGCTGAGGTCCAATGCCCATTGGACCTCAGGTAACGGTTAACCTCATGCTCAAGTAATACAGTATATGTATGACAGATATTCATGACATTACAGCAGTAATCAATACATAAGCACACAGCAGATGCAAGATTAACATATCAACAGTATATAACACACAGCACATGTAAAGTCATCCCCGTTTGCACTAACCAGTGCCACGATAGCATGTCGTGTCCTCAGCGCTAGGAAAACTCAACGGCGTTATCAAGACTATAACCCGTGTAAAGTTGAATGTATAAACAGTGATCTAAGACCGAGTCTTAGTATGTGAAATCATCTATCACATATAAGCATACAATAAGCATCAGAGTTAGTGTTACAGTACGCATCCGTACCTTAGTTCGGTGGGTGTTGGTACGTTTAGCTGTCGGTTCGTTTCCTCGGATTGCCTATAAATGTACAACCATATTATTTCTTTTTAAACCACAGTCTAAGAGGTACTTTAGCCACTACTGACCCTTCTTATCCCTGGTGGATTTATTATTCCAATTATATACCTTAATTTTCGTAAAAACGCTGTTCCAGCATTTCTGGGCAGATTTCACGATAACTTTGAAACATTCTAATTAATTCTACAAAAATCCAAACGTGGTTCCGTAAAATTCCCTGGAAACCTTTGCATGTCTATGTTTGTGGAAAAATAATGGTTTTCACCCAGAATTAGCGAATCATTCCCAGTTTTACAATCTTCAACCTCTGCCCAGAATTTTTCCAGAAAAATGTAGCCTTATTTCCAGAATTTTTATCTCTCTCTACAGACCTCTATTTGATACATATTTTATATCAATGGAAAGCTATACATGTCTACTATGACCATGAAGTATTACAGAATTTTTGAATATACATTTACTCACAAAATGATGCCCTCTAACTGACTGACTCCCATAGCCCAGCAAAGACCCAACAATTCCCATCTTACTCTAACTTGTTTTATCAATCCTAAAAGTTACTTCCGACCATGTTCTCACCTTGTCAGGCATCTTCCGATGCAATAAGGCTTGAAAAAATTATGAGAAATTACTTTACCTATTTCCTAGATTAAACTAACATTTATACTAAGAACTACTAAGAACTATCAAGAACTAAAGAACTAAAGACTAGAAACTAAGAACTAAAGACAAGCTTACCTCTTGAAGACTCTTGCTTCTCCTTCTTGCTTCTTAGAAATCACCACTTGGTGGTTGATTTGGTGTGAAGAATTGTGAAGGGCACGGCCTCTATTTATAGGAAAATGCCAAGGATTTCCACCTTTGGATCACTTTCCACAATCAATGGCTTTGGTTGATTTTTGCTTTTATGAAGACTCAATTTGGGAAGGAAAATACTCTCATTGGTTGATTTTTTTTTTTTTATACACATAGTAGGGGAGGGGGGGTTTGAACCCCGGAATGGGGAGGGGAGCCAAGCTCCCATGCCATTGGTTGATTCTAATAACATAGGATTTAGCTAATTATTCTAATTTCCTTATTTAAATTCAACATGTGTTGGAAAAATATTATATTTTAATCTCTCTTTCTCTCTCTTCTTCTCTCTCTCTCTTTCTCTCTCTCTCTTTTTCCCCTCCCCCAACCGTGCTCTCTCCCTCTCTCTCTTGTCTTCTTGCATTTTTTGCATATGTGGTCCCATGTGCTAGTGTATTTATCCTATTTTAAGTATTATCTTAAATTCTCATATTATCTTCTCCCATTTTGCATTTATGAGCCCATGTGACAATTTTAATTACATTTTCTTTAAATATTAAATAATCTCTTATCCTCTCATCTTGATCCCTAACCATTAGATTAGATTTTGTGTTGTTTAAATTAAATCTTGGCCCTTCACTATAAAGCATGAGCTCTTGTGATGTCACCCTTGTGATGTCACTTTGATGACATAACCAAAGCTTAAGTGTCATTAGCAAGGTTTAATTAACTCCTAATTGCATTTGTTAGCTAACCATAAAGACTAGTGTTTAATTAAATCAAGCTTTATGCACCTTAATTATTTATGAAGGTTTACACAATTATTTAACTAAGTGAAGACTTAATTGCTTATCAATCTTTAATAATTGTTCTTAATTTGTTTAAGTATTTTCATAACATTATCTTGCTCTTTTTGATTATTCAAGAACCATAGTTTAATATAATAATCATTTGTATTTTAGGATCCTTAAATTTAGCCTAAAGATTTGCCTTTGGTTGTTTTAAATTTCCAAGAGAAAATTGCCTAAAATATAGCTAACCAATTACTAAATTTTGAGACAACATACTCTCCTTTATTTAATATGTATTATTTGTCAAAATAAAGCTTTCACTATAAATAGAGATTTTTTAGGGTTTTACATACCCCTAGTCATCACCAACATTTCATCATACAAATGTGGTTTAACATTTCATTAAAATGCTTTCAAGTTTATGGCCGTTCCTGTTTCTCTATGGAAATTTCTACTTTTTCTCCCTTTTCTTCTATACGCCATCCTTAAAAATTAGTGACTCAATAATTTATCAAATATTTCTACAATGTACTGCTTGAGCATGTTTATTTCACTCTGTAAGTTCTTTGAGATTATGTTATTTTATTTTATTGTATCATAATCAATTCAAATTATTTCCACATTTGTGAATTATATTGTTGCAAAAGGTTCAAATCTTGTTGTTGATGATGTTGTTGTCGGAAGTCATCGGAGATATGAAAAAAATTAGAATATTCCCAATAATATTTGATCAAATCTGTTGGCAGAAGGTGTAAGTGGAAGATTTGGTGCCTGTTGTTGGAAATGAGTAGCCAAGGAATCTGACAAGGCATGAGAATCGTTGTGAAGTCTTGAGCAGCGGGCACCACTCTGTCATTTTCTGGGAAATTCAGTTTTGCTCTATTTCCTTGGAATCTCACTGCAGCTTCATTGTAAGCTCCAGCCGCCACTTTTGCCACTGCAACAGTTACGACATTCATATCATCTTCTGCCACTATAACCAAAAAATAAGACTTACTCATTAAACATCTACGTAAATGCACAAATGGCACTTCAAGATTCTGCTTTAGTCACATTGTTTTATGGTTAATTTTAGAGTAGTAAAGTGATGTGAGTGTGTGTTAGTATCTGTGTTTGTGCATTCATACATGGACACACGCATGTACGTGCATGTGTATTCAATGTAATTTTATATTATTCAAAGATGATTTTCCTATATATAGGTATGTATATTCTTAAATCAAATTGACACTTTATTTTATGATAATTTTGTATATTGTAGTGTGCTCCGCCACTTGGCTCTACAAATTTTTACTTTTTGGATCCAAAGATTTCATTGCGATAAGTACGGTATATATAAGAAGATTTTTGAGGAATTTAATAGGGTAGGATAAATAAGAGTAAGAAAAACATATTCACTTTGATTCCGAAGAATTTATTGAAAATCAATGATATGGATTTTAATCAAGAACTTGGTTTATACTAAAATAAAAATGAATTAAGTTGTTTACCGATATATGAAAATTCTAAAAAAATTAGATTACTTATAGAGTTATAAAACCGTACATACATCTTGTATCTTAAACTATATAAATAGACAAGGCCCACTAATAATTAAATGCACAAATGCCATTTCAAGATTATTCTTCCAACACATTGATTTATGGTTGATTTTAGAGTAAAGTGATGTGTAACATCCCAATTTTTCCAAAACGTTTCCAAAATAGTTTGACCGTAGTAGAGCATCGAAAGTATTTAAATTGACAAGTAACTGATAAACATCCATGGTAATGTATAGGTTTGCTTTTACAGCGATACAAAATTTTGAATGAACTACAACGTTAAGTACATATCAAAAGAAATTTCTTCTGTCAATCCTTATGCCTGTTGCTTACCCTTGTCGTCGGCCCTGTTTTCACCGGACCCTAAAGCTATAGTAAGAGTTGAGGTTCAATGCACATTGAACCTCAGGTAACGGTTAACCTCATGCTTATGTAACAGTTTATGTATGACAGATATTCATGACATTACAGCAGAAATCACATATGAAAGATAATAACATAACACAGCCACTGCATATGAATGTTATTGTAGTTTGCACTATTAACCGAAAGGCCACGATGTCCAAAGTGTCCTCAGCGCCAGGAAAACTCAACGGCATTTTCAAAATCATAACCCGTGTATAGCTGAATGTATATGAAAACTTTAAGACAGAGTCTTAATCTATGAATACATCTATCACATATAAGTATACAATAAGCATCAGAGTTAGTGTTACAAAGACGCGCCGTCACTCCGAGCCGGTGGTAGCGTACGTGTGTCGGTCAAGATGCGTTCTCGATAGCCTATAGTAGTAATATCACTTTATCAATTTATAAATAATATCCTAAGAGATATTTTGGCCACTAATAACTATTTTACCCCTGGTACATTTATTTTATATTTTATTCCCTCAAAATTCGTAGAAAAACGCTGTTACACATTGGGCAGATTTTCGTCTAACTTTGAAAAATCATAATTAATTCTAGAAAAATCGAAACGAGGATCCGTAAAATTCCCCAGACTCTTTAGGATGTCTAGTTAAAAATTATAATTTACCCAGAGTTTAATAAAAACTCCCAGTTTCCAGGTTTTCACACGCTGCCCGTAAATTTACCCGGAAAACATAGCCTTTCTTCAAGAATTGTTATCTCTTTGTAAAAAACTCTAAATGACACAATCTAGGAATATTTAGAAAGGTCTATATGTATATTTTAACCATGAATAATTTCAGAATTAATTAACATCATCTTCAATATAAAATTATGGTGTTTCTACTATCGACTCCGTAAATCGCCTAACCGACAAATTTCGCCGAACTTCGTTACTTTGACTCTAATCTTTTGAAACTTTTGCTCTATGACTTCCCTTATCGATTTTTAGAAATAAGGCCAATTTCAAACTTAAAAAACATGAAAACAATCTTATTTAGAAGATTTAAAGATCAAAACTACAAAATAACTAAAAACTCAATAACTTAGAACTCAATAACTTACCTAGAACTTTGCTCCTCCTTTCTTCAAGACTCTCACTCACTTTTTCACTCTTAGAATCAGATGCTACTTGAGGTTTTTGGTGTGAGAATTTTTGAAGAACCCAAGCCCCTATTTATAGGATTTTGCTATGGCATTTTGGTAAATTCTCCTAACCTAATTCACCCTAATCCTTGGCCATTGGATTAAAGAAAAATTAAAACTCTCATCCTCACCATTCAACACTCCAAACCGTGCTCCTCCCTCTCTTTTCCTCTTCATCTTTTTTTTTTCCTTGCTTAAGAAGTCTCCATCCTTGCATGTGAAGTTTTGAAAACTTGCTAACCAAGTTGGAAGGTTCCACTTCTTGCACAAGTTGTTGCATGGGTTTTTGACATGTGTTTGAAGCTCTTCTTGCTCCCCAAGCTCCCCAAAATACGTTCCCCCTTCATCTTCTCCCTTTTTATTTGTTTTGTGTTTTATTTAATGTTTTGAAGCTACATTATTGGCCCTTTAATTATTAATTAATGTAAAACACCCTAATTGATGGTTTTATACATGCTACTTAGTTAATTAAGACCTTTAACATTATTTCCTTAATTTATTGTAACTTAATCATCCACTAATTGTTTGTAATGCTCCATAATCAATTTAAGCATTTTCACACCCCTTTATGGTTTATTTTTTATGATATAAGAAATTAAAATGTGAAATTTTTAATTCATGTAAATTTAATTGTCCATTAATTGCTGGGAATTCTCTCTAATTGTTTTAGGTATCTTTATGACATTTTATGATATTTTATAACCCCTACTTGAATTTAGAGAGTTGGATTTGCCTTATTAAATCCTAAAGAAATTTGCCCAAGAAATAAAATAAATACACTACAACATTAGAGACAACATATTCTCCTATTTTCAATAGGTCCTATTTGCCAAAATATCATATCTAGGAGAAATACAAATTTCGGGTATTATATTTCTCCCCCGTTAAATAAAATTTCGCCCTCGAAATTCACTCTATACTAACTAAACACCGAGCCATAAACTCCGATATCTTTCTTTCATGTCTCCTTCCATTTCCCAAGTTGCCTCATCGGGAGATAAACCCCTCCGCACCACCTTCACGATTGGAATACTTCTGCGTCGAAGCCGCCTTTCTCGGTATTCGAGAATTCGCTCCGGCTCGACTTCGAAAGTGTTATCACGCCGTAATTCGACATCCTCATATTGAATAATATGATGGTGGTCGGGTTGGTATCCCTTCAACTGAGAAACATGGAAAACGTCATGGAGATTACTCAGATTTGGGGGTAAGGCTAGCTGGCATGCGACTGGTCCTCGTTTGACCAAAATTTTGAATGGCCCTACATAACATGGACTTAATTTTTTCCTTTTTAGCGTTCTACTGACACCAGTGACTGGTGATAGCTTCAGAAACACACGGTCTCCGACTTCGAATTCTAATGGTCTTCTTCTTTTATCGACGTAGCTCTTCTATCTACTTTGTGCTGCTAGGAGCCTCTGTTTGATCAAAGCAATTTGTTTGAAGGTCTTATCAACTATATCTGGCCCAAGAAATTCTCGCTCAGACAGTTCCATCTAGCATATAGGTGATCGACACTTTCACCCGTACAATGCTTCAAACGGAGCCATTTGTATGCTCGAATGATAGCTGTTGTTGTAAGCGAACTTGGCCAGTGGTAGGTGTTGGTCCCAATGGCCTTTGAAGTCCAATACACACGCTCTAAGCATGTCTTCTAGGGTTTGTATTGTCCTTTCAGATTGACCATCGGTCTGAGGGTGATAAGCTGTACTAGGTCTTAGCTTAGTTCCCATCGCTTCATGCAATGCCTGCCAGAACCGGGATGTGAATCGCGGGTCTCGGTCAGAGACAATGCTCTTAGGTACACCATGGAGTCTCACGATCTCTTTGATATAAATCCCTGCTAATCGGTCTGAGGAATAGTTGACGCCGATGGGAAGAAAGTGCGCCGACTTGGTCAATCGGTCCACAATCACCCAAATTGCATCGTGATTCCTGATCTTAGGTAACCCTACTACCGAGGTCCATGGTAACATTTTCCCATTTCCATTCCGAATTTATAGTCCTTGAAGAGGACTAGGGGGTCGTTGATGTTCAATCTTAACCTTTTGACAAGTCAAGCATCTGGCCACATACTCGGTTACATCTTTCTTCAACCTGGGCCACCAAAACTCAGATCTTAAGTTCTGGTACATCTTGACCATTCCGGGATATAGGGTGTACTTACTCTTATGGGCCTCATCTAGTATCTTCTGTTGTAAACCTTCGTCGTTTGGTACGTAGATTCGCTTCTTGTACCTGACCAAGCCACTAGGCGATAAGTCATGGTCTTGAGTCTCACCCCGTGAGATCATCTCCCATGCTGTAATAGCCCATTCGTCATGTCTTTGAGCTTCCCCAACTTCATCTCTCAGGTCGTATTCCCCTTGACTAACAAGAAGGCTTGCAAGATAGGCTTCACCGGGCGTATCATAATTCATGCAAATCTGGTTTGACCAGTTCAGGTCCCGAAAATCTTCAAGTAGTCTATGTTCTTGAATCATCATGTATGCCGTGTGCATCGACTTTCTGCTGAGAGCATCTGCAACGATGTTTGCTTTACCTGGGTGGTACTTGATCTCTAGGTCGTAATCTTTTAGTAACTCCATCCAGCGACGTTGTCTCATGTTGAGTTCCTTTTGATCAAAAAGGTATTTCAGGCTCTTGTGGTCGCAGTACAATTCTACGGTCGCACCGTAAAGATAGTGCCTCCATATCTTGAAAGCAAACACGATAGCCGCAAGCTCTAAATCATGTGTAGGATAGTTCGACTCGTGAGACTTCAACTGACGAGAGGCATCATTATAGACTATATAAGTCTCACTCAGATATGGGATGATCAACACTGGTGCTGTAGTCAACCTCTCCCTCAGGCTATGAAAACTCGTCTCACAGTCTTCATCCCACACAAACAGTTGATTTTTCCTTGTGAGCTTTGTCAATGGTAAGGAAAGACGTGAGAAGTTCTGTATAAATCTGTGGTAGTATCCCACTAGACCCAGAAAGCTACGTATCTCCGTCACTGATTCTGGCCTCTTCCACCCAGATCGCTTCCACCTTGTTTGGGATCAACGAACCCCATCGCGAGATATGACATGGCCCAGAAATCTCACTTCTGATAGCCAAAATTCACATTTGCTTAACTTAGCACAGAGTTGTTTGTCACATAGTATACTCAGTACGAGTCGCAGATGTTCTTCGTGCTCCTCTCTACTTTTTGAATAGATAAGGATATTGTCAATAAACACCACTACAAACTTATCTAGGTGTTGATGGAATATTCGATTCATGTAGTCCATGAACAAGGCAGGTGCATTGGTCAATTCGAAAGGCATCACAAGGAATTCGTAATGCCCATATCTTCCGAAAAGCTGTTTTCGGAACATCACCAGCCTTAACTCGCAGCTGATGGTATCCCGAGCGTAAATTGATTTTTGAGAATACACAGGAACCAGATAGTTGATCAAGTAGATCATCGATCCAGGGAAGTGAATATTTGTTTTTCATAGTCACTTTGTTCAACTCGCGGTAGTCAATACAAAGTCGTAAGCTCCCGTCTTTCTTCACAAATAACACTGAGGCTCCCCACAGTGATACCTGGGTCAGATAAACCCTTTCTCTAGTAGTTCTTCAAGCTGATTCTTCAACTCCTGCATCTCGTTCGGTGCCATACGGTACGGTGCTTTTGATATTGATCTGGTTTCAGGCATCAAGTCAATGGTGAACTCGACTTCCCTTTCAGAAGGTAACTCAGTGAGATCCTCTGGAAACACATCGGGAAACTCGTTTACGATTGAGATGTCTTAGAGTGAGGGTTCAGCTTCCGCCTTGATGGAAAAGAACACCATGTATGTTGGCAACCATGCTTTATGCATCTTTCAGCTTCCGCAACGGAGATAAAACTCAGGCTCACGTCAACCTTTCCTTTATCGTGTGAAGGTGAGAATGATATCTTCTTATTGGCACAATCGATTATTGCGTGGTTTTCCGCCAGCCAGTCAACCCCGAGAATAATGTCGATGCTATTGAGTGGTAATCGGATAAGGTCTATATTTGAATCTCGTCCGTTTACACTAGCAATAGAGTTAAGGCATGCATCAAAAGCTAAAGATTTTACGCCAAGTGGTGTAGCTACTATCAAATCGTAAGGTAATCTATAGGCATGCATCCCTAACCGTTTTGCACAGTCATATGAAATAAACGAGTGACTAGCACCCAAATCATACAATGCCTGAAGTAGATTCCCATTAAGAGAGATAGTAACTTTGATCATATCAGGAGATTTTCTGGCTTCTTCATTCGTCAGAGCAAAAACCCGGCCTGGGTTTTATGGCCTCTTCTCCAGAGTTCTTTGAGGACAGTTCACGCTAATGTGCCCCGGCTTCTGGCACTTGTAGCATACAATCTTCCCCTCGCAGTTAGTCCCTTGATGGTACTTTCGCATTTCGGACACATTCGGATGCCTGCATCCTTGGGAAAGTTTGTTGTCCAGATTGGAACGGCCTTTTGTTTCCTCCTCGGAAATTATTCCAAGGTGCCTTCCTCTTTGCGTGGAGTTTCCGCGGCTAAAACGGCCACAACTTGCACCGCTCCTTCAAGTTTTGTTCGATTAGTCGACAGGACTCCACTACTTGAATTAACTCAGAGAACTGCTCGTATTTGAGCCCGTATATCAGTATGTTTGCCATACTGCTCTCATCATCATTCCTTCTCAAATGAGACGAGTACCGAGATAGGCTGGTGAATCGGCAAAAGTAGTCATCCACTGACTCTTCGTGACCTTATCGGATGTGAAGGAATTCTGATTCTTTAATCACTTGCACAGAGGGAGGAAAATATTGCTCGTTGAATTTTTCCAGGAATTTCTCCCATGTAACGGGACAGTACCGTGCTTGTAGTGTTGTCGCGATGTTTCTCCACCATCGATCTGCATCTCCTTCTAATTTATAAATTGCTAGCTGAGCTTTTCGGTTCTCTGGACATTCCATGACCTCAAAGATCTTGTCCAGCCTCATTAACCAATCCTCCGCTGAGTCAAGCTTGCCACGGAAAGCTGGTGGTTTTAGTTTGTAGAATTGGGTCACCCAGTACTATGTGTTTTTAGCTACTCTGTTAGGTTGATGTAGTACGGCCATTGCTCTCTCTCGTCGGGGAGGTGATCGGGATCGATCGGATCCCTCAGTTCCATTGCTTCGTTCATCGTCGTGTTCGTTGTTGTCTTCATCCTCCTCATCATTTTGTTCTTCCTCGGCTTGTCGTCCTTCAACTTGTCTCTCCTGTCATTCAGTAAGAAGTACATCAATAAGATCCCTTTGTTCTTGTAGAACTCTCCTCATTTCCTGTATTTCATTCTGCTCTGGTTGCTGCGGTTGTTCGGGTTCTGGCAATGGTATTGCTTGTTGCTGTCTGCCCCTACCTCTACCTCGGCCTCTGCCTCGGCCTCTAGGGACTCCGGCTCCTCTCAGGTTTACCATACTTAAATCATTTTATTTAGGAAGACAATGGATATAAACATTAGAGAAATAACGAATTGCACATAAGTAGTGTACACATAACTCAAACACATCTATATAGTCAATATATTGTAATAGTCATTACATCCTAACATTGTCATCAAACAAGTTAATATATTACAACCCTTTGTTTACCTATACATCTCCCTAGGGTATTCTAAAGGAGTAATAGTCTAGATATTAGCGTCGATATATTAGCGTATAGATATTAGCATCTATAACTAATTATACTAGTTATGCTTCATCTGCCACTGGTATTTCCACTGCTTTCTTAAACTGGTTCTTGGTTCGTGGTTCTGGCGCCCTTCCTCCCCGGTCTACATGCTTCGGTACACCCAGCATCTGATTCACCAGAGGTGAATATACACATCCTCGATAGGGCCTTCATCAAGGAGTTCATTAATTTTGTTGACCCAGAAGGGAGTGTGGGGGAAGTGATGCAGGGTGGATCGGACCCAATCTCCGGGAGGATAAGGGGTTTGAAAGTGCATGTTCATACTGTAGAGCTCCCTAACTCGGCTCAAGTATCACAGGTATTGCTCCTAAATTGTCTATGCGTCCCGGCCTGCCTGTAGGTAGTCCACGTACAACGTCTGTGTCAGGACATGGTTGTCATCCAAGACGTAGTGGAGGTCATCGACGTCAACGATATCATCTTCTAGATCATTTAACTCAATGAAGTCAAAATTATCTTCGACGGAGGAGTGGTGTGATCCCTCCGGGCTTCCCGGTGCTGGAGCTGCATGTTCTAAATTGGGGGTATCGGTTGAATAGGGTCGGGGTCATACATGTCATCATGGTAATCAGGTGCTGGATGATACTCTGGCTCTGGGTCGTTCAGGTGTTCGACAGGATAATCTGGGTCGTATGGTGGTTCAAAGTGATACATGGGGGCGTGGTATGCTGGTATGGGCTAGAGTTCAGGTTCGGGTGGAGGGTAGACTGGTTCAAGGTTCAACCTACGTCCCACTAATCTTGGGTTTACGGTCTTATGGGCCGTGCGCCTCATCTTTCCCTGGTAGTTCATATAAGGGTTGGGATCCCTGTCCATCTCTACAACATTTACACCAAAGTTATATCAATACTCTTTTTAAGATCTGCTCTAGAATAATGGCTTAGAGCCTAACTTAGTTAATCAACCGATTCGCCAGGTAAGTGTCTATCATGGGAGTCTCACCGACTTTACGGCGACTGATCGACTGATCCACATAGACTAGCGCTACCTTCGGAACCAATGGTTTGTTATAACTGAGTCGGGTTCATGCCAAATAAATTGCTTTTGAAAACTCAGAACCTAACTTTGTTACTCAAACAATCCGGCCAGGCAAGTGTATTTGTGGAAGTCTCGCCGACTTATACGATGACTCAATGACAACCACAAAACCCCTTTCTAGACACCAGACTGTTTAGAGTAACTTAGTTAAATTCATGCCAGGATGTCTGCCAAAAATGTAACATCCCAATTTTTCCAGAACATTTTCAAAATAGTTTGACCAGAGTAGAGCATCGGAAGTATTTAAGTTGACGAGTAACTGATAAACATCCATGGTAATGTATAGGTTTGCTTTTACAGCGATACAAAATTTCGAATGAACTAAAACGTTAAGTACATATCAAAAGAAATTTCTTTCGTCAATCCTTATGCCTGCTGCTTACCCTTGTCGTCGGCCATGTTTACACCGGACCCTGAAGCTATAGTAAGAACCGAGGTTCAATGCACATTGAGCCTCAGGTAACGGTTAACCTCATGCTTATGTAATAGTTTATGTATGACAGATATTCATGACATTACAATAGAAATCACATACGGAAGATAATAACAGAACACAGCCACCGCATATGAATGTTATTATAGTTTGCACTATTAACCAGTGCCACGATGTACGGTCGTGTCCTCAACGCTAGGAAAACTCAACGGCATTATCAAAACCATAACCTGTGTATAGCTGAATGTATATGAAAACTTTAAGACAGAGTCTTAATCTATGAATACATCTATCACATATAAGTATACAATAAGTATCAAAGTTAGTGTTATAGTACGCGTCCGTACCGAGCCGGCGAGATAGCGATCGTGCGTCGGTCGATATGCGTTCTCTTATAGCCTATAATAGTAATATCACTTTATTAATTTATAAATAATATCCTAAGAGATATTTTGGCCACTAATGACTATTTTACCTCTGGTACATTTATTTTATATTTTATTCCCTCAAAATTCGTAGAAAAACGCTGTTACACATTGGGCAGATTTTTGTCTAACTTTGAAAACTCATAATTAATTCTAGAAAAATAGAAACGAGGATCCGTAAAATTCAACCGACTCCTTAGGATGTCTGTTTTTGAGGAAAAATATTATATTTTACCCATAGTTTAAGAACAACTCCCAGATTCCAGGTTTTCACAAGCTGCCCAGATATTTACCCAGAAAACATAGCCTTTCTTCAAGAATTTTTATCTCTTTGTACAAAACTCTAAATGACACAATCTAGGAATATTTGGAAATTTATATATGTCTATTTTAACCATGAAATATTTCAGAATTAATTAACATCATCTTCAATATAAAATTATGGTGTTTCTACTACGACTCCAAAATCGCCTAACCGACAAATTTCGCCAACTTCGTTACTTTGACTCAAATCTCTTGAAACTTTTGCTCTATGACTTCCCTTATCAATTTTTCGAAATAAGGCCAATCTGAAACTTAGAAAAACATGAAAACAATCTTATTTAGAAGATTTAAAGATCAAAACTACAAAATAACTAAAAACTCAATAACTTAGAACTCAATAACTTACCTAGAACTTTGCTCCTCCTTTCTTCAAGACTCTCACTCACTTTTTCACTCTTAGAATCAGATGCTACTTGAGGTTTTTGGTGTGAGAATTTTTGAAGAACCCAAGCCCCTATTTATAGGATTTTGCTATGGCATTTTGGTAAATTCTCCTAACCTAATTCACCCTAATCCTTGGCCATTGGATTAAAGCAAAAATTAAAACTCTCATCCTCACCATTCAACACTCCAAACCGTGCTCCTCCCTCTCTTTTCCTCTTCATCTTTTTTTCCTTGCTTAAGAAGTCTCCATCCTTGGATGTGAAGTTTTGAAAACTTGCTAACCAAGTTGGAAGGTTCCACTTCTTGCACAAGTTGTTGCATGGGTTTTTGACATGTGTTTGAAGCTCTTCTTGCTCCTCAAGCTCCCAAAAATACGTCCCCCTTCATCTTCTCCCTTTTTATTTGTTTTGTGTTTTATTTAATGTTTTGAAGCTACATTATTGGCCCTTTAATTATTAATTAATGTAAAACACCCTAATTGATGGTTTTATACATGCTACTTAGTTAATTAAGACCTTTAACATTATTGCCTTAATTTATTGTAACTTAATCATCCACTAATTGTTTGTAATGCTCCATAATCAATTTAAGCATTTTCACACCCCTTTATGGTTTATTTTTTATGATATACTCCATCCGGTCCTAATTATAAGATAACATTTGAGAGTTGGTTTTGGTCCTAATTATAAGACAACATTTTAATTTTTGTCAATTTCTTCTTAAAATACCCCTATTTTATTCTCTTAAGTGCATTTGGTTTTTGGTGAATGTATACATGTTGATGCGTACACTCTTATAGTAAGTAAAACTTTTAAATTATTAGATTTTAATTTATTTATCAATCATCTAACATTAATTTGTCAATATATATATATAGACACACACATTTACACACACACAGATATATGTGTATGTGTGTGTGTCTATGTCTACACACAAATATATGTGTGTGTGTGTGTGTGTGTGTGTTTATACATATATATATATATATATATATCTTTGTGTGTGTTTGTCAATATGTGTGTGTGTACATATATATATATATAAATGCGTGTGTGTGTGTGTGTTTATACATATATGTATATTTTTGTATCTGTGTGTGTACATATATGTATATCTTTGTGCATGTTTGTCAATGTGTGTGTGTGTGTGCGTACAGATATATATAAATGTGTGTTTGTGTGTTTATACATATATGTATATTTGTGTATCTATGTGTGTATACATATATGTATATCTTTGTGTGTATTTGTCAATATATATATGTGTGTGTGTGTACAGATATACATAAATATGTGTTTGTGTTTATACATATATGTATATTTGTGTATCTATGTGTGTGAACATATATGTATATCTTTGTGTATGTTTGTCAATAAATATGTGTGTGTATAGGTTTATATACATAAATATGTGTGTGTGTGTTTATACGTATATATATATTTGTGTATCAATGTGTGTGTGTATATATGTATATCCTTGTGTTTGTTTGTCAATATGTGTGTGTGTACAGGTATATATAAATATGTGTGTGTTTGTGTGTGTATAGATATATGTACACACACGTATGTGTGTGTGTGTAATATACACATATATACGCACATATATGTATATATATCAAAACCGTTATTTTAATTAAAAAGTGTGTAGAAAGAGAAATTTTAGGTCGGAGAAGTATGTGATAGGAGTTGTTGATTCACTTTTACTTATGTCATTTTAAATTTATATAAGGGCATTTTAGGAAAATGAGTAAAATTAACTAATTTAACTTCTCTCCTTAATCTCCTCAAAATCAGTTAAATATGTCCTATAATTAGGACCGAAGGGAGTAAGAAACTAAAATGTGAACTTTTTAATTCATGTAAATTTAATTGTCCATTAATTGCTGGGAATTCTCTCTAATTGTTTTAGGTATCTTTATGACATTTTATGATATTTTATAACCCCTACTCGAATTTAGAGAGTTGGATTTGCCTTATTAAATCCTAAAGAAAATTTGCCCAAGAAATAAAATAAATACACTACAACATTAGAGACAACATATTCTCTTATTTTCAATAGGTCCTATTTGCCAAAATATCATATCTAGGAGAAATACAAATTTCGGGGTATTATATGATGTGAGGGTGTGTGTGGAACTTGCACCTGAAGATGATTTGTTCTTGAGAAGGAACTCTAAGTCACTGAAAGCTCCATAGACAGAGCTGTGTTGGGCACGTGCTGGTTTGTGGCCAACCCAAGAGGTGTGATAGATCCAAAGGCAAAGCTCTACAATGGTGATCCTAAAAAATTGATTAAACAATAGCCAAATAAACGTAGATGTACATGAAAAATAATATGATGGTGTAAGTTTTGCGTATATTTATTTTTTCATCAATCTATTTATAATATACTTGCAATCATCCATTAAGAGTATAATATCATTTATGAGATGATTTCAACTTGTGATTCATTAATATCACATTTATTCAACATATATTTTTGTTCATGTTTGTATTCATCAATGTCAATTTATATTTCTTATTCAAAGATAACTTCCCTATATAATATATATATATGAAAAAATCTTTAATCAAATTTACCCTTCATTTTATGATAAATAGTATATTGTAGTGTGCGCCGCCACATGGGTCTGGAAATTTTTTGTTTTTGGGTCCAGAGATTTCACTGCGATAACCACTGTATATGTAAGAAGATTTTTTAGGAATTAAATTGAGAAGGATAAATATGAGTAAGGTAAAAACATTCACTTTGATTCCTAAGCATCTATTGAAAGGAAATTATATGAATTTAGCCGTTTATTGATAAATAAAAATTCTAAAAAATTCTAAAAAATTAGTATAAATAGAACTTTGTTTATACTAAAATAAAAATGAATTTAGCCGTTTATTGATAAATAAAAATATAAAAATTCTAAAAAATTAAATTATTTATAAATTATAAAACTATACATACATCTTGTTTCTTAAACTTGACCCACTTCTAATTATGAATTCAAAACAGAAAGGAAAACGTTTTGTTTGTTTGTTGAAAGACAGAAAATAAAAAACTTGGCAATTGAGTTACCTTACAGCTCCCCTAGTAATTAATTGCTCTATAATAATTGGAATGAATTATATTTACTTCCCAAAACATAAAACTTGGATGGCAATAAATACATTGTTTTTGCTGCTTTCACAGTAATATAATAAACAACAGCTAATCTTCATCAACATTATTCTCAGACCAACAACACTTTTCCTACTCATGTCTTCGCATCCACAAGGTTAGACCCTTTCCTAGCTATTCCCAACCAAAATTTCTCGCTTTTCTTATCAAATTCATGTCGATTTAGAAAACACAAATGTTGAGTTTGTATCTCATATTAATGAGAAGATGGGTTAGATGTGCACTATCATGAATGAGTATCATAAAGCAGCGCTAGCACATCAGGAGGTCTAGACCAATAGAATATGACGTTTGAGATTGCCACTTGCTCTCTCCAAGAGAAGATTGATACTCTGGTAATAAAATATTGCTTAGAGTGGGCTTAGTGGCAGGTGAGGGGGCAACAAACACTGGAGTGGGTCGAATAGGAGTGGAGGGGCTAGGTACCAAAGTATCAATCTTCTCATGGAGAGATCAAGTGGCAATTTCAAACATCATATTGGTATGGACCTCCTCATGTGCTAGCACTACTTTGTGATACTCATTCATGACCGTGCAGCCAAGCACATGGGGAAGTGAGAAAGCATAGTCACCCATTTGATTGTCCTGCAAAAAAAAAAAAAAAAAAAAAAAAAAAAAAATATCGTGTCCCTTTTAAATAAGAGATTCCGTAAGTCTCTTATGATGTCTCTTTTTTAACAAACGTTATTCCCAGACTTTACTACACATAGGTGTCCTCTGAAGAGGGACATAGAAATTGCCTAAAAACGAATGTTAAATTAGTTCTTTCAGTAGTTGTGAGTACTGAAGTTCACATTTGGAAATACCTTGTAGCTGAATGACATGTCGTATGTACCTAAAGTCACAGCTAACTTAATTAGTTTCCATGGCGCTACTCAAGAAAGCTGGAATTAGGGTGTGTTTTGACTCTCATAAAATTGTCATGACCAAGAACAATGTTCTCATTGGGAAGGGCTATTTTAATAAGGGTCTGTTTGTTTTGAGTGTTGTTGAAATGAATGAGAATGCATCTTCTTCTACTTACTTGGTTGATTCTTTTGATGTGTGGCATGCTAGATTAGGACATGTTCATAAATCTTATATTAAAATACTGCAAAATTTGGGGCTGATTTCTAAAACTAAAAATGATTTAAAAAATGTAAAGTTTGTGCAAAAACTAAATAGGCTAAAAAAGCACATTTTTCTAGTCAAAGAAATTAAGTTGTTAGCTTTAATTCATACTGAGATTTAAAACAAATTGACACTAGAGGTTGTGTAGAAGATATTATATTACTTTTATTCATGATTTTTCAAAATGTACCAAAGTATATTTGACGAGGAATAAAGACAAGGATTTTCAGGGGGGAAAATTGTACAAGGAAGAAGTAGAAACTCTATTGAATAAAAATATCAAATAGGTAAAGTTGGATAGAGAAGAATATTTATTATAAAATGATTTTTTTGAAAAAGAAGGGATAATTCATGAAGTAACTCATCCTTATTCACCTGAATATAATAATATTGTAGAAAGAAAGAATATAACTTTAAAATTAATGATGAATGCTTTGCTTATGAATTCTGTTGTCAAAATATGATGGAAGCCAAGATCCGCAAGCCCATCTTAACACGTTCAACATGGAAATGTTTGTTAGGGGATTCAAGGAGCCCATCATTTCTCGGTTATTTGCTGTAACATTGTGAGGAGCTGCGCAAGTGTGATTTCACACTTTGCCTGTAAAGTCAATCGATGATTTTGACGATATGGGAGATAAGTTCTTACTAAATTTTGTAACAAGCAAAAAACAGCCAAGCCCGAGTTCACTCTCGGCAAGGTCAAGCAGCAACCAGGGGAAACGCTCCAAAAGTATTTGAATCGCTTTAAAGATGCTGCCTTACAAGTGCATGGATTGCAGGAAAATGTTCACATACACTTACTCATAGCCGGCTTGGATGGTTCATCTCAGTTGGCAAGGTCAATTTACAAGACTTTCATCAAGACCCTGGTGGAGTTCAAAACTCGGTCAAAGAAATACCTAGAGTTTGAGCAGATAGAGATCACCAATGCTACAGTAAAAGAGAGGAGGAAGAGTTCACCATCGAAAGAAAAGGAACAAATTGGAAGTCAAAGGCAAGATTTTCGTGAAAGGAACCCAAACAATAAGTCTCAGGGTGGCAAGCATGAAAGAAAGTATGAGAAGTACACTCCTTTAAACGTTTCACAATCCCAAGTTTGGAGGGAGGTAGTGTTAACCGAGATGAAAAAAGTTGACCGACCTCGACCACTTCACAACAAGGCAGTCGTAGATCAATCCTGGTTCTGTGAATTTCATGACAGACTAGGACACACTACAGATCAATGTTGGGATCTTAGAGATGCGATAGAAAAGTTCGTCAGAGAAGGCAAACTGTGTCAGTATGTGATAAAAACCTAGTGGTTGAAGAATAATAAGTGGCAGCAAGGAAGTCGCAGTAAGAGCCCGGTTCCTGGGAAGAAAAGGAAAGATGAAAAATAGAAGAAACCAGATGGTCATGATGATGAATTTCCTGAACCAAAGTTCAATTGTAATGTTATCAGCGGAGCACTTGGAAAATGGGGAGACACGGTGAGCCAAAGAAAGAAGCACTTAAGGGAGGTCCTTTCAATAAGGGATCAGCCGAAATTCAAAGAAGATCTTAGCAAGTCGGAACCTCCCCTACGATGCTGTACTAAGGAAGATTTGAACGACGTTGTCCACTCTGTATTCAAGAGTAATTCTCTCACTAGAACTTCTCCCCCTTATAAGTTGCAATCAATGAACCCAATCATCAAGTTCCCCGACTTATGATTCTTTACAATAAATGATTCACAATCAAATAACTCTCTCTAAGAGTGGATAATGATAAACACTGAAGCTTAATGTATCAGAAGATACTTTACAAGTGAAAACTGAAAGTAGTTGAAGAACTTTGAATGCAATTTGTTTTCAGCAGATTGGTTGTTGAAAAGAATTGAATGCAACTCTATTTATACTAAGAGAGCATCAAATGACCGTTGTAATCTTCAATATAACCATTGCCTTCATTAGACAAGGATTAGGTTAAGCTTTGGTCTTCTTCTCTCTCTAATCTTAACTCAATCCAACTTGTGCGAGAAGTTCGAGTTGACTTCTTGAAAATTAATCCGTTGGAGTGGCAAACCGGATGTGGAAAACATTCTTGAATTCTTTGTAAACGTGTACAGAAGGATTACCCAAAAGTATGCAACTTTATGGGTTTTGCATTTAATGTGCTGACGTCACTTTTTTGCTTTTGCTTTAAACCTTCAATAAACATTCTTTAAATAATCTGAAACTCATTAACAAAGTGGTTAAACATAGCTAGGAATACAGAAGAATGATAATAGGAAGTATTAAGATCAAACAAGAAGGTTTTACAAATTCGTCAGATTTCAATTTCAGACTTAGTGATGCAAACTCGAGTTTGTTCTCCTAAACTCGAGTTTTCAACTGTGCACTTAAGCAAAACTCGAGTTTCCATATCCAAACTTGAGTTTCCTCCTTCCAGAGAGGAAAGTCACAATTTGAGCTTTGAAACACATTTTTGAATGAAACTCAAAACTCGAGTTTTGGACTTTTAACATGAAACGTGAATTTTAGTCCAAAACGTCAAAACTGGAGTTTTCGTCCAAGAATCGAGTTTTCAAATCATTGAAAAGATGTAATGCTCTTGGGTTGGCCAAAACTCGAGTTTCTAAAACAAAACTCGAGTTTCCATTTAAGAATGAAAATATTGAGAAATCGAGCCAACTCAAAACTTGAGTTTTCATTGAAGACTCGAGTTTTCAAAGCTGAGTGAAAACTTGAAAGCTCTATGCCAAGGGAAAACTCAAGTTTCCAAAACCAAAACTCGAGTTTTCTCATAACTTCAAGAAAACTTAGAAAACTCATGGCAAAGTGAAATCCTGGAGTTTTAAGTCGATACTGAGTTTGCATATGTTCAAAATATTAGAGACTCTCTGTATGACCAAAACTTGGGTTTCCATTTAAGTATGAAACATTGAGAAGTCTCTGGATAGTGCAAAACTCGAATTTTGACTAGTTTGCCTCAAGGTGAAAAACTGAGTGCTCTCTGTAAACCCAAAACTCGAGTTTCCCTTTGGAAACTTGAGTTTTGCTTTGATCATTGAAAAATAGCAACTCTCTATCAAAGCCAAAACTCGAGTTTGCCTTTGACAGTAAGTTTTTCAATTTACCAAAGACAAACTTCAACATATGTTTACAATTGTCAGTTATCATCAAAACACATAGAGAACTAACAGAATCCAATTGGATTGAATAGCTATACTACATCCTGTAGGGTTACCGAACTAGTATCCAAACGTCAACTGGGGAAACTTTGTTTAGGTTAACTTATGGATGCGAGGCTCTGATCCCAGTGGAGATAGGCCAACCCTCGTGGAGGAGAATCAAGGCTCTTTAGGAGGACGAAGAGATGAACAAAGAAGCTTTGGCTGTGGAGTGGGATCTGGTAGATCAAGTCAGAGTTACGGCCCATTGCTAAGATATGGCCACCAAGCAACTCATTGCAGCCAAGTATAATAAAAAAGTGAAGCCCCAGTCCTTTGAAAAAGGTGACTTGGTGCTTCGAAGAGCTGACCCAGGAAACAAAAATGCCAGAGATGGAAAGCTTGCTGCAAATTAAGAAGGCCCTTATCAAGTTAAAGAAAAGCTCGACAAAGGAGCCTACATGCTAGAAACGTTGGAGAAGAAGTTAATGAAAAGAACTTGGAACGCAAATAAACTAAAATTATATTACAGTTAAATCTAGGTTCCATGTTCAAATGATTTTGTTCAAGATGCGGATAAACGGAAGCATATGACAATTAAATCCGAGTTCCGTGTTGAGTTTTCAGTTCAATTTTCCCTTTTTTGGACTGTTTAAGGTCGACTATGTCGGAGAGTTCATTTGATTAAGTTTGTAACATTTGATTTCAAATAAATGTTAGGGATTCCTAAGTTATTCAATTGATGCTTTTCAGAAATTTTTCCAAAATGACAGTTTGTTTTCTCGTATGCACAAATGACCAAAACAAATTTTTAAAAGCAAATGAATGCTTACAAGTGTTGTCATCATCAAAAGGGGGAGAATGTTAGTTCTCTATGTGTTTTGATGATAACTAACAATTGTAAACATTTATGGATGCTTTTGGATAAGCAAAATGGATTTTGAAATTTGTTGATTTCAACCCAAAAACATTCTATCAGCGTCAAACTCGAGCCTAGACTTGGCAAACTCGAGTTTGCCACCTCGACGAGGGCAAAACTCGCGCTTTGCATTTTAAACTCGAGACTATTTCTTTAAACCTCAAGTTTCCAACCTTCGAGAAAAAACTTCAAGAGTTTATAAAACATGTAAACTCGAGCTTGTAACGACAGTACTCAAGTTTGCCTCTAGTGGGAAGATTTTTTTTAAATGAGAAATTTCATATATTAGAGACTATCTCATTTTATAGAGGTTTCCATCTTTTTGAAAAACCACAAGAGTCTACAAAACTTGTAAACTCGAGTTTGATATTTCAAACTCGAGTTTGTGTTTGGCCGATAGCTTTCAATATTTTTAACTTAAGCAAACTCGAGACTAACACATAGGCTCCGGTTGTGTTTGGCCAAGAGATATCCAAATGTTTTTCTTAACTAGGCAAACTCGAGGTTAAGGTTATGAACTCGAATTTGCGTCTTACGAGAGAACAAACTAATTCTATCTTAAGAAAACTCGAGTTTGCTCGAAACCTCCGGTTTACACTTTGAGAATTAAAACAAATTTTTGACATAAACAAAGGACAAAACTCGAGGCTACTCACTAATAGACTCGAGTTTACATTTCACTCAAAATATGTTCCAAAACTCGAATCGTGACTTTCCTCTCCTGGATGGAGGAAACTCGAGTTCCGATTTGGAATCTCGAGTTTGGCCCAACCCGAGAGCATTGTAGTTTTTAATGAGTTGAAAACCTCTAGTTTTGGAAGAAAACCTCCAGTTTACATGTTTTGGACTTAAATCGTTTTTACATGTCAAAGTCCTAAACTCGAGTTTAGATAAACCAAACTCGAGTTTACATCACGATTTCCAATTTCAAATTCTACGAATTTGTAAAACCTTCATGTTAGATCTCAATACTTCCTATCTTTATTCTCTAATGTTCCTAGACATGTTTAACCACTTTATTAGTGAGTTTCAGATAAGTTAGAGAATGTTTATTGAAGGTTTAAAGCAAAAGCAAAAAGTGATGTCAGCACATTAAATGCAAAACCCAGAAAGTTGCACACTTTTGGGTAATCCATCTGCACACGCTTACAAAGAATTAAAGAATGATTTCCACATCTAGCAGCTGCTACTCCAATGGATTAATTTGCAGAGAGTCAACTCTGAACTTCTACACAGCTGGATTAAGTGAAGATTAGAGAGAGAAGAAGACCAAAGCTTAACCAGAACTTTGTCTAATGAAGGCAACGGTTATAATAAAGATTACAACGGTCATTTAATGCTCTCTCAGTATAAATAGAGCAGCATTCAGGTCTTCTCAACTAACACATCTCCTAAAAACCAATTGCATTCAAGTCTACATTTATTTTCTTCAGTTTTCACCTCTATTGTATCTTTTGATACACAAAGCTTGAGTGTTTATCTTTATCTACTCTTAGAGAGTTTCTACTTGCAAATCATTTATTGTAAAGGATCACAAGTCTGGGGACTTAGTGATTGGGTTCATTGATTGCAACTTGTAAGGCGGAGTAAGTTTTAGTGAGAGAATTACTCTTGAGTACGAGTGTGTAATCAATGAGATAGTGAAAATCCCGAGAGTTTGGGGACTGGAGGAAGGTCAAGGAGTTGGACCAAACCAGTATAAATTGTTGTGTCTTTCTCTTCTTCTCTTCACTCTCTGTTCACCTCATTTTTTGCTATTAAAAACAAAGCCATCTCGAGAAAGTTTTTGAAATCCCCAATTCACCCCTCTTGGTGATTTAGCTCCACTTTCAAAAATAAGTTGTTTGGTAACATTTTGGTCATAAGTGTTAGTTCTATATGTGTTTTGATGATAACTGACAATTGTAAACAGGTATGGATGTTTTTGAATAAGCTAAATGAATTTTGAAATTTGTTGATTTCAACCAAAAAATTTCGTCGGCGCCAAACTCGAGCCTAGATTTGACACACTCGAGTTTACTACGACAAAGGAAAAACTCGCCAGTTTACATTTTAAACTCAAGACTAGACCTTGAAAATCAACTTGAGAATTTTCCAAAGTTTTCTCATATTTTGAGTAAACTCAAGTTTACAATTGGAAACCTTCGGTTTGCGAGAGCCGAGAGCATTCGATTTCAAAATACTTTTAAACTCGAGCCTATTAGTTCTAAACCTCGTGTTTGCACCTCCGAGAAAATCTTCAAAGAGTTTACAAAATATGTGAACTCGAGTTTGCGAGACAAACTCAAGTTTGCCTCTGGCGGGAAGAATTTTCAAATTCATAAACTAGACACTATTATTTAAGAACAAAGTTTTTCTCCAGTTTGAAAATTCACAAGAGTTTACAAAACATGTAAACTCGAGTTCATCATTGCAAACTCGAGTTTACACTTGGCCGAGAGTCTTCAAGAAGTTTAACCAAAGTAAACTCGAGACTTTCCTTCATAAACCTCCGCCATTACTTCTAGCCGAGAGCATTCAAAGTTTTTGAACTAAACAAACTCGAGGTTAACTTTCATGAACTCGAGTTTAAGTCTTACTGAGAGAGCAAAGCATTTATAACTTAAGAAAACTCTAGAGTTTGCACTTGAAACCTCAAGTTTACATTCTGAAAGCTAAAACTAAGTTTTGTCCTGAACAGTGTCAAACTCAAGCCTGTCTACTAATAGACTCGAGGTTGTGCTTGTGCTCAAAGATGCCCCAAAGTTCAAAATCGTGACTTCCTCTTTGGATGGAGGAAACTCGAGTTCTCTGATTAGAACTCGAGTTTAAACCAACCCGAGAGCAAATAAGTTTTATTGTGATGAAAACCTTTGGTTTTAGATCGTAAACCTCCAGTTTAAAGGTTTTGAACTTAAAATGCTTTTATATGCTAAACTCGAGTTTAGATGAACCAAACTCGAGTTTACATCGCCGTTTCAGAAATTCAAATTTGACGAATTTGGAAAACCTTCTTGTTTGATCTTAATTCTTTCCAGAATTAATCTCTACTATTCCTAGCTATGTTTAACCACTTTATTCGTGAGTTTCGGATTGTTTAGAGATTGTTTATTGAAGGTTTAAGACAAAAGCAAAAAGTGATGTCGAGTCATTAAATGCTAAGTCCGAAAAGTTGCACACTTCGGGTAATCCATCTGCACACGGTTGCAAAGCATTAAAGAATGATTTCTACAACAAGCAACCGCTTCTCCAACGGATTAATCTAGAGGAAGTCAACTCGATCACCTGGACAGATTAAGTGGAGATTAGAGAGAAGAAGACCAACCACTCCCTAACCTTTGCTTGAACATCTCCAACGGATCTATTAGGGAAATCAACGGTCATTTAATGTACTCGAGTATAAATAGAGTTGCATTCAAGTCTTCACTACAACTACATCTGCTGAAAACAAAAATCATTCAAGTCTGCATTTATTTCTCCAGTTTTCATCTAGTATCATTTTGATACATAAGCTTCGGTGTTTAACATTATCTACTCTTAGAGAGAGTTTCCACTTGTAAATCATTTATTGTAAAGAACCACAAGTCAAGGGACTTGGTGTTTGGGTTCATTGATTACAACTTGTAAGGGGAGTGAGTTCTAGTAAGAGAACTACTCTTGAGTGCGAGTGTGTAATCAAGTGTTATAGTAAAAATCCCAGTCCGGGGACCGGATGTAGGTCAGGTTGTTAGGACCGAACCAAGTATAAATATCTGTCCAGCTGCTCTTCTCTTTACTCTGTTCACCTCTCGCTTTTATTGCTTGAAAACAGTCATCTTCGAAAATTTGTAGAATACCCAATTCACCCCCCTCTTGGATATTTAGCTCCACTTTCAATAAGCACTTTTTCTAATAAAAATTATTATAAAATAACCTTTAAACTATTAATATATTCACAAAATAAAATACTATTAGTTGGTTTGCATGCTTGTTGCAATCCCACTCGTTTGTTTTTAGCATACTTGTGGCAATCCCACCCTTTTGTTTTCAGCATACTTGTTGCAATCCCACCCTAATCTTTTGTTGCAATCCCAAAATAAAAATACTATGAAAAACAAAAATATTATAAAATAACCTTTACTCTAATTTTTTCAAGCAGGCTTGTTATTATGCTTTTAACTCATCCTCTTACCTTTGCCCTATCTGTGTTAGCGACAATGAAACCTGGTCTTTTATTTTCTGACAATAAATTAAAGCTTGAAAATCCTGAATAAACCTAAATTCTTTCTGTTAATGGCTAAGCACACGATTAAGACGATAATTAGTAGATAGAGAGAGTACCTTTGAGAATGGTGCTATTTGTCGAGAGAAATTTGATAGCAAAAGACGGGGTGAAAAGGATTGTAGCGCTCAAAACTTGAAATTGAAAGGAAGACCACAACCTCGACATTTCATTTTAACAAAAGTTAATAAGAATTCTTGAATGGTGGAAAAGACGATATATTATCTGAGAGAGAGGAAGAAACAATGAAAAGTTTTGAAGTATCAGAGGCTATTTGGTGCAAACGGGACTTGGCTTTAGTCTGCTGGGCCTTAACATCCGTTGCCCTCCTTTATGCCAACCTTAGTTTATTAAAACATTGAGTGGTGTGGTTTATTATATGTATTATCTGCAATCAACTTTAGTTTTATACTTCATAAAAATAGAAACAAAAAAGAAATAGCTGACAACATCTTCCAACTCATCATCTTACATAAATGCAATGTAATGAAGAAAATAATTTATTTCTATTTCCTAAACAATGAAACTTGCAGAAGGAATACATTGTACCTTTTCCTTAGAACAAGTACAAATACTCCTTGGTAATCATCATTTCACCCTACAAACATTTGTAAAATTCTTTCACCTTTTCCTATTTCTCTATCAAAATTTCTTCCTTTTCTTCTCAACACAATCTTTCAAAAATTGATGAAAGATTTGATATCCTTCTACCTTATCACATTGACTCAAGAATGTATTAAATGCTTCTATCATGCCAATTCAGTAAGCTTATTTCACTTGACAATTTCTTTGAGATGTAGTTTAATTTATTTTCGTTAATTACATTGTCTTTATTTTTTATCATGCTAACCTTATTCTATTGAATAACACATCTTCCATTATTACACAGTTGTCATCGTTGCCATACACATTCCTTATTTTAGAGGTTGGAGATTGATAAACAGCACATTGGATTACAAAAAGTGCATCCCTCTCTTCATCAGACTCTCTACTCAGCTGCCAGCTCCCTATGATAAAATAGAAAGATGCATCTGTTGGTCATCGGTGAGGAAGAGCCATCTAATATCATTCTCTTCTTTGATCACCAAAATTAATTTATTCATACTCACCTCAAAATGAATCAACAGAAACTTGGCCACCTGCTACCAAGTTCAGATAGAAAAGAATATTGGCCTGTTTGGTAAACCTAAGTCTATCAGATGGGATAATAAGTCCATCAAAAAAATTATGAGTGTTTGGGATAGGGTTTTTTTTATGGACTTCAAACAGTTTTTTTTTTTTGAAGCCATAACCTCTAGCTTTTAATTCCATCAAATGCTTCTCCATCAATTTCACATGTGGGCCCACCTGTTAAATGACCATCCACCGCACCCCCAAGCTGTGCTTCTCTCCTCTGCTCTCCTCTTTTTATTCTGTCTTATTGATTTTCTTTTTAAATAAAAAATACTTTATTTGTCCTTTAAAGTTTAAACCATCAAACCTGAATAAAGAATACAAAAAGAAATGGTATTAAGCTTGCTCTCTTGTTTCCATTTTGCTCTTCAGTTTAGTCATAAAATGGAAAGCTTTATAATTTCATCTGTTTGGTGGAGATAAGCTTGCTCTTGTAATACCCTTGATAATTATCTATCTAGAATATTATATTTTAGCAAATAATACCTATTTGGAAATAGGTGAATATGTGGTTTTAAAACCTTGTAGGATACTTATTCTATTATCTAGAGAAATTTCTAATGAAATTAGAGGGATTAAAGTGTCAAAATCCCTAAATGCAATTATGGGCCATGAAATGCCCGAAAATATTATGATAAATCCCAAGACAATAAAATATTTATTGAAAATTAGAAAGTATGTTGTCTCTAATTTTAGGAATTTTTGGGATTATTTCCCTTGAAAAATAATGAGGCAAAATTAAATATAATTTTGGGGAGCATAAGTTGCCCCATGATTTTTAATATGATATGTGGGACATAAAATACCAATGTCAATAAAATAGTTGTGAGAAAATGATTAATCCTAATTAAGAAAATTATCAACAATTAGAAAGTGATTAGTTAAGTAATTAATGGCTAATTGTTTAAGCTGAACAAGAGAATATTTAAGGTAGATTATAGAAAATCTTTTAATTAAGTGTTTATGGCTAATATTAGCATAAAGTGTGCTTGCTAATCAATTAGAAAAGATTAAGAAAAATTGGTGAGATTAAGAACATGAAAACCCTAAATCCTAAAAGATTGCTAATCATGGGATTAAGGCTCTAATTAAGCTTCTAGCTAATTTAGATAAATTTTAAAAAATAATAATAATAATAAAGGGAAGAGAAAACCGAAATTTGAGTGTGAAAAGGGTTGTGGGTTTTTCAAAAATAATATCATGATATTTTGTTAATTAAATAATAATATAATTAAGATATTTGTGGAAGAACCAGTTGGATAAATGAGAACCGATAGAAATTAAATCCTATCTAGAAAACCATGAACAAAGTTTCTTAGGTCAGACATATTACAAACAAGTGAATTTTTGTCCGAAGTTGGTGTTAGCGGAAGTCATTTCCGTAACCGATGGGGCCAATAAGGGATCAGATGAAAAGATATTTTGTAAACAAAGGGCGATAAGAAAAGTGAGAACCAATGGAAAATAAATCATAACTTGAAATCCTTGAACTAAGTAGAAAACAATTGGACATATTATGAATCAGTGGATTTTTGTCCCGAAATTAGCATTACCCGTAAATTTCAGACGACGGCGTCTCAAAATGTTCAATGACAACGGAATACCCTTAATGGGATCAAAAATTTAGTTAACTCAGATATTTCCAAAAAGGAAGAATAGAACTTCAAGGCTGTGTTCCCGGATTTTTGAGATTTTCTAAGATTACGCTATTAGAACACCGATCAGGGGATTTTATCGAGTAAATGCATAAAGTAAGGGAGTGACATCATCTTGATGACATCATGGTCTTGAAGAATGAGGTAAGGAGGTGGATTGGATGGTGGAGATGAAGCCATGTGTAAAGTCAAGATCCGACGGCCGAAATCCGATCTGAAAAAGTATGAATAGTGTCATACTTTTTGCCTATAAATAGGCCTTCCCTTTCACTTCATCCTTCAAAATTCCTAGAGCCACTTAGAGAGAGGTTTTAGAGAGAAGAAGGAGTCTAGAGAAAATAGCAAGTTCCGGGTAAGTTCTTCGGTCCCTAGTCTTAAGCTTTGGTAGTTCCTTCGGTAGTTATAGTAGAAATGCTAGATTAATCTTTAATCTTCCAAGTTAGTTTAGATATCATGTTTTAGGGATAAATATGATATTTATTTCAAAAATATATTGGAGATGGAGATATGTCAAAATTTTGGAAGATTAAAGTTAAAGTAACAAAGTTCTGGCGAAATTCCGCCAATTAGGAGAGTTAAGGGCAAAATGGTAATTTGTACCTAAAATGCCTATTATGATGTTGGGTCTTGATAATATGATATTATCCTTATAGAATATCCGTAATCACGCACCGCCAAAAAGTACCGTTTTTCCGTCAACGAAGGTACGTCGCGTCGTAACACTAACTATGATGTTTATTGTATGCGTACATGTGCTATGTGTATGGTATGTTTATGTGAGGTAGTTGATAGCACTGTGGTATGTTCAATGTACTGTTATTATGTTTGCTGGGTGTTGGGATACGAAATGCTTGGTGCGAAACGATTGCTAGGTGCGAAACGTACGCTAAGTGCGACATATCCTGCGGGCGTGTGTCTTTGTTGGGATAAGCTTGTTTGTATGCTCATATACTATCTATGTTGTATATATAAACATGAGGTTAACCGTTGCCCGAGGTTCAATGGGCATTGAACCTCGCCTTTAACATAGCGTCGGGTCGGAGGACCGAGGATCGAGGAGAAAGGCAAGCGCACGCATAGGGACTCAAATAAAGACTTTCTTCTTTTGTTATTTACTTTTGAAAACACTCGGTATAACGTACCGCTACATAATCAGCCGGACTTACGGCATTTTGAATATAAATATCGCTTACTCAATCGATCCGATGCTCTACTACGATGAAAAAAATATATATATATACTTGCTTTTGAAAATGGGATGTTACGGCTCTCTTGTTTCCATTTTGCTCCTTCATGCTGGATGAAGTTGTGCGCAGTTGCATCCTCATCAACACAAATGAATCATCTTCGTGATCAAATCAGAAATGAACTTGTAGGGACTAGGTTTATTTAAGCACTTTATTGTGTTGTAATTTTTTTAATGGTAATTTTACTATTTTATTTAGAAAATTTATATTTATTTTTAATTTTTTATCCCAAATTATCATATTTTATACAACACATATGTGTGTGTGTGTGAATTTGACTCATGCCCTTTCCAGTTATTTTCCATCTCATCTATCTTTTTAAAAGCTATATCAAACAAGTTCCCATCACAAACAAAAGCCACTTCTACTATTGATATCCCAAATACAAATCACATCAAAAAAAGTCCCTCAGGAACAAAAGCCATTTCTCCCACCGCTATCCCAAACAGGCCCTTGGAGCTTCAACAAAATGGTAATAAATTTTTAGGATAAAAATTTTGATGGATAATATACAAAGGCATCAATTAAGTCCATTCAAAAAGGTTGAGTCATCTCATTCTATACATAAACTTAATGTCACTGATGTGAACTTTATGCAGAATGTTTTTCAAATTATGTACAAGAGAACAGCAAGGAGGGAAGATAAATTGTGGTGTTAGACACACAGTTTTGGCACATTGTTGATCCAATAAGCTTGTGCCAATTATGATATTGAATTTATTAAATTTCCTGTGAGAAAAACATTTATTAGGTAGCTTTCAACTAAGAGATGGTGGTTTTGAAAATATAGAAACTGTATACTAAATTTTCTCAATTATGATATTGAATTTATGAAATCCTTGTAGGCAATATTTTGTCCATTCTAGGTGCTCCGGTTTTGAGTTTATGATAAATGTAGGTGCCATTTTTTTTTTTTACTCTGTGTTGTTGAGTTATGTCGTCGTCGATCTCATTATTAAACACTTGTTGAGACAGAAGGACAAATTCTCATAAAACTGATCGTTTATATTTAATTAAAATCAACAATACCTTGTGCATTAATAGTAGTTAAACAAACAAGAGAATAATATTAATAAATTTCTTATAAAATTAATATAACAAAGAAATAATTGTACAGTGTATATAATATACCAAAAGATGTAACACAAGATAGAAACTCATAATCGATAATGGACTTTTATGCACATACCTCCATTTATGATCATTATCACAGCTAATATTGCAGGCAATTTTGAATTTGAATTTGAATGATCAATCAGTAAAATTCGAATTAAAACTGAATCAATGATAACGGTGCCCTAACTTTTCTAGTTAAATCTTATAATAGGTACTTATTTGTAAAATTAGATTTTGCTAATTATATAACCGCGGAATAACTTGGTCGAACACCTTTTTCGTTCATATAATATCTTTAAGAAATATGGATGATATTGAAATCCAACGAAAAGGATAATTTGATGTTATATTGAAAAAATTATAATTATAAATTTTCAATGTTTAAAAATATTTTTTCGCTTTTTACGAATAAACTATTGAATCTCACTTAGAATTATAGAAATAAGTAAGATTATTTTATAGTAAAAACAAATTACAGATAATTTTGCATCTATGTGGTGTAAAATGAAAAATCATTTATTTCTGTTTCTTAAACTGTGTGAAATTTGTATAAGAAATATAATGTACAGATCAAAACGAGCTAGCATTCATTTGTGTTTTAAAATAAAATATATTCTTTCACAAATCTAAATTATAAAATCACATTAGCAATTTTAATATGGGAAAAGTATTTCTTCACTACCCCCCTGAAATTACGTCGTTTTGAATTAATGAAGGGTGTATTTGTAATTTTAGGTGAATTAATGAAGAGTTCAAAATTACAGAAATACCCTTCATTAATCCAAAATGACGTAGTTTTGGGGGGTCACTAGAGATAATCCAAAACGACGTAGTTTTGGAGGGTCACTAGAGATAACTTATCTCCCGTGACTGGAGAAATCCTTTACCCTTTTAATATTTAGAGTTATAGAAATTTTAAAAATAAAAAAATAAATATAGGCTACCCCACGAGTTGGTGAGCTGGCCCGTCATGATTACAAGTCATGGGGGTTCAAGCCCAAAAGACCCTTATCAAAGTGAGTTCATTTTTCACAACTCAAAATCCACCAAATTATTAAGGGTTGATGAGTTGGGTCTGCATACTCAACCCATATTACCGGCTCTACATCCATTTCCCTTCTTAAACGAGTCAGATTGGATAGAAGAGTTGGAAGAATGTTTGCTTCATCAACGACATAAAGTGTGTAATTTCTTCGTCATGCTCTACTTAGCTGCTTCTGATACAATTGAAGGATGCATTTGTAGGTTGTTGTTGAAGGAACCATCTCATTCTCTCCTCTTCTATGATCACATCAATCAATATATAAATCAACAAAAAAATTGACCAGCTACTACTTTACACAACAATATTTACGACTTTAAGAAAAAAGATGCAATAAATTGAGAAAAATGTTGGTGGATAATATTCAGGAAGGCATCAATTAAACACTCAACATACTTGTGACTTCAACTATAGAATAGCTTGATTAATTGTAATGGTCATTAACATAGCATAGTATTTTAAATTTTGTGTCCAATTTCATTATTGATAAATTGTGAGACTTGATGAGTTAATTCCCAACATATGATGAAATCTTTGAAAAAACATTACTTGTTTCTAGTTCTACCTTTTTTGGACTATAATGAAAATTTCATGTATTTACACTCACATCAACTTTCTTGAAATTTTCTTTCATGCCATTATTATCGTTAAAAAATCATCAGGGAAAAAGTTTGAAGTATACTAAAACATAAAAGTATGATTTTATTATATTAGAGAAAGTTTTAAATTTCAGTGGCGTGTCACGGTCTCACCATGACGAGTCCTACATCGGGCAGGATGAGGGAAGTTTCTGGGGCATAAATAATATGGAGTGCGTCTCTGCTATCAGCTTAAGCTTTTGGCATGATGGTTAGCGCTCCTCAAAGTTAAGCGTGCTCAGCCCATGAAAATCTCAGGATGGGTGCCCCTGGAAGTTCTGTCTTTGGTGTGCTTCGGGTGTTACAAGTGGTATCGAGTCGACCTCGCCTCGCCCCGCTGTGGTGGCCCCTCCGTGGATGGAATGGAGGTGGACCCTCACTCGATGATGGGCAGTGGTGGTGGGCCCCTCCCGTGCGGTAGGGGGTGGGCCCCGGTAGGTCCCCCATGTGGTAGGGGTCGGCCGCCTTCCCCCGTGGATGGGGGGACCCCTACTGGGTGATGGGGGCATCACCGAGATGGGTAGGGGAGCTTATCACAGTCTCACCGTGATGAGTCCCACATCGAAGTTTCTGGGGCATAAATAATATGGAGACAAGTCCCATACCGAAGTTTCTGGGGCATAAATAATATGGAGTGCACCTCTGCTATCAGCTTAAGCTTTTGCCACGATGGTTAGCGCTCCTCAAAGTTAAGCGTGCTCAGCTCAGGAAAATCTCAGGATGGGTGACCCCCTAAGAAGTTCCTGTGCTGGTGTGCTTCCGGGCGTTAAGACGGCTAACATTTATGTCTACTTGTGAAAAATTTGAATCACAGCCGCATCCAACCCAGTATTTAAGTGAAAGCACATATGGTAATGATTTCGAGAAAAGGCCAAAAAGGGAAAAAAATGTAATCGCCTAACCATGAATCTATTTTTCAAACAATTTAAACCAATTCTTATTAATGATCTTTTACCGGTTTGGACCAGTTCAAAATCAATTTAACAAGTTCTTGGCCAATTCTTCATTCCTTTTATTCTCCCTTAATTTTTGACCGTACCAAATCAAACTGGTCCAACCGGGTTTTCTTTAAGCTATATCCACATAATTTGATGTTCAACTGATTTTAGTCCCATTTTGTTAATTCATCTAAACCTCAAAAATTGCATTCTGCCAAAGCTCACATCACAAGATACAGTAGACTCATTGTAAGACAAAATTTAAAAAAAGAGGAGAAAACAAAAACAAAATTCATATTCCAAACGATGTTTTCTTCTCCATCTGAAAAAAATGGTTCCCAATAGTTCTCTCCCTCTCCACATGTCTAAATTCCTCTGGTTTTGTAACCTTGATTTCTCCGTCTGTCTGTCCCGGGTGAAAAACTTAAATCGAACGAGGAGTAGCTGGTATATCAATGGTGGTTCCCGCTTGGATTTGGCCCCACCCAATCGATGCCAATGCTTCTCAACACGCCTACTCGGCGCAATCTTGTCCCCTTTACTTGGTGCACACCGGGGAAGTCGTTGCAACTTTGCCAAATCATTCTTCATGCAACAACTCTAGCCCACGATGACATTGATCCTATGTTCAACATTAGGATCTCTCGCTTGGCAAGCTTGGATACCTTTCCTTGTCTCTCACACTACTACAAAAAAGGGTAACTACTTCCTTAAAAGACTTCCTTATTTTTAAAAAGGATGTTAAAAGTGATCGTTGTGGCATTTTTGTAAAATAAATACTGATATTATCAAATTTTGCGTCCTAAAACCGGTTTAAGATCGTTTAAAATAAATAAAGGCATCCTACAATAATTTCAGGACGCTTAAATTAAAATTTTTTCCGCCAAAAATTAATGTTTTAGCACGCCTTGGCGCCATTTCACGAATTTTTTGGCGCCCCGGCATCGGAAGAATGATGAGGAATTAATTTTTTATTTGTTTAATAAGTTTTAAGGCGTCCGATAGAAGATCGGGACGCTTTTAAAGAATTAAAGGCACCCTGATCCAACATCAGGACGCCTTAAAAGTATTAAAGGCGCCCTGACTCAACATCGGGACGCCTTTAATAACATTAAAGGCGCCTTGAGTCAACTTCGGGACGCGTTAATGTTATTAAAGGCGCCCTGATTCAACTTCAACTTCGGGGCGCCTTTAATGAATTAAAGGCGCCACGATTGTACTTCAGACGCCTTTAATTCTTTTAAGGCGCCACGAATATGATTTCGGGACGCCTTTATTGCAAAATAAACCCTATTTTGCACACGCGTATCCCTCATTCTCGCTTCATTCGATTCCCTCAACCCTACCTTCTTCTCTCGATCATTTGTGCGCCGTTTCCTCCTCCGTGTCTTGGGCCTTCGCGATAGTCGACCGCACTCTCCTACCTCGTTCTCAGCTCTTCGCGGTGGCCGTTGTTCTCACATTGTGCGCTCTCGTTGGGTAAGTCCATCGGTCCACCCCATTCTTCTAACTACGTACTGATGTGTTGATTATTTGGGCGTTGAGAACATTGGAAATTTCATATGTGATGACACTTTTTTAGTTAGGGATTATAGGGACTGTTATTCATATTTGATATTGAAAATCAAATTTTTGAGATTGGCCCTTGCTTTCATGATATTAAAAATCAAATGGTTGATTTCTTTTGTTGGGATTTTGGCATGTATAGACCATGAGTTGCTAAAAACTCTCATTTAGGATTACTTTTCTCCATTGTATGAATTCAAACTACTAGATATGAAATTGAAAATCAAATGGTTGATTTTTTTAGCAGGGATTTTGGTATGTATAGACCATGAGTGGCTAAAAACTCTCATTTAGGATTACTTTTCTCCATTGTATGAGATTGGCCCTTGCTTTCATGATATTGAAAATCAAATGGTTGATTTTTTTTGGGATTTTGGCATGTATAGACCATGAGTGGCTAAAAACTCTCATTTAGGATTGCTTTTCTCCATTGTATGAATTCAAACTACTAGATTATCTTGGTTTTGTCGGTTGATGAGTATATAAGTTGATTTTTCTTTGTGCTCAATGCTATGTTGTACTTGATCATCACATGATTAGAGTAGTTTAATTGGAAGATGCTTGAGAGAGCCATTTTGATTGTAGAAATTAAGAAAAATCTTGTTAGTGATTAAATGGATGGTTTGTTGTTAGAATAGAAATATATCTAACAACCTAGCATAGTATATTGAAGGATTGCTTTGGAAATATGGTTTTCATTAATTATAAACAGGACATTTAATAATTTTAATGAAAATGAAAAATCGTCTTAACTTGAGAGAGTTTAGTTAATGATTTTAGAACCTTTGACTAGCATGAATGATTTCTTGTAATCCTTGATACGTACGGCTTAGGTTACTTGAATGCATGATTAAGTGAGCAAAACAAGAAATTATTGGTTTTTCTTTGCCCCATTCCGTGTGATGATTTGTTTGTGATGATCTTGTATATTGTAGGAAATGCTAAGGTGTTGATTTGATTCATTGAGCCAACAAGGCAATGTGTGATTGTGACCCATTCTCTTCTCTCCCGTGAGTCCCCTTTCCCCTCTACACTCGTCCAGCTCTCTTCCTTCCTCAGAGGCTTCTCGGGCTCCAACTCCAGTTCTTCATCCACGGTCCACCTCTGTTCCTTCAACTCCCCGGCGATTTCGAACCAGGTGATCGAGCGACAGCGGTTGTGGTTTGTCTCTCCTTTTCTATTTCGATTTTACCAATTTTTGTAGATCTGTGTCTCTCTTATCCCTGTAAATGTAATGTATAGCCTCGACTTGTTCCTTTTCCTCCCAAATCGAGAATCAAATTCCCTCTTCCCATAATCCCATCGCCCATGTGCTCGACTTTGACTTGTACGGGCTTTGGTGATGATGATTTCTTCATTTATTTCTATTTTAAATTGTTTACTGATGTGTTATTCTTGTCTAGTTATTTTTTGTTGGCTAAAATTCTTTTACCTCGATATATTTATTGTTCCTTTTTAGTCGTGTACATCAAGTAAACACCGATATCTGAAACCAAGATACGGTTGTGAATTGATTAAAGTTCTTAGGAAAGTTAACTTACATCATTATTGCCACCTTTCAACTTGTTTGTATGATGAGATTGAATGATTTTGTACTTTTATTCTATCTTGTAATGTTTTCTTTATACCATCATGGAAGGCAATTTTATCTAAAATTTTGTGATTATGTTAATGAATTTGGAATTCGCTTGGGGGTACAGTTTTCTTTTTTTCCTTTTTAATAATCTTTTTAATTGGAGCCCATGTGAGTTGTATCCCTTGAAATTGTGAAACTTTCCGCTGAGCTGTAATTGTTTTTCTCCTCATCACACATCTGCGTGCATTTACGCATCTATGTTAATCCTTTAAATGCACGTGCAATCGGTTTTTTGCCCAAGATCCAGAATTTAAAGGTAGACAAGTAGTTACTTTCCACAACTAGAGAGACTTCATATTCTTCCTGTGCATCATCGGTATGTATCCACAAGACTTGAATCATTAATCCACATTTATATGTTTATGCATTTTCTTTCTTTCAATATTGTTGTGCTCGACTTTGCTTTCTTGATGTTTTGTTGGTTTCGATCTGTACTCGTAATTTTAATTTTTACAATTTCCCATATTGGTAGGGTTCTTTGTATGTTATTTTGATTAGCATAATGCCGGAAGAGCATAGTCTATAAATTTCAACCCTTTTTTTTGCATTTTATAGTGTAGTTACTCAACCTCTATCAATTCTATTTTGTAATGATGAAATTGATGCATTTAATGGATGATATTGTTCAATCACCTTGAATTAAGCCGAAATTGTTTGTTGTTGAAAATTTGGGATGCATTACTTTTAAGGGGAAATGCTTTTTAAAATTTTTTAAAAGATAGAGAAAAAAGCATGTTGTTTGTTTTTTGTTATATAAACTTAAGTGTTGGTGGAAATGTCGTAGGTGGTATTAAAATGGGGCATAGTTGGATGAATGCTTTGAGAACTAGTGAAGAATATGAGAATGGGGTGGAAGAGTTTATTGAATATTCTAGAAGGAATGTGGCTACAAAAAAAGGGATGTATTATTGTCCATGTGTTAATTGCTTAAATGGGGTTCGACGGGATATTCCTACTATAAGGGATCACCTAATTTATGATGGAATAAACCTTCGATACACAACGTGGATATGGCATGGTGAGGAGGTAATAAGTACCGAAAAGTGTCGCACGAAAATGAAGTTGAGGTAGATGACGATGGAATGGAGAGAATGATTCATGATGTTGAGGTCGAATCTTTTGCACAACCGCATGAATATGATAGCGTGCGGAGTGATGCAGAGACACCGTTGTTCCCTGGGTGTACTAAGTATACATGGTTGACTGGGACCTTACATTTGATCAACTTAAAGGCAACTTGTGGGTGGACCAATAGTAGTTTCACGTCCCTGCTTCAATTATTGTGTGATATGTTGCCAGACGATAATGTACTTCCAAATCGTATGTATGAGGCCAAGAAAATCTTGTCTTCGATGGGTATGGAGTATAAAAAGATACACAGTTGCCCTAATGACTGCATATTGTACAGAAATGAGTATAAAGGCCTGAGTAATTGTCCGAAGTGTAAAACTTCACGATACAAAGTGAAGAAAGGTGGTGGTTCTGGAGATGATGAGACAACAAAAAGGCAACCTGTGAAGGCATTGTGGTATCTTCCAATAATACCGCGGTTTAAGCATCTCTTTACTAGTGAAGCGACGACGAAGCAGTTGAGATGGCATTCTGATGAGAGAATATCTGATGGAAAATATCTCCGGCACCCGGCTGACTCTCTGCAATAGAAGAAAATAGATGAAATGTTCCCTGAATTTGGCAGTGAGCCAAGAAATCTTCATCTGGGGCTTTGTACGGATGGCTTCAATCCGTATCGGACTCTTAGCAGCACCCGTAGTGCATGGCCTAGTTCTCCTTGTAATATACAACTTACCTTCCGGCTATGTATGAAACGCAAGTATGTGATGCCCTCTATGATGATTTCGGACCAAAACAGCCCGGGAACAATATCGATGTGTACTTGGCGCCCTTGGTTGAGGATTTGAAGAAATTGTGGGAGGAAGGCGTAGATGTGTTTGATGCATATAAGAAGGAGTCCTTCAAGATGCGTGCAATGATTTTTACCACGATAAATGACTTTCCCGCATATGGAAATTTGTCGAGGTACGAGTGTCAAGGGTCATAAAGCATGTCCAATATGTGAAGCGAGACACAAACTTCCATCAACTAAAGCACGGAAAAAAATGGTCTACCTCGGTCACAGGAGGTTTCTTGATCGGTTCCACCCATATCGTAAGTTAAGAAAGCGTTTCAACGGCTTACCGGAGCATAGAACGGCTCCAAAGGCATTAACCGGAGAGGATGTTTATAGTCGGGTGAAACATATCAATGTCATATTGGGTAAGCGGCGAAAGATTGTGGGTGAGAAGAATACATGGAAGAAGAGATCAATTTTCTTTGATCTTCCATATTGGCGTAGTCTTGATGTGAGATACGATCTTGATGTAATGCATGTGGAGAAAAACGTTTGTGATAGTCTTGTCGGTACTCTTTTGCACATACCGGGAAAGACTAAGGATGGAATTAGTGCGAGACTAGACATGGTTGATATGGGAATAAGAGAACGGTTACATCCACAAGTAAAAGAAGATGGTAAGAAGGCATATATGGAGCCAAAGAAGCCCACACTATCAAAAAGCGAGAAAAAAGTGTGTGTGGGTGTTTATATGACATTAAGGTTCCACAAGGATATTCTTCAAATTTGAGAAGGTGTGTTTCAATGGACGATATGAAGTTAGTGGGGATGAAGTCCCATGATTATCATGTCTTGATGCAACAACTATTGCCGTATCTATTAGGGGCATTATGAAAGATGAAGTGCGAACCACTATAACAAAATCGTGTATTTTCTTTAATGCTATCTGTAACAAAGTCATTGACATTGAAAAGTTGGATGAATTGGAAAATGAGGGTTATATTATTTTATCTCAACTAGAGATGCATTTTCCTCCTGCATTTTTCAATATAATGGTGCACCTGATAGTGCACTTGGTAAGGGAGGTCAGGCTCTGCGGTCCAGTTTACCTAAGGTGGATGTGCCCTTTCGAGCGATACATGAAGATCTTAAAAGGGTATTCTAAAAATCCTTATCGCCCTAAGCCTCAATAGTTGAGAGATATGTAGTTGAAGAGGCTATGGACTTTTGTAAAGATTATCTATCAGGGACGATGATACGATCTCAGCATGACAAAGGGGATAACCGAGGGAACTCGAGGAATCAAACTGAAGAATAAGGCTCGTGAAGAGGTGTTGCAAGCACACCTGTACATCTTGAATAATATGGAAGAAGTTCAACCATACATTGATGATCACAGAAAGAGTTTGAAGAATAAGAATCCAAGGAAGAATGACACTCATGAGCAAAAGAAGACGTTCATAAAGTGGTTTGAGGAGAAGGTATCGCACGAGATCGAAGTGTCGGATAAAATCGAGTGGTTGGCCTGGGGGCCTTCTTTTCAGGTCATCACTTGGCAAGGTTATGAAATAAACGGGTATACCTTCTACACAAAAGGCAAAGACGACAGAAGTTCTGTGTAAAATAGTGGGGTGATGGTTGAAGCTGAATCCATGCACTTTGCGAGTACGAAAGGCAAAAACCCGATATTAGCATCAATGGCTTATTATGGAGTTATTGAAGAAATATGGGAGATGAGTTACAACAAGTTCAAAGTTGCTCTATTGAAATGTGAGTGGGTTAGCAATAATGCTTGTTGTAATAGATCCACAATTTGGAGTTGTCTCGGTTGATCTTCACGAGTTGGTCATAGAGATGAGCCATTCATTCTAGCAAGCCAGGGCGAAACAAGTGTTTTATGTTACGAGACCACTCGCAAATAAAAAAATGTCCATTGTACTTCAAAGTAAAAAAAAGAAGTATGGTGAAGAATCCTTCGACCTTGAAGATACACCCTTTCACAACAAATCCCCTACAACGCGTGATGTGGAATTGGTAGATGATGAAGAAGATGCTGCAAGAAAAGATCATTGTGAAGGAATATGGGAAACCATATAAAGTAAGATCTTAAGTTATGAAATAGTAATATGTCATAACTTAAGATGGTTTAACATTTTAGTTTATTTTATTAATCTGTTTACTATTTAATAACCTATCTAACATTGATTTGTCCTTGATGAACAGGAACATGTCTAGCTCTAGCTCTGATGAGTCGGGAGGTGAGAGGTGGCGAGCCCGTGTGAGAAGGGTAGAGGTTGCACACGAGATGAGTGCGCTAGTGGCCGTCGTGACGTCAAAAAAAGAGGCTGCATGTGGACTTTGATGACAAGTTGAATCCAATTGGCCCGGAGGAAGACAATTTCATTAGCTATGTAGGCTATTTGGCTCGAAGCAAAGTTCGCATTGTGATCTCTCGCTTGGAAGTTCGTTCCGGAAAAACGGCGGTTGATTTGGGCACAACTTTTCGTTCGTCACTTTCAATATATTTGCATTTGTATCATTTGGCTTGTTACTTGAAATTTAATTATCTTTCCTTTTACCTTGCAGCAAAAACGTACGACGTCCTAACACTAAGGAAATGGAAAAGCATTGGATGGGGAAGTCCGTATACATTGGAAAGACTTCAAGAATAAGCCGACTAAAAAATTTGTTCGAGGGCAAAGGAGGAACGAGGATCCATGTCGAAATATCCTTATATTTCTCCGGAGGACTAGAGGAGTTTGTGGCGTCACGGCAAAATCCGAGTTTATTGTAAAATTAAAATTTCTTTCATTTCATATCATTTCTTTTATTTCACAACTTAGTTTTAATTGTTTTCGTATCATAGGAAATGAGTCAAGCCAATAAAGAGAGACAAGCGGCAAATAAGTATCCGCATTGTATGTCTCGTGGTGGGTACAAAAGCTGGAACGGAGAATGATGGAGGAGCAGGTAGAGAGAATGAAGGAAGCTTCCCAATCCAATCCTTCCACTGTTGTCCAGCCCCCTGAACGTCCTCCTCATCACAAGAAATGGAAAGTCAAGGATGAAGGGCGACAAGTACATAAATGCAGATGTTGTTGAGGTTGCCTCAAAGATTGTAAGTAGTTAAATTAGATGTTTTAAATAGCCTCGGTTGTTTCATATTATAGGGTTTAGTTGTTATTTATGAAACATCTTATGATACGGATGCACTTGAGGAGTAGAGTTCCCAAGGTTCATTTACGCCGGTTCACGGATGGACATTTTGTCAACGGCGATTGGGAAGCGGGATTACCCCGACAACATTCGAGGGGAGCCTAGGGGAGTTACGACCGCAAAATATTTTGGACGGCGTTCATGGTTCTATGACGATAACAACCCTAGTCCTCGCTTGTAGCCAAAATTCGGGTGGGACTATTTGATGAAATCATGCAACAAGTACGATCCGAAGTGAAAACTATGATGGATTCGAGGGACAATACGGAACATACAACTCGTGAATCCCCGGCCTTCCCCGGCCCGGTAAAGAGAGTTTTCACCCTCCGCATGTTGATCTCGGCGAACCTTCTCACACGCCACAGAGAGGACAACCTTGCACTCTCTATTTGGATGTCCCACACCGGCGTATTGTTGCCAATGCTCTTATTTACACGGATCACACCACCCACCATAATATTGAAATTCCAAAAGACCTATGTAGGGTGACTGTGAAATGTGTTCGAGAGGGGGAAGACAAAACAAACATCCCGATTCAAGATGACGAGGTTCCTGATTTAGGCCGGGCCATAGGATCATTCATCTTTTGGCCGAATCATCTTATTCAGATGGCGGCGGCGACACCTCCAATGGTAGGAAATACATTACTAGAACTTGCTTTTCATTGGTAACTCACTCATAATATGTTTGTTTATGTTTTCATAGAATGAAGTGGATGAGGGCAAATTTCCACACTTAACACTCGCGATCCATGTACAAGGACATTAGCTATCTCTCCTTCAAGATGCAACCTGGCATTGTCGGCATAGACAAGACCTATGAGTTTACAAATTGACCAAAAAGATCTTGTCGAATTTTTGCATATGGAGGATTTAGATTTAGTCGTTCTTGAAGCTGCGATAATGTAAGTTTTTCCCCCTTTGATTATTGCATTGATCTTTTTTGTTTGCTATGCTTAACAACGCTTATCATTTTATTTCGATCATAGTGTCTGCTACGACATATGCGTCCAGAAAGGCTGAAAGGATTTGTATGGATTCTTAAGTCCAATAAACACGACCCAGGCTCGCAGCCAGTGTGTTAACCAAAAGGACGCTTTATGTTGGTGCTACAATTGTCCAAAAAGATGATCATTGTTATCTAGCCCCAAGATACTTGAAGGGTACGTAATTTAGTTGTCTATTTAAGATTTTTAAGAATAAATTCCTTTCTTATCTTAATTAATATTATAATGTGTTTGTTGTAGTGGTCATTGGACCCGTGTGTTGTTTGTCCCTCCAAGAACGCATGTTATTGGTTTGATCCCTTAAGAGGTGGCAAGCCGAACGATGAAATCAAATCTATGTTTGCTAAGTAAGTAAATTTTTGTCTAAATCATTGATTCTTCATTTATATGATCTGTTTTCATGTCTCTAATTTCCATTTTAATGTAGTGCATTCGGGCGGCTAGATCAATTATCGGAGCACCGAGAAAGGCGGACCAAGTGGTTTTATCCGAAAGTAAGTAGTTTCAATTCAAGTTATTTCATTGACACAATGGTAGCTTTCGATATGCCTTTATCCGTTTTAACAATTTTCTTTTGATTTATAGTGCCCAAAACAACCAGGGAACTCGAGCGGATACTTCGTTATGTTTTATATGCATACCATCGTTACGAGCGGACGTACTACAGTTTTCAAAACGTACGTGATCGCTCTGCTTTCTCAAATGATAATATTTTTTGTTCTACTTGAGTTAATTATTTTATTCGCTTCATTGGTTTAACTTATATGTTGTTTTCCAATTTATAGCTTTTTGATAGTCTCGGATCTGTGCTCGAAGGAAGAGATTGATACGCTTCGAGACGCTTTGGCTGCAAATTTTCTTCAACGCATATAGATATGTACATCATGTGTTGCCTTGTTCGCCTTTGATAGTCTTGGTTTCTGCGGAATTGGTAACTCAGATTTGTAAATAGCCCCGAAAATTAAATCATATCAATCATTTAGAGTTTTGTTGTTGCTGTGATCTTTGTTCTGTATTGGAATTGAAACTCGGAGCTGAAAGTTGAATTTTTGGTCAATTTAAGTAATAGTTTGTTGTTGTTGTTGTTGGTCACTTGCTATTGTTGTTGTTAGTCTTGTTTGGTTGCCAAGTGCGTTTTGGTCTAAACTGATCTATCTTATTGGGTCTTAAAAGTTTTGGTCACTTAGCTTGCTTTGTTGTTTGTTTGTTGCTTTGTTGTTGGTCTTGGCTTTGTTTGGCCAAAGTGCCTTGTTGCTTCGTTGTTGGTCTTGCTAGTTGCCAAGTGTGTTTTGGTCTAAACTGATCTATCTTATTGGGTCTTAAAAGTTTTGGTCACTTAGCTTGCTATTGTTTGTTTTGTCTTGTTGTTGGTCTTCTTGGCCGCCAAGTGCCTTGTTGTCATTGTTGGTCTTGTCAAGTTGCCAAGTGCGTTTTGGTCTAAACTGATCTATCTTATTAAGTCTTAAAAGTTTTGGTCACTTGCTTGTTGTTTGTTTGTTGCTATTGTTGGTTTTTGCATCTCTTATATGCATTTTTCTCGGGGTGCCAAGTGCCTTGTTGCTGTTGGTCTTGTTGGTTGCCAAAGTGCCTTGTTTTGTTGTTGGTTTTTGTTGTTGTTGCTGTTGTTCGTTGCTTTGTTGTTGGTCTTATTTGCATTGTTCTATTGCACAGGTTTCATTTTATATCAATGTAACAGGAGATATTTTTTTTATAAAAAAAATTATAATATAAGGCGTCCTGATTTGAAATAAGGACGCCCAAAACTGATTTTTGACGCCCTAAAAGAGGCGTCCAGTGTAGACTCAGGGTGCCCTTTTAGGGCGTCCTATGCTAAATAGAGGACGCCTTAAATAAGGCGTCCTGCAATTGAATCAGGACGCCTTTTTTACTAAAAAAGACGTCCTCTTTTAATTGTAGGACGCCCTAAAAAAGGCGTCCTGAATCAATTGTAGGACGCCCTAAAAAAGGCGTCCTGTTTTTAACATAGGACGCCTTATAGATTATTTTTTCAACTACCCTTAGTCAGACGTCCTTCGCAAAAAGGACGTTAATTGCCTCTAATTCAGGACGTTTTTGACGTTTTTTGTAGTAGTGTCAGACCCTTTTGTCCGGACACCAAGAAGCCTTCGAAGCAAAAAGAAGTTCACCTACAAGACACACCAAAGCATGAAATACAGCAATGAAACTATTCACCTACAAGACACCAAAACATGAAATACAGCAATAAAACTAAGGTTTTCAAGAAACGGAAATAACATCCAAAGTAGTTGGGTCAAATGGAACGGAATCAATTCCCCCTTCAGCAACACCTGCGATTCAAATTTTTCAACAAAATGCCTGATCCCACAACAACATGCTTTATTCCATTATGATCAGCAAATGGATTGTGTAACACCTTTGTACTTCAATGATTCAAACTTCATATATAGAAAAAAAAAGAAAAAAGTTAAATAAAGCTGGCAAACCTTCTCTTAATTGAGCTCGACAATACTCAAATCTAATCTAGTTGTACTGATATCAATTATCAAATAATTGTAGCCAATAAAAAATGTGGACAATAACAAAATTCTCTACCCCTACATGTATGAAAAGAAGTACTAAATGTTATTACTATAGTATAAGTAGTAGGTGATAAGCAGATGAAGAATCGTCAAATATAAGATCCCATTACCAAACTACCCTGAAGAATTTCCAAACTTCAAACTCAATTTGGTTGCATGCTTGGAAAGATAAGCCATAAGAAAAAAGCACCAACCGCAAGTTCAACATAAACCTCCGGCAGTGACCCAACCTCTCCAAGAACTTGCCCCACCAATCTGTCAGCACGCGTCAATGTGGGATCCATGGTTGTGCCCACACCAATTAGACCTCCAGGCACAGCAAATTGAAGCTCATTTTGTTCAGCGCATAATGAAACTATTCTAGAGTATATGGGTGTGCATCTTGTATTCCCACTCTCGTCCTTGACAATTATTCCAGGTCGAACTTCAATGATTTGGTTTACCCTCAAAACACCCTGCAAATTCATTTAGTGACAAAACAATTAGTCACTCGGTGCTTGGTATGGTGATTGATCTAGTATTCTCAGGATATCAAACAACATCTGGATAAAACCAATTTTATATTTAGTAAATGATTTTCCAATTGAGTTTCTTGGAAAATTCAATTTCCCTAGCAAATTAGTTACCCAAAAATAGGGTAAATTAATCCCAAGTATTTCATTGAATATTAGATTTTCCATCCTACTAGGAAATTTAAATATACTTTCTTACTTATTGAAAACTCTGGCCAGACCAAACACTCCCTGCGAAAATAAGATTTGGGTTTGTGCACTTGGTATATTAAAAATCTCCACAACAAACACCCTCAAGGTTTATGTAAGAAAAGAAGAAAATAGGGGCAAACAAAAGTTTAGATGTTTAACTAAGTTTCACAAAAAAAAAAAAAAAAAAAAAAAAAAAAAAAAAAAAAAAAAAAAGATGTGCTGCTAATTATTAATGCATATGTGTGTGTGATATTCTCATTAAACTACAGTGCCGTTGGCCAAAAAAATAAATAAATAAACTACAGTGCCCCTTGGCTCTCCAACCTCATCCTTATATTTCACATATCAAAAAAAAAAAAAAAAGTTCCCTTTGCATGTATAATCAGTCCCATCATTTTGTAAAAGTAATTAAAAAACATGTTCATGCAGTATCATTCATGTGAAATACTACCTCTAGTCTTTAATTTAAGTAATGCATAAGGACCAGAAGTAGCATTAAAGTAGACTGAAAAGTTTTGAAAACTATATGCCATTATACATGCATTAAGGAAAGCATCATTCTGAACTTAATTGGTAGATAAAGCCTCCGTTTAAAAAATAATAATAATATTAACGCTCAAGAAGCATTGAAGTATATTGATGGCCAAAAAGACTTACTCTGAGTATGCTTCCACCAGCTACACCTCCTTTAATTTCATCAACTTCAAACCCAGGCTGATTGACATCAAAAGATCGGATTACAATCATATTAGGTGGAGAGACAAAGTTCCTTTCAGCAATTGTGATCTTTTTCACAAGATAATCACAAACAACATCTATATTATACTTTAACCGGGCTGAAATTGGGACTACAGGTGCACCGTCAGCAACAATTCCCTAGGCCTGCATAGAAGATAGGAACATAAGCGCAAGCTAAAGAAAAATACAAGGTTTTGGAACAGCAATATAGAAAAATCAGTTAATAAAAAGTTACTTGTATAAACTTCTGAATCGCTTCATGCTGCCACATTTTCTTGAATCAAATCAACCTTATTCTAAAGAATTATTATGTGTTGCAAACGCATAATTTCCACAGCAGCCAGATGCTCAAAGGTTTGTGGTTGTGGACAACTCTCATTTGCAGCAATAAGTAATAAAGCTCCAACCATAATTGCAGCTCCATTGAGCATGGTAGCCATAAGAATATCATGGCCCTGTAGAAATTGGAAATAAAAAACACAAAAATCATATAGATAAAATATCAACCAGTCACTGTGGGGAGCGAAGTTCCTGATTTTGCAAGGAACTTAGTATACCATGATATATTGGAGAACTGATCCCCAACTTTAGAAGTTGATAAGCAGGGTTTAGACCCTTCATCATAAAAGTAAATAAATAAATAAATAAAATCAGGCAGCTACAATATATTTGATCAGTGCTCATTATTTGAACCATATCTTTATGTGAAAGAGTATGGCCTCATGCAGTAATATTGTAGCCTCTGAAGCTGCTTATTGATAGCAAAAGCTACAAATTTATGTTTGGTATTTAGGATATTATTCCAATGCTTTTTAAATACTGAGTCCTATTTTGAAAAAAGATCGAGGGGATCTTTTATAGAGCCACACTTTCTTGACTTGAACTCTAAATTATATTTAACTCCTCTAACTTAAGTTTCAGATTGCTATCATTTCTTGATCTAATCTGTATCAAATTTTCATTACATGCAATACTTTTAAAACCATTACTGCAAACCATTTTACAGGAATAAATAAAAGTCAAAGGATATACAGAACATAAAACCCCAAAGTTAATGAAATTATGACATTAAAATAAGCCATAAATAAATATGCAGTTTACCGGGCAATCGACAAAAGAAACATGTCTCAACAATTTCATCCTGCAGTTTTCATATCCTGGCACGTCACACATAGGACTGTCTTCTTTTCCACTTCCATATGCCCTGAAAATCCAATTTAAACACAACATTGAAAGCCAGAAATCAACTTGAGTATATAAACACATGCACAATATATACCCACTTGTAGCACATGGGCCTAGGACACTGTTCATCTTCACACTTGTATATCTTTGCATTTGCATATCCAAGCTTGATCGTAATGTTATGTTCCAACTCATTTTTAAATCGAACAGTCTGTATATTCATGGGAAACCGAAGCAAAACCTGATTAAAATATGCATCCAAAGCGTGGGCCATACATAAAAGTAAAACAGTCTGACACAATCACAGTGATTTGTTGTTTGAGAATTCAAGATGTGTGGATGAAAAAAATGGTATAAAGAATTATATTTATTACAAGACAGTAGTCACTGGAAATATTATCAAGACAACTAACTACAAGGATAGGAAAACCATATTTTTGGAGGGTGTGAACCTAATCACACAATAAATCTTTGGCTAGCTAAAGTCCATTTACTGAAACAACTAAGAGGCATCTTACATTCGACAAGCTTCAAATATCCACCTGGACCTGGTACTTACATAAGGAGTTATATAATAAATTCTAAGTTATCAGCAAATATTGCAATCAACTTGAAAGTTTAAAAAATTACAAAATCATGCTATTGTCATGAATGATATATAAGACCAAAAATCAACTACAAATTTGTCAGGAACTCATTCTATCCTCTAGTCTCCTGATTTCAATGTTTCGGCAAAAGCCAAAAGGACTTCCAACATACTTTTGCTTTATTTTTCTCCAAGCATGTCTCTGACATTTATCCATAAGGAGAGAGGAGTAGCAAAATGCAAAATGATGCAACTGCCAAACTAATTTTTTCCCCCATGTCCTTTATGGACTAAGCAAAATGGCAAATAAGAAATCATATGATAGATAATTCAAGACACCACTTGCAAACAGGAATAAAAAGTATTGTATATAGAGCATTACTTCTAATGCACCACCCTCAAAACTAAACAAAAATATAAAATGGACAAAGGAATACCTGAACCCTGATATTGCTTTAACTTGCCATGAGCCACATGGCCTATGGTGCCTACAAGGACATAATTACAATTTCATTCATCAGGTGTCAAAAGTTGGGATATAAAGTGGTCCCCTTAAAATTAATGTGTTCAATAACAGTGAATACAGTTATATATTTATTTTGGTTCCATCAAGACTGACAAATATTATGTAAATGAACAGATTTGGAAAAATAAAAATACCAATATTAATGGTAGCCTGCGGAGATATGACTTCTGGAGAAAGTGGATGCAATTTTGTTACATCCAGTTTACTCAGATCCTGTTCCATCAAACCTTTCCGTGACATTTTTAATGCTTCCAATGGAAACTTCTGTAAAATAATGTAATCAATTTTGTCATTAGATAATTTGGGTACTTTCAAGAGAATCTTCTAAATGTGAATATACAACTCAAAGCTAAATCTCTCAGCAATAAACCATAATCCAGTAAATTACTTATTCCAGTTCATTATTTTCCTTCAAAAGTATATGCATTATTGTCTACAAGGTCTCATAATCAGGCAACAATTGATTATTCAAAATAATGAATCAATTCATCATCCAAGTTTCACAGTAGCACATGTTAAATATCCCTGAGAAACAATGTAATCGTTAATTAATTTCAACTTCTGATGAAATCATTACTTAATCAGGAGGTAGACATCCCAGAACTATTACAAGCACTTGAGAAATAAGATTCCTGATTGAATAATTTACTGGCAAACTTCAAGAAACTTATTTCATCTTCCTTATCCGATATCACCACATTCTCCATCATCCTGATCCTTTGAAAACCCCTAGTGTGAGGTGAACATAACTGGATCCATAAACTAAATTTTGTCTTGAAAGGGTCTCATTTAGGAAAAGTACAGGAAGGACAGAAATGGATCTTCTCATTTTGAGAAAGGAAAATGACCCTCATGTTGGCCATCTTCAACATCGATATCATCAGATGCTCTAACAAATACAACATCAAAATAAACAAAAGGCACCCATGTCACATTGTTTTCAATGGTTTCCCATTTATCCACCCCGGTCCTCTCTGAAGAAATTGGAGGCGTGCACAGGGGGATTGGTTTACATGGCAAAGAAGACAATGAGAAGCATGCCTTCTTATGACATGCAACATGAAAAACCTTTTGTCAGACTCTTCTTCCTCAATCGTCTCCTGCACTCTCAGATTTGCCGTCACCATTGTTCTTTTTCTTTAAATTGTGAAATTTTCAGAAATGTGACACCCATTTTCCAATCTCCAGAACCACAATTGCCAAATCAAGGAGACGCACAGGTTTATCTCCTTGACTGAACAAGATAAATTTATGATAACGATTATAGAGAATTTCACAGCATAAGCACCATGTTATGAGAAGAGGGACACCATTTCTAGTACAATTTGCTAATAGTTTCTTTAATGGTTGTCCCTAGTTTTGAATGCTTGCAATCCTAAGTGTCTATTTTCTAAATTTACAGCATGTGGAAAAGGGACACCATGCTTATAATTTTTACAAATTGAAGAATGCATAATTTTTTTCATAGGTATATATTCAAATTGTGAAAAATAAAAATTGAGAAAATCATTGTTTAATATAATGAAACTTAGAATTTTGTATTAGTTTTAAAAATAAAATGCGGAAAAGAATGCAAGAGAGAATGCATAAGATTTTGTTAGGAGCATTTTAGTTCTTCTAATTTTATATTTTTATATTTGATCCTTCTCTATAAATATCTTTTTCTCTAAGTCCTTCATTATAATTTTCCCTTATTTTTTTATGTTCGGCATATTGGGCTAAGTGATGCCCTCAATACCGTGGTTCCTTCAATAAGAAAGAGATGATGAGGTGTCTTGCCACATCATATTGGGTTAAGTGCTGTGGATGATGAGGTGGTGTGATATGTGTGTTTTTTGACTGATTTATCAGTCAAATTTAGAAAGGACAAAATTGCTACGTTTTGTGAATTTTTAAGACAAAATTGCTCCTAGAAAAAACTTCCGGATACCCATTGTCCTTCAACGAAAACTTTCAAGGCAAAAATGATACTTAACCCTATTTTGATTGATGAGGTGAAATGTCACGTGCGCACATCGCTTAAACTTAATAATCAAAATTAACGGAGGGGAAAAATGAATATGTTTTGTTAACTTTTGGACAATTGTGCTCAAAAAAAAAAAAAAAAAAAAAAAAAAAAAAAAAAAAAAAAAAAAAACTGGTTACCCGGTGCTCCTTAGTCAAAAAATCCGAGGCAAAAATGATACTAATCCCCTAAAATTTGAAGTCAAATAAGGGGAAAGACTCATTTTTCCTCCCCTTCCATTCTCTCCCAAAGAGGCCCTATATCAAACTTTGGATGGTGACATATTGCCTCAAAAAGGATGTATCAAGCAGCAAAAACAATGTATTTATTACCATCCAGGTTTCATATTCTTGAAAATAGAAATAAAATAATTGATTCCGATCCAATTATTGCAAACCAATTAATTCGCAATAAATACATACATCAATTACTAGGGGAGCTGTACCTCAGTTGCCAACTATTTCTTTATTTATTTTTTATTGAAAAAGTCATAATTGGAATTTAGAAGTGGGTCTTGTGTACATACAAAGTTTAAGAAACAAGATATATGTACTGTTTATAACTTTATAAATAATCTAAGCTTTTTAGAATTTTCATATATTGGTAAACAACTTAATTCACTTGTATTTTAGTATAAACCAAGTTCTTAATTAAAATTCAAATAGTTGATTTTCAATAAATTCTTTGGAATCTAAGTGAATATTTTTTTCTTACTCTTATTTATCCTACCCTATTAAATTCCTCAAAAATCATCTTATATATACGGGAGTTACGTTATCGCAATGAAATCTTTGGATCCAAAAAGTAAAAATTTGCAGAGCCAAGTGGCGGGGCACACTACAATATACAACATTATCTTAAAATATAGAGTCAATTTGATTTAAGAATTTACATACATATATATAGGAAAATCATCTTTGAATAAAAAGTAGAAAATTACATTGAATACACATGCACCTACATGCGTGTGTCCATGTACGAATGCACAAACACAGATTCAAACGCACACTCACATCACTTTACTACTCTAAAATAAACCATAAAACAATGTGACTAAAGTAGAATCTTCAACTTCCATTTGTGTAACATCCCAATTTTCGGAAGCGTTTTTTTTTTATTTTAACAATTGATCAGAGTAGAGCATCCGAAGTATTTAAATTGAAGAGTAACTGATAAACATCCACTGTAATGTATGTGTTTGCTGATACAAAAATTTCGAATGATTACATTGTTAAGGACCAATCAAAAGAACTTCCTCCAAACCCGGTCCCCTATGCCCGTTGCTTACCCTTGTCTTCGATCCCGTTCACTCCGGATCCCGAAGCTATAGTAAGAGCGAGGTTCAATACCCATTGAACCTCGTAACGGTTAACCTCATGCTTATGTATGATAAAATATGTATGACAGATATTCATAACATTACAGCATTAACCAATACATAGCACATAGCAGATGTAAGGTTACAACAATACATAAGCACACAGCAGATGTAATGTCAATCACAATAACAGTACATAGCACACAGCACATGCACAGTCAATATGTTTGCACTAACCAGTGCCACGACAGCTCCTCGTGTCCTCAGCGCTAGGAAAACTCAACGGCATTACCAAGACTGTAACCCGTATAAATAAAGCTGAATGTATAAACAAAGTGAACTAAGACAGAGTCTTAGACACGGTGCATGACCCAAGACAAAGTCCTGTCCATGACTCTATGAGATAGTCTATCACATATAAGCATACAATAAGCATCAGAGTTAGTGTTACGGTACGCGAACGTACCTTTCACCGTGTAATGGCCAACATGCCCGACTTTGAACCCACCCCGGACTTCCGGATATCCTAACATATCACCATAATACTTAGAATAATATCCTAAGGGATATTTTCACCTCTATTTACCTCTCTACCCTTGGTGGATTTGTTATTTACAATTTTTCCCTTACATTTATTTAAAAACACAGTGCAGTATTTTCTGGGCAGATTTTTCGATAACTTTGAAAAATCATCATTAAATCTAAAAAAATTGAAACGAGGATCCCTAAAATTCCTTGGACTCCTTAGGATGTCTATTTTTAAGTAAACATACTCAATTTTTCCCAAATTACACGAGTCACTCCCAGTTTTAAAGTTTTGAGCCTCTGCCCAGAATTTTTCCAGAAATTTGTAGCCCAACTTTGAGAATTTGTATCTCACTATAAAAAAAACTCATTTTAACATGTTATTGGCATATTTGAAAAGACCTATATGTATAATTTAACCATGAATTTTCCCAGAATTTTTTGACTTTATTTTCAACATGAAATATTGGCATTTTTATCACGATTTCAGAAATTCCTACCCGATGAATTTTCGCGAGCTTTGATACTTTGCTCATAGTTTTCCAGAAATTTTGCTATACCAAGTGGCTCATCTAATTTTCGAAATATCACTATTTTTGACTATAAAAACATGATATTAAAATTACTCTAGCATATTTAAAATCAAAGCTACTTCTAACTATGAATTTAAGAACTAAAACTTAAAGAACTTAAAGCTAGAGCTAGAGAACTTACCAAGAACTTTGCTCCTTCTTCTCCAAGACTCTCACTCTCACTTTCCCTCTATGTTTCAGTTCCTATGCTTGTGAATTGGTGAGAAAATATGAAGCATATGGCTTGCTATTTAAAGGAAAATCGTATGGCAATTGGGTAAATATTTGCAACTTTACTCTTCTTGTGTATGAACCCTTGGATTTAAACTTAGTAAGGAAGTTTTAATCTCATCCATCCATGTGATTAGAAAACCCTAACTTAATCTCTAAGTTTTGCTTTTTGAGAATTAATTTACTTTAATGAAATCTATTTTTGGTTGCTTGATCAATTACCAATACTTTTGAATTCTGTGTATGTATCTTGATTAGTAGTTGAATATCAAGATTTATGGTCTAATTAGATTCCTCTGCTTGTACTAATTTTAGTCTTCAACGTTTGCAAAAATAGCCTTTACTAGGCTTACTTTCGAGGTTAAATTACGTGGGTTCAAGATAAGTCCTTATATTTTCTTCGGGGTTCCTACTTCTTCACAACTATTTAAATTTGTATAAATTCTCACTTTATTTGTTGTTTTGAGTTTTTACTATGTACATCAGATATTTACTGGATTTCAAACCATTATCAAATTTGCTTTAATTTTTTTTCTCTCTCTCTCTCATTATCCTCTTCAATTTCAATTAATGCATTATCAAATCCTCTTCCAACTTGTTCCCCCATTTATTATCCCATGTCCTTGCTTTAATTAATATCCTATTAAATCAATTATAACTCCCTCATCCTAAGTGCAATCCGTCCCCCACTTTCTTTGGCTCACAATTGTGTTTCTTTTGTATCTAATATCTAGTGTTTAGAGCCTCCCATTGGTCCATTAAATTTCACATGGCTTATACTTTATGAAATTAAATTAAAGCCTTAGGATTTTACTTTACTAGATTAAATCCAAACCTTTAATTTGGGTTAATCTCTTATTGGTCCAACTAATTTCATGAGGATTAAGAATATTTTCTTGATTTATCATTGGTCAATTCAATTTCACAAGGATTTGGCTTTATGAGAGTTAATTTAAGCCTTAGGATTTAGCTTTATTAAATTTAATCTTAATCCTCCATTTCTAATCTTAATTAGCGTCCCTAATAAAGTAGTTAAATTTAATTGTCAAAATATGATTGGTTCTAAGATTAATTATGATCATTAGAAACCACTTCTATGCTAATCTTAGTCCTTTACTAGCCATTGTTTCTTAATTAAGGTAATACATCCTTAATTATGCCTTTAACATATGCCACTAAATTAATTGTGAATGTTTATGAAAATAATTCAATTAACATAGATTGAATTATCCACTAATTGTTGGCAATTTTCTCTAATTGGTTTAATTATTTCCTCACAACTTTTTAGCTTTTCATGGCCATTTATGCACCATGTATTAATTCAATAATTATAGGGCAATTTATGATCCCTAAAATAAAATTGGATTTTTGCCTCTTTAAATTCTAAGGAAAATAAACAAATAAATTACTAAAATTAGAGACAACATACTTTCCTATTTTAAATAGGTATTATTTGGCCAAATTATAATATTTATGATAAATATGAATTTTGGGGTATTACAATTTGTGCATTTACGAAGGTGTCTAATGAGTAAGTCTTGTTTTTTCGTTATAGTGGCAGTTGGCAGAAGATGATATGAATGTCGTTGATGGTGCAATGGCAAAAGTGGCGGCTAGAGCTTACGATGAAGCTGCATTGAGATTCCAAGGAAACAGAGCAAAACTGAATTTCCCAGAAAATGACAGAGCGGTGCCCGCTGCTAAAGACTTCACAACCATTCTCGTGCCTTGTCAGATTCCTTGGCTTCTCATTTCCAACAACTGGCACCAAATGTTCCATTTAAACCTACTACCTACAGATTTGATCAAAAATTAGCGGGAATACTCTTGAGTTTTTTTCGAAGCTCCGATGATTTCCGACGACAGCATCATCACCAACAAGATTTGAACTTTGTTCAACAATATAATTCACAAATGTGGTAACAATTTGAATTGATTATGATACAATAAAATAAAATAGCATAATCTCGAAGAACACAGTGAAATAATTTGATAAATTATTGAGTCACTAATTTTTGAGGATGGTATATAGAAGAAAAGGGATTGGAGAAAAAGGAGAAATTTACATAGAGAAATAGGAAGGGGCCATAAGCTTGAAAGCATTTTATTGAAATGTTAAACCACATTTGTATGATGAAATGTTTATGATGACTAGGGGTATTTATACTTTTATCAGGGAGATGGTACATTGTATTTCTTGTGCATATTTTAGACTGTTTAGGAAGTATAAATTAATTATTTTCCCCATTACACTATACAGATATAAGATGAGCTGTTCTTTGTTGCCAGTTATTTCTTTTCTAGTTTATTACAATTATTTAAAGTCTTAACCTTAAATTGATGGCAAATAGTACTAATAATAAGACACAACTCCCTTATTTGTTTCATCAAAGACAACAAATAAAAGAAAATATTGAAAAGAGAGAATTCTAACAAGAAAATTTTGGCTAATGTAATATCATAATATATTGTTGAGATACTTTTACCTAAAAAATTGAAGGATTTAGCAAAGAAAGTTTTTGCATTGAAGATCTTGTTTAAAATTTTAACTATGCGATTGGAATACTTTTTGCATGTGTTTCAGCTCTAGTTTCAAATAATAAAAGCTTACCAAAATTTTATTAAGGTTACTGTTACGGACCTATATCAGGCCCATTCATGGAATGGCCCAATTAGGAGTATCTGGCACGTCAAGATCCGCCTATGATAAAGGAGGATCTTAACCCACCTATAATCAAGGAAGATATCAATCTAGATAAGGTAGTTATGATACTTGGGCCACGAGACACAGAGGGCCCATGAAGCTCAACCTAAGGTATACTCTATAAATAAGGAGGTAAAACCCTAAGGTACACACGTTAAACCCTAAACTATTTACATTCGGTCATCACTGTGCATACACCCCACTCCATTGGGCGAAAGCCTGGTCTATGTAAAGTGATCCCATGTTCTCCTGGTTATCTACCTCATAGATATCCAGGTTGAACCACCTGATCCAATATCAACTCACCAGCCCACCAACCTAGACATCTGTGTTCTCATATAGAACATTGACGCCATGTGTGGGGACCATAACTTCAGTTCACGTGACCAACGATGGCAAACACAAGAAGCAGTAGTCAGATCCCTCCGCAAGGAAACCAAGTTCCAGTGGAAGCGAGCCAACTGCAGCAGAGTCAAGACCCACCGCCACTCGAGGACGTCCCAAATTACGACGCCGTGAATGATGGAGATGACATAGCCAATACAATGCCGCAAGAGAAGGAAGTTTTAGATGTCGTAGATGATGATAGAATAGAGAAAATGATTCATGATATTGGAGATAGAATCTTTTGCACAATCGCGTGTATATGACAGCGTGCAAAGTGATGCTGAGATACCTTTGTACCCTAGGTGTACTAAGTATATACTCTTGTCAGGTATTTTGCATTTGGTGAACTTAAAGGCAACTTGTTGGTGGACTGACAGTAGTTTCACATTGTTAGTTGAATTGTTGTGTGATATGTTTTCAGAGGATAATGTACTTCCAAATTGTATGTATGAGGCCAAGAAATTCTTATCTACGATGGGTATGGAGTATAGAAATATACATGTTTACCCTAATGACTGTGTACCTATCGTATACACCAAAGTAAAAAACAGAAGGACGGTGATCCAATTTTGAATCTTGACTATACACCACCTTTCACTACAAATCCACTTATAGCAAGTGACATACAATTTGTAGACGATGAAGCCCATGCATCTCGATAACCCGCTTGTTGATCGAAAAACAAGGGAAACGAAGCTAAGGAAAAAATGCAATTGCTTGAAGAAAAAAGAAGATGAACACGGCATGGCCGATGATAATAAGAAAGAAGAAGATTGAAGTGTTGCTATTTGTGAATTGTAGAACCATTGTTGCAACAAATTTGAATGTTGTTGCTGTTTTTCGAAGTCATTGGAGCTCTGAGAGAGTATTCCAAATAGTCAAATCCGGCCGAGTTTTAAAAGATGATGACTACTTTCTCATTTTCTAAGAATTTCTGTTTTGCTCTACTACCTCGGAATCTCATGGCAATTTCATCATAAGTTGATCTAGCCACCACCTATTTTGTGACATTTGTCCCCTATTTTTTTTCTTTGACTAAGGGTTTCCCCATTTGATGCTTAGAGTGCAAAGAGTTTTTGTCTCTATCAACAAGTGGAGTTACCAAGATTTAAACTTATGCTCTCCTTCAAATAGTGATCATTCCCATTCATTTTGCTCTGCACAATCAGGAGAAAACAGAGGCAGAGATGAGACCAAGACGAGGAGGGAGTGAGACAGAAAGAGAGAAAGGGAGCTAGAACACCGAGAGGAAGGTGAGTCTTTAAGCTTATTTCTGCACGTTAGTTTTCTTGTACTACTGCATGTCGGTTATGCATGATGGTTCTCTATTTTATGAAGCTGGAAAAGAGGAAGTTTAGCAAGTCATCCTCTATTTGTGGGTACCAAAATAGAGTATGACTAAAGCTTAAACATTTCATGCATGAGTTAGTATCTTTAGATTAGTTATTACTGAACCAAAATGATATATATATATATATATATATATTTATATATATATGTATATATATCATGAACCTAAAAGAAATTCAACCCTGGAAGAAGTTGTTGTTAGTTAGTTTGTGAGACTTGTTATATTTGAGAGACTTGGGTACAATACTCTACAAGTTGGCTTCCCCTTGCTTTTTGGTATTTGTTCCCTACTAGTCATCCACGCCAATGAAGATGTGTGTGCGTTTTGGCCTTGGTGGGGGTAGTACAATTGCAACATTATTCTCATGTGAATGAATGAACTATGAAGTTGAGTGCTGTTCTTATTTATCGTAGGGTCAAAATTAGGCTTATATCATAGCAACAGTCTATTGTGCTCCTCATGTTGGCTTGTTGAGATTCGTTTTGATGGTCTGTGATTCGCTTCTCCAATTAATTAATTTACAAATTTATTAACTTCCCTGTATCTTTATTGCATTTGTTTTCAATTCTTGAATGGCTGTCTCCATATTCAAAGCTATGATTATTGAGTTAATTACGTCTGCCCATCCAATATTTGTAAAATTATGTCTTCATCCCTGGTTATTTATGTTCCTATTAAAATTAGCTCTCTTCCTCAAGTTTTTCAACCACCCCGCCCTCATAAATAAAGTATACAATTTAATTAATTAATTCATGAATATTAAAAAGATACATATTAAGAAACAAGATACATGTACTGTTTATAACTTTATAAATAATCTAAGTTTTTTTAGAATTTTCATATATTGGTAAACAACTTAATTCACTTTTATTTTAGTATAAACCAAGTTCTTAATTAAAATTCAAATAGTTGATTTTCAATAAATTCTTTGGAATCTAAGTGAATATGTTTTTCTTACTCTTATTTATCCTACCCTATTAAATTCCTCAAAAATCATCTTATATATACCGTAGTTACGTTATCGCAATGAAATCTTTGGATCCAAAAAGTAAAAATTTGCAGATCCAAGTGGCGGGGCACACTACAATATACAACATTATCTTAAAATATATAGTCAATTTGATTTAAGAATTTACATACATATATATAGGAAAATCATCTTTGAATAAAAAGTAGAAAATTACATTGAATACACATGCACCTACATGCGTGTGTCCATGTACGAATGCACAAACACAGATTCAAACGCACACTCACATCACTTTACTACTCTAAAATAAACCATAAAAAAATGTGACCAAAGTAGAATCTTCAACTTCCATTTGTGCATTTACGAAGATGTTTAATGAGTAAGTCTTGCTTTTTCGTTATAGTGGCAGTCGGCAGAAGATGATATGATTGTCATTGCAGGTGCAGTGGCAAAAGTGGCGGCTAGATCTTACAATGAAGCTGCATTGAGATTCCAAGGAAACAGAGCAAAACTGAATTTCCCAGAAAATGACAGAGCGGTGCCCGCTACTCAAGACTTCACAACCATTCTCATGCCTTGTCAGATTCCTTAGCTTCTCGTTTCCAACAACAGGCACCAAATGTTCCATTTACACCTACTACCTACAGATTTGATCAAAAATTAGTGGGAATACTCTTGAGTTTTTTTCGAAGCTCCGATGACTTCCGACGACAGCATCATCACCAACAAGATTTGAACTTTTTTCAACAATATAATTCACAAATGTGGTAATAATTTGAATTGATTATGATACAATAAAATAAAATAGCATAATCTCAAAGAACTCATAGAGTGAAATAAACTTGCTCAACCAGTAGATTTTAGAAATATTTGATAAATTATTGAGTCACTAATTTTTGAGGATGGTGTATAGAAGAAAAGGGATTGGAGAAAAAGGAGAAATTTACATAGAGAAATAGGAAGGGGCCATAAGCTTGAAAGCATTTTATTGAAATGTTAAACCACATTTGTATGATGAAATGTTTATGATGACTAGGGGTATTTATACTTTTATCAGGGAGATGGTACATTGTATTTCTTGTGCATATTTTAGACTGTTTAGGAAATAGAAATTAATTATTTTCCCCATTACACTATACATATGTAAGATGAGCTGTTCTTTGTAGCCAGTTATTTCTTTTCTAGTTTATTACAATTATTTAAAGTCTTAACCTTAAATTGATGGCAAATAGTACTAATAATAAGACACAACTCCCTTATTTGTTTCATCAAAGACAACAAATAAAAGAAAATATTGAAAAGAGAGAATTCTAACAAGAAAATTTTGGCTAATGTAATATCATAATATATTGTTGAGATACTTTTACCTAAAAAATTGAAGGATTTAGCAAAGAAAGTTTTTGCATTGAAGATCTAGTTTAAAATTTTAACTATGCGATTGGAATACTTTTTGCATGTGTTTCAGCTCTAGTTTCAAATAATAAAAGTTTACCAAAATTTTATTAAGGTTACTGTTATGGACCTATATCAGGCTCATTCATGGAATGGCCCAACTAGGAGTATCTGGCACGTTAGGATCTGCCTATGATAAAGGAGGATCTTAACCCACCTATAATCAAGGAAGATATCAATCTAGATAAGGTAGTTATGATACTTGGGCCACGAGACACAGATGGCCCATAAAGCTCAACCTAAAGTATACTCTATAAATAAGGAGGTAAAACCTTAAGGTACACATGTTAAACCCCGAACTATTTACATTCGGTCATCACTGTGTATAAACCCCACTCCCTCAAAGATATCCAAGTTAAACCACCTTATCCAATATCAACTCACTAGCCCACCAGACTAGACATCTGTGTTCTTATATAAAACATTGGTGCCATGTGTGGGGACCATAAACTTCGGTCCCCGTGACCAATGATGGCAAACACAAGAAGCAGTAGTTAGATCCCTCCGCAAGGAAACCAAGTTCCAGTGGAAGCGAGCCAGCTGCAGCAGAGTCAAGACCCACCGCCACTCGAGGACGTCCCCAATTACAACGCCGTGAATGATGGAGATGACGTAGCTGATACAGCGTCACACGAGAAGGAATTTTTAGATGTCGTAGATGATGATAAAATAGAGAAATTCATGATGTTGAGATAGAATATTTTGCACAATCGCGTGTATATGACAGTGTGCAGAATGATGCAGAGATACCTTTGTACCTTAGGTGTACTAAGTATACACTCTTGTTAGGTATTTTGCATTTGGTGAACTTAAAGGCAACTTGTTGGTGGACTGACAGCAGTTTCACATTGTTAGTTGAATTGTTGTGTGATATGTTTTTAGAGGATAATGTACTTCCAAATTGTTTGTATGAGGCGAAGAAATTCTTATCTACGATGGGTATGGAGTATAGAAAGATACATGTTTACCCTAATGACTGTGTACCCATCGTATACTCCAAAGTAAACAACTGAAGGACGGTGATCCAATTTTGATGACGATACACCACCTTTCACTACAAATACACTTATAGCAAGTGACATACAATTTGTAGATGATGAAGACTATGCATCTCAATAACCTGCTTGTTGACCGGAAAACAAGGGAAACGAAGCTAAGGAAAAAATGCAATTGCTGAAGAAAAGAAGATGAACACGGCATGGTCACGATGCTGATAATAAGAAAGAAGAAGATTGAAGTGTTGCTATTTGTGAATTGTAGAACCATTGTTGCAACAAATTTGAATGTTCTTCTTGTTTTTCGAAGTCATTGAGCTCGACGCAATCGAAAGTATTCCAAATAGTCAAATCCGGCCGAGTTTTAAAAGACGATGACTACTTTGTCATTTTCTAAGAATTTCTGTTTTGCTCTACTACCTCGAATCTCATGGCAACTTCATCATAAGCTGATCTAGCCACCACCTATTTTGTGACATTTGTCCCCTATTTTTTTTTCCCTTTGACTAAGGCTTTCCCCATTTGATGCTTAGAGTGCAAAGAGTCTTTGTCTCTATAATAATTGCATTTCCCAGGATTTGAACTTATGCTCTCCTTCTTACAAGGTGAGACCATTTACTATCTCAACCAACAGTTTTTTGGTGATGTTCATGCCCTTTTCGGTCAACGCAAATAGAAAAATAAGACTTACTCATTAAGCATCTTCATAAATAAAAACATATTTTACGTATACTTATTTTAACATTTCATATTGGTTTAAATTATAACCAATAGTCGAATACTTTTGATTTAATTGTATACAAAATCCTTGTGAAGACTTCAGTACCGGTTGTACGTGTTGTGATGATTTACTCGCACGTTCTTTTGTGGCGATTGTGGCGGTCAGTTTTATTTTATTAACTAAACCCAACAATTATCAAGTTTCAAATCCATGTCTCCCTTTGATAGAATTATGGCGGGACGCAGGGAGATGCTAATATAAACTAATATATAGTTGATTGTTTGCAATTATACTAAGGTATTAAAACAAATATACCTTCGCTTCAAGACGCTATTTACTGATTCCACTTGAGCAAGAGCAGCTTGCCCAAGAACAAGAAAGAGATATGCAAAATCAACCAAGACAAGCACACCGCAATCAACAGGCCATATTTCGCCAAAAGGCGATTATGGATCGAAAGAACTGAATCTCCCCCTATTACCTCGTCTTCGGCATATGGAAAGGGAAGGACATGAGATGGACCGGCTTCCGCCTCCCCGGAAGCAACGGGATTTGCGGGAGGCATAGCTTGTTGACCGGGTTGTGGTTGATTTGTCGATGGGTTAGTGTTAGAACTGGATGCGCCCGATTTTTTCCTTCGAAAATTTCAAATGTCTAGAGTTAGAAATTAATAAATGATTCCCATTATTGAATAACAATAAATTCCAATAAAGACATGACATATATACATACCATATTAGTTGTAATTTGTTGCCAGGTATATCTTTTTTGTTTCATTTTTATAATTACTGAAATTTTAATTGAGATCATGTGGTGACTGTGATATATATTAATAATTACCTAGCATAAATCACAATAATATTTTAAGGAATTTACTTTTAATTTGGAAATTGGAATTAGGTCTGGCAAGAGGATGCCAAAAAAGAGGTCTGGCAAGAGGAATGGGAAGAGGAATTATAAATTATGGTAACTCACATAAGCTTTTAAATACTTTAATAATCTAGCTACAATTACATTCTTGCTGCAGTTATATTTGAGCCACAAGAATATATTTCTGTTTTTTTTAATTCTCATATGAAAATATATCAAGTCATTTCTGTAGCAATATGTACACTACACCCATTACAACCTTAATAAAATTTTGGAATTTTGTGAACCTTTCTATTATTTGAAACTAGAGCTGAGACATGCAAAAGATATTCCATCCGCGTAGTTAAAATTTTAAACCAGATCTTCAATATCCAGAAACTTTCTTTGCTAAATCCTTCAATTTTGTAGGTAAAAGTATCTCAACAATATATTTTGATAATACATTAGCCAAAATTTTGGTTGTTAGGATTCTCTCTTTTCAAGAATTTCTTTTAATTTTTGTAGGGAGCTGTGTCTTATTATTAGTACTATTTGCCATCAATTTTAGGTTAAGACTTAAATAATTGTAAAAAACCAGAAAAGAAATAGCTGGCAACAAATAACAGCTCATCTTATATCTGTCTAGTGTAATGAGGAAAATAATTAATTTCTACTTCCTAAACAGTCTAAAATTAAATATGCACAAGAAATACATTGTACCATCTCCCTGATACAAGTATAAATACCCCAGTCATCATCAACATTTCATCATACAAATGTGGTTCAACATTTCATTAAAATGCTTTGAAGCATATGGCCCCTTCCTATTTCTCTATGCAAATTTCTCCATTTTCTCCCTTTTAATTTCTTCTATACGCCATCCTTAAAAATTAGTGACTCAATAATTTATCAAATATTTCTACAATGTAATGCTCCAGCAAGTTTATTTCACTCTATAAGTTCTTTGAGATTATGTTTATGTTATTTTATCGTATCATAATCAATTCAAATTCTTACCACATTTGTTAGTTATATTTTGCAAAAAGTTAAAATCTTGTTGTTGATGATCAGTGGCGAACTCAGGAATTTTAATGAAGGTGGAAAAAATAAGTAACGATGGATGAACAGCGGCAGCGATGATGGAGGACGATCGATGGACCGATGTTGTGAGGGACGCTCACCCTAACAGATATGTCATTTATCGGTATTTTCGTGGGTAATTCTTGCGGCAATCACTTATTCTCTCTCTCTCTTAGTTATCCTTAAAAATCCAAATATTTTTTTTTTTTTTTGGCCAACAAAAAAAAACCAAACTAATGGAACTTTGTAAATGATAAAAAATTATGAAAAATGAAACTTGAGTATACTTTTTTTTTTTTTTTTTTTGCATCATTCTACCTTGAGATTACTGAATATTTTACAATTATTTTTTTAGGAATTAATATGAGAAATTATAAAATATTTGAGGTTAAATACCGTTTTGCCATGGAAGTTTAGGAGCACTCGGTCACTGAAATTTTTTGGCCTCATTTTTGCACCGAATGTTAGCAAAACGGACCAAATATGTCCTGGAAGTTTTTTTAAAGAGCAAATTTACCCCGAAAGTTCTTTTTAGCAAAAGAATTTTGCCCCTAAAAGTTTACCAAAAAAAGCAACAATTCAACAAAGTCAAGATTAACGAATGGGGAAAATTGCTATGTTTTTAAACTTCCGGTGACCAAAAGTGCTCCTTAGATTAAACTTCAGGGTAAAAGTGGTATTTAACCCAATATTTTAATATGAGATTATCATATTTGATAATCATTCTATTTAGAAGGACACAATTGGACTAACTTTCCACCTTTATCATTCTCATTTCATATGTATACATAGTATTTATATGTGTTCACATTCTATACTTCTCTCTTATGTACTTATATGCTGATTCCTCTAATTAGAGGGATAATGACATTTTTATTTTTTTTAGATTAAATTATATGATGTATCATGATTTTTTTTTCCCATCTAGTATCTCAAATTAATTAATGTTCATAATACGGTGTTACGGGAAAAATATTTTTGAATGTAAGATTATTATTTAATTTGAGATCTTTGGATGCAAAAAAACAAAAACAAAATTTAGGATGCAGTATATAATTTAATCTAGATAAATAAAAAATATATTTAAAAAAAAAAAAAAAAAAAAAAAAAAAAAAAAAAAAACTGTCATCATCCCTCTAATTAGAGGGATGAGCATATAAGAAGCATATAAGGAGAAGCATGGAATGTGGATTGGTATTCACACACATAAAATTCATGACTCAATGTAATTATTGATACAGTCCACGAATGCGAATATCAGTTATCAGCTGCAGTTGCGGAAGCTGGAAAAGACATGAAGAGGAGATCGAGCATACTGGTTTCTTCTTATCAAAGCTGCTAAATCCTCGTCCTATTTCTCCTTTGCAAAACGATCCTGCTACTTCAACACCTGGAAAATTGTCTATGAACGGCATCACATCAACCTTCTCTGCTCTAAAATACTTCGTCCCGCCAAAATTGCTCGACAATATTAATCCTGCAAATACATCACACTCATTCTCATCAACAATCTCCTTCAACGTCTCCATGTTATCTCAAGCTATGTCTCTACAGCTAAGTGTAGCTTCCATGTCTGTGTGGTAGAACATAAAGGAATGGCCAGGTGTTAAGCCTATCCCCTCGACGGTGAACTAGACTTCTTGTCCCCTGTTTTCGTATACCATATATACCACAACCATATGTTATGTACCTTTTTTCTTTTTGGAGAAAAAAAAAAAAAATTAGGTAGGCGGTCCGCCCCTGTTGACAATGTGACGTTGTTGTCGGAAGTCATCGGAGTTTTGACAAAACTCAGAGTATTCCCCATAGTCTTTGATCAAATCTATAGGTAGGAGGTGTAAGTGAAAGATTTGGTGTCTGTTGTTGGAAATGAGTAGCCAAGGAATCTGACAAGGCATGCAAATGGCTGTGAAGTCACCGCTCTGTCATTTTCTGGGAAATTCAGTTTTGCCCTGTTTCCTTGGAATCTCAATGCAGTTCCATCGTAATCTCTAGCCGCCACTTTTGCCCCTGCACCAGCTACGACATTCATATCATCTTTTGCCACTACAACGAGAAAAAAAGACTTACTCATTAAACATCTTCGTAAATGCACAAATGGTACTTCAAGATTCTGCTTTAGTCACATTGTTTTATGGTTTATTTTAGAGTAGTAAAGTGATGTGAGTGTGTGTTTATATATGTGTTTGTGCATTCATACATGGACACACGCATGTACGTGCTTGCGTATTCAATGTAATTTTTTTTTTTTATTCGAAGATGATTTTCCTATATTTATGTGTGTAAAATTCTTAAATCAAATTGTCACTTCATTTTATGATAATGTTGTATATTGTAGTGTGCTCCGCCACTCAGCTCTGCAAATTTTTACTTTTTAGATCCAAAGCTTTCATTGCGATAAGTACGGTATATATAAGAAGATTTTTTGAGGAATTTGATAAGGTAGGATAAATAAGAGTAAGAAAAACATATTCACTTAGATTCCAAAGGATTTGTTGAAAATCAATTATATGAATTTTAACTAAGAACTTAGTTTATACTAAAATAAAAATGAATTAAGTTGTTTATCAATATATGAAAATTCTAAAAGATTAATTAGATTATTTATAAAGTTATAAGAAGTACATACATATGTTGTTTCTTAAATTATATAAATACAGGTTGGGTTTCTCTCATTATCACTTTCTCATTATCCATCATCATCTCTAAATCATATCCATCCAATCAATCACAATACAACTTTAACATTTCTCTCACCTTCCCAATCAATGGTCCAGATGATCTTGATGAGGGAAAATGAGAAAGAGGATTATGAGAGAATCCTCTTCCTATAAATACACAAGACCTACTTCTAAAAATTTGAATTATGACTTTTCAGGGAAAATAAATAAAATCTAATTATGACTTGAAAACATAAAAGAAATAGTTGGCAACTGATCTACAGCTCCCTAGTAATTGATTATGTATTTATTGCGAATTAATTGCTTTGCAATAATTGGATCGAAATCAATTATTTTATTTCTATTTCCAAAAATATGAAACTTAGATGGTAATAAATACATTGTTTTTGCTGCTTGATACATTGTTTTTGAGGCAATATGTCACCATCCAAAGTTTGATATAGGGGCTTTTTGGTTGGAGGGGAGATGATGGAAGGGGAGGAAAAAATGAGCCTTACCCCTCATTTTGGCACAATTCTATCCCTGCCCCTTCAACACCCTTGATTGAGGCACCATCTGGTAATATTCCTTTCATGATCTATCTCGGGATGTTAAGCCATTTAGAGAAACCACGCTCTGATACCAAATGAAGATAGAATATCACCTAAAGGGGGTGAATAGGTGATTACAAAAATTCTTTCGCTAAGTAATCAGGAACGACAAAGATAGAGACAGAGAGAAGAGCATAAAGACACAAGAGATTATCCTGGTTCGGCTAACACTTCGACCTACGTCCAGTCCCCAAAATACCTAAGATTTCCACTATCTTTCAAAAAACAGTTACAATTACACAATGTACTCGGATGATCCTCTCACTAGGACTCACTCCCCCTTACAAGTTGTAATCGTACACCCACACTTAAGGTTCCATAACCTTAAGATTTAACAACTAAATGAAATAAGTGTTTAACATCTCCTTACGAGTAAATAAATGATAATCACTGAAGTGTATATATCCGAAGATATTAATGAAACAGAAGAAACAGTAGATTGCAATAAGTTCGAATTGAATGCGCAGAGTTTCAGTAGGTCACAGAATTGAATGTGATGAGCTTTTATAGCATCTGTCATTAATGCCGTTGTGAAGCTTTGTAAACTAGCCATTGAGTCTCTTCATAATTCTGTTAGGCACAATTGATTTCTGAAGAGCATATTCGATCGTTGCTTCATGAAATGTATTCGCCGTTGATTGTAATTGTGTAAAGGGTGACTCAGAATGATAGTCGGAATAAGTATGCCTCGAAGCAATGTCTTCGACTACCACAAAAATCCCATTCTGATTGTAGCTCTACTTTTCTGAACAAGCATTTAATGTTATTGACACAATGAACGAATTTTTGGCTAATCTCAATTTGGACAAGATTAAATCACTGCAAATCACTCATAAGGATGATTAGAAATAAGCATTTGATTTCATGATTACTATATGTTCTGATAGACAATGAACCATGCTCGAGTAGATGGTTTTGGTTGCTTGAGCAGACATGTGTAAATGCCTTTGCAGAAGTGTGAAAGTCACGATGCTCGAGCAATATCAAGCTCATGTTTGAGCACCATGCTTGAGCACTGAATTTCTATTGCTCGAGTAGCATCGAATTCCTTACCGGTGTGAAGAGTTTGTTTCTGGTGCTTGAGCAACATTTATTTATGCTTGAGCGATCGCCGAGTAGACCCGAGAACTTGCTTGAGCATTAGTCGACAATGGGGATTGGACCGAACAATTACTTTTTTTCGTATTACTTTTTTTCTATTTTTAGAATTATAGAGTGGTGATTGGACTGAACAATTTAAAAATGAGAATGATGAATCTAAAAATTCTATGGAATTATGAAAGACGGAAAGATCCTTCTGATCGAGTCATATCATTTCATGTCATTCCATTATATTGACAATTTCAAAAAATTGTTCATCCTATGAACATAGTATAATGGCGATTGGGCAAACTTAGCCAAAATCACATAACTATTTGTATGTTGTTGAATAGAAATAAGGAATGCTGATCTTTAATAATTTTGTCATTGGATCATTATTTTCAAATGGCCCCATTCAACGATGTAAAATATCACAATAATACTAAATCATTCTATAGCGAATCAGGAATCTTTTTTCTTATCTAAAAATTGGATATCTTATAATGCATATACGAGTAACCCATGGATCATCTCAATCAAATTCCTTTTTTTGAATTTAAATGTAAATCAAAATGTTAGTGAAAAGAAATGGATCACGGAAAAGAATAAAACAGAATATGTAAGTCGACTAAATCTTGAAGCATCCCTTTCAAAGAAAGAAAAAGATGTTAAAGAAGATTAAAACTAGATCTTGTAGAATCATATTGAATATTTGACGATACATTTCGTCCCTTGCTAAAAAACCGATCCTTGTTTACCAACCACACATTGTCTAACCAAATCCAATTCTCTCTCGAGATGTTTCCTCAAAGAAACAATGAAAAGAAATATGTATGCTCGAGCAACTTTTAGACTTTGCTCGAGAATACCTTAGACAGAGAGCATTTAAGATGGAGGTTTGTGATTGCTCGAGCAAGCTGATAGTTCTGCTTGAGCATCATGCTAGAGCAACATAGAAACCTTGCTCGAGAATCAGGCAAATAGAGAGTAAGAATGATACTTTAGCGATAGTGCTCGAGAATAAGACTAACCTCTGCTCGGGCACCATGCCCGAGCATTACTTACATGCTGCTTGAGCAGTAGCATGACAGAGAGTATTCTTCATTCTAGTTCGACCATGCTCGGGCACAAAGAATTCCTTGCTCGAGTAGGCTGCTCAAGCGTCACTTATCTGATGCTTGAGTACGCTTTTGTAAACTACTTAATACACTGTTAGATGGAGTATGCTTGAGCAGCGATAGACTCCTGCTCGAGTATAATTCTTACTTGGGCAACAATTATCATCAAAACACCTAGAATTAACAATATGAAAGTCCCTGAAGGTTCAAGGTACTAGAAGATGTTAGTTCTCTATGTGTTTTGATGATAATTAACAATTGTAAACATTCATTGAAGTTGGTCTTTGGCAAGTTGGAAAACTTACCATCAAAGCCACATTCGAGTATCGGTTTTAAACTCGAGTATTGACTTGACAGAGAGTTGCTCAAAAACCATTACACAAAGCAATACTCAAGTGTTGGACAAAACACTCGAGTATTGGACTTACAGAGAGCACTCCAAGTTTTTCAACCCTGAGTCAAACTCGAGTATTGATATGCATACTCAAGTATTGAACACAGAGAGACAATTTCAATGATGACTTTAGCTTTCAATACTCAAGTATTCCACTGAATACTCAAGTATTGGCCATACAGAGAGATATCAAGTTGTTTATCTTATGGACACTCGAGTTTTGGTTTTGCACACTCGAGTATTGGCCTTTCACAAAGCTTTCATATTTGACATGTGTTTATGAATACTCAAGTATTCTTTTGAAAACTCAAGTATTGTATTGTCATCAATTTATCAAAGTTTTCAAACACCTAGAATACTCGAGTATTGGTATCCACACTCGAGTATTGGACTCCGAGTAAAGACTACAAGTTTTATACATATATTGAATACTCAAGTATTCACTTCAATACTCGGTGTTGGCTTGGCAAAGATTTCACAAAGCTTTTCTAAAACAAATGAACACTCGAGTATTGAGTTGGAAACTCAAGTATTGGACATACGAGAGAGCTTTCATCTTTGACAACAATTTGAACACTCAAGTATTCATTTCAATACTCAAGTATTGACTTGGGAAAGACTTCACAAAGTTTTTCAAGATGAATGAATACTCGAGTATTGAGTTGGAAACTCGAGTATTGGGCATACTGAAAGCTTTGCCCTTTGTCAATGATTTGAACACTCAAGTATTGAGGTTTTGAACTTAAACTTATTTTCATATCAAAAGTTCAAAAATCGAGTATTGATTTGGACACTCGAGTATTGACCTTACTTCTGATAAGGTGCAAAGTCAAAACTTGATGATTCCTCTCGGAAGAAGAATACTCAAGTATCGAATGAATACTCAAGTATTGACTTAAGTGCACAAAGTGACACACTCGACTATTGATGAACACACTCGAGTATTGAACGCTAAGTTTGAAAATCAAATCGACGAATTTGTGAATCCTTAATCTTTGATCATAATATCTTCCAGGATTATTCTCTACTATTTCCGCTATGTTTAACCATCTGTTTAGTGAGTTTCGATCGCTTAAAGAATGATTATTGAAGGTTAAAAGCAAAAGCAAAAGGTGATGTCAGAACATTAAATGCTGAAACCAGAAACTTGCATACTTTTGCTTAATCCACCTGCACACGGTTGCAAAGCATTAAAGAATGATTTCTACAACAAGCAACTGCTATTCCAACGGACAAATTCGCAGAGAGTCAACTCTGATCATCTAGACAGCTGGGTTAAGTGAAGATTGGAGAGAGAAGGTGCCTAAACCATCTGCTAATCTTGGCTGAACTTCTCCAACGGATTTATTGGATAGCAACAGTCATTTAATGATCTCTGAGTATAAATAGGACTGCATTCAAGTCTCTTCTACAACTAGAACATCTGAAAACGCACAAGCATTCAAGTCTCTCAACTACCTTTTAGTTTTCACTTGTATTCTGTCTTTTGACATTATAAGCTTCAGTGTTTATCATCACTCACTCTTAGAGAGTTTTTATCTCGCAAATCATTTATTGTAAAGAATCACAAGTCAAGGGGACTTGGTGATTGGGTTCATTGATTACAGACTTGTAAGGGGAGTAAATTCTAGAGAGAGAATTTCTCTTGAGTACAGAGTGTGTAATCAAATTGACATAGTGGAAATCCCAGAGTGTCTGGGACTGGACGTAGGTCAAGGAGTAAGACCGAACTAGTATAAATCTTTGTGTCTAGCTATTCTTCTCTTCATCATCTCTTCACCTCTATTTTGTTGTACAAAAACAGAGCAAAACGAAAAAGTTTCAAAATCCCCAATTCACCCCCTCTAATAAGTTTCAAGAATCCAATTCAAGTTCTCGAGAACAATACTATGATTGATTAATCAATTTTCCCAATATTAGGGGAGAAAACAAGAAGTTTGGTAAAGACATTAGCCGGAATAAATTATCATTGGCTTACTTTGATCCTCATACAAAAAAACATAAATTGGAAGTTCAAAACATAATTCATTTACAAAATTTAGCTAATCAAATGCTAGAAGCACTTACTAACCCAAATAAAGTGACAAAGTCACATGTCTCAGCTGCTAATGCTCCTATCAAAATTGATGTTCCTGAAAGACAACCTATTGTAAATGAATCTAAAGCAAGCCTAAAGTGGGGAACACCCATCAGCTCCATAGATAAAAATCCTCAAAAGAGGAAAGAAGCTAAGAATTTAGATGGTCAAGTAGAGGATAATCAAGAAAAGTTAGTAGTTTCAAAAGAGCCATCTCCTGAAGGGTTACTAACTCCAAAAAAGCCATCTCCTAAAGAGTTATTATCTCTATAAGAGATATCTCCATAAGAGAATGTCATAGTCCCAAAAGAGATCAAGGTACCTGAAATATGTTATTATATAAAACAGTTGTTGTATCACAAATAAAATAAATAAACAAATGGTGTGAGAGAGGTCACATTTCAATGACTCGGTTTTGAAATCAGTCGTTGTATTTCATAATTCCTTTTTTTAAAAAAAAAAAAAAAGATATGGTGTGAGAGAGGTTCAAACTCTTGATCTCTTCAAAACTCACCAACACTCTAGCCAACGATGCCATGATGAAATGTGTTAGAAGATTCAACAACTGTTTTAATTTAAACAGTCATTGATTAAAAAAAAAAATCTAGTATGAGGAGAGACACAACGACTGTTTTTATTAAAAATAGTGTTGTATATCAAATCAAAAAAACCAATGACTGTTTTTATTAACTTTCAACAACTATTTGTATAAGAAAAGTCGTTCAAAGTTAAGATAAAATTACAAACATGCCAATGCCCTCTTTTTTATAACTATGTTTTATAAACGGAAGTTAATTGGGGACGTTTAATCCGTTCTTTGTAGTAATGTATTTTGATAAATTTACCGGTATTTTTGCACCATTATAAACTTTAGGATGCTAAATGCTCATAGGTCAAAAGTTTATAAGTGTTTTTGTCTCTTTACTTTATATTAAATATCTTGAATATAAATCAACGGCGGTTGAGCCTAGTGAAAGGGGTTCATCCCTCACATCTAGCAAAACAATAAGAAGATTCTCATTCTTGCTAGGAAATATGCACACATTTAGAGCCTAATAGTTTCTTAAATATAATTGTTTATGATAGGAGGATACATGTGCCTATAAAAATCATCTCAAATATGATATATAAAATATACCTCGATTTTCAATTCCTTGCTTGACTTGATTCTGAACATTTGAAATATCTTTTAAAGCATATTGTGGTGTGGCTTAATATGTGTATTATTTGCCATCCATTTTAGGTTTTGGCTTTAAATAATTGTAGAAAAGAAATAATTGGCAACAAATGACAGCTAATATTATATCTGTATAGTGTAATGATGAAAATAATTGATTTCTACTTCCAAAACAGCCTCAAATTTACAAAAGAGATACATGGTACCATTTCCCTAGTACAAGAATAAATATGCCTGGTCATCATCAACATTTCATCATACAAATGTGGCAGATTATGGGCCCTTCCTTCTCCTCTACCCAAATTTCTCCCTTTTCTTTTCAACTCCATCTTTAAAAATGAGTGACAGATTTGAGATCCCTGTGCAATATCATATTGACTCAATAATTTATCAAACATTTCTATCACACCCTAAATCGTTGTGAAGTCTTGATCAGCGAGCACCGCTCTGTCATTTTCTGGGAAATTCAGTTTTTCTCTGTTTCCTTGGAATCTCAATGCAGCTACTTTTGCCACTGCAACAGTTACGACATTCATATCATCTTCTGCCACTATAAACAAAAAATAAGACTTATTCATTAAACATCTTCGTAAATGCACAAATGGCACTTCAGAATCCTGCTTTAGTCACATTGTTTTATGGTTAATTTTAGAGTAGTAAAGTGATGTGATTATTTTTTTCTTATCTGTGTTTGTACATTCATACATGGACACACGCATGTACGTGCATGGGTTTTCAATGTAATTTTCTATTTTTTATTCAAAGATGATTTTCCTATATAGATGTATGTATATTCTTAAATCAAATTGACACTTTATTTTTTTGACAATTTTTTATAGTGTAGTGTGCTCCGCCACTTGGCTCTACAAATTTTTTCTTTTTGGATCCAAAGATTTCATTGCGATAAGTACGGTATATATAAGAAGATTTTTTAGGAATTTAATAGGGTAGGATAAATAAGAGTAGGAAAAACATATTCACTTAGATTCCGAAGAATTTATTGAAAATCAATTATATGAATTTTAAGTAAGAACTTGGTTTATACTAAAATAGAAATGAATTAAGTTGTTTACCAATATATGAAAATTCTAAAAAAAATTAGATTAGTTAGAGTTATAAACCGTACGTACATCTTGTATCTTAAACTCTATAAATACACAAGACCCACTTGTAAATGCACAAATGCCGTTTCAAGATTATTCTTCCAAAACATTGATTTATGGTTGATTTTAGAGTAAAGTGATGTGAGGGTGTGGGTGGAACTTGCACCTGAAGATGATTTGTTCTTGAGAAGGAACTCTAAGTCACTGAAAGCTCCATAGACAGAGCTGTGTTGGGCAAGTGCTGGTTTGTGGCCAACCCAAGAGGTGTGATAGATCCAAAGGCAAAGCTCTACAATGGTGATCCTAAAAAATTGATTAAACAATAGCCAAATAAACGTAGATGTACAAGAAAAATAACATGATGGTGTAAGTTTTGCGTATATTTATTTTTTCATCAATCTATTTATAATATACTTGCAATCATCCATTAAGAGTATAATATCATGTATGGGATGATTTCAACTTGTGATTCATTAATATCACATTTATTCGACATATATTTATGTTCATGTTTGTATTCAACAATGTCATTTTCTATTTCTTATTCAAAGATAGCCAATGGCGGATCTTGGGATAAATATTTGGGGGGGCCAAATGTATATTCATTAACTAATTAAGGGAAAAAATGTTTAGGGGGGCCAAATATATAAATTTTTGGGACAGATGTATAAATTTGTGGACCAAATGTATAAATTTTATATATAAAAAATCCATTTTATATTAAATATTTTGGACAATTTTTCTTTTTGGGGGGGCCATGGCCCCTCTCGACCCTTTGAGAAGCTCCGCCACTGAAGATAGCTTCCCTATATAATATATATGAAAAAATCTTTAATCAAATTTACCCTTCATTTTATGATAAATAGTATATTGTAGTGTTCGCCGCCACATGGGTCTGGAAATTTTTTGTTTTGGGGTCCAAAGATTTCATTGCAATAACCAATGTATATGTAAGAAGATTTTTTAGGAATTAAATTGAGTAGGATAAATATGAGTAAGGTAAAAACATTCACTTTGATTCCTAAGCATCTCTTGAAAGGAAATTATATGAATTCTAGTTAAGAAATTTGTTTATACTAAAATAAAAATGAATTTAGCTGTTTATTGATAAAAAAATATAAAAATTCTAAAAGAATTAAATTATTTATAAATTATAAAACTATACATACATCTTGTTTCTTAAACTTCACCCACTACTAGACACTGGAGTGATATAAATTTATTTGAACTAAACTTGAATCTGTAAGGTCATTCACTTTAAATGATCTCGAGATGATCACTCGAGTGGTAATTAATGCACTCAAGTGATGATCCATAACTTCCAATGATTTTGTAAATCACTCGTTGAAAGGTTCGAAGTGATACAAGATCACTCGAGTGAGTAAGTTAGCACTCATGTGATCCTCCATCACTCACAAGTTTTAAAAGTCACTCACAGTATGTTTGGAAGTTATGGCAGATCACATGAGTGATGGTTTTCATCACTTGAGTAATAAGCTCAAATTATAATATCTCAAATTTTGGGACCAGAGGTTAGAGAATAAGTCTAAATAAAGTAGACTACTAAGTCTAGTTTAGCAAGAGTCCCAAAAATGCATAAGAAATATAATGACTTTTAGAAACCGCACACAATGCGAATTAGTCAGAAAAAAGTACCTGATTCCCTTAGGATGTGTCAGAATTACACAGAACCTAACTCGGATCCAAAGGGAAATGGTGTCTAGAAAGAAGTAATATAGAGAACTAAAGAGCTAATGGCACAAGAAATAATATCTCCATAATCAAGGGTGAAAAAGACAATTGCCACTTGATCTTGAGATTAAAATTGGAAGGCAAAATGATCATTTGGTTAATCAATCAAGAAGCTCTTATTTTCTCTCAAAATAAAGGCCAAAGTCAGCCAAGAAAGAGGAAGGGAAGAGAAAATAGATTTTGGTACACAAAGTAAACCATGTGGAAACATATGAGACCAAGTGAAAAAATAAGAAATAAAATATTCAAGACATGTGTAAAAATTCATTAAACAAATATTATTTTTAAGGAGGTGGAAGGTGATATTTTAAGAAGACATTTAGCTCTTATTACGGCCAACACCCATAAAAATAGAGAAAAGAAGCGGAAAATTGAAAGATAGCAAAAGGAAAAACAAGAAGTAAGGTAAGTGCTCTTGCTTAATTTTCACCTTCTAAATCACCTTTCTAGCTCTTGAGACCTTCATAAAAGTTTTTCCTCTCACTAAGAGCTTCATTTTTATGGTTTTAGTTTCTTGAATAGAGGTTTTTTGTGGTATCTACAAAGTGACAAGTAGGAGAAACAAGAAGAAAGCACTAGAAAGTGTAAGGGGTGAGTATAAACTTCAATTTAAACCCTATATCTTGTGATTTAGTTGAGTATTGTGGATTTTGTGTGCAGCCCTAATTTCAATTGACATGATATTCTTAGGGTTTCATGTTGATATGATGATATAAATGGTAACTTATGATGTATAATGATGATTCTAGGTTATTGAGGTGGTAAAATTGTAAACCAGATGATTGTTGCTTTTGGAAGTGAATTTATGGTTAGAACAGGGCATGAGGAAGGAGTATGATTTTTATGTTTTTGAGGCCTCCAATGGATTTCTGTGGCAAAATTGTGTACGAATAGGTTGTTGGTATGATTTTAGAAAGAATGGATTTGAAATCCAAAAACTGGATTTTGTTGCTAATTAGGGTTTCTCGTGTGGTAGTTTGAATCTGTTGTATTTTTGGGTACTATATTGTTGTACAATGGCCAAAATATTTTTCAGAATAAAGTTAGACTTGTAAAGCTTTAATATGATAGGTCATATAGATCAATTAGATCTGTGTACTATGAGTTGTGCATTTTTTAAGTTGGTCATGTAAAACTGACATGTTTCTAGGGTAGTGTCCATTGAATTATAATTTTCAAATGTAGTGCACCCAATCGGCTAAGTGAAATATTTTTCCCTAATCCTAGACTTAACAAGGGTTATATAGTCTTTGGAACCACCTCAATTGGACTTTTGTAGATTAAGTTACGAGTTTTCAAAGATAAGTAAAAAATCTGGCAATTTGGGGTTACTCTGCAAAAATGTGATAATGGCTTGAATGGTGGATATGTGTGGTTGGCAAGGGTAGACATAAGTTCATCACTTGGGTTGAAAGGTAATGAGAGCGAAATCCAAGGGTAGAGATTTGGTCAAACACTTAGGCAAATTGTAAAAAGATGAATGACTAAGGGTAAAGTATATTTGGGCAAATGGTAATAAAAGTTAACTTCAAAAATCAAGATGAGCACATGATGTTAGTGAAGGCAAATTAACCACCTCTTTTGTATAATATAATAACATTATTAAAGATAATCAACTCTAGTATCTTAAAATATTAAAAAACGTGGATAAGTGATAACTCGTCCATCTCGTGAATATTATTGTATAGGATTTGATACTTCATGTGACACCCAAGAGACTCGGGAAAAGACCAAGAGTTGGAAACACTTCAAAGTAATAACTTTTCTCTCACATACCATGTATGCCTTTATACTCATGTATGAACCATTGTGTTATATGTGTTGTGAGCATGAGATAGGCAAGAGGGCCTAGTGGACCAATGGATCCTTTGGTTGCGAAACCTACTAAGCATTCGGATGAGAACCGCATGTGCCTAGTTAAATATCCAGCCCTGTGGGAATGGACCGATGAGTTCTTTGATTGTGTAGTTGATGATGCATATCATATTTATCTCTGAATGTTGAATATGTTGTATATACGTTTGATAGTTGACTAGCATGTTCATTGTATACATTCTATGTGAGTGATAACTGTTATTACAAGGATCAGTATGAATCTCAGTCATTTCCACAAATTTAGAATGTGATTAGCACAACGAACGTGACTCCAAGGGCGAGCAAGGAGGTAGATAACGGCAACTAAAAGTTTTGGTCCTGTTCAAGTATTGACATTGATTATTTGCAATTTTATAAAATAATTTTGGGATTTGTAAATATTATATACAAACCCTATAAATCAACTATATTATAACAGTATGTTTATGCTATCTATATTCACCAACTGAGTTGTACATTATTACTCTAATAAATGTCCAAATATTATGTAAGACGAGTCTTTGAATTTAGAGTTCTAATCACATATTATTTTGTGTATAAGAGCTCAATCAAATTTTATAAAGTTCTCGTCAACATACTCTCAAAACTCTAGCTATATGATTACTTTGCAGTTTTTTGTTTCATGATAATAGCAATAATCATATCAGATGGAAAAAAGAAAATTGTTTTAATATGATCATATTACTTGTAACATCCCAAAATTCCATACTTCAAAATGTGTCGGTTGACACTTGGTTTTATAAAAATCAGCAGAGTTTGAGGTGCTACCACTCAGAGTATTGCGGAAATGGAGAGCATGCACTAACAATTGGACAATGAGTATCTGATTTAAAATGCCCAGACATATGATGATGTCCCGACATATACTTGATATATAAAAATAATCCCGAAGGAATATTCATGTGATACAATATTACAGGACTTGTATAATTACAACTCTTCAATAGTAACTATACAATCTTAAACCAAGCCTTAGGTAGACTTTGGGCAATGAACCTAACTCGCTTAATCAACCAATTTGGCCAGGCCGGGTGTCTAGTGGAAGTCTCCCGAATTCACAAATGACTCATTGATTGAACCACATAGATGAACCCTTTCTAGACACCAAATGGTTTGAAATAACTTTATTAGATTCATGCCAGAACTAGTCTCTCATCTCGACCGATGTCTCTTCACAGCTCCGTCTACTGTTGCCTTTTCATGGCTTCATCTCGGTTGTCATCTTCGACCTGGTTCCTTCCCTGATCCTTAGTCAAAGCTGAGATTCAATTGAATTGAATCTCAGGTAACAGTTAACCTCTATAGCAGATATAACAATATATGACAGATATTCATGGTGTTTCAACAACAATACATAAGCACACAGTAGATGTATCTCAACCGTACATAAGCACACAACATATGTTTCCCAACAGTACATAAGCACACAGCAGATGTTTCCTAACAGTACATAAGCACACAACATATGTAAATTTATCTATCACATATACGCATATAAGATATAGATGATTAAAATTACTAGTACGCGAACATACTTTTCACTGGGTAAAACGCCCGACCTTTGAATCCGGCCTAGGACTTCCCGGATATCCTAACATATCACCGTATTACTTAGAATAATATCCTAAGAGATATTTCCATCTCTATTTACCTCTCTACCCTTGGCGGATTTGCTATTTACAATTTTGCCCTTACATTTATTTAAAAACGTAGTACAGTATTTTCTGGGCAGATTTTGCATCAACTTTGAAAAATCATAATTAATTCTAGAAAAATTGAAATGAGGATCCGTAAAATTCTCCAGAATCCTTAGGATGTATATTTTCAAGAAAAAATACTTGTATAAACCCAGAATTTATGAACAAATCTCAGTTTTCATTTTCCACAACGTTGCCTAGAATTTCGTCCAGAAAATTGGCCTAACTTCAACCGGTTGTATCTCTTTGTACAGGAATCAAAATGCGACATATTATATATATTCGGATAGCGCTACATATCTAATTTATTTCTGAAAATTTTCATGATTTATGAGCTTCATTTTCAACATAAAATATTAGCATTTCTTTCGCTGTTTGCCCAAAAATTTTACCAAAAATTTCGCGAACTTCTCTACTTTGATCTTCAACTTCCAAGAATTTTGCTCCACAATATTTTCCACCATATTTTCGAAAAAGACATTTTTAATCATAAAAACATGAAATCAAAACTTCTTGGAAGATTTAAAGATCAAACTAACCTTTATACTAAAACTAATAAGAACAACTAAGAACTACTAAGAACTATAAAACTAAAGACTAGAAACTAAAAACAAGCTTACCTCTTGAAGACTCTTGCTACTCCCTCCACCTTTTTGCTTCACTCCACTCTTGCTTAGAATGGTTTTTGGTGTGAAGAGAATGAAGAGGGAAACCCTCTATTTATAGTGAAATGTCATGGCATTCTTGCAATTATTTTGAACTTCCTCTTCCTCAATTTCCACCATAGGATCTAAACTTAGTTAAGAAGTTTTAATCTTAACCATTGGACCCATACTTAATAAAGAAGTTTCTTCCAACTGAGTCTTCGGTTTTACTTTAACGAAATTCATTTTTGGTTGCCTTGATCAATCACTAATACTTTTAAATTCTTAGTATGCTTTTTGATTAGTAGTTGGATATCCAGATCTATGGTCTAATAAGATTCTCCTGGTTGTACTAAGCTTATTCTTCAACGTTTGCAAAAATAGCCTTTACTAGGCTTACTTTCGAGGTTAAATTATGTAGGTTCAAGATAAGTCCTTATATTTTCTCCGGGGTGCCTACTTCTTCACAACTATTTAAATTTGCATAAATTCTCACTTTATTTGTTGTTTTGAGTTTTTACCGTGTATATCGATATTTCTTGGATTTCAAACCATTATCCAATTTACTCTAGGATTTCAAACTTTATCAAATTTTCTTTAATAATTTTTTTCTCTCTCTTTCTCATCGGTCAAAACCTTTTCTCATGGATGTAGTTAATTTAGACCATTAGATTTTAGATTTATTAAATCTAATCTTGACCTTCCATTTATGCTAATCTCTCATTGGTCCAATCAATTTCATGAGGATTAAGAATATTTTCTTGATTTATCATTGGTCAATTCAATTTCATAAGGATTTGGCTTTATGAGGCTTAATTAAAGCCTTTGGATTTAGTTTTATCAAATTTAATCTTAGCCCTCCATACCTAATCTTAATTAGCATTCCTAATAAAGTAGTTAAGTGTAATTGTCAAAATACGATTTGTTCTAAGATTAATTATAATCATTAGAAACTACTTATATGCTAATCTTAGTCCTTTATTAGCCATTGCTTCTTAATTAAGGTCATATATCCCTAATTATGCCTTCAACACATGTTATCAAATTAATTATGAAAGTTTATGAAATTAATTCAATTAATGTAGATTTAATTATCTACTAATTGTTGGCAATTTTCTTTAATTGGATTAATTATTTTCTCACAACTTTTGGGTTTACTCTGGTCATTTATGCACCATGCGTTATTTTAATAATCATAGGGCAACTTATGGTCCCTAAAATAACATTGGATTTTTGCCTCTTTAAATTCCAAGGAAAATAAACAAATAAATTACTAAAATTAGAGACAACAAACTTTCCTATTTTAAATAGGTATTATTTTGCCAAACTATAATATTCAAGAGAAATATGAATTTTGGGGTATTATACCATTATTTTAATTAGTACAAATTTAATTACCTCCTAATTGTGGTTAATTCCCTTTAATTATTAATTCAAGTGGTTTCATAACACTTCCTTGATTATTTTGATTACCTTAATTCTTAGAGAAAATTCCCTAACTTAACATAAATATGTTACTCAATTTTGAGACCACATATTCACCTATTTTTAATAGGCACTATTTATCAAAATATAATATTTATGATAAATATGAATTTTAGGGTATTACATTACTAACAAAAAAATAATAATAATAATGTAACAGAATGGTTGCAATTTTTGTTAGCATATTACATATTTCAATTTTTACATAATTATGATGCCCTTCTTTTTCAATCCCTTATACCTGGATTGCATTCTAAACATATATGAATTCATTGAAATGATTATCTTTAGTACTATCTCGGTCCTAATTATAGGAACACTTTTATAGTGTAATTTGTATTATAAAAGTGTTCCTATAATTAGGACCGAAGGGAATATTAATATTTCTGGCCATCAATTTTAAGTTTACACTTTTCAAAATTTTAAAAAGAAAACAAAAAATGGCCAAAAAAGAATAGCTGGCAAAAAAATACAGCTCATCATGTGCTGTTGTGGTATTATAAAACCACTTTTTTAGTTGGAAAAATAAAAATAAAACTACTTTTTTTTAATATGAGAAATTAAATATATGTCAAACATATTTGTAATTCCTATAATTGATTTACAATATAATAATTTCAACGCATAATTATATGCTGTAGTCATATGACATATCTAACTATCTAACTTGATAGGTAATTCAAATTTATTATCACATCAGTGATGCACATTAGGGAATGGTTCATGCACAACAATTTATTGTCACTTATTTTCAATGATAAATGAGGTAACAAAATATATATTCTTCTTACATACTAGCCATAATCATTGAAATCAGTCAATTTATAAATAAAATTGCAAACACTTTAATAGTCGTCACAAAAATAGTAACATTAATTCCTTAAAAAAAAAAAAAAAACACGAGTCCCTAGTCAGACTTAGTTCTAGCCATTTGAAACACTTGAAAACATATAAAATGATGGGGGTTTATTATAAGTTTTTTTTTTTTTTTTTTTGATACACATAGTAGGGGGGAGGGGGTAGGGTTCGAACCCTGGACATGGGGAGGGAGCCAAGCTTCCATGCCATTGCGCTACTAAGGCGCTGGCATTATAAGTTTTATTTTCAGTCAACTTTAACTTTAGCTTTAGAGTAGACTACGAATAATTGTAAAACTAAAAATAAAATAAAAAATAGTTGGCAACAATATAGAACTCATCTTACATCTGTGCAATATCATAATTAAAATAATTTATTGTTACTACCTAAGCAGTAAAATATACCAACTAGACGCATTGTACCTTTTTCCTTGGTACAAGTATAAATATTTATCAATAGGAGGTTTGCACAAGCGGTAAGCGGCTTGTATCGCTTAAGCAAGATCTCGAGTTCGAGCTTTATGAATGCGAGAAAATCCTTATTACAAGACTACGCAGTCGAAACCAGATGGGCAACCAAAAAAAGCGTATAAATATTTGAACTTATAAATTATAATCTACCTTAATAATTGGCGAGAAAATTAGAGGGTGATGTTGTATTTCTATCAAAAATATAATTGGCAAAAAATTATAATTATAAATTCATAATATTTATGAATCTTATTTCCCCTCATTCGAATAACCTCAGCCTCTATTAAACCTCACAAGGATAGCAGTAATAGGCATCGTTGTACTAATATATAAAAAACAAGCATACGAACTTGTTCACCTACAAGACACACCAAAGAGTGAAATACAGCCATAAACTAAGGTTTTCAATATATGGGAATGGAAGCAGGTTGGCAATCACATCCCAAAAGTAGTTGGGTCGAAAGGAATGAAATCACTTTCCCCCAGCAACACCGAGGATTCAAAGTTTTCAACAATAACAGGGCTTATTATTAGATATAATAGCCAGCTGTAGTAAGTTTAGTAAGTTGTAGCTGTGGCACGTGGGATGACACACGTGGCGCTCCCTAGTTCAAAGAGTTACACTATGTAAACTCTATATATTGTACTCAGTTCACTATGCAATACAGTATCGTGAGTTATAGAGCATAACATTTCAGTCTATTCTTCTCTATACTCTGGTTTCTGGCATGGTATCAGAGCTGGCATCCACAGCCTGACTCCGATCGCCGGAAAAACCGAGCAACATTAATAGCAGAGAGCGATCTCCACCTGGATCGATCATTTTCTGTGCAAAATGTCTGTCACTAACTCTGTCGGTGCTGCAGCTGCTTTTGGATCTACACCGTTTCCGCTTGGGGCTGCATCTCAGCGTGGTTTCTCCAACAAAAAAATCGCGATCCGGTTGGACGATCACAACTTTCTTCTCTGGAAGCAACAGGTGTACCTGATGGTTAAACAACATCGCTTACACCGATTTCTTGACGGCACAATTCCGACTCCACCGTCGACCACTCGAAGTGAATCTGGTGAGCTCGTTCCTAATCCTGATCTTGATGAGTTTGAATCTCTTGACTCTGCCTTGGCGTCGTGGTTCTTAGCTTCGGTCGCTCCCTCTATTTTGTCTGAACTAGTTGGCTTAGAGACTGCTGTTCAGATTTGGAGTAAATTGAACAAACTATATTACACCAAATCTGATTCTAAGATTCTCTTATACAAAAATCAGTTAAGCAGTCAGAGGAAAGGTGCTTTGCGTATGCGTGAATTTTTTGCCAATATTAAGTCCTTATGTGATCACCTTGCTGGCCTAGGTGAAAAGGTTTCTGAATCTACTCAGATCTCTTACATTCTCAATGGTCTTACTTCTGAGTTTGAGGCTGTTATTACTGTGATTAACACTGCTCGACCTCTATTTGATCTGGATGCTGTTAGCAATATGCTTATTGATGCAGAGGCTCGTCAACACACTTTAATTGCTAATGGTGTATCTGCTCAAGCTCATCATCTCTCTTATGTTTTTCCTGAAGATGATGAAGCTGATGCTTATGCATTCTATTCCCAAGCTCCCTTCACGTCTGCTGGTCGAGGCAATCGTCCTCCTGGTGGTTTTGGTCCACAACCTTTTCGCGGAGGTGGCAGGTCCAATCGAGGCCGTGGTGGCCGCACATTTCATAATCGTCCTCAGTGCCAACTCTGCACTAAGGTCTGTCATACTGCTCGCACCTGCTACTACAAGTATGACAACATTTACACCACTCCTATGTCCTCTGATTCTCCTCCCGCCTATTATACTATTGCTGGTCCCACGGTTGGCTCAACCTATGTTCCACCATCATCTACTTCTACCTCGGTGCCTGCTTCTCAGTCTTCCACTCACAAGTCTTTACCTCCTCCACCTACATCTACGCAAGTTACTTCTGTTCCTGAATCTGCAGTCTCCTCTTCAACTCCTGCTCTAGCTCAGGCTTACATTGCCACTCCTGCTTCCATTACTGACTCTTCCTGGTATTTTGATTCTGGTGCCACTCGACATATCACTTATAATCCTGCTAACTTGAATTCTCTAGCTCCAGGAAACTCTCATGGGTCTGTTCAGGTTGGTACTGGTGATGCTGCAGATATCTCTCACATTGGTGAGTCTCTGATTCCTTCTTCTGTGACTACTTTCCATATGAATCGAGTTTTATGCGCTCCTCGTATGAAAAAGAATTTAGTCTCCATTGCTAAGTTTACCCAAGAAAACAATGTTTCTGTTGAATTCTTTCCTCATGGTAGCATTGTGAAGGATTTGCAGACGAGACATATCCTTATGCATGGGCTTGAAGTCTCAAGATTGTATCCAGCCATTAATCTCACTTCTCGCTCTTCAAGTATGCATGTTCCTGATGCCGTATACTCTGCTGTTGCTGCTGCTGACCTGTCGTTATGGCACTGCAGATTAGGTCATCCTTCCATAGATACTGTAAAAATTGTTCTAAAAAACAATGCCATTGCTTGTAATTCTAGTTCTTATGTACCTCTGTGTACAGCCTGTCAACTAGGCAAAAGTCATAAACTACCATTTTCTCACTCTACTATAGTGTATCAGCACCCACTAGAGTTAATAATAATGGATATTTGGGGTCCTGCTCCCCTTACCTCTCATGGCTTTGCTTATTACATTGCATTTGTTGATGCCTATTCTCGATTCACTTGGTTATATTTGTTACACACTAAATTAGAAGCATTACAAAAATTTAAGGAGTTTAAGAACTTAGTTGAAAACAAGTTCAATCGAGAAAATCAAGGTTGTTCAAAGTGACAATGGGGTGAGTTTACTATTTTTCAGTCGTTTTTGGCCACTTCAAGTATTGAGCAACGGTTTTCCTGTCCATATACTTCTAAACAAAATGGACTTGTTGAGAGGAGGCATCGCAGTATTGTTGAAACTGGCCTTACTCTCCTTGCTCATGCATCTCTTTCACTTCACTATTGGCCTGATGCTTTTCTATCTGCAGTTTTCCTTCTTAATAAATTACCTTCAAAGGTCATTAACAATATGTCTCCCTATGAAAAATTGCATGGCTTTCAACCTGATTATTCTCTGCTCAAGGTCTTCGGTTGTGAATGTTTCCCTTATACAAGACCATTTCAGACTCATAAACTAAATTTCAGGTCTGCTCCATGTGTTTTCCTTGGATATAGCAGTCAACACCGAGGCTACAAGTGCCTTCACTTACAAACAGGAAAGGTTTATATCTCTCGGCATGTTCAATTCAATGAACAGGTTCTCCCTGGAGGCTCCCAATTCAGTGTAAAAACACAAGTCAATGATACAATTGTTACTCCACCCTCCTCACTTGTGTTTACTACTCCATCTGACAGGAATACATCTGCAGAACCACCTTTACCTGTTGCTGATCTCAGTGTTTCCTCTCAACCATTGCCGCCTGTGTTGGATACTATTCCTCATGCTCATCCAATGGTAACCAGGTCCAAGGCTGGTGTTTTTAAACCAAGAGTATACCTTACTTTCAATGACACCTCTTGTCCAGCAACTATTACTGATGCATTAACAGATCCACTTTAGAAGCAGGCCACTCAAGATGAATTTGATGCTCTTCTTAAGTTTGGCACTTGGGAAATGGTTCCTCAACCTCTTGATAGACGCATTATTGGTTGCAAATGGATTTTTAAAGTCAAGACACATGCAGATGGCACCTTAGCTAGGAGAAAGGGATGTCTTGTTGCAAAGGGCTTCTCTCAAGAGGCTGGAGCAGATTACAATGAGACCTTCAGCCTTGTCATAAAGGCTGCCACTGTAAGAATTCTTATTACCTTAGCTGTTACCAATCATTGGAAATTATATCAAGTTGATTTCAATAATGCCTTTCTGAATGGTGATCTATCTGAGGATATTTTTATGGCCCCTCCACCTGGATTTGAGCACCTTTTTGTTGATAGCTCTGGTCATCCCTTGGTGTGTAAGCTTAAAAGGCACTCTATGGGCTTAAGCAAGCTCCATGGGCATGGTTTCACAAGTTGCAGGATTTCTTATATAGTATGGATTTTCTACCTTCCAAAGCTAATCCTTGTTTGTTTCTTCGCGTTGCTGATCAACATATCATCTACCTTATTATATATGTGGATGATCTCATCATTATAGGGATTAGTGAGACTAGTGTGCGGTGTCTGATTGATCAAATGAGTGGTATGTTCTCACTCAAAGTTTTAGGTGAATTGTCCTATTTTTTGGGCATTGAGTTTTACTCTTCATTCTCTAGTATGTTTCTGTCCCAACACAAGTATACCCTTCAATTACTTGCTGATGTTGGGTTGATGGCTGCCAACTCTGCCTCTACTCCTATGGCAACTAATGTCCATCTTACATTAGCCTTTGGAGAGTCTCTTCCTGATCCAAAATTATATCACAGCATATTGGGAAAGCTTTAGTACTTATGTTACACCAGACCAGATATTGCTTTTACAGTAAACAAACTTAGTCAATATCTTCATGATCCTCATCTTCCACATTGGAGCTGTGTCAAACGCCTCCTTCGTTACTTAGTTAGTACAGCTACCTATGGCATTCTCCTTAAACCAGCTTCACAACTTCGAATCCAATCCTTCGATGCGTGATTGGGGGTGCGGACGAGATGACAGCGCTACGTCGGTTTTTGCACCTTTTTGGGTTCGAATCCCATCACTTGGGTTTCTCATAAACAACCCATCGTATCTCGGTGCACTACTGAAGCTGAGTATCGCTCAGTTGCTAATGCTGTTCAGGAAGTTATATGGGTGATGGCTCTTCTTCAAGAAATGATGGTTTCTGTGATTACTCCACCTTTGATATGGTGTGACAACTCTGGTGCAGTTGCTCTTGCTGCCAATCCCGTGCTCCATGCCAAGTCGAAGCATGTTGAACTCGACTTGCATTTCATTCGAGAGAAGGTTGCTGCAGGCTTGCTTCAAGTTGGTTATGTGCCTTCCACTGAGCAAGTGGCTGATGTACTCACCAAACCCCTTCCATATGGGATGTTTGCTCATCTTCGTACCGGTTGAACGTTATCAGCAAAGAGGAGAGTATCAATTGTGCTTGGTTTGATCTTGAAGATGAGGCTGATACTGATCTCTTCGATGAGACGGATTTCTCCCTTGATGCTTCTACTGTTGCTGATGCTGTTTCTGGTCTTTATAATTGATTCTTTTTTTTTCTCTCTGTAACATGAGTGTAGTAGAGGGAATATTAGATATAATAGCCAGCTGTAAGTTCAGTAAGTTGTAACTATGGCACGTGGGATGACACACGTGGCGCTCCCTAGTTCAAAGAGTTACACTATGTAAACTCTATATATTGTACTCAGTTCACTGTGCAACACAGTATCGTGAGTTACAGAGCATAACATTTCAGTCTATTCTTCTCTATACTCTGGTTTCTGGCACTTATCCCATTGAAGTGAACTATATAGATTGCATAATGCTGCTGTACTTTGACCATTCAAATTTCACAGATAGAAAAAATCATGTTTGAAAACTACTTCTAATTGAGCTTGACAATACTCAAATATAAAATAGTACGAGTAGTACCGATTACATAAAATTACAACAAAAAATTTTCTACTCCGACATGTTTGAAATGAAGTACTGACTATTCTTTACTTTAGCTTACGTAGTGTCCATTGTACTAAAGTCAACGAGATTTGCATGCAAAGATGAATGTGATATGTAGATGAAGAAATCATGAAATATAAGATCCCATTATCAACATTTCATTGCATTCTTAGACTGAAAAGCCATAAGAACTGTAACACCCCATTTTTCAATAGCGGAATAATTTTTTTTTCATCAGAGTAGAGCATCAGAGCAAGTAAAAGAGTGAGTAACTGATATATCATTAATCGTAGGCGTATCCGTTTGTTTATAATGTATAGTACATTTATCCGAGTAATGTCATAATGTCACAAGTCTAAAAAAAATAGGAATCTTCAGTCGGGTCTTTACGCGTGCTGTTTACTCTGCTTACTCTTGTCTTCGATCCTCGGTTCCCCGGACCCTAAAGCTATGGTAAGAGCTGAGGTCCAATGCCCATTGGACCTCAGGTAACAGTTAACCTCATGCTCAAATAATACAGTAGATGTATGACAGATATTCATGACATTACAGCAGTAATCAATACATAAGCACACAGCAGATGCAAGATTAATAGATCAACAATACATAGCACACAACACATGTAAAGTCACCCACGTTTGCACTAACCAGTGCCACGATAGCATGTCGTGTCCTCAGCGCTAGGAAAACAATCATACGGCGTTATCAAGACTATAACCCGTGTAAAGCTAAATGTATAAACAGTGATCTAAGACCGAGTCTTAGTCTATGAAATTATCTATCACATATAAGCATACAATAAGCATCAGAGTTAGTGTTACAATACGCGTCCGTACTTTCGTTGGTGATATCGGTACGTTCGTCAGTCGGAATGTGATCACGTATATCCTATAATGGTAATATCGCATTTATTAGTTCAAAAATAATATCCTAGTAGATATCTTAGTTGCTAATGACCTTTTTACCCCTGGTGAAATTATTTTTCAACTTATTTCTAAAATTTCGTAGAAAAACGCTGGTATAGTATTTCTGGGCAGATTTTTCGTCTAACTTTGAAAAATCATAATTAATTCTAGAAAAATCAAAACGAGGATCCATAAAATTTCTCGGAAATCTCAGCATGTCTATTTTTTAGGAAAAGTATTGGTGTTTACCCAGAATTTGTGATTCATTCCTAGTTTAATTATCTTCAACCACTGCCCAGAATTTTTCCAGAAAAACGTAGCCTTATTTCCAAAATTTTTATCACCCTCTAAAGACCTCTAATTGATGCATATTTTATATAAATAGAAAGTTATACATGTCTACTACACTCATGAATTATTCCAAAATTTATGAAGATGATTTTGCATATAAAATATCACTATCTAACTGCACGACTCCCATTGCCCAGCAACACCACACAATTCACATCTTACTCTAACTTGTTTTATTAATCCTAGAAGTCACTTCCCAACATGTTTCCACCTTGTCACACATCTTTCGATGCAATAAGGCTTGAAAACAATTATGGCAAATTACTTTGCCTATTTCCTAGATTAAAACTAACAATTTTACTAAAGCTACTAAGAACTTATAAGAACTAAAGACTATAAACTAAAAACTAAAGACAAGCTTACCTCTTGAAGCCTCTTGCTTGCCTCCTCCTTCTTGGTTCTACTCTATTAGAAATCAACTCTTGGAGTTTGATTTGGGGTAAAGAATTATGAAGGGCAAGGCCCCTATTTATAGTAAAAGCTCATGAATTATATCCCTTGGATCAACTTTTCTTATCAATGGCTAATATTAATTTGTGCTTCTATGATGATACAATTTGTGAGTAAATGATTCTCATTGGTTAAAATCAATTACATTGGATTTAGCTAATTATCTTAATTTCAAAATTAAATTCAACATGTGCTCTTAAAAATATTATATTATAATCCCTCTCTCTCTCCCCCCCCCCCCCCCATGTGCAATCATAATTACATTTCTTTAAATATTAAATAATCTCTTATCCTCTCATCTTGATCCCTAACCATTGGATTTGTTTTTGTGTTTGTTCAAACTTAATCCTCTCCCTTAATCCATATCTTAATTTTTCTATTGGTCTATTCAATTTTACAAGGATTGAGCCTATTTCTTTGATTTCTCATTGGCTTATCCATTTACAAGAGGATTGAGCTTTATTTGTAGGATTTATTAATCCTTAATTGCATTTCCTATTGATTTATTAACTAATTATGAAAATTAGTGCTTAATCTTCATTAATCAGCCATTTGATTTATTATGAAGGTTTACACCATTATTTAATTAGTAAAGACTTAATTGCTCATTAATCTTTATTAATTACTCTTAATTTGTTTAAGTATTTCCATAATATTTTCTTGCTCCTTTTGGTTATTCAAAAACCATGGTTTAACATTTTGTATTTTATGAATCTTAATTTTGGTCTTAAACTTAATCTTTGGTTCGTTTAATTCCAAGGAAAAATTACCCAAAATCTAATTAATAATCTACAAAATTTAGAGGCAACATACTCTCCTTTATTTAACATGCATGATTTATCAAAATATAGCATTCACTACAAATAGGGATTTTTTTTTAAGGTTTTACAGTTATTAGGTGTAATTGTCAAAGTATGATAGGTTCTTAAATTAATTATGATCATTAATAATTCACTTTATGCTAATATTGAACCCTTATTGGTTCTTGATCTTTCATTAAATTAATATATCCCTAATTGATGACTTTTAATATGCCTTTTAATTAATTTCACAAATTAATACAATTAAATTAATTATTATAAATTTAACTGTCCTTTAATTGTTGGTAATTTCCTTTAATTGATTTAGGTATTTTTATAACATTTTATGGCTCTTCATGGTTAAATATGAACTATATTGTAATATGATAATTTTAGGGTATTTTATGATCCCTAAATGAAGATTAGAAAATTTGGGTCTTTGGTTATTCAATTCTAAAAGAAAATTCCCTAAATTAAATTGAATAAGAAACTAAATTTTGAGACCACATATTCACCTTTTTCCAATAGGTATTTTTCACCGAAATATAATGTTTATAATGAATATAAATTTTAGGATATTACAAGAACAAGGCACCAACCTCAAGTTCAACATAAACGTTAGGCGGCGATCCAACCTCTCCAAGAACATGCCCCACCAATCTATCAGCACACGTCAATGTGCGATCCATGGTTGTGCCAACACCAATTAGACCTCCAGGCATGGCAAATTGAAGCTCATTTTGTTCAGCGTACAATGAAACTATTCTAGAGTATAAGGGGCACTAGTGGAAAAAAGGCTTTTAAGACCGGACAAAAGGGGGGGTTCGTAAGACCGGATATGCGGCCGGTCTTGTTCCGAAATTGTATTAAAAGTCTACCATTTAAGACCGGACTCGAACCGGTCTTAAAGAAACTCTTTTAAGACCGGACATTTAAAAATTTGGGTCTTAAAAAGTTGAACTAAATGAAGCCGAAATATTTTTTTCGATCCTAATGCTCAACTTTTAAGACCGGCCAGAAAATAGGTCGCTCTTAAAAGATCGTAATTATAAGACCGGACAAGACACATACGGTCTGAAAAATAGCGGCTTCTAAGACCACACGAATAATTACACACGGTCTTAAAGGACTGACTTTCAAGAGTGAATGATAAAAACATCCGGTCTTAAATATTTTAATTTAAGACCGGACGTCTAAATATCGGTCTTAAAAGACCATGTTAAAATATCACGATCTTTAAGACCAGACATATAATTACATCCGGTCTTAACAAGTGAACATTTAACACCGTCTTATTATTTCCGGTCTAAATTTTCCCGAATTTTTCCTTGCTGTTCTTCCTGATTATATATATACACAAATCCACCACCCAATCCAGCACATAAAATTCGATACTTTAAGCTACAAGCTATGAACAATTATTTGAATAAATTGAATTGGAAAAAGAATACAAATATTATTCACCATGAGCTATTTGGCCTCTTAATTAATGATTACTATGACTACAACACCTAAATTAATTCATACAATAAGATAACTTTCTTACAAATACAATAAGTTACAAGTACAACATACATGCGCCCAAAATAATATTCACCATGCCTTCATCTCGATTCCCCCACCCAACAACGTAACATCCTCTTATATAACATGCCCCTTTGGATCGGATCCTTACAAAAATAAAACAAGAACAAAATTCATAGTCATCGGTGACATTAACTATGAACATAGATAGAAGGAATATAATATATATAGTTAAAGCCTTAAAGTCTTCAAAGAAATCTATATATGAATATTACCTTATGAATTGACTCTTTTATAAAGTGATATCTTCCCATATCCCTTCTTGATGATCACTTCTTATCTTAGGGTTCATTATCCGCTTCATCTTCTTCATTCATGTCCTAGACCCCTTGAAAAGGAGTACTCTCGGGAATACCATAATTTGAATTCATTTCCTCATCAATATCAATGACCCTCTTTCCTTGGAGAGCTACGACCACATTTTATTTTCTTGATCGGTGATATAGAACACTTGTTTTGCACGGTACGCCATAATAAAAGGTTAATCTCCAAAACTTCTACCATTGACATTGACTAATGTAAATCCTAGCCGATCGATCTGAACACCATTGTTGACATTAACCCACTTACATTTGAAAATGGGAAACTAATTTTCACATAGTCCACCTCCCAAATCTCTTCAATAACCCCATAATATGGCATGACTACTAATAAAGGCCTCTTGTCTTTCAAACTAGAGAAGTGCATAGATTTAGCCTCTAACATAACACCACTGTTTGCGGGTCGTGCTCGTATCATCTAGGGACTTCGTGTAAAATGTATAACCATTGATCACATACGAATTCCAACTTATGACATCAACCTCGGGACCACACTGCTAACCATTTGATTGTATCGAAACACATTCCTCTCCCTCGACCTTTTGTTTGAACCAGTTTGCAAAAGTTACATTATGCTCCCTAATCAACCTTTGTTCGGTCATTCGATGATTTTCTTTCCTTACAAATGCTTTATGTGCAGCTATCTTTTGAACTTCATCGACATTATTCAAGATGTATAAGTGGACTTGTGACAATTCATCGGGATCCACACTCTTTACGGAAGCCCCTCGTCTACCCCCATCGAAGATGCTTTGACGTTTTGGAAGCCCAATATGTCTTACTTTGGCCAAATAATCTTGACAAAATTCCATGGCTTCTTCGAAACATATTTCGAACAATCGATGCTTCGGCGGTATGCGTTCTTCACGTACCCTTTTAGGAATTTCATAGATCTTTCAATTGGGTACATCCACCGTAAAAATGGATAGGGCCGCACATCTTTATCTCCCTCACTAGATGAACAATTAGATGAACCATGATGTCAAAAAATGTAGGAACAAAAAGCTTCTCAAGGTGGCACAAGATAAGATATCCTTCATTCTCCAATTCATCCAACTTTTCAATCTCGAAAACTTTACCACAAAGCGCATTGAAGAAGACACAAAGTCTAGTCAAAACGACCCGAAGATCATATTCGGCGATGCCTCGAATAGCTATTGGGAGTAGCTTGTTGCATCAAGACATGACAATCATGAGACTTTTGGCCTACTAATTTCAAGTCCTTCATCGATACAAGCCTCTTCAAATTTGAAGAATACCCCGTGGGAACTTTTGTGCCATGTAAACACTCACAAAAACTTCGTTTCTCATCCTTAGACAAAGTATGAGAAGCCGGGGACAATAAGTTCTCTTCCCATCGGCCTTGGATGTAACTCTTTGCGTATTCCCATTGCTATCGATCCAATCTTGCCTTCACACCATCCTTGGAACTACCTTGTATGTTGAGAAGCGTGCCGACAATACTATCACATACATTTTTCTCCACATGCATGACATCAATCCGTGTCTCACATCAAGATTGCGCCAATATGGAAGATCGAAGAATACAGATCTCTTTTTCCATATATTTGTTTCTTTTCTACACTTTGCGTCTTACCGAATACGACATTGATATTTTTCACCTTTTCATAAACTTGCTCCCCGTCAATGCCATCGGAGCATCTTCATACTCTTGGCCACCAAAAAAGGCTTTCTTCAATCGACGATATGGGTGGCCCCGTCTAAGAAATCTCCTATGTCCAAGATTTGTCTTTCTTCCATGTTAAAGTTGATGGTAGCGTGTGCCTTCTTCACAAACCGGACATGCTTTATGGCCTTTTACACTATACCCTGACAAGTTCCCATATGCTGGGAAGTCGTTTATAGTACAAAATATCATGGCTCGCATTTTAAACACCTCCTTCTTGAAAGAGTCAAAAACATCAACACCTTCGCCCACAACTCCTTCAAGTCTTCGATCAAGGGCAAGGTAAACATCAATGTCATTTCCTGGTTGTTTCGGTCCCGAAATCAACATAGACGATAGATGTACTTTCGTTTCATGCATAACATTGGAGATAAGTTGTAAATAATCGTAGTACAGGCCATGAACTATGTATGCTTTGCTAAGGCTTCCATATGGATTCATGCCATCCGTGCTAAGGGCAAGCCTAAGGTTCCTAGGTTCTTCGCCGAAGTTCGGAAATAATTGATCGATTTTCTTCCATTGAGAAGAATCGGCCGGATGTCGAAGCTTTCCATCGAAATCCTCTCATCTCGCATGCCACCTCAAATTTTTTGCATCATTTTCATTCGCAAACAACCGCTTGAACCTTGGTATGATTGGAAGATACCACAACACTTTTGCGGGCCCCTTATTTGACTTGTACCTTGGGGTTTCACATTTCGGACAACTCGCTCCTCTTCAAACTCTTTTCTATACAACACGCAATCATTCGGGCATGCATGGATCTTTTTGTACTCCATCCCCAGTGGACAAAGTATTTTCTTAGCATCATAGTATCGATGCGGCAACACATTATCATCCGGAAGCATGTCCTTAAAAGCCTCAAGCATTTCTGAAAAACTCTTGTCGCTCCATCCATGACGTGCCTTCAAGCTTACCAATTTCAATACAAAGCATTCAAAAATTGGTATTTTTTACACCCACGGTATAGAGGGGTCTCGCATCACCGCACATATTACCATATGCATGTGATTGATGAAAAGCCTCTTCTCCTACATCACGGATAATGTCCTCTATGTGATCATCCATATCCGTGTCATTATCATCAAAGGCCACTTCCCTATGTTGAGACCCACTTGGTATTTTTTCACCATGCCATACCCATACTTGTATAAGTCTTACAAATTCCTTCACAAATTAAATGTGTGTATAACTTCGTGGACTTAGTCGCCTCTCATTCAAACATTTTACACAAGGGCAATAAAACTTCCCACCCTCAGCATGGGCATTTTGTTTAGCAAATTTTATAAAGTCTCTCACCCCATTCTGATATTCAACACTCGTCCGTTTAGCATTTATCCAACTGTGATTCATAGTAGAATTCCTATATATATAGACGGAAAGATTTAACATACATATATATGCTCAAATGTCGGTTAAGTCTTTTTTTTTCCTTTTTTTTCCGGATAAACTTGCTCATTAAATGCAGAACGAAGAATCACTTTTGGTCATAAATGTATCGCAGAGAATCCAAGAACCAAAATAAATGCATGACGAGGAAATTAAATTCATCGCGTGAAGGTCTTGTGGACTCACCTTATCATATAAATTCAAATGCGTTTGCTTAGTCTTTCTTCTCCCGCCATGAACGTTGATGTTGCGGACGAAAGAGTACCCTAAAAACATTTATTGGTCGGTTGGGTAGGTCTAAAATGCAATTATAATCTTCAAAATACAATATCCATTAACAACACGAAACCCACAAGAACATTTGATCGATTTCGCTCAACCCGGAAAAACCCGAACGATGAGCGGGAAAATCATAAAGTTATATAACCGAAACACCTCTTACAGCTTGGTCTATAGACGTTTAGCTAAGGAACCAGAAAGTGATTGTCGAGAGAGCAACGCGAACCCGACGATCAAGTGGCGGCGGGAACCCGAGTAACACTTTAGGCGCGACAAGAGAAGTTCGAGAGGGAAATTTAATATTCCGCGCGACAGAGCGAGACATGTTTTATATTTGGGATTTTATTAAGACCGGAGGTTTATAATCCTCCGGACCTAAATTGAGACAATTAAACCGGTTCATTAAAAGGAGACGGTTGTGTATATATACAACTTTTTAAGACCGCCGTTTTATAATACTCCGGTCCTAAAATTCTTTTTGTGATTTCTAATAAAGGATTTGGCGAGCGCAGCAACTGAATGAATAAAAATTAAAGGAAAACTGGAGTTTCTTTAATTACATATATTACTTGCATATGCACGTACACAAGAAAAAATACAAAACAAAAACAAGCAGAAAATTATCAAAAACAAGAATCGACTAAACATCTCCTAAAGCTTATTATCCTCCAAAGCCTTGGCGATTTTGGCGTGATCGCATTAATTTCCATGGAGATCGGCAAGTTTCTGTATTACTCGAATCGCCCACAATGCTTCATTAGAGGAAAGAGGAGAGGGGTCGGTAGTAGTCGCGGTGGGGCCAAGAGGTTGGAGAGGGGAGCGGGAACCTATTCATCATCCGAAGAAATAACAATGGGTCCAACGACCCGAGACTCTTCTTGTCACAATAGGGACGGACTCTCGATGGAGGAGCGCACCGTATAACGATCGACGGAAGGCACGAGCATCACGACTAAGAGCACCCCTACGAGCGGTTCTCTTGAATCTAACCATGGTTTGAGCGGTTAGGGCGAGAGAGGTATGAGGAGTTAATTAATAGAAAAGGCGAAAGCTGTTCTCGATAGCCACGTACGTAGTTTGGAGTTACGAGGTAGTGAGGAATTAATAAGGAGTTATAGGTACGCGGTATAAAATTCCATTATTTAATATTTTTCCAATTCATTTTATTTTAAGACCGACCTTTTATCATTAACCCGGTACTTATAGGTATGCGGTATAAAATTCTATTATTTAATTTTTTAAGACCGATCTTTTATAATAAGTCCGGTCCTAAAAGTATTACCTTTAAGACCGACCTTTTATCATTTACCCTACTTACACACTTGTTCAAATGAATCATGCGAGTCTCTTCGGCTTCCGAGATAAACTTCCCAACTAGGCGTCTCCTCGTATTCGATGAACAATGCGTCTCCTCGTTAAAGCTTTTGGCGTTTCACATTGTTCGGGATGGGTTCTCTATTTAAACCCGTTGTTCTGTACTTTCTTCACATTCTTCTCCCCCGGGTCCTCCGTTTCATCCTCCTCATCTTCAACCTCGGCCCCCACTGTAATGGCTGCTCCCCCAGGTCCTCCGTTTCCTCCTCCTCCTCTTCAACCTCAACCCCCTCCACCACCGCCTCCTCCAAATCCGATCGTGAAGCGGTTGGTGCGATCCGGTGGCCCGCGTTGATCAAATCGATCGACGTTTGGGCCAATTGGTTCAAATTGCTCATACCATGAACAACAAGCTGAACATGGTACTCCAGGCCAATGACGTGAACTACGATCCCGCTGAAGACGACTCCGACAACTCCGACGCCCCCTCCCTTTCCGACTACGAGAGGGATTAGTTTTTTTTTTTGTTGCATTTTTATTTTATTTTTTTGTGTGATCGCTGCCCATAGGGCGGCGTAAAAAAATTAGTAAATAAAATATTTTTAAATTTTGTTCTCGTGCGAGTTTAGTACTTTATCTGAACACGGAAAGCAATAAACAAGGCAACTATGAAGGACGGATAATGGCGAGACTAAAAAACCTAAAATAAAAGAACGAAGACTTTAGTTAGTAAATCGACAGTCCTAAAAACACTGCCATTTTTGTCAGCTTTGGTTTCCATATCCGATTGCCTCTTGTCCTTTTCATTATCGTCTTTCTTTTTCCGACAAAAAGGAAACAAACAAAACATTGTCCTCGTGTAAATCCAACAACGAAAATTCGCAGAATACGGTTAAGAACATACAAAAAAAAAAGGAGCTTTTACCTTATTCGGACAAGAACAAACAAAGTGACTATTCTTCTCAAGGTTGGACCTTCGTTGACGTCGGTTTTACCTCCCCATGTGAGAAACAAAGTGTCCTTTTCATTATCTTCCTTCTTTTTCCGACAAAAAGACAAAAGACAAAATAAAAGGGACACCGATAATGCTGCCTCTACACATGGAAAGGTAAAAACGATGATAAAGAAGGACCTAGCTTGAGCGAACGCCGTAACCTCGGTTGTCTTCAACCCTAACCATTTAATTTGTCCGAAAAGGGGTATTTAAAGGTGAATGACTTTTAAGATCGCACAAATAACAACATACGGTCCTAAAAGTTAAGCATAGTTTTAACCAAAAGACTTTTAAGACCGATTATATATAAAAATACGATCCTAAAAGTTAAGCGGACTTTTAAGACCGACCTTTTATAATACGTCCGGACCTAAAAGTTCATGTGGTTTTTAAGCTTTTAGGAGCGGACACTAAAGAAATATACGGTTCTAAAAGTCTCATACTTTCTACACTGAAGATTTTGCGGACCTTTAAGACCGGACATCTTTGTTAATGAACGGTCCTAAAAGTCTCGATTTCAAACACTAAATTAAATAGCTATATCGACCATCCAATAATACATTCGAAACCCAAAATGGACACAAGAAAATTGTTCGAAAAATTAACTAAATTTATTTATTGAATTTTACATTGCCTATGTATATTTACAAATGAATTGTTCAAAAAAATAAATAAATTTACAGAAGATCGATTATTGTTGCTACAGATTATACCTACAAATGAATTTAGGACATTAATTATTGTCATTTTTCTGACTCTAAGATCGATCAGACCATACGGATATTCATAAAACACATTGCGTATGTGCTCCAGTTCATCATCGGAAAGGGAGTTTTGCATTGAAACATCGTAACATCAAAGACAAGAATCGAATTAACTTGCGTGCATATTTCATTTGTAACGATAAGCTTAAACTGAATTAACTTGCATAATATGTAACATCAAATACATTTACCTTTGCGGTTAATTTAGTATCCCCTCACCTTGTAATATCATACATGTGTTTCATGATGTACTAGCCACATAAGTTGGACTCTCGTGGTTGCCGACGGGTCTAAAATGAACAAGAAATATATATAAGAGCATATATATAGCTCAATGACCAAGTTCACAAGGCAGTGTGCTACAAATTAAATATTGTACCAACCTCTGGTTTGTACCATATGGGGTCTTTGTCCCGAGTAGCACGCCTTTTCTTTTCTAGTCTTTGGAAGGTCCTCATGGCACTATCATCAAAATCACAAATTTATCAATGATTCACTTAAAATTCACGACGAGAGATGTCGACAAGAGAATCAAAATGACATGCTTACTCGTTGATGGTGCACCAACGAAGGCAATGGCTCGGTGTGAGTGGAGCATAAGAAGATAACTTTATGCTCGTCCATGCACATGACGACCAACCGCGATGGCGGCTGAAAATTCACATCGAGAACTATACTCGGTGATATATATATGTAGCGAGAATTAAGTGAATTGCGGACAAGATTTTTGATATGTACTGTGGAAGAATGGCAAAAAGTATAACTTTCGATCACCGAGCACAACCTCTTTGATATGTACTCTGTCTCTCCTCCATGGTTGTTTGACTTGAATAGACAGGCACAAGAATCCAAAATCGTTGATCCCGCACCTTTGAACCAATTCATGATGCAAGAACCTACCATAATGACATCGATCGGGAAATATATATATGTATGTATGTCTAAACGATGCATTTAAATGATGTACTCATAGACGAAGATACTTACTTCATAAAAATTTGAACAAGCGCATCGAGAAGCTCTGTCGAGGAAGCGCGAGAGACTCAACATCAACGGTGTCAACTTGAACGGGCATAGGATGAGGACACCTACTACTTCATCGACAGGCCACGATTTATCCTTAAAATATCCACTTTTCATTAGATCGAGATATTTTTTCCCTGGCGTGACCAACTTAGCGATGGGGATAGAGCTTGAGGAGGGGATAGAGCTTGAGGAGGAGATGGAGCCTGACGAGGGGATGGAACTGGAGGAAGAGGGATTGAAGCTTCAGGAGCAGTAGAGACATGTACAAGCTTTACTGGCCAAGGGATGAAGGTTCCCTTGACATCACTCACAAGCTTCGCTCATCGGTTTGGAGAGGAGGCGTGCATCAATGATCACCTTTTCAACCGACACTCGACTTCATCATCGGGCATTTGTTGGTGGTTTACGAGTTGATCCCAAGTTATGAATGGTCCCTTTTGCAACCAATAATCGTCCATCATGATGATCGGGATCCTCCACATAAAGGTCACAAGGTTGCTCGACTCTCCAACAATGCAGCTCCCTCTAGTGCTCACTGCCGCACGTTGCGGTGAGTGTGTGAAGGGAACAATGGTCTCGGACGATTGCTCAAAAGCGGCTTCACCGACTCGGTTCCTCCTTCATCTGGCTCATCTCGGATTGAAACATTGCAGTCATTGAAGCTTTATTAGCAGCCAGTGTCTGGTCCATCTCCTCCCGGGTAACCATACTTTGTCTATGGCGTTTGGATGTACCAAAGACTTGCTTTATGCCTACCCGTCCTCCAATCCCCCTTACACGCCCGGGTGATCCGGTTTTCCGATCTACAACGGTCGAACATCATTCCTCCCGTCCGACACAAAAGATCCCTCTCGCTTCTTTCTTTTTAAGATCTTCCCTGTAAGATACGGATAACGAGAAGCTTAGTAATGAAACATGTTTAGTAACTAAAAAATAACAATAACGATACTTACAATCCTTTCGGCAACTAGACGAGTTTGTTCACTCGTGTAGGCGCCGCTTGGCTTTTGCCGAATATGCAACCACAACTCCTCGCGATGTATTGGAGATGGAGGAGCATGTATCACGAAGGATTGGATTCGCTTCATCATCCAATCTCTTCCGCTTGGCGACCATCAAATCTTTTCGGCCTTTCGATATCCGCGCGAGAAGCCCTATGAGGGCAATCATTCTTTCTACTGTCTCTGTGCTTGTTCCCTTCTTTTACGTGAATCGGGATTGAAAACATCTATTAATTATGAATTCCAGCCATGCATGTCACTAACAAATTAGAGAACTTCGCTTCATATGAACGTCAATCAAACAAAGTAGTCAAATTCTTCACTTCATCAAGTTTCAACATTTTATTTAAGGAAGATGTAGAATTGTAGAAGAAATTGGAGCTATGTTTTGTAGTGCTAGCTAGATAGATAGGTTAAGAAACAAAAGAGAATTATGCTTACGAATAATACAAACTTGATCCTTTTAAGGCATCCGATGGGATCGGCGATCCCCCATTAGATAGTAACAATTGGGTATATAAAGTTTCCCCCTTTTAAGACTATTCATTTCCTCCTTTGCAAGACAAACCATTACACAATTAATACCTTCTCATCGATAATTTACCTTTTCGGGGTTGACATATCGGACTTGCATAGACAAAGGCGGGAAATGTATACTTCTATTCACACACCGAACTATTATATAACTAACGGGATTAGATGAACACAATAACATTCACATATCCGAGAGGTTAATAAGCAAACAAAAGGGAAAACAAAACTAAATATAAACTCACCGAGCTTCGGGAGTGGTCCGCAGAAGAACAAATTGTCGCCAAATTCGTTCATCAATAAATGTGTAAACTTCCCAAGGATGTTTGGCAGGCGGAACATCGGAGAAAATATACGTGTTAGCGAGAAAGGTCTTAAACTTCCTCCACCGATCAGCACAATAAGACAATGTCTTGTCTTTCAACTTCTGACAGTCAGGGACAATGTATGTAACCCGGATAGTCTCCCAAATAGGATCCTTTACATTCTTATAGTCCACACTTTTCCACTCATCCGTCAAGATGCTAACCTTGTCACTGCGTGCTAGACAATTTTACAAAACTATTATATTTGCTTTTATTAGGACCGACAGTTCCAACCTTGCATTAAACTGAATCTCGAGCTTTGACCCGGAAGTCCGACTTAGGGTCACATCCATCATTCGTGTGCCTCTTCTACCACGGCGTGCGGGCGATTACGAGCCTCATTGTGAGATGAAGAGGGTTCGTTCTCACTCACCCATCACACCGGAACTGGCGTTGCGGAACACGAATAGATTCGTTTTCACCATCCATTTTCGAGACGGGAAGAGAGGAATGCCGAGCAAATGAGAGAGTAACGGGGGCTGATGGTACGTGGGCGAGGAAGAGAGGTAATGCAACGGAAGGGTTTCGGAACGTGAACGAGAGGTTCTCCACGAGTAACAAAAGCTTTCGCGCGAAGAAATGTATATCTTGCTTGGATTTTTAAGACCGGATAAAAAAGAGACGGTCTTAATATTTACATTAATCCGGTCATATTAAACGTCCGATCTAAAAGTTTAACCTTTAAGACCGTTCCTTTTAAAACGCCGGTCTTAATATTAATGAACTTTTTCAAACCGCAAGTATCATATGTCCGGTCTTGAAAGAAAACTTTTAAGACCGTCTTGTTGATAAGTTCGGTCTTAAAACTTTAGACTTTTTATATTTAAATTTTTCCTTATTATGTTTTACCGAGAAAATATAAGTACGGCTATATGAGATATATTTAGAAAGTAATTGAAATTTCAGTTCAATTTTTAAGACCGGTGGTATTTTAGTCGGTCTCAATAATGATTTTAAGAGCGGTGAAAAATTGGTCCGGTGCAAGAAGTTCTTTATATTTACGGAACGCCACCGGTCATTCCTTTAAGACCGGGGTGTTCATTGTCCGCTCCAAATGAGGCGGTCTTAAAGCCTTTTTTTGCACTAGTAGGGGTGCATTTTTTATTCCCTTTTTCATCCTTAAAATTTCATCCGGTCGAATTTCAATGAGTTGGTTTACTTTGAAAACACCCTGCAATGAAAAGACAGTTCGATGTGTTATTTACAAGCAAGTTGTGCTACTGTTTTGGCATCAATACAACATATAGTCACTCAATGCTTGGCATGGTGATTGATCTGGTGTTCCAAAGATATCAAATTCTATCAGGGTAAAATCAATTCTACAGTGGATAAATGATTTTCCAATTGAGTTTCTAGGAAAAGTAAACTTCCTTAGCAAATTAGCAACCCACAAAATGGTTAGATTTCCATCATATTAGGAAAATCAATTTTCCTTTCTTAGTGGAAACTCGCGGACCAAACACTATTCTTGCAAAAGTATCGGTTGAATTTATGCGCATGGTATGTTAAAGTTCTCCAAATAAACACCCTCAGGGCTTTTGTAAGAAGAGAAGAAAATACGGGCCAAAAAAAAAAAAAAAATTGCGGTTGCAAAAAGACTAAGTTTCAAACAAAACAAAAATGATGTGCTACTAATTATCAATTATATACATGTATGTGTGTGATATGCTGATTAAACTACAGTGCTTCTTGGCTCTCGAACATCGACCTTATATTTCACATATCCAAAAACTCCCTTTGCATTTACGATCAGTCCCATCAATTTGTAAAGGTAATGAAAATACATGTTTTTGTAGAATCATTCGTATGAAATGTAAAAGTAGACTGAACGTTTTGAAAACTATACGGCACACTATACATGCATTCAGGCAAACATCATTCAGAACTTAATTGGAAGAGCAAAACCTCTGTTTTACTTATGATGACCAAAAGAAACATTAAAGCATATTGATGACCAAAAGGACTTACCTTGAGAATGCTTCCACCAACTACACCTCCTTTAATATCATCAACTTCAGCCCCAGGCTTATTGACATCAAAATATCGGAATATAATCATATGAGCTGGTGAGACAAAGTCACTTACATGGACTGAGATCTTCTTCACAAGGTACTCACAAACAACATCTATATTATACTTGAGCTGGGCTGAAATTGGGACTACAGGTGCACGCTCAACAACAGTTCCCTGAACAATAAATAGGGATAGAAGAATGTAAGTTGCAGAAAAGTATGATATTACTGAACAGTACTTAATAAAAATCAGTTTATAGAAAGTTACTTGTAGAAACTTCTGAATCGCTTCATGTTGATTTCTAGCCTCCTTTTCTTGAACCCTATCAATCTTATTCTGAAGAACTATTAAGTGCTGCAAACGCATAATTTCCACCACAGCTAAATGCTCAGAGGTTTGTGGTTGTGGACAACTCTCATTTGCAGCAATGAGTAATAAAGCTCCATCCATGATTGTAGCTCCATTGAGGCATTGTAGCCATAAAAAAATCATTGCCCAGTAGAAATTGGAACCTAGTTTATCATGATATATTGGAGAGATTTGAAAGTTGTTAAGTAGGGTTTAGACCCTCATTCGACATCAAAATAAATAAATAAAATCGATACTACAAACATATCGAGATGAATACTCATTGTTTCAACCATAACTGACAATACGAACATTTAAGGAACTATGAGAATCCCACATCTTATGTGAAAGAGTATGGCCTCATTCAACAATATTACATAGCCTTTTGAAGCTGCCTAATATTGATAGCAAAAGCTATAAATTTATGTTTGGCTCTCGGGATATTATTCCAATGCTTTTTAAATCTTGAGTCCTATCTTGAGAAACAAGGGGATCTTTTACGCAGCCACACTTTTTCTTGACTTGAACAAATAATTATATTTAACTCTACTAACTTAAGTTTCTAATTACTATCCTTTTTTATCTAATCTGTATCAAATTTTCATTACATGTGATAGCTCTAAAACCATTAATGCAAACCATTTTACTAAAGATAAATAAAGAACAGGGCTATAAACATAACACCTTGACATCAAATAATTCATAAATAAAAATGTCAGTTTGCCGGGCAATCTACAAAAGAAATATGTCTCAACAATTTCATTATGCGTTTTCACCACATAAAAAATGAATAAATAAAAAGAAGAAGAAGAATGTGTCAAAAGTTGGGATATAAAGTGATCCCCTTAAATAGCTTGTTTAATAACAATGCAAACAAAAGTAGATATTTATTTTGGGGTAAAGGAGCAAAAATACACGTGTGCTTTAACCTCGAGAGCGCCCAACACCAATGTTTTTTTTAGAGCAAAAACACACATGAGCTTTCTCAAATGGAGCAAAACTACCATCTTTATTAACCACTTAAATGTCTGTTAATTTTTTGGTTGGTGGGTCCTACAATTATCCACCTCTCTCCTCCTTTCCTTTATATTCATTCGTTCTTTCTTCACTTTTTCTGTGCAAAACCATTCCCTCTATCCCCACAAACACGCTTTCTCTCTCTCTCTCCCTCACCCCATTTTTCTTTGTTTCTTCATTCCTCACTCCAATCCTATCGAGAACACCTCCTTCATCCTACAGCACCGGTAAAATGAACAGCACACGCTACTTACATTACAACAAGGCTACATGTACATAATGCATATATTACTCTCACCAAACAAGTTGACATACATCATGTACAGCTACCTAATCCCATATGAAGATTGATGAGTGATTAATATTAGCCTGGCATTACAAGTGTGATAGGGTAAAACTTTATAGCCTATAAACTCCGCAAGTGCACGGGTCATATCAAGTAATAAAGTGATAAGAAAAGTATTGTTCCCACGAGGACTTTGTATCACAACTTTAGTTAAGCATTAATTTCATAATTTCATTTAAGTTGAGCAAAACAAATTGAATTTAATTAAGATAAAGGAAAAGAAAATCAAACCTAAAATAAAAATAAGAAAACTACACAATAATCAAATGAGCAACCCAGAGTCACTAATTCCTTATTAGCTTCATAACCTTGTTTTCACTAATTTAATTAGCTTTAATATCAATTTTGTTAATCTCGAGTATAAATAGCTATAAGTGTCTGTCGGTCCACTTATAACCCTCTCTTGAGAATAACTTGTTATGTCTAACATAGTTACTCAAGAGGCAACAAAGATCGAACACACTCTTCAACAATTATATGGGGCCATTAGGTATATGTCTATCCTAACCGCAAATTAAATCGTAATCTAATCCCATATTACTTAATCTCAGAGCCTAATTAAAATCCCCTTCGTCAAGGTAAATCCTAATGCTCAAAATCATATCCAATGATGGCCAATCACTAAATAGATAAAACTAACCAAGATTAAGTAACCAAAATTAATATTAAATTTAACTAAATAATGAAAACAAAATCCAATTCACCCACAAGTTCATAGGTCCTCTAGGTTGCAAAACCAACTAGCTACACATGGCTCTAATAAAATTCATAACAAAAAGACAAGAATTCAATTTCAAAGAATAGATAGAGAGAGAGAGAGAGAGAGAGAGAGGGGAAAGAAAGATTCTTCGTCGCCTCCATAGTCTTCTCGTCCTTCCGTGGAGATGATGAAGAAAACCGAAATGCTCAGCCGCTACTTGTAATATCCCGAACTTTGGACCCTGAAAATTGAGAATAAGCCTAAATTAAAGGCGACTACTAAGTCCCGTTCAGGAAGTATGAGATTTCTTGGACAGATAAAGATTCTCTGCATGTTAGAGGAAAATGGAAAGAGAAAACCAGGTGATTTACGTCATGTTCAGACCCGAACTCAAAATACGGGTCCCACGGTGATTAATCGGTAGAAAACGACCGATAGGGACTAGTTAGGGGCTTCTTTTAAACTGAATGAGACAAATGTGGGGCCATATTAGAAATTAAAAGGTGCCACATATGTATATCCAATCAGGGGAGAATATCTGGAAAATTTGAAGAAAAGTGCAAAAAGAAGCATCTTTGTAACCAGCGGGGCCCGATAAGGACCGGTAGAGCAAAAATTGCATACATAAAGTGGAAAAATGGAATTAAATGCAAGGGATCAGATTTTTGGGCCCCAAGAGGCTCCACCTAGCCCCCATAATTATCAAAAAAATGTGGTTGAAGAAAGAGAAAAGAGAAATCGGTGCAAAAGTCTAACCGCAGTCCCACATTCGGAGAAAAAGGGCAAAATGGGAATAAATGAGAAAAAATTGATTTGGGCAGATATGTGGGCCCAAAATGGCACCACATGTGTCCCTTGGGCAGACAAAACATGTGGGGAAAATTTGGTAATTATTAAAAAGTTCGGCCACAATTGTAATTTTTGAAAGTTTCGGGCCAAAACGGGTAATTTGCCCCAAAAAGAAAAGAAATATCCAGATATTTTAAGGTGAATTTCACCACATGTGTGAACCCTAGAGCTCCCTAGAATTTCTGAAATTTCTTGGAGAAAAAGTCAAAAAGCCGGATGAATTCCATTAATTAATGGACGGGGTTTTATCACTTTTTTTCAAGACGATCGATTACTTTTTCTATTATTAAATATACATGTTTTCTCTCTCCTATACCAAGGGCAGCAAGAAATTTTCAGAGGAAAGAGAGAGTGTTCAGCCAAGTTCCATAGCCAAGAACAAGATCCAATCATCAAGAACACCAAACCGGATCTCCGATTTTAGGTAAACACTGAAAATTCAACTCTTTGAAGTTCATAGTTGAGATTTTCATGAAAGTGGTTAGGGCTTGGTGTTGTGGTTTGATTTTGGTGTTTTTGAGGGTTCCACTGAGTCTAAAACGTGATTTTGCGTGGGGTTAAGCTATGGTTTAAGTTTCCGAACTCGAAAACCCCGAAAACTCAAAGAAGAAGCTTGCTACCAGTATTCTGGGATTCTGGGCAGCGAAGCTTCAAATAAGTTTTTAAAATAGTAAACGACGTTGGTTTGAGCTGAAATTTTATAGGTAAAGAGTAGACATCTGGGGAATCAGTTGGATATGTAATTCAATATATTTTTTATGTACCGACTAAGAGGAAATAATTTTTGAAAACGACTCTGGAAGCACCAGGATTTTTCTGACCAGAGGCTAAAGATTGAGCTCCACACCGAGATATGAAATCTTTTGGACTTTGGAAATATTTTTTCTGGAAAATAGACACCTTAATGGTTCAAACCCCACTTATTTCATACAAATATGAGTTTTGTGGAATTTATTAAAAATCTTTGAAATTGGGCCAAATTCTCTGGATTTTCTGGGAAATATGAAAAGGGCTCGATTTAATTAAAATGCAAGGGTATTTTTAGAAATACTAAAAACAAGGTATTTTGGTGTTATTTAGGTCAAGGGAATTTTTGGAAAGTGATCGAGCACGATAAAATATTAAGACGGTATATACCCCACCAGGTAGTAACCTCTTTACTCCGGCACTTTTATGTGTTTGATGTATGTATTTGCTTGCCATTTATGTTGTTTTGTATTGTTTGCCAAATATGCATACAGATCATGCTTGTGGTTGTGTCCCTAGCGCTGAGGGTTCCTGCTGGGGTCTGCCTACGTGGCGACTCAACGGAGACAGGCTTGTGATTCCGGTAATTCTAGGGCCTGTCTTGGTAGGGCGGCCCGACTGTGCGAAGACGTGTTGTGGTATATGTGTCTGTTTGCATATGCGGTATATTTGGCATATTGTTTCTGTTTACATACTCTCTCGCAAATTTAGTATTTTAGTATTGACGGTTACTCAAGGGGGCCACAATCGGACCCCGAGACTCATTTGTAGTCACGGGGAGACGTGCTGATGTGAAGACCCCTTTTCAGAAAAAATAAATAAATAAATAAATAAGTGCTTATCGGTACAGATTGAAGAATAGGGAATGCCCTATCACGTTTGTACATACATTTGAGATGACGATATATATTATTTTGGTATTTATTTTGGATTAACGATACCCTTAACCCTTCGGGGTCTTTTATTTTCTGTTTATTTTACTTTTACCAGTACAGTAGATAGTCCAAACCGGTTAGATGCTCTATTGCACTCACTCTGATACATGTTAACTGAGCCTAATAACGAAGGAATGGTAACTAAGTGAAGGAATCTCTCTAACCCACCACCTGAAAGGGCGAGGCCGGTAAGGGTGTAACACTACTCCTCTGCTTCTTCATTCCTTCTTGTTCTGCGTCTCCCGATCCTTTTCCTTGCTTCTTCCTTTCTTCATATATATAACCTAAATATAACTTAGACCGTGGGTCACTGATTCTCCTTTTCTTATTAAAAAGATATATTATATCTTGTAATCAACTCCACCAGATCACGCAATTGATTTTGTTTCTATTTTTCTTGTGTGGGTCCACCGAGTTTGGCTGATTGCATATCTTCTTGATTGCTTTTTCTACTTCTTTCCAAATCATTAATATTTCCAAAAATATAATAGGAAATAAGTAGATTTTATATCAAAATATCTTTTTATCCTATAATGATAGTAAAGTATATAAAAGATAATTAAATAAGTATATAATATCAATAAATCCAACTAATTCTCATAAAATATACACCTATTTAATCATAAAATATATACTTATCAAAGATTTTTAAAATGTGAGTCATCATCTCCACACTTAAACATTTGCTTGTCCTCAAGCAAAAGAAAGAGAATTAATTATCTGAAAAGAACATTGCCTATGAAATTCCTAAATAGAGAGCAATAAACCACCACACTTGGATCATATCACCAAATCTTATTTAAGTTGATGTCTTTTAAAAATATGTCACTAAGCCAATAGAGTGTAACAATCTCTTAACGTCCCATGATCAAAAGATCAGCAAGCAATAAGTTCAACCATAAGATTAGTAAAAGAATATTACTGTAATAACCCAGATATTTGAGAATTAAAAATAATTATAATATTATGAATAAATTATATGTTTACTATTTATTTCAGTTGGGTATCATGATAAATTGTTAAGCTTAGTGGTTTTGAGGATGGTCAAATATTCATATGGTTCTGAGTTCGAATCCTGTAGCCAAGTGTGATTTTATTTTTTTCCCAGCTCAGCTGAAATTACCAGAATACCCTTATTGGTGTTTAAAAAAAAAAGAAAAGAGAACGAGAACATCAGAATTTTTCCCCTTCATCGCACGACTTCATCATTTGGCAAAGAGAGGTCTCGTGATTTTCTTCAGAAACCCTAGCCATTGTGCGACTCTATTCCTTCATCATTCCCGTCCGCGTTCCACCACCGTCGCTGGTCCGTTCGTCGCCGGCGTTCGTCTTGTTTGGTTGGAACTCTTGCTGCTGTTATTTTTTTCTCTGCTTCGTTTTGGATCTGTTCTGTTTTCTTTTTCTATCTGTTTTGGCGAGAGATCGGTGAAGAAGCTTCTCAATTTGAAGCTCCGAACCCCAGCCTCATTTGCTCCTTCCTCCATCCTCTGCCGAATTGTTCTTCCCTCTCTAATTTCAGAATTTGTTAGTTATTTTCCCCATCATTATGTGCGTGGCTGAAGGTGCAAGGGAGTATTTCGTTTTGAATCTTCTCCTCGTCCTTGCTGAACGTGTTCTACGGATGGTTGAAACTTGATTTGGGTAAGTTTTTGTTAATGATTTTGGTTGATTTGTTGTGAAGAAGTCAAGTTTCAGATTTAATCTTTAGGGATTTAAATTTATTATTATTAAAGATTGGAGTTGAAAATCATAGTAGATAAATATATTGGTGTTTGGAGATTGTTTGGCAAGAGATTGAAGAAAAATATGTTTTTGTTTGGTTGCTGGTTGGTTAAAGAAGTGAAGATTTCTTGTTATATATATAAATTAGTGCATGTTGATTTTGGGGCTGGATGTCTGCGTTGTGGGAGGAGCCAGAATTGCTGAATGTATATGGAATATAAATGTGATGTAAGTATAAAAAGTGGGATGAGATGTTTGTTTTTAGGCATGGGTTATGAATGAATTTGGATAGAAGGGTGATTACAGAAAACACCACGCCATTACATTACATAGACTTACTTTTGTTAAATGTGTGCCATAGTTATTGATAGAAGTTAGACTTGTTAGAATGACTTTTATGTGTTAGGTTCTAATTTGAATATTGGAATATGTATAGGTTCAAAGAGAAAGTGGTAGATGTTCTTTTCAATTCAAAACACTGGGTTTAATACTTAGGAGCTATAAAACATAATTATGATTTGAACTTGTGACTTGATTATCTATGAAAAGGGTTCAAGGCTCAAGTTTTTCTTTTAATTTAAATAGTTACAAATTGAGGATTGAGGCGACGTATTGTTAAGACTATTTACTGGTTGGCATAGAAACAATTGGTATTAGTAATGAAATTGATAATGAAGCCTGAGAATAAATTGAAAATACTTGACTTTAAATCTGAGAAATTAAGTTGCTTGCTTTTATGTTAGCATTTGGAATGTATATGACTTATATGCTAGGATGTCCAAGAGTAATGCTTCGATGTTAACTTTTATAGTTATGAGGTGGTTACAAGTAGCAAATGGTTTGTATTAAATGGATTTTGTAAGTTTCAGAGTTTAAGTAAAAGTACATGACAGTGACATTACTTTGGGTATTAGGGTATAAAAGAATGAACATCTCTGCTGGCGGCTAGGTAGGGGAATATTTCTTATTTGGGAGTGCAACGGTGAGTGAATAACGTCCCATCACAAATTTTAAATGATATCTCTCTGGTTATATTTTAATTCAATTTGTTACCACATTTTCATATTGCTATTTTATTAAAGAAAGTTGATTAGAATTATATCGGTTTCCATCCGTTTTGAAATGAGTATAGACTGATGGTTTTATTTATGGTTATTTATGTTTCTCCAATTACTTCATATTATAATTCATGATTATGTATGAAAATGCTGAAGAAACTTTTGATTTATACTCACAAATTTTCAAGTTAAGATGGTCTTGTAATTTAGAATGTTTGTACGCGAGTTTTATTGTTTGGGAAAGGTTTTGTCAACGGAATGAATTTGAAGGAAGATCTTGAAATATTATTTGTGAACTTTCATCTTTGGGGTATTATATTATGATGTATTTCATACGAACCATTATGATATTAAAAGGAGAACTTTTCATCGCTTTGACAAATTGGCCCCAAGCATGTTTGAAACGATTTTGAGAGGACTGAATACAGAACGCTGGTTACTAACAGCAGTACTGTTAGTCCTTGGTGCACCATGGTTAACTCGAGCTTGCTTGATATTTGTGGGATTCGTTCTCACGCTTGTTTTCGTGGGTCTTGTACTGCGCTTGTTTTCGTAGCCTCGTCTTTGCGCTTGTTTCGTGGCTTTGTGCCGCGCTTGTTACTTACCCTCGTGAACCGTGTGTTCACGCTTGTTTTCACGACCTTGTCTTTGCGCTTTGGTTATTTTCCCTCGTGGTGTGTGTCCACGCTTGTTATTCGTTCTGTTGAAGTCCTACGAAAGAAGAGATATGAGATTTACCGTTTTGAAACTGATTTTTGTTGAAGGAACTATTTTTCTATGTATTTGGTTTTGTTTGTATATGGAACTTTCAGATAATTTTATTTATGTTTGTAATTATATGCTCTAGAAATTGAAATTTGTTATGATGTTGTCATCTTTCAAAATTAAGTCTATCTCAATTATTTTTCTTTAGTATTTTATTAAATTTTATAAATGGGACGTTATTCACCGGAAAATTTGTTTGGTTCGAGATAGATATTGCGACCTTGTACCTCCTTTGAGTGAAGAGCCTTCTCAAAATTTAAAGTTTCTTGGCTCATTTTGTGGTCTTTTGCATGATGTAATTATAAATTTAGCTTTTGTATTATTATTAAAAGCTAGATGCTCCATGTAGTCTATAGATAGGATCCTTGTCCTCCCTGTAAATTGGAATTTATGTACGTATATATATGTCATAGTGGAGCATAGCTCCTAATATTATTATGAGTATTATTTAATGTTTGTATATAAGTTTAAGGCTTAAGGAATGTGAGTCCACTCATATTCTCGCGTGCGGCCACCCCTAGATTTTTTGGGCGTGACAATTACGCTACTCAATTTACGCAGAAAAATTCAAATGCCCCCACCAAACCAAGCTTTTCATTTAATTTATTAGGAATTCTCGGTAGGAAATAACTCATTTTGTCTTCTTTTTCTTTCTTTTCTTTTAATTTTTTTGTTTCTTGAGCCGTTGTAGGTCCCCTTTTGACGCGACCCTACACATGGGTGTTGCAACACACTGTTACTCAGATTACTCCAACGAGATACCTCAAGAGGCTTTTAGCCCAACTCATAACCCTCTTTGACTTTACCGTTTGACGCGAGTGCCAACATTGGTGATGAAGTTCCCCGGTTACTAAGTGAGGTCTAGAGAAGTCATTGAAGTTGTTGTTGTGTGTGTGTTTTTTTTTTCTTTTTTCCTTAGTCATTTCTCTACACAAAAGTTTTACTTAGGCTGGCAAAGGTCATCATCTAATTTTCTAAAGAGGTCATATAGCAAAATATTCTTGAACTAATAATCTATTGATCATATTACAAACTAATCCCTATTCTCATAGTCCATCTCAAGATTGAAAAAAAAAAAAAAAAAAAAAACTCAAGGCTTAGACACTTGGTTGAAACATTTTTTTTCTATTTTAATTTTTGACTTGATAATATTTTCTAAGATGGGGAAATCTCAAAATTAAGGTCAATCCTTAACAATGCAAAAATCTCAATAAAAAAAAATCTTTTCAATTGCATAAGGACAAGTATAACTAAAGAAATTATATCCCTCCTCCACACTTAAATCAAACATTGCCCTCAATCTTGCAAAAATATAAAGAGGGAAAGGAACTAGTACCTCCCTTGGTTTAGGCCTCTAACTCTGATGTGGAGTGCTTCCCCTAGTACCATCCATGATATTTCAAATTTTTAGGGAGAAGAGAGTGCTCAAGCAAGACCTTACAAAGAACAAGAGAAGTGATCTTCTTCAAACCTAAATAAAACTGAAAGAAATAAATAAATAAATAATAATAATAAAATATGCAAGCAAAACCCTTGGGTTGCCTCCCCTAGAAGTGCTAAATTTAAAGTCTTGACCCGACTTCTCGAACATACCACTAATCATAAGTATCAAACACCATAATTACCTTGTCTTCATTTCTTTTCAAACAAAGAGGTATCTCACACAAAAATTGATCATTCAAGTTAATTACTTGTACTTCCTTAATCATAGACACTCTTGGATTACAAGCAATCATTGAATTCAAATGAAGCACAACACGCATATCTTTGAAAATAGATATAGGCACTTCCAAAAATTTAGAGCATCCAACAAAATCTATTTGACTCTCATCAGTAAGAATCAACACTTCAAGAGGAGGGTCTTAAACAACAACAATTGAGACATCTACATCAATTTGATCACCAACATCACAATCCTTAGGCTCCACAGCTAGAACCTCTTCTAAACATCCAATATCCTCATCTAAATCAATGTCAAGCTCACAATCACTTTCTACATTATCCATAGTCTCATGCAATCCCATACCTTCAACTTGCTCATTATCATAATAAGAAGTGGTCATCAAGTTTAAGGAATTATCTTGCCTCATAGTCTCAAGGGTTGAAACAATTTGACTCGCATATACCCCCATATTTTGAACACTTAACTTAATATTTTGGACACTTGACTCAATGCTAGTGACAATTTCCTTTCGCTCTCTACTAGGTCTCTCATATGCTTCCACATACTCCTCAAATAATCTTTCTAAATTAGATTTTTCCTTATACTCAATGCAAAGGAGGACCTTTGAAGATATCCCCCCCCAAAAAAAGTCCAGGATTTTTTTAAAAAATTAATATAAACAATCCCAAGCCCAAACTTATTTTTAACCCAATGTCTGCCGCGCGTTCTCTCATAGTGTTTCACAATCTTCCGTCCAAAATTCACACTCACTCTCCCGGTCTCCTAATCGCCATACATCCAAGTCTCATCATCTCATCATTTCGTGGGCTCGTGGTGAGATTTCATCGTAGTCCGGTTTTTTGTTTTGTTTGGGTGTCGAGAACTAAATCATGTGTAGTGCAGCGATCCGGATAATTGTAAACTGAATGATTTGCATCAATCCAATCTTTATCTACTTGTAGAAGGTGCAACTAATATCATTATCAAATATTTCCATTTGTTCCAGGGTACCAAAGTAATTTACTAAAGACTCAACTCTCAAGGGTATGATTTTTTTAATGAGTTTGTTTTTTACCCATTTGTCGCTTCTCTTTTCGCACAAACTTTGCATAATATATGTTTGGTGATGAAACCCTATCCTAGTCTCCTATTTGTCGTTGAACATATTGAACTTCGCATTGTTTCTTTTTTTTTTTTCCTTTTATACAATGAACAACTACATTTTAATACGAAAGAGGTTAAAAAATGAGTTTTGTTTTTCTATATTTATATTTAGTATGATAATAGTTAATTATATTGTTTAAATTGTTTATAGGTTATTTGGAAAGTGATAAAATCTAAGAATAACTCAATGATGAAGAATAAAACAATTGATTCATTTTTCAAGGGGAAAGCTAGTGATCACATAGAGGAAGGTAACATAGCTTCTACATCTTTACCGATTGAAAAGACTTGCCATGATGCTCTAAGGTTTGATTGTAAGAAACAACCTTCTAAAATTCCACTACTACAAAATACCTAAAAGACGACCTAAAAAAGACCCAATTAATGTCCTTATTCTAAGGGACGTCGGGGAGAGCGAAGTCGTTTGGTGTATATGAGGCGACCTGAAAAGAGTTTAGGTCGCCTCATATGAGGCGACCTGATTTGGGTTGGTCGCCTCATATAAAGCGTCTGAAATGTATTCGGGACGCCACATTGCATTTTGTTTTTTTTAAAAAAAACCCCCGATTTTGGGTGGCCATGGAAGAAGAGCGGATCAACAAATCAACATTCAAATTCCGAAATACTTCCCGGAAGAACCAAAGAAGAGAGGAGAAGAAAAAACGCAAAAAGATGCAAGTACAACATATGCACTCTTGAAGCACGAGATCAAAAAATAAGTAAATGAAAACAAATCGAAAGAAAAAACAGATCCAAAATAGGATTAACGAAATTAAGAATAGGACTAACATCTAAAATTTCAGATCTAACAATCATAATCGAAAGAACATGAAAAACAAATCATAGTAAAATTGAAAGAAAAAAAGAACAGATTTTGTCGCCTTGAGCGTGACCCAACTAGATCTCGTCGCCCGGATCGAAGAAGGGGATCCGGTGATGAAGAAGATATGATATGATAATGCCTTCAGTTTCTTTAGATCTCACTGCCTACAGATTTGATCGAGGTAAGCAGGGGAGGCGATGGAGTCGACGAGCTTTGGCAGTGAAAACAAAAATGACGAGAGGAAGCGATGAAGTTGAGGGAGAAGAGATGTGAAGGCTGAACAATGAGAATGACGATGAGTGAAGGTCGGGTTGAGGGATAATATTTCAAACAAAAAAAGTAGAGAGTCACGGGTTCACGTAGGGATAATATATTAATATTTCAAACAAAAAAAAATTTTAGCGACCTAAATTTATATTTAGGCGCCTATATTACAAAATTGGCGACACTGAATTTGATTCAGTCGCCCAATTTACCAATTGATTACACGAATTAAATTCGGATCGCCAATTGAATAATTGTGGCGACGATTTAATATAGGTCGCCACAATTATTCAATTGTGGCGACTGAATCAAGATTCAGTCGCCACAATTGAATAATTGTGGCGACACCGAACTAAATCAGTCGCCACAGTATTCAATTGGCGACCCGAATTTAATTCGGTCGCCAATTAATTAATTTGGGCGACTGAATCAAATTCGTGTCGCCTAAATCTTAAAATTTCAAAAATTTCTCACCGAGCGCCAAAAATTTCCTAAATCCCACCAAATAATTAATTCATCAATTGGCGACTGAATTTAATTCGAGTCGCATAAATTCCACAATTGGCGACCCGATTTTAATTCGGTCGCCTAATTTCCTCAATTGGCGACCTGAATTAAATTCAGGTCGCCAAAATTCCTCAAAGGGCGCTAAAAATTTCCTAAATCGCGCCAAAATTTCTGAAATTTCTCAAATTGGCGACCTGAATAAAAATTCAGGTCGCCAAAATTCCTCAAATTCAAGTATATAATTACGACAATGTCACGCCTTCATTTTTTACTTCCTTTTTTAAAATAAGGACGTCTTTTAGGGTAGTAGTATCCATATTTTGTAGTAGTGTTCCTAAAGTTACTTCCAATGAATTTGATGTTAGTTCCTTATAGCGTGATCCGGGTAAACGCCCTCAAATATGGAAACATCATGTGAATCAAAGAGAAGAAGTTCAAAGGGCTTATTTAAAATGGGGTCCATACCAGTGTAAACTTCAATGTTATCCTCTTACAGGAAAGAATCATCCAAGAAGATTTCAGTATACTTGGTTTGGCATATTTCCTTCTTGGTTAGAGTATTCTCTTACTACAGATGCTGCTTATTGCTTACCATGTTTTCTTTTTACTAAACCAAGTGGACGTTCTGGAGCAGATGTTTTTATTGTTAAAAGATTTCAAAACTGGAAAAATTCCTTAGTGGAAAAAATTGTGCTTTGCTCAATCATATAGGAGAAGATCCTTGGTCACCACATAATAAAGCATTGAAGGCTTGTGAAGACTTGTTGAATCAACATGGGCATATCTAGAATGTCTTTAATGTACAAAGTTCAGATCAAATTTTAAAGAACCGACTACGTCTTAAGGTGTCTATTGATACAATACGTTGGTTGACATTTCAAGCATGTGCTTTTAGAGGTCGTGATGAAACTTCGGAATCCAAAAACAGGGGTAACTTTCTTGAGATGATAAAGTTGTTAGCATCATACAATGATGAAGTTGCAAAAGTCGTGTTGGAAAATGCACCATACAATTCCAAGTATACTTCACCTCGAATTCAAAAAGAAATTTTGCATATCCTCTCAAGCAAAGTTCGTAACCACATTCATCAAGAAATTGGAGATTCTAAATTTTGCATAATTGTTGATGAAGCACGTGATGAATCAAAAAGGGAGCAAATGGCACTTGTTTTCAGGTTTGTTAATGAAAGTGGTTGCATACAAGAAAGATTTTTTGATCTTATACATGTTAATGACACTATGGCATTAACTCTTAAAAGAGAATTGTGTGCTGTCTTTTCTAAGCATAATCTTGATATTTCTAACATTCGTGGTCAAGGTTATGATGGGGCTAGTAATATGAGAGGGGAATGAAATGGTTTGCAAGCATTATTTCTCAATGATTGCCCTTCGCATATTATGTGCATTGTTATGCTCATCAATTACAACTTGTCTTGGTTCTTTGCTTCTAGAGAAGTTATTCATGTCCATCAATTTTTTTCAAATTTAACTTTCATTGTTAATATTATATGTTCATCTAGTAAACGACATGATGAGTTACAAGCTGCCAAGTTAGATGAAATTGCATATTTTCTTGAGATTGGTAAACTTGAAACTGGTAAAGGGGCAAACCAAATTGGTACTTTGAAGCGAGTGGAGATACTCGTTGGAGTTCTCATTTTTACTCAATTTGTAGTATGATAAATATGTTTGCAGCAACTTGTTCTATTCTTGAAAAGATTATTGTTAATGGATCAACTTATTCTCAAAGAGGGGATGCTGATGCTGCTTATAATATCTTGACTTCATTTGAGTTCATATTGATCCTGCACTTGATGAAAGAAATCATGGGAATAACAAATGTTCTTTGCCAAGCTTTGCAAGAACAATCACAAGATATAGTTAATATTGTGAATTTAGTTGGTACAACAAAAGTTCTCATTCAAAAATTAAGAGAAGATGGTTGGTCAAATTTATTGAAAAATGTGACATTATTCTGTGAGCAACATGAGATTGATGTTTCTGACTTTAGTGCTCCATATATAGCACGACAGAGACGCTCCCGTCATCAAAAAGATCATATTACAATGGAGCATCATTATAAAGTGGAAATATTATTAGTTGCAATAGATAAACAAGTTGCAAGAGTTGAATACAAGGTTTAAGGACAAAATTTTGGAGCTTTTGACACTTAGCTCTCATTTGATTCCTAATGATGCTTATAAAGCTTTCAACATTGATAATATTTGCACTCTTGTTGCAAAATACTATCCTGCTGATTTCTTGAGCAAGAGAACATAATTTTGAAGCCTCAACTTCAACATTTTGTTATTGATGCTTCTAGTCATCCGATTTGAAGAATCTATCAACTCTACCCGAATTATCTTTGTACTTTGATGAAAACAGTGAAATCTAAGGTGTATTACTTGATTGATCGATTGATTAGCCTCTTATTAACTCTTCCAGGTTTCAACGACTACCTCGAGCGCTTGTTTTTAGCAATGAAAATAATTAAGACAAGGTTGCGTAACAAGATGGAAGATGATTTTATTGCGATAATATGGTAATTCATATTGAAAGAGAAATAGCGACACTTTCACTACTTGATTCAATTATTGATGATTTCAAGTCATTAAAAGAGCGAAGAAGCGTTACTTTAAATGAAGGTACTTTTTAATTGTTTAATTTAGTATAGTGTTTTATTAATTTTGAATTATAAATTACATTGTTAAATTTTAATATTTTGATATATTTATTTATATAACCAGGCAATCTTACGGAATTTCATAATATCTTCTCATTTTTAATTGATATGACATCCATACTAGAGACATGTATGTTATTTTATACATTAGAATTGTTAACATACTTGTTATTATAAATCTGAATATTTTAAAAATGTTATATAATCATAAAATTTTTAATTAGTTAATAAGTATATATCCCCCCCCCAATATTTCTCCCAAGGTCCGTCCCGACTCAATGGTTTGTTCTTCAATATGTGGATAAGAGTAAAAAGGAGGGGTATTTTCATAAGAACAATAGACATATGGATCCCTAAAATTTTGTTGCTCAAGACCTTCACTAGGACAAAATGAGTTATCAAAACAAGCTTGGTTCCTAGTGAAATCATCTCTCACATAATGACTAGTTGTACTATATGGACAATGTTCAAATAAATGATTCCCTCCACAATAAACGCAAGACATGCAAACATATTGAGAAGAATCAACATATGGAATACAACCATCATTTATGCTCCTTTTATGTTGCCTATATTCATTCAAAGAGTTTAAAATAGCAATCAATCCATCTTGTATAGAAGACAAAGAATTCATCTCCTTCTCAATATTAAGACCAATTGGTTGCCTAGTGAAATCCATTTTTTTAAAAAAATCCTAAAAATAAAATAAAACAAAATATTTATGAACTCAAACTTAAACTACTAATGCTCAATCAATTCCAACCATGACAGTTGTATCACACAAGTCCCCGACAAAGAACGGCGCCAAAAACTTGATAAGGCAAAACTTTATAGCATATAAACTCCGCAAGTGCACGAGCCGTATCAAGTAATAAAGTGATAAGAAAAATATCGTTCCCACGAGAACTTAGTATCACAACTTTAGTTAAGCATTAATTTCACAATTTCGTTTAAGTTGAGCAAAACAAATTGAATTTAATTAAGATAAAGGAAAAGAAAATCAAAACTAAAATAAAAATAAGAAAACTACCACAATAATCAAATGAGCAACCCAGAGTCACTAATTCCTTATTAGCTTCATAAACCTTGTTTTCACTAATTTAATTAGCTTTAATATCAATTTTGTTAATCTCGAGTATAAATAACTATAAGTGTTTGTCGGTCCACTTACAACCCTCTCTTGAGAATAACTTGTTATGTCTAACATAGTTACTCAAGAGGCAACAAAGATCGAACACACTCTTCAACAATTATATGGGGCCATTAGGTATATGTCTATCCTAACCGCAAATTAAATCGTAATCTAATCCCATATTACTTAATCTCAGAGCCTAATTAAAATCCCCTTCGTCAAGGTAAATCCTAATGCTCAAAATCATATCCAATGATGACCAATCACTAAATAGATAAAACTAACCAAGATTAAGTAACCAAAATTAATATCAAATTTAACTAAATAATGAAAACAAAATCCAATTCACCCACAAGTTCATAGGTCCTCTAGGTTGCAAAACCAACTAGCCACACATGGCTCTAATAAAATTCATAACAAAAAGACAAGAATTCAAGTTCAAAGAATAGAGAGAGAGAGAGAGAGAGAAAAGATTATCCGTTGCCTCCACAGTCCTCTCGTCCTTCCGTGGTGATGAAGAAAACCGAAACGCTTAGCCACTACTCCTCTGCTTCTTCATTCCTTCTTGTTCTGCGTCTCCCGATCCTTTTCCTTGCTTCTTCCTTTCTTCATATATATAACCTAAATATAACTTAGGCCAGGTCACTAATTCTCCTTTTCTTATTAAAAAGATATATTATATCTTGTAATCAACTCCACCGATCACGCAATTGATTTTGTTTCTATTTTTCTTGCGTAGGACCACGAGTTTGGTGATTGCATATCCTCTTCATTGCTTTTTCTACTTCTTTCCAAATCGGCTAATATTTCTGCAAAATATAATAGGAAATAAGTAGATTTTATATCAAAATATCTTTTTATCCTATAATGATAATAAAGTATATAAAAGATAATTAAATAAGTATATAATATCAATAAATCCAACTAATTCTCATAAAATATACACCTATTCAATCATAAAATATATACTTATCAAAGTGAAATGGTGAAAAGATCAAATCAGTTAAGTGAGTGAACTTTACAGGTAGGTTTATGGTCCGGACCTTCAGGAAGAAAGGCCTTCTTGCATTGCTCGGCAGACAGGATCCATATCAAATTTGGAGCTCCTATAGTTGGCAGCAAAAACTTGAGAATCAAGCTTAGGCATTACTACTACTGCTTGGCTATCCATTGGCATTGAGCTACTTCCACTAAAACTGTTCTTCCCTTTCCAAATACAAATCCCTTCACAACAACAGCAGTAGCTTTTAGTAGGATTTTTCACCATTTAAAATTCTACAAACAGGAAAAATCATTACAGCACTTAATTCATAACATCACTGAAACTTTGATCTACTTGATGGAAACTAGCAGTCCAGTCCAGTGATATCTGATAGAATCCAAACTCAATTTGATGATTCTCTTTCACACATTAATTCACCGCCAAATTATAAAGATGAGCAAACATGAGTTGTCAAATGGATAAAGAAGTGTAAGCATGAGTTGTCAAATGCATATAGAATGGAAGCGTGAGTTGTCATGTAATTAGAAGCAAAACAATTTGATTATTCTCTCTTCCCACCGTCTGACTATATTATTAAAGTTGCTGATATGATGAGTTAATGGATGAAGAAAAGGTCAATAAAGGAGGCTGAGGATTAAATGCTACACGGTTTTCATGAAGAAGCAAAGTCACAAAGGAGGCACAAAGTCGGCAACCATAGGCTATATATGTGTGTGTGTTACAATGTACTTGATAGAATATATCAAAAAAAAAAAGAGAACAGAGAGATAAAACAATAGAGAGTGCATAGTAGCAATTAGAAAAGAGAGAGAAGAGAGAAAGTGCGGAAGCACTTTGAGAGAGAAGTGAGGAAATTATTTTGAGAGATAAATACAAGATTGTAGTAGTGCTTGTGAAGAAAAAATAGAGCTCGTGTGGCAAGAAAAAAATAGAGTATTGTTGTACTTGAATTTATAATTAAAGTATTATTTTTTTATCTTCTTATATCTTCAATTTCCAACAATATCGAGGAATTTCAATAACTAGACAAACATTTGAGATACTCCCTCCGGTCCAGTACCGGTGGTAGTGATTTTCATGGCTTGATGGGAGGTTCTACCATTGGTCCTGGTTGTGACTAGGCATAATGGAAATAATGAATGTTGTGTATTCTATTCATATACAAACGTTACATATATATACAAGATAAGAGAGCCTAGATAGTAATGGGTCATAATGACTATTAATGAAGATTATCCCTAATCCATACAAATCAGAGATTCCTATAAATCTAATAATGACTATTAATGAAGATTATCCCTAATCCCTACAAATCGGGATTCCTATAAATCAAAATACAATTTGCTATGTAATCCCCGTCACCCCGCAAGCTAGAGCATGGATGTCTTGGATGCCCGACTTGGACTTGAGTTCATGAAACCGAGTAGGATGAAGTGGCTTTGTGAATATGTCTGCAAGTTGATCAGCAGACCGAACAAGTAGAAGACGAATCAGCTTGGCTAGAAGCAGCTTGCACATGCAGCAACTCATCTTCAAGAAAATAATGATCCATAGCCTGGAACTCGAACAACAAAGGCTGAAGTAATAATCTACCAACTTCACTTCGAACAACAAAGAGTTCCAGACCAAAGTAGAAGCTACAACAATCAAAACATAAACCGGCCTCATATTGAACTAAATCAAACGTCTCACTGAGCGGAAGTAAAAACGATCGCGATGGACAGAGCAATCAAGAGAATAGGTCTCGAGAAAAATGAGGAAAAACTGGAGCAATTGAGAGAATAGGTTTCGAGAAAGTGAGGAAAAACTAGAGCAATCGAGAGAATAGGCCTCGAAAAAGTGAGGAAAAACTAGAGCAATCGAGAGAATTGGCCTCGAGAAAAGGAGGAAAAACTGAAGCAATCGAGAGAATAAGTCTCGAGAAAATGAGGAAAAAAAAAAGTGGAGCAATAAAGTGGAGCAATCAAGAGAATAGGTCTTGAGAAAACGAGGAAAAAATGGAACAATCAAGAGAATGGGTCTCAAGAAAACTAGGGAAAAAAAAAACTGAAAGCCACAAGGGAAGAAAAAGAAAACTTAAAAAATGTGTGTGTATATATATATAATAAATAAATAAATAAAAATCGGAGAGGTCAAAACCCGAGCTCGGTACCATGTGACTAGACATAATAGAAAGAATGAATGTTGTGTATTCTATTCATATACAAAGTTACATATATATATATACAAGACAAGAGAGCCTAAATAGTAATGGCTCATAATGACTAATAAGGACTATTAATGAAGATTATCTCTAATCCCTACAAATCAGGGATTCCTATAAATCTAATAATGACTATTAATGAAGATTATCCCTAATCCTTACAAATTAGGGATTCCTATAAATCTAATAATGACTATTAATGAAGATTATCCTTACTTCCTACAAATCAGGGATTCCCATAAATCAAAATACAATTTGCTATGTAATCCCTGTCACTGGTGGTGTTGACAACCACGAAGTTGCACCATTATCATCATCAACTGAAGAAAACAGTGGGCTCTTGGAAGCTGTACTTATGGAGTCTCAAGCCCTTTCTCACGGTGACAAATGCAAGTGTAAAAGTAATGATTCTTCTCCGAGGAAGAAAACACTTTATCTCCAAGAGGAAACGCATTGCAGAAGAGAAAGTCAAAGACATCAATAGTGAACAATTGGAGTCGAGAAGAACAATAATAATGGTGAATTCCAGAGGGATGATCTACACTCTTATAAACTATCAGTAGGTATATATATATATATATATATATTCATTGGGTTAAGGTGTAATTATATCTCGAAAAGGTTTCATAAGCTTTGGTTTTTCTTCGATTATGAAGGAACGGATTGGTACGAAAAGGTTTCAGAAGCAGACTTATAAAGAATATGTCGATGAGAGAGAGGAAGAGAGAGAAAACGTTTGAAAGAAGAAGGCTGAGTCCAGGCGCGTGATAAGGAATAAATAGGGAGAAGTAACAGACGTTTATGGTTGGTAACGGAGATGGTAAATTTGCTTCAGTTTTGAAAGTTCATGTGTATTTTTGCTCTCAAAAAAAGCATATGGTGATGAACGCTCCCAAAGGTAAAGCACATGTGTATTTTTACTCCTTTACCCTTTATTTTGATTCCCTTAAGACCGACGAGTATTACATAAATAAATAAATTCATAAAAATAAAAATACTGACATTAATGGCGGCCTGCCAAGATATGACTTAGGAGAAAGTGGATGCAATTTTGTTACATCCAATTTACTCAGATCCTATTCCATCAAACCTTTCTGTGACATTTTGGATGTTTCCTGGAGAGTCTTCTATAAAATAATGAAGTCAATTTTGTGAATCAAATAATTTGGGTAAATGAATCTCTCATCTCGGGAAGGGAAAATGACGCGCATGTAAATTAACTGAGTGAGAAAAGGTTACTTCATGAGACAAAATATGAGGGTTCAAATACAAAAAACGAGGAAGCTATTCACGATAACAACAAGAAACAAGTAATTTGTTGTAGAATTCGAATGAAGACAAGAAAAACATGCACAATATGATACTTGAACTTAATTGGCTAAAGAAAAGGTAAGCGGCAATATTTAATTGAGAGAAAGAAGAAATGTGCATGTTTGGATCTCTCTTTTTTAAATTAAAAGCTAATTTTGAGGAGTGAGCACGAAGGGATTCAAAATGAAATTAGAATGCCGGGTTGAGCATGTTTGGATCTCTATTTTTTAAGTTAAAAGCTACCTTTAAGTTAAAGCAAAGAAAAAAGGGGAAAAAATTGAAAAAAAAAAAAAGCTTTTGGATGATTACATAATTTTTCTAGCTTAAAAACTCAAATTAAAAATTTTTAAAAGCTCAAATTAAAAATAAGTTGTTTAGCAAAATTTTCTTCATAAGCATTTTTTTTAATAAAAATTATTATAAGAGGTATATTATAAAATAACCTTTAAACTATTAATATATTCACAAAATAAAATATTATGAATTGGTTAGCATGCTTGTTGCAATCCCACTCGTTGGTTTTTAGCATACTTGTTGCAATCCCACCTTTTGTTTTTAGCATGCTTGTTGCAATCTCACACTAGTCTTTTGTTCCAATCCCAAAATAAAAATACTATGAAAAATAAAAATATTATAAAATAACATTTACTCTAATGTTTTTAAGCAGGCTTGTTATTATGTTTTTAGCTCATCCTCCTGCCTTTGCCCTGTCCGTGTTAGCGACAATGAAACCTGGTCTTTTATTTTCTAATGATAAATTAAAGCTTGAATGCCTGACTAAACCTGAATTCTTTCTGTTAATGACCAAGCACACGATTAAGACGAGAATTAGCCGATAGAGAAAGTACCTTTGAGAATGGTGCTATTTGTCGAGAGAAATCTAATAGCGAAAGATGGGATGAAAAGGATTGCAGAGCTCAAAACTTGAAATTAAAAGGAAGACCACAACCACGACATTTCATTTTAACAAAAGCTAATAAGAATTCTTGAACGGTGGAAAAGACGATATATTATCTGAGAGAGAGGAAGAAACAATGTGCCAAGAAACAATGAAAAGTTTTGAAGTATCAGAGGCTATTTGGTGCAAACGGGACTTGGCTTTAGTCTGCTGGGCCTAAATGTCTGTTGGCCAGTTTATTAAAACATTGAATGGTGTGGTTTATTATATGTATTATTTGCAATCAACTTTAGTTTTATACTTCATAAAAATAAAAACAAAAATAAAAAAAAGAAATAGCTGGCAACATCTTCCAACTCATCATCTTACATATATGCGGTTTTATTTCCTAAACAATGAAACTTGTAGAAGGAATACATTATATACCTTTTCTTTAGAACAAGTACAAATACTCCCTGGTCATCATCATTTCACCCTACAATGCTTTCACATTTTTAAACTTCTTTCACCTTTTCCTATTTCCCTACCAAAATTTCTTCCTTTTCTTCTCAATACAATCTTTCAAAACTTGATGAAAGATTTGATATCCTTCTACCTTATCACATTGACTCAAGAATGTATTAAATGCTTCTATCACGCCAATTCAGTAAGCTTATTTCACTTGACAATTTCTTTGAGATGTAGTTTAATTTATTTTCGTTAATTATATTGTCTTTATTTTTTATCATGCTAACCCCTTATTTTATTGAATAACACATCTTCCATTATTACGCATCGTTGACATACGCATTCCTCATTTTAGAGGTTGGAGATTCATGGATTGAATTGGAGAATAGAGAAGGTTTTCTTCGTCAACGACAAAAAGTGCATCCCTCTCCACATCAGACTCTACTCAGCTGCCAGCTCCCTATGATACAATACATCTGTTGGTCATCGGTGAGGAAGAGCCATCTAATATCATTCTCTTCTTTGATCACCAAAATTAATTTATTCATACTCACCTCAAAATGAATCAACAGAAATATGGCCACCTGCTACCAAATTCAGATAGAAAAGAATATTTAGAGCTTCAACAAAAAGGTAATAAATTTTAGGATAAAAATTTTGATGGATAATATACAGAAAGGCATCATTTAAGTCCATTCAAAAAGGTAGAGTCATCTCATTCTATACATAAACTTAATTTCACTGACGTAAACTTTATGCAGAATGTTTTTCAAATTATATATAAGAGAACAGCAAGAAGGGAAGATAAATTGTGGTGTTAGACACACACTTTTGCACATTGTTGATCCAATAAGCTTGTGCCAATTATGATATTGAATTTATTAAATTTCCTTTGAGAAAAAATATTTATTAGGTACCTTTCAACTAAGAGGCGGTGGTTTTGAAAATATAAATTGTATACTAAATTTTGTCAATTATGATATTGAATTTATGAAATCCTTGTAGGCAATATTTTGTCCATTCTAGGTGCTCCGGTTTTGAGTTTATGATAAATGTAGATGCAATTTTGTTAACTCTGTGTTGTTGAGTTATGTCGTCGTCGTCATTGATCTCATTATTAAACACTTGTTGAGACAGAAGGATAAATTCTAATAAAATTGATCGTTTTTATTTAATTAAAATCAACAATACCTTGTGCATTAATAGTAGTTAAACAAACAAGAGAATAACATTAATGAATTTCTCATAAAATTAATATAACAAAGAAATAATTGTACAGTGTATATAATATACTAAAAGATGTAACACAAGATAGAAACTCATAATCGATAATGAACTTTTATGCACATACCTCCATTTATGATCCTTATCACAGCTAATATTGGAGGCAATTTTGAATTTGAATTTGAATGATCAATCAGTAAAATTCGAATTAAAACTAAATCAATGATAACGGTGCCCTAACTTTTCTAGTTAAATTTTATAATAGTTAATTATTTGTAAAATTAGATTTTCCTATAATTATATAACCGCGGAATAACTTGGTCGAACACTTTTTTCGTTCATATAATATCGTTAAGAAATATGGATGATATTGAAATCCAACGAAAAGGATAATTTGATGTTATAATTGAAAAATTATAATTATAAATTTTCAATGTTTAAAAATATTTTTTTCGCTTTTTACGAATAAACTATTGAATCTCACGTAGAATTATAGAAATCAGTAAGATATTTTTTTTATAGTAAAAACAAATTACAGATAATTTTGCATCTATGTGGTGTAAAATGAAAATCATTTATTTCTATTTCTTAAACTGTGTGAAATTTGTATAAGAAATATAATGTACAGATCAAAACGAGCTGGCATTTATTTGAGTTTTAAAATAAAATATATTCTTTCACAAATCTAAATTTTAAAATAAATTTTAAAAATAAAAAAAATAAATATAGGCTAACCCACTAGTTGGCGAGTTGGCCCGTCATGATTACAAGTTATATGGGTTCAAGCCCAAAAGACCCTTATCAAAATGAGTCACAACTCAATCCACCAAATTATTACGGGTGGATGAGTCGGTCTGCATACTCAACCCTTATTACCGGCTCTACATTCATTTCCCTCCTTAAATATTGGAGTTTTTAAACAACGAGTCAGATTGAACAGAAGAGGGGGAAGAATGTTTGCTTCATCAACAACAGAAAGTGTTTAATTTCTTTGTCATGCTCTACTTAGCTGCCTCTGATACAATTGAAGGATGCATTTGTAGGTTGTTGTTGAAGGAACCATCTCATTCTCTCCTCTTCTATGATCACATCAATCAATATTATCAATCAACAAAAAATTGACTAGCTGCTTCTTTACACAAGAATATTTACGGCTTCAAGAAAAAAGATGCAATAAATTTGGAGGAAAATGTTGATGGATAATATTCAGAAAGGCATCAATTAAACACTCAACATACTTGTGACTTCAACTATAGAATAGCTTGATTAATTGTAATGGTCATTTAACATAGCATAGTATTTTAAATTTTATGTCCAATTCCATGATTGATAAATTGTGAGACTTGATGAGTTGGTTCCCAACATATGATGAGATCTTTGAAAAATCATTACTTATTTCTAGTTCTACCTTTTTTGGACTATAATGAAAATTTCATTTATTTACACTCACGTCAACTTTCTTGAAATTTTATTATCGTTAAAAAATTATCAGGGAAAAAGTTTGAAGTATACTAAAAAATAAAAGTATGATTTTATTATATTAGAGAGTTTTAAATTTCAGCAGCGTGTCACGGTCTGACCGTGACAAGTCTCACATTGGGCAGGATGAGGGAAGGTTTTTGGGGCATAATAATATGTGGTGCGCCTGCGCTATATAGCTCGAACTTTTAGCATGATGGTTAATGCCTCTCAAAGTTAAGCGTGCTTAGCCCAGGAAAATCTCAGGATGGGTGATCCCCTTGGGAAGTTCTGTCTTTGGTGTGCTTCCGGGCGTGATGTGGTATCGAGACGACCTCGCCCGCTCCACAGTGGTGGCCCCTCCATGGATGGAATGGAGGTGGACCCTCACTCGGTGATGGGCGGTGGTGGTCCCCCCCCCCGGGTGTGGAAGGGGTGGGCCGCCTCCCCGTGGATGGAGAATGGGAGACCCCTACTTGGTTGATCACTCGGTGATGGGCGGCGGTGGTGCCCCCCGCGGGATGTGGAAGGGGTGGGCCGCCTCCCCGTGGATGGAATGGGAGACCCCTCTTGGGTGATGGGGGCATCACCGGGATGGGTGGGGGAGCTTGTCACGGTCTAACCGTGACAGGTCCCACATTGGACGGGATGAGGGAAGGTTTCTATGGCATAAATAATGTGGTATGCCTTTACTATCAGCTCGAGCTTTTGACATAATGGTGCCTCTCAAAGTTAAGTGTGCTCAGCCCAAGAAAATCTCAGGATGGGTGACCCCGTGGGAAGTAGTTCCTGTACTGGTGTACTTCCGGGCATGACAGGCGGCAAACATTTATATGTACTTGTGAAAAATTTGAATCACAGCCGCATCCAACCCAGTATTTAAGCGAAAGCACATGGTAATGATTTCGTGAAAATGCCGAAAACAAAAAACAAAACCATGAATCTATTTTTTAAACAATTCAAACCAATTCTTATTACTGATCTTTTACCAGTTTGGACAGGTTCATAATCAATTTAACAAGTTCTTGGCCAATTCTTCATTCCTCTTATTCTCCCTTAATTTTTGACCGTACCAAATCAAACTGGTCCAACCGGGTTTTCTTTAAGCCATATCCACATAATTTGATGTTCAACTGATTTTAGCCCCATTTTGTTAATGCATCTAAATCTCAGAAATTGCATTCTGCCAAAGCTCACATCACAGGATACAGTAGACTCATTGTAAGACAAAATTTTAAAAAAGAGGAGAAAACAAAAACAAAATTCATATTCCAAACGATGTTTTCTTCTCCACCTGAAAAAAATGGTTCCCAATAGTTCTCTCCCTCTCCACATGTCTAAATTCCTCTGGTTTTGTAACCTTGATTTCTCCGTCTCTGTCCAGGTGAAAAACTTAAATCAGAACAGGAGCAGCTGGTATATCAATGGTGGTTCCTGCTTGGATTTGGCCCCACCCAATCAGACGCCAATGCTTCTCAACACGCCTACTCAGTGCAATCTTCTCCCCTTTACTGGTGCACACTGGGGAAGTCAGTTGCAACTTTGCCAAATCATTCTTCACTGCAACAACTCTAGCCCCTGATGACATTGATCCTATGTTCAACATTAGGATCTCTGCCTTGGCAAGCTTGGATACCTTTCCTTGTCTCTCGGACCCTTTTGTCCGGACACCAAGAAGCCTTCGAAGCAAAAAGAAGTTCACCTACAAGACACACCAAAGCATGAAATACAGCAATGAAACTATTCACCTACAAGACACCAAAACATGAAATACGGCAATAAAACTAAGGTTTTCAAGAAACGGAAATAACATTCAAAGTAGTTGGGTCAAATGGAACGGAATCAATTTCCCCTTCAGCAACACCTGCGATTCAAATTTTTCAACAACATGCATGATCCCACAACAACATGCTTTATCCCATTATGATCAGCAACATGGATTGTGTAAGTGCAACACCATTGTACTTCAATGATTCAAACTTCATATATAGAAAAAGGAAAAAGAAAAAATAATAATAATCAAGCTGGCAAACCTTCTCTTAATTGAGCTCGACAATACTCAAATCTAATCTAGTTGTACTGATATCAATCATCAAATAATTATAGCCAATAAAAAATGTGGACAATAACAAAATTCTCTACCCCTACATGTATGAAAAGAAGTACTAAATATTATTACTATAGTATAAGTAGTAGGTGATAAGCAGATGAAGAATCATCAAATATAAGATCCCATTACCAAACTACCCTGAAGAATTTCCAAACTTCAAACTCAAATTCGTTGCATGCTTGGAAAGATAAGCCATAAGAAAAAACCACCAACCTCAAGTTCAACATAAACCTCAGGCAGTGACCCAACCTCTCCAAGAACTTGCCCCACCAATCTGTCAGCACGCGTCAATGTGGGATCCATGGTTGTGCCCACACCAATTAGACCTCCAGGCACAGCAAATTGAAGCTCATTTTGTTCAGCATATAATGAAACTATTCTAGAGTATATGGGTGTGCATCTTGTATTCCCACTCTCGTCCTTGACAATTATTCCAGGTCGAACTTCAATGATTTGGTTTACCCTCAAAACACCCTGCAAATTCATTTAGTGACACAACAATTAGTCACTCGGTGCTTGGTATGGTGATTGATCTAGTATTCTCAGGATATCAAACAATATCAGGATAAAACCAATTTTATATTTAGTAAATTATTTTCCAATTGAGTTTCTCGGAAAATTCAATGTCCCTGGCAAATTAGTTACCCAAAAATAGGGTAACTTATTCCCAAATATTTCATTGAATATTAGATTTTCCATCCTATTAGGAAATTTAAATATACTTTCTTACTTACTGAAAACTCTGGCCAGACCAAACACTCCCTGCAAAATAAGATTTGGGTTTATGCACATGGTATATTAAAAATCTCCACAACAAACACCCTCAAGGTTTTTGTAAGAAGAAAATAGGGGCAAACAAAAGTTTAGATGTTTAACTAAGTTTCACACACACAAAAAGGATGTGCTGCTAATTATCAATTCGTGTGTGTGTATGTGATATTCTCACTAAACTACAGTGCCGTTGGCCAAAAAAAACAAAAACTACAGTGCCCCTTGGCTCTCCAACCTCATCCTTATATTTCACATATAAAAAAAAATCCCTTTGCATGTATAATCAGTCCCATCATTTTGTAAAGATAATTAAAAAACATGTTCATGCAGTATCATTCATGTGAAACACTACCTCTGATCTTCAATATAAAATAAGTAATGCATAAGGACCAGAAGTAGCATTAAAGTAGACTGAAAAGTTTTGAAAACTATATGGCATTATACATGCATTAAGGAAAGCATCATTGTGAACTTAATTGGTAGATAAAGCCTCCGATTAAAATAATAATAATATTAACGCTCAAGAACCATTGACGTATATTGATGGCCAAAAGGACTTACCCTGAGTATGCTTCCACCAGCTACACCTCCTTTAATTTCATCAACTTCAAACCCAGGCTTATTGACATCAAAAGATCGGATTACAATCATATTAGGTGGAGAGACAAAGTTCCTTTCAGGGATTGGGATCTTTTTCACAAGATACTCACAAACAACATCTATATTATACTTTAACTGGGCTGAAATTGGGACTACAGGTGCACCATCAGCAACAGTTCCCTACATAGAAAATAGGGACAGAAGAGTAAGCTAAAGAAAAATACGAGGTTTTGGAATAGCAATATAGAAAAATCAGTTAATAAAAAGTTACTTGTATAAACTTCTGAATCGCTTCATGCTGATTGATAGCCACATTTTCTTGAATCAGATCAACCTTATTCTGAAGAATTATTATGTGTTGCAAACGCATAATTTCCACAGCAGCTAGATGCTCAGAGGTTTGTGGTTGTGGACAACTCTCATTTGCAGCAATAAGTAATAAAGCTCCATCCATAATTGCAGCTCCATTGAGCATGGTAGCCATAAGAATATCATGGCCCTGTAGAAATTGGAAATAAAAAAACAAAAATCATATAGATAAAATATCAAGCAGCCAAGGGAGAGGTTCCTGATTTTGCAAGGACTGATCCCCAACTTTAGAAGTTGATAAGCAGGGTTTAGACCCTTCATCATCAAAGTAAATAAATAAATAAATAAATAAAATCACGCAGCTACAATATATTTGATGAGTGCTCATTATTTGAACCATATCTTTATGTGAAAGAGTATGGCCTCATGCAGTAATATTGTAGCCTCTGAAGCTGCGTATTGATAGAAAAAGCTACAAATTTATGTTTGGTTTTCACGATAATATTCCAATGCTTTTAAATACTGAATCCTATTTTGAGAAAAGAGGGATCTTTTACAGAGCCACACTTTCTTGACTTGAACACTAAATTATATTTAACTCCTCTAACTTAAGTTTCAGATTGCTATCATTTCTTGATCTAACTGTATCAAATTTTCATTACATGCAATACTTTTAAAACCATTACCACAAACCATTTTACAGGACTAAATAAAAGTCAAAGGATATACAAAACATAAAACCCCGAAGTTAATGAAATTAAGACATCAAATAAGCCATAAATAAATATGCAGTTTACCGGGCAATCGACAAAAGAAACATGTCTCAACAATTTCATCCTGCAGTTTTCATATCCTGGCACATCACACATAGGACTGTCTTCTTTTCCACTTCCATATGCCCTGAAAATCCAATTTAAACACAACATTGAAAGCCAAAAATCAACTTGAGTATAAACACACTTGCAAAATATATACCCACTTGTAGCACATGGGCCTGGGACACCGTTCATCTTCACACTTGTATATCTTTGCATTTGCATATCCAAGCTTGATCGTAATGTTACGTTCCAACTCATTTTTAAATCGAACAGTCTGCATATTCATGGGAAACCAGAAGCAAAACCTGATTAAAATATGCATCCAAAGCATGGGCCATACATAAAAGTAAAACAGTCTGACACAATCACATAGTGATTTGTTGTTTAAGAATTCAAGATGTGTGGATGAAAAAAATGGTATAAAGAATTATATTTATTACAAGACAGTAGTCACTGAAAATATTATCAAGACAACTAACTACAAGGATAGGAAAACCATATTTTTGGAGGGGAGTGAACCTAATCACACAATAAATCCTTGGCTAGCTATAGTCCATTTACTGAAACAACTAAGAGGCATCTTACATTCAACAAGCTTCAAATATCCACCTGGACCTGGTACTTACATAAGGAGTTATACAATAAATTCTAAGTTATCAGCAAATATTGCAATCAACTTGAAAGTTTAAAATAATTACAAAACCATGCTATTGTCATGAATGATATATAAGACAAAAATCAACTAGAAATTTGTCAGGAACTCATTCTATCCTCTAGTCTCCTGATTTCAATGTTTCGGCAAAAGATAAAAGAACTTCCAACATACTGTTGCCTTATTTTTCTCCAAGCATGTCTCTATGACATTTATCAATAAGGAGAGAAAGGAGTAACAAAATGCAAAATGATGCAACTGCCAAACATAATTTTTCCCCCATGTCCTTTATGGACTAAGCAAAATGGTAAATAAGAAATCATATGACAGATAATTCAAGTCACCACTTGCAAACAGGAATAAAAAGTATTGTATATAGAGCATTTCTTCTAATGCACCACCCTCAAAACTAAACAAAAATATAAAATGGACAAAGGAATACCTGAACACCTGATATTGCTTTAACAACTGTTGACTTGCCATGAGCCACATGGCCTATGGTGCCTACCAAGACATAATTACAATTTCATTCATCAGGTGTCAAAAGTTGGGGATATAAAGTGGTCCCCCTTAATTAATGTATTCAGTAACAGTGACTACAGTTATATATTTATTTTGGTTCCCTGAAGACTGACAAATATTATGTAAATGAACAGATTTGGAAAAATAAAAATACCAATATTAATGGTAGCCTGCCGAGATATAACTTCTGGAGAAAGTGGATGCAATTTTGTTACATCCAGTTTACTCAGATCCTGTTCCATCAAACCTTTCCGTGACATTTTTAATGCTTCCAATGGAAACTTCTGTAAAATAATGTAATCAATTTTGTCATTAGATAATTTGGGTACTTTCAAGAGAATCTTCTAAATGTGAATATAAAACTCAAACCTAAATCTCTCAGCAATAAACCATAATCCAGTAAATTACTTATTCCAATTCATTATTTTCCTTCAAAAGTACATGCATTATTGTCTACAAGGTCTCATAATCAGGCAACAATTGATTATTCAAAATAATTAATCAATTCATCATCCAAGTTTCACAGTAGCACATGTTAAATATCCCTGAGAAACAATGTAATCATTAATTAATTTCAACTTCTAATGAAATCATTACTTAATCAGGAGGTAGACATCCCAGAACTATTACAAGCACTTGAGAAATAAGATTCCTGATTGAATAATTTAATGGCAAACTTCAAGAAACTTATTTCATCTTCCACATCCGATCAGACTAGGTCCATACACATTCTCCATCATCCTGATCCTTTGAAAAACCCTAGTGTGAGGTGAACAAAACTGGATCCATAAACTGAATTTTGTCTTGAAAGGGTCTCATTTAGGAAAAGTACAGGAAGCACAGAAATGGATCTTCTCATTTTGAGAAGGGAAAATGACCCTCATGTTGGCCATCTTAAACATCGATGTCATCAGATGCTCTAACAAATGCAACATCAAAATAAACAAAAGGCACCCATGTCACATTGTTTTCAATGGTTTCCCATTTATCCACCCCGATCCTCTCTGAAGAAATTGGAGGTGTGCACAGGGGGATTGGTTTACACGGCAAAGAAGACAATGAGAAGCATGCCTTCTTATGACATGCAACATGAAAAACCTTTTGTCAGACTCTTCTTCCTCAATCTTCTCCTGCACTCTCAGATTTTCCGTCACCATTGTTCTTTTTCTTTAAATTGTGAAATTTTGAGAAATGTGACACCCATTTTCCAATCTCCAGAACCACAATTGCCAAATCAAGGAGACGCACAGGTTTATCTCCTTGACTGAACAAGATAAATTTATGATAACGATTATAGAGAATTTCACAGCATAAGCACAGCATAAGCACCATGTTATGAGAAGAGGGACACCATTTCTAATACAATTTGCTTATAGTTTCTTTAATGGTTGTCCCTAGTTTTGAATGCTTGCAATCTTAGGTGTCTATTTTCTAAATTTACAGCAATTAAGTATGGCAATTACCAATCATTGGGTTAACATTTTGAAGAAGGCAACAAATTATGTTGCATCACTTACAGGGAAACCCCTATATGCACAATCAAAGGTTTGTTTGAGGTAACTAACTGTTTTGGATCACTTGTGAGTTGTGACCTCTCATCTCAGTCCTAATTCTCTCTACAAAAGCTAGTTCATGAGGATAGTTGGGTAAACTTTCACCATGGGGTCTCAAACTAATTTTGGAAGATTGAATTTGTGAAAATGGAATTTATTTATTTTAGCCTTTAGGGTGACAAACAAAGAGCATATAATATTGGCATCTTACCAAACTAAGAGCAAAAACCAAGTGGTCCTCAAACTCAGAGCTTGAACAAGTTTAATGGCCGCAAGAGCTCAGGAGATCTGAGATTTTTAACTTGTGGAGCTTGCGATAGAGGGGATACAAAAATGACGTGCTCTAGAGTGCACTAGGGGACTTTTTTTGGGGCTATACGTGCTTTCTTTGAATGGCATTTTTAGAATCAATAGATTACTTGAACAGTAGAGATGGGGCCAGCATGAGAGTCATTTTCCGCTCAAAATGAGAGGTTTCATTCCCCAGGAAGCACATGCAGATTGGAAATGTCACCGAAAAAGATCAAGAGAACGTAAGCAGTAAGTAGTGTATCAAAAAAAAAAAAAAAAAAAAAAAAGCGAAAAAAAGTATGCAATAAGTGAAAATCATAAATTGGAAGCGATTCAGGGATTTGGCAATATATATTCTTCAAAATATTAACAATCAGATCACGCCACACGAGAGATTATCTAATGCACCTTAATCATTCAACACTTGTAAATACATTTTAAAATATTGTGTCAACAATTAAGTACATAACGATTAGGCAAAAAGCCTCCGGAGAGCACCTGGAGATGCTAATGGTAACAGAGGTCAGGGCAAAACACATTACACCGGATAAACGAAAATAAATTAGCAGTAGGTGAAGATAAACTAATTGTACAACCAGTAAACTTGACTAGGAAAGAAGAAGAGAACATTTTAGAATCAACATGGCCGAAGTGTGATAAACAAATACAATACCTAATAGAAGCTTCAGCTTGTCGTTAGTAATATCGATGGCAGACGAAGCTAACAGCGACACCTGGAACGGTGGTTCGAAATTGAAAACGGTGGAGGCGGCCGGAGCAGCGGCTAGAAGGAGAGGTAGAAAGAAATTGGAAGTGAAGACGAGTAACTCAGTAACGCGTGAAGCTTACGCTGAAGGGAAGGCGATACCCTAAACTGACAGTTGGGAAAAATAAAAAGAAAAACAATTGCCTTTTTCATTGTTTCCTAAAGCTATATTGATTAATAATTCTAAGTGTATGCTATATGTTAATTAAAATGCAATTATGTGAATATTTAATGAAATTGGATTTGAGTTAAATACGAGGATGTGAGGGGCATTGTTCTTGATTTGGGAAATGAGAAATTGGATGCTTTATATAAAAGGGAAGAATCACCAAAATCAATAATAAAAAAATTTAATGTAAATACAAAAGATATAACCACAATCAAGATGTTATAGTTAGCACTTCATAGGGAAAAAATAAAGAGAGAGGGCATAAATTTTCTATATAATTAAGTAAATTATCAATATTTGGGGGGGGGGGGGGTTATGAATTATAATTGCTTAATCTAATCTAATATGGAAAAACATAAATAAAGGAAATAAGAAAATATTAGAAAATAATCATCTATAGATTATAATGTCGAATGATGATGTCGCTATTTCTAAATCAAATCGATGATTACTTAGTCAATCAATTATGAAGATTTTTTTAAAAAAAAAAAGAAATTAGGAAACAATCATCTATAATGTGGGATGATGATGTCACTATTTCTAAATCAAATTATCAAATCAATAATTTGTATCAATAATAAATGAAATTCAATAAATAATATGATTACTCAATCGATCAATTTTGAAGAAATATTAAAAAAATTATAAATCAATTTATTGATTAATGGATCCAAATTGAATTTCCAGGTATTAATTATGTTTTTTGGCCAAAAAAGCTATAATTTTAAATTATGATAACTCTTTTATTTATATATAAACATAATTTTAAATTATGATAATTCCTTGATTTATGTCAAAAAAACCAAACACTGATTTACAAGCAATATATTTGAGACTTTTTAAGATCAAAATAGAATATTATAAAATAATTACATGATTTATTATGATTACAAATAAATATTGTTTGTTGTGCATAAAATAAAAAAAAATTGTCCAACCATAAAGACTAAAATATATAATAAATATTACATACCTTATAAAGTAATGCATTGAAACGCTACCAAAAAAAAAAAAAAGTAATGCATTGAAACAATAAGCTATGCTTCTACGCACAGATAGAAACAATTGTTACAAGAATTGCGATATAAAACACATCACATCTCTTCTCGTATTAATCCTACATGTGCCTTAAGGTCTTTTTATATTATTAGATCATTTTTAATTATTTTATTTTTATTTTGAAAAAAAAAAAAAAAAAAAAAGAGGAATTGAGCCTCCTTTAGCAACAAAATCAGCGACCTCAGCAGAGGAAGGGTTTTCTGCATGGTTTGTGAAACCGGACCGGCCGGTTCAGACCGGGAACCGGCCAACCGACCGTGAAACCGGTCCGGTTTGGTGCAAAACCGATCGCCGATGAACCGAGGGGTTGACCGGTGAAACCGCAAAGTTACCCGGTTCCAAAAGATTCTTTTTTTTATTATTTTTTTTAATAAAAGGCAATCTAATTTGAATATCTGAATATGTCACAAATATATCTAAATATGTCACAAGTATTGAAGTATATGGTTATTTTACTACTTGATCTAAAGTATAGAAATGATATATAGTATGTGAAATTTAGGTTGATGTGATGAGAAATTAATTATTTTCCAATTTTTTTATATCTCACCGGCTCGGCCTGCCCGGTTGACTCCGTGACTCGGTCGACCCACTAACCCTTAACCCAAGATTGTACGCCGGTTCGGTCACCGTCGGGTTTGAGAACCTTGGTTTTTCGGAATTGAAAGGGATTAAATGGGAAAATTATATTTCTAAAAAATAAACTTTAAATAAAAAAAGAGAGTTTAAATTTAAATTTCTGGGTCTTAGTTAATCGCAAAAAAGGTTTTTGGGTCTTAGAAGCCAGTTTTAATTGGTAAAGGGATAAAGGAGATCATGCGAAGAGAGGATAAGAGAAACTAGCTAGGGTTGCACATGGGCAGCCCTGGACCTCCGCATAAAATCATACTCCCATCTTATATGGAATTTTTTTTTTTTTTTTTTTTTTTTAAAAACTCTAATTAAGACATGATAATCAATATTTTAAACATTAAATATATTTCCTAATTTCAATATAAATAATAGCCCACATAATTCCATGATCAAAAAGAATATAATCAAATAACAATGTGCTTTCGCACGTATATACACACACATTATTTTTTTATACATATACATTTTATTTTTAAAGAAAATTATATATATTCTTTGGGTAGGCCAAATGGGTGTTTCGGAACATTTTTTGTTAAATAAAACTAATGGTATTTAATGAATGATCAAAAATACACTTTATAAACTCAAAGGACTAAACTGAAATCAAATATAAACATAGAGGATGAAATGTATACTTTAGACAAAGTTAATTAAAATTTTATTTTAACAAAAAAAAAATATTCTGTGAAATTTTTTGTTTAGGACATCTAGAAAATTTTTAAAACTTTAATAACTTCAGAATATATTTCAAAATTTACACGAAGAAAAGATTACGTATCATACTCCAAATCATCGAGCACATATTCTTTTCTCATGGTCAAATAAAATTCATATAAAGATATATTTAAACTGAATGAGGGAGGTTCTTTAATTTTTTTCTTATTATACATAAAAATGATTTCTTGTGATGATCATAGGACGAATCATTTGAATACATGAATCTCCATATATATAAACAAAATAATTTTGGAAAATCATAAATACACATAAATAATTGCTTTTATTGAATAAATGAATGAACGTATCCCTGATTTATTTAATCGATCATATAACATAAATGAGTCATTTTGAAATCTCAAATATATTTCATATCATTAATACATGTCCATAAATTTCATTGGTTTGGGTGTATTTGGTTTGAGGGGAGGGAAGAGTAAGAGAGAGAAATTTTTCATCTTATATTAACCAAATTACCCATGAAAATTTTTAATATTCCAAAAATACATTATCAACAAAAAGAAATATTATTCTCATTAATGGCAATTTATTAAATGTCCTTCCTCCCCGCCACTCTCTTTCATCCCTTCCCCTCAAACCAAACACACAGTAAATTTATAGAGATTTTATTGTTGCAAATTAGATATATAAATAATCTCATAAAAATAAAGAAGTTAAATAGGAAAATCCTATATAAAGGCGGTTGAATTGTCCAAATTCTAATTTGAGCCAAACTACCTCTATATCCCTTAGTTATTAAAGAAAAACAAAATTAGAGACTGTTTCGCCAAACTACCTCTATATCCCTTAGTTATTAAAGAAAAACAAAATTAGAGACGAAACAATATTGTTTATGCACTAGTAATAGAAAATTCACTAGAGGCCTCGACCCGTTAAAAAATCGGCAAAGAAGGTTAATGTTAAATCTTCAGGTTTCTTCCCCTTCTTGATCATCCTTTCCAGAAATCTGACGTGCATTTTCTACCTGACCTCCTTTGCAAAGTCCACTTATCATGGCATTATATGTAACAGTATTTGGCTTTTCGCCATTTTTTCGCATGAAATTCAAAAGTTCCCTAGCACTCGAAGACTTCCCCGTTTTGCAAAGTCCATCAATCAAAGCTGTATAAGCAACGACATCAATACGAATTCCACGGCTTGCCAGTTCTTTATTCAGTTTTGGACTTCGGCAAAGACCAAAGCTATAAGCAAGAAATTGTAGATTATTTTCAGAGATCTAATGAAAAACAAGCAAAACACCAGGAAACCTAAATTCAGAAACATGACCAATCCAAAAGCATGAAATAGATAACAGAATCGTTAGATCAAGATTTGATTATCATGATTCTGAAACAAGGAACAAGACTCGCAGGAATCGACTATGAGATTACCGATATGAGAATGAAAAGATCCAGGAAGAGAAGAGAGATTTAGGATTTTAGGCAATTCTCAAGGAAACCTTGTTTTTGGCCTAAGGCTTTCCCTTTCTTTCTCTTTTTTTTTTTTTTTTTTTTTTTTTTTTTTTTTTTTTTTTAAAAAAAAATGGTTTAGAGTTATTATTGAAAAATAACCAACATTTAAATATTCTAAATTGAGTCATTGATCCAATTTAATATATATTGAATTTACCAACCTTATATAGAATTTTCTTCTTTCAACCGTCTTTATATAAGATTCTCCCAAGTTAAATCTTTGAAACATCAAATTGATATACAATATATATTTGGTGACTATTTTAATATATATGATAAAAATTCTTATTCATTCTATCAAAACAATATTGATGGGAGAGGATTTTCTCATAATCTTGTTTCTCCTTTCTCCTCATTGGCCCCATCTGGGCCGTTGATTGGGAAGAGGAGAAAGAGGTTAAAATAATATTGTGATTGATTGAAGAATATGATTTAAAGATGAGGAGGGATAATGAGAAAAAGATAGGGAGAGAAACCCAATCCCAATATTCATTCAAAATTAATTGCATATCTCAAAAAATATAAAATGATATAGAAAATATATAATTCTTAATTGTTATTCAAAGAAATACGATAAAATTGTAAAGCATAAAATTGATTTCTAGCTGGTTAAATCCAAAATTATTTTGATAACTCAGTAATAAATATTACATTTATAGGTTAATACTAAACAAATAAAAATTAAAATAAGGTAACTATCTTAAAACAAAGACACGATTACGATAAATATAATTTTAGATTCTGGATCCCGAAAACGACGACATATAAACACATCGCTTCTTTTTTCCAGAATATAAGCACATCCCTTCAAGATATATATAATCGACGTGTATATTAATATAAAAGATAGTATTCCAAGAATGGCGATATAACACATCTCTTCGCATCTATATATATCTCTGTGTAATCCCATGAATCTATCGAACCGTGATTTCTAAAAACTTGCCTCTCTTTTTTAACAGTTGATCTAGGGTTTATTCTTTCTTCGTCATCATCTTTCAGAGAAGAATGTCGTCGTCGTCGTCCAACAATTTGCAGAAGAATATGATCAACGACTTCGTGGACTACTACAAGATTCTTGAAGTTTCAAGTAAAGCGAACGACGCTGAGTTGAAGAAGGCGTTCAGAACACTGGCCATGATATGGCACCCAGATAAGAATCACCAAAGCCCCATGAAGATGCAAGAAGCAGAAGCAAAGTTCAAAGAGATAAAAGAGGCTTTTGAGGTTCTGGTAGACCCTATAAAGCGGAAGGCTTACGACGAAGGCAAACCAACTCCACTGAATAATATTTATTCTACTGATGATATTGCTACTTCTAATACTACTACGAGGAAGCCTATGGCTCCCTGTGATCTTGGTTCTGATCCTCAGCGTCCTCGTAACTTCTTGGAAACTGTTGTACTGAAGAATTCTGAACATATTGCGCTTAATAAGGCGAAAGCTTCAGCATCACAACACAAACTGGCTTTGAGCCTGGAGGATATTTACAAAGGATGCGAAAAAAGATTCAGAATCTCAAGGAATGTTATTGATGCTCGTGGGTATGTTATAATATAACAATATATCCTCTCTATGTTTCTGGTTTTGTTATATTCTATATCATATGGTTTCGTTTTTAAACTTTCTGCTTTGGTGGTCACTATATGTATTGGTCTTATGATCCTGGTTATGATTGTCAAAGGTGGACTGAGTATTCAATTTTATGGAGGTCGAGATTAAGAAACATGTATATAACACAAAGTATTCATAAATTGTAGGATATAAAAAAATCTATAACACCGAAAAATTAGAAATTTAGGATCATAGTCTCTGTCAATAATGCCTCCTCCCCCGGCCACCAATGAATGTACTTTACCCTATCTTAGGTTGAAAGAATAGGAAAACTCTAAAAATTAGTAATTTTTTACCATAGTTTTCCTCTATAGTATTCCCTCCTCCTACTTTCCCCTCACTTTAATACTGTCTCTCTTATCTCTTGTGCATACCAATAAGAGTCAATATTAATTTGATGAAGTTGCAATAGAATGAAAGTATGACATTGTTTCATTGCTAAGCTGTGTGATAGGCACCGACCGATGCAGATTAATTATTATTATTTTTACTTTCATTTAAAAAAAAAATCATTTTAATGTGTACAAATTCTGTCAGTTTGTTTAAAGAAATTATTTTTACTTAAAAATTATAAATTTAGATAATTGAAATTCTGTATTTGAATAGTACAAATCTCATTGTAGCAATGAGTATCATGGTGCTTATCATTTTGATGAACACTGAAATTGGTTTTGTATTATCTTGTTATTCGATAGTTTACTTAAAACAGATCATAGTAATTAATTAATGTTTATTAGAGGTCCATCCATCTATATAAATTGCAAAAGTTTATAATCGTGTTTGTTTTAATTTGCAGAAATACGATCACTGTTGATGAAGTAGTGGAGGTAAAAGTGAAGCCTGGTTGGAAGGAAGACACAAAGATAACATTTGCTGGAAAAGGAAACCAAGAACCAGGATCTCCTTCTCCTGCTGATTTGGTATTTGTGCTGGAAGACAAGCCTCACGAGATTTTCAAAAGGGTAGGGAATGATTTGGTGACTACCCAAAACATATCACTTTTTGAGGCTCTCACTGGAACAACAATCAAAGTTACAACGTTGGGTGGCAGAGAAATCGAAATTTCTGTGACTGAAATTTTGACACCAAACACTGAGATTGTAGTCCAAGATGAAGGCATGCCCTCCGTAAGCAATCCAGGCAAAACAGGAAACATCAGAATTAAGTTTCATATCGTCTTTCCATTGCAGCTTACTGCATCACAAAGGGATGAAATCAAAAAGATCTTGAGTGAAGTTGACGATTAATTCGTTTTCGACTAGAATTGTGTAACAGGCATATAAGTTCTTGGGAGAACTAGACTCCAAAGTATTAACCTTTGGAGTCTGGGAACCGAAGACGTTTTTCATTCAAGGCCGTCCTCCCAATGTGGGATTCGTTATAAATTGTAGTACACCAAGTAAGTCCAATTAATTACGTGCACGAACGGGTGATTATATTGTCCTATTATTAGTAATACTTTTGTATTTTGTATGAACAATGATGTTACCAATATGCTATAAAGAGTCCGTTTGGTTCAAACTTCAAAGAATGGAAGGGAATGTAATAATGGAAATTGGAAAGATGATCACAGAGCATTTGTTTTGTATGCTATCTAGAAATCAGTAACCTTTTTAACTCTATAAAAGTACAAAATGGAAGGTATAGATATATCTATATGTTGATTCATGGAAGCTTGAATCAAGATGATACCACCAAAGAATTTATTGTATGTGCCAAAAACATTTGAATCAACATCATGCATCACGCCAAAAATGCATCGCAGGGAATTGAACCTATGCATTCAATTATTAAGAAACAAATGAGAATCAGTAAAATATAATTAAAAGGTATTGGATTCCATGTATATATTTGATTAATATCCAAGCAAATCGTATCTCAATATAAGTTAGGATACTTTTTTTTCCATAACAATATGGTATCTACGGCGGAATCTTTCCTTTTGTCTCTTTGATAGAAATCATAAATACAAAAACTTACTAAACAATCTATTGCCAACTTTTATGCAGCCACCTATAATATAGCTGGCCCGATATCAAATCAATAATAAATATTTTACGATATTACTAAATATCTTCTACTAAATTAAATTTTCATAAATAAATGATTGGATTGATTTAAAATATGTAATAAAACACATAATTCTTCGTTAAATATTGAAAAACATAAATTCTTAAAATAATATAGTTGCAATCAAGGTTGACAAATTCGTGAGTTTAAACAAACTTATGTAACGATACTTCGAATCATAAACTTATAAGAGTTTATTTTTATTATTAAATAGGTTATTACTAGTGTATAATTAAATAGTTAAAATATAAAAATGACAACAGTTTGATTTAAATATATTTTAAATCCAAATAATTGAAATTAAATCCATCAACATTCATCATTTATGATATTTTAAAAAGAATTCTATAAAATTTATATATAAAGCCGCTAAGAATGATCAAATCTAAAAATTAACACGAGTTTAAAAGTAAGTTAACACTATTTTGTAAGCTAGCTAGAAATATAAAAATAGTAAACTCGGCGTATAAACTCGTGAGTTTAACCGAATTTACTAATGACTCGTGACTCGTTTTTGTAAGTTAAAAACGTAAATTTGGAGGGTCAACTTGCAAGTTTGACAATAATGATTGCATAGTTTTTTGCAAAAATATATTTTATGAGATTATATCTATAATTTCTAATTCCTCCTCTTTGTATTTTTCATTTGATATATGTAGTTGCCATAGTTGCATTTGATTAAGGGTGTCTCCGAACTACTTTGGACTTCAATATTTTTTAGGCTTACATAACAAAGGATTTTAAGTCGACTATACATATAAGATTCATCTATGTGTGTGTGTAAAAGGATTCTTGATATTTAAAGCTTTGGCTATACTATATAAATTTCGTTGACTATGGAGATATCTTCTTCTATATATATCGTCTCTATACAAAAGCAACCACTTTTTCTTTTTCTTTTTTTAATAAAAAAAAAAGAGCTTTAAGAGACATTTTATTGACGACGCTTTTGAAAAGCACCATGATATGTTCTATGATTAATATACTAATTCATGCATCAATTGACTCATTTTTGTGTGTTTATTGAGTAAAACTTGCATTATTGATGAATTAATATTTATTTGGAGTGATTGAATAAATTAGTGATAAAAAGGATAAAATTGTCATTATCTTAATGATTATCTATGTATATGGTATTACAATGTTTTGAATTACATTTTGAGGGTATTTTGGTTATCTGGGAGAATTTTCAGAAATTACAGTTCAGTCACCAAATATTTCCAGTTTAATAGCCAAACTTCAGATACTACAGTTCAGTTACCAAAATATTTCCACTTTAATCCCAAAACAGTTTAGTCCTACGAAACTGTTACTGTGCATTTTATGTCATTTCTGATTTGATAATGCCACTTCTAGCCGCGATTTGAGAAGAGAGAGACCCCATTTTTCGATCCCCTTCAGCTCCATACCACTCTTCACCATTTTCACTCACTTTCTTCATCCCTTTCACCATGTTCATCACTTTTCTATTCATTTTTACCTTCTTCCTTCTGTTGCTATTAGGGCTGAGCTTGGTGGCTGTCAACAGTACGTGGTAGTTTCCATTTCAAGAACGAGGAGCTAAGCATTTCGTTCCCCAAGGAGTAGAGAGGACAATACCGGAGCTAATTGGAGCATCATTTAGGGCGTTTTTCATATTTCTTTCTCCTACTCTAGTCTTATTTAAAGATTATTTTAGTTGAGTATTAATTTGTGTAGGTAGAGTTAAAACATTTTAGTTGTAATGTTTTTTGGGATTGGAATATTGAGATCTTCACTTGCCTTGTTGAAAGCTCAATTTGGTTTTATGGATGTTGGATTTAGTTAATATAATGTTTTAGGATTAAATTGAATACTTTGTCCATCATATACAAATTATGTGATTGGTGAAGTCATTCTGCTTGATTTCTTTAATCTTAACCAATGGTGTTAATTGAGGGTTGTTAATGTTGTGATGGCTCTTCTAGTTGAAGTTGTCCATTGGCAAGTTAATTAAATTAATTAAGCTTGACTCGTTGCTTAAACTAATTGCTTGGATTGGTGATTAAAGCTACTTTATCATTTGAAGTTTGGATGGTATAGTTCGACACACCAAGGGGAATATCATCTCATTTGCATATTTTCATTCTTTTCAAGCTCACTCATACTTTCATCCATTTCATAAATTGAAAATACCGAAAAGAAGTATTCTAGAAATGTTTTCATTTGCCTTGGCAAAGTAGTTTTGGTAGTTAAAAATCAAATCAATTTTCCCTCTTAATTAGTATTCTTGATAGTTAGTTAGCTTAGGGCTTAATTAAATAGGTTGAGATAGTAGGTTAGCACTGCGTTACTGCTTTATTAATCTAGTTTTAATTTGACCCCAAGGCGACATGTGGATCACACCACAAAAGTAACATTGCTATTTATATATTGTCATCGTTCTATACTCCCCATCTTTTCCTACCATATTCCCACGTATTTTCTCCCCTCATTTCCTCTTCTATGCTCTACCCTTAACAAAGGTCAACAAGATTTGTCAATAAAACTAAATGTGTTTATTTTTGTGAACCCACAAAATATTTTTGGTGAAGTTGATGATTAATTTATTTTCTCTTAAAATTGTTGTGCATAGGAAAAGTTCAATTAATTACGTGCACATATAGGTGATTATATTGTCCTACTATATATTAGTAATACCTTTGTATTTGGGAAAATCCCAAAAAGTTACTACTTGAACTTCAAAATCTCAAATAAGTGATTTCCAACTAAAACGAATTGTCAAATGCATTACTATTGTTCTTAATCCCATTACTCTTATAGACAACTTCAAATGATATTTTTCTATCATTTTTCCTTTGTATTTTGTATGAATGTTGATGGTAGGAATATATAAAGCATCCATTTGGTTCAAAGAATTGAAGAGAACGTCTGATATATAGGATTATTATAGAGAATTTTTTTCGTTTTCCTTCAATAAAGCATGAAATCAAATTTATATTAATTTATGTAGAAATTCAAAAAGTTAAAATAAGTGTGAAATGATATTTTTAACTCTATCAAAACAAAGAATGGAAGGTATAAGAATGTCTAAATGTTAATTCATGAAAGGTATATATATCTATACGTAGATTTATGTAAGTTTGAACAAGATTATACTGCCAACATTATCTGATGTAGATTACCAAATTAATATGTTGTAAACTTGCAATAAAAAATTATATTGGATAACTTTATTGTGTCATAAACAGCTAAATCAACGTATGTATCACATGAAATTAAACCTATACATCCGACAATTAAGAAATTAATGAGAATTTCTAAAACAAAATGAAACAAGATTGGATTCTATGTATATTTGTGTTCAACTCCAAAAGAAATCTTAATGAATCATGATTTGTGAATTGTGGAAATGCTGGGATGTGATTAAGGTATACTACTTGTTTACCACATGGTGAGGCTGCTATTCAGAGCTCTTTGCTTCTATGGTATGGTCGCACCTAGCTAGCTACTTGTTGTACAAGGTTACGGCACCTCACTTATTCTATGAGGGTTACTTCGCCCCACCAGTTCTATGAGAGACTGCAACATCCCAAGGGCAGCATTCTTGAGAGGAAGTCCACAGTCTGGTTGTATGCTTTGTGATCTTTGGCCAGTTCACATCACAAAATTGGTAGCATGTTGAGCAACCATTGATGATGATATGGGTAGTAAGTAGTAACTTAGGTTATGGGTTTAGTCGGCAGAAATAAGAGAGGTATAAGGGAGTTATAGTTGATGGGAGGCTATAGGTACCATGATGATGTTTGGGTTTGAGCGCTATGATTCTATATTGATCTATGTATGTATTATGATTGCTTTTACTGTTAGAGTTATAATTATGATTGGTTTGATGTACCATGATTGAATTGTTGAGATACACACACGTACACACACACTGAGGAAGCCTCTATCCTTTTTTTATTATTATTATCTCATATCAAAAAAGAAAAAAAAAAATCAAAATAGTATTGTAACATTTCAAATTGATTGAATTGACATAATTTAAAAATTATGAGAGATCGATAATGAGAAAATGATGATAAGAAAAACCTGGCCCATAATCATATATATACATATAAACATATATATATATACACACACACATATACACATACATACATATACATACGTGTAAATGTGTATGTATTTGTGTGTGTGTATGTATGTGTGTCTTTTATAACTGTCACAGGGTTGTGCTAGTGTATGTGGTAGGTAGGACAAGTACTTACTGAGACGGTGGTTCTTACATTTTTCTTAATGAAAGCTCTAGAGGAAGGACTTCAGGGGAGGCTTTGGAGGAGTAACGTTATATGCCAGCGACGTGTAACACCTCTATCTTTTGAGTTATATGTTGATTTATGCATATTGCAACCTTTAGGACATTTTTTGCATTTATTTCTATGATTATAAATTTATGGGTTATTGATGAGACTTGAGTACTGTGATTTTCAGTTCTTGAGCATTCGGATTCAGAGTACTACGAAGTAGCATTTATGATCAACACAACTTTCAAAGTGATTTATTTTAATTCAAGAATCTTGTGAAAAATCAATTAATAGTGTGAGATCATTTTGATATCCATAGTCCATGGTAGCGCATTGCATGATGAGTTGAGTTTTTTTTCCCTACCATGGTTAGTTTTCAAAAGAATGTCCATAAACTATTCAAAATGGCTAAATTATCAGTTCGTAGTTTTAGGAACCACGTCGCAACACTAACTATATATAGCAACCTTCTAGTAGAGTTGGGGTTGGGAATTAGGGCCTAACAGGGTCCGGGTAAGAAAAACATCTGTTTTTCAAAGCCCGACCCGAGAGCACTAGGGTCAAAGTCGGCCCTTACCAGGCCCGAAGTTACTATTTCAAATTTTAACTATTTTTTCTCATTTTTTAAAAATATAATTAATAAATTATAAGAATTAAAGTCTAATTTATTAAATAAATGTTAACATTAATATTCAAATAACATGAATCATCCAACAAATAAACACATTCACTAATTTGTAATCAAAAGCAAACTATTGTCCACAAATAACTCACATAAAACCTAAGAAGCATATATACCTAGGTTTTAAATTTAAACTACTATACAATATTTGAATGACAAGACTAAACTTATATAACTTATGATGAGAAGGTTGCCAATATAAAGAACAAGTTGACTTTCATTTTCAATGGATATTTGAATGAGGGACATATCTTCAACTCCATATTAAATTTTTTAAATAAAAAAAAATTAGCAGAGCCTAACGGGCCGACCCGAGGCTCTTTAGGGCCGTCCCTTTTAAGCCCGGCCCCTGCAGGGGGCCAGCCCTACACGGCCAATTTTATTTAATTCTTCTAATTTTCAAGCCCAACCGTTGAAAGGACAAGGCCTAAATAGGCCGGTCCGACAGGCTCGACCTGATTTCCCAATTCTACCTTCTAGGCTCTCGCACATCCACGTGCCCTAGACTTTCAATGTGAACAAACAGAACAAGCCTTTACTTGTTCTCCATATGTCTTCACAGCACTAAACATAATGAAACCCTACAAACAATCCCAACAGTTAATGAGCAGATAGACGAATTAACTAAAGGATTTTGGTGAAGAAGAAAATGAAGAAGTGTACCAAAAATGAAGAATTTGTTGGTCAATTTTGCCTATTACGTGACTTTTATGTAAAGTTTCATGAGGTTGAAAATAAAAATTTTGTTTGATCGTTTGAAACCCGTAGCTGCTTATGGTCATCATGAATTATTAACATTAACTCATTACGTTAATAAGTTATTAATTATTAATCTGTAACTCTTTACGATGCTCATGAGAATTCACAACAATTTATAATATCCATGAGCTTCAAGATTACTCGTTAAAACAACTATTGGGGATTAAGATAACTTGATAACACAACTATCAGATATTAGAATTACCTTAGATTACTTGAAAACCTCAATGTTGTTGATGTGCTCTAACGTTGATCCACACAATTATCCCCTGATTACAACGAGAACTCCTTCTCTTGAAACCTCTCACTCCTTGGATGCTTGCTAGGCGAAGACAAAGTTGAGGTTTGGTTTTCTTGGGTTTTTCTCTTTTCAAGAAGATGATGGTTTCTTAAGATTAGGTTAAAGATAGGAGGAGCAAGATCATTGGAACCTTACCTTTCTATGGATGGTGCCTTTTCCTCTCTAAACCTTTGGTAAAGACCGAAATTTAGAGAGCACAAAGATCTTATTTTTCTCTTAGAAAAACGTGTAGGAAAAAGGCATACAAAAAATCAGCACCTTATAAGAGTCTAACCCTAATTTAAGTGCTTATAAAAAGGCTCAATACAAGCTTGAATTGGAAAATCCAAATCACAATGAATTACATTCATATCTTGATTGATTGATTGATGATGAATCACATTCAAATCTTGATTGATTGATTAAATCAATCATTTAAGATGATGGATCACATTAATTTCTTGATTGATTGATTGAGTCAAACATTTAAGATGATGGATCACATTTATATCTTAATTGATTAATTGAATAATAATTTAAGATGATGGATCACATTTATCTCTTAAACTAAAATTCAAAATCATTTTTAATTCAATCCTCATTTATTATTTCTACTATCTTTATCCAATCATTATTGGATCTTTATATATATATATATATATATATATTCATAATTATCTTTTATAACTTAACCTTTTGAATTGAAATTCAAATTTAAATTTCAAACTTAAATTTTAATTCTAAATTCAACTTGGCCTAAGACCCTATTGGGTCTTCCAACACATCTGGGCCCTTTTGTGGAGAAATTGATTTCCCACTGTGGACCATATATGTGACACCATTTTGCTTCTCATTGGGCTTGGAGCTCACTCCAACCCAATTACACATTTACTCTTGATAAAACCCAATAATAATCATTGGCCCAAGTTTGCTAATTTTAAGCAATCGCGAATAACCTTTGTGTGTAACCCATTAAGCGCAATTAGTTACTAACATAAATAAAATTGAACCAATTAAAACTCATTTAATGGGCCCCATTTATTTAATAACCTCATAAGACACTAGCAATGCTCTGCGGTCCCAGAACTAATTGAGTTGATCAAGTGATCTACCTTTCATATTTGAATACCGTGTAGGTATCATCCTTCACATTGTTATTCACATTTAGTCGAGAGCAAAGATAGAGCATCATCTCTCTTAATTGACTAAATGTAGCTATTTTCATAGAACTATGAATCTTCTTATATTAACTTTATAACGGATCATGACTCTTCATAATTACTTGCTATGCGCATAGACTCCCGAGCTAATTAGAAGCTATCCAAGCTCTACCAATCTTGTAAATGACTAATCCCTGTAGGGACTATGAGTCATCTCAACATGTCCATCTATACTCATGTATTCAAGTTACACCCAAGAGTACACTGTTTTCCCCATTTTCAGGTGGATAGAGTTGTACAGTCAAAGTATAACCCTAAAAATAGTTTTCAATGACATCCTTAATCTAGGACGATCCGCACTACCAAACAATGAGAGACTTTACATATCCAATTATACTCTCTACAATGAATCTTTGTGGAGTCTCTCGGCAGGTCAGTTCGATGCTATCTGTTCTTCAACAAATCCACCCATGGCATCAGCTAAGGCATCACTATACCTGTATTCTATGAGGTCCCTACCTTGTATCTTATACATGTAGATGATGTCGTACTAGTCTTATAAGATCATCAATGCCCTTTCTTAGTGATTCAAGACTAAGAACAAGTTTTAGGTAATAGATATCTAGTGTTCTTGAGTCCTTATGATGATGATCTTTATCATTGATCCTCAAGAATAACAAGTTTTATTCCTAGGGTTTTATCTTCAAACACATTTACCTTAAAATAAAGGTAAAATATAAATATGATAAAGATAAAATGTGGTCATTTATTAATAATAAAATACCACAACATAGAAATGGTGTTGATCTGTCATCACAAATTATCTCTAGAACAACTAAATACTAACAAAATTAACAAAGGTTTATGGTGAAATGGGGTTTTGTAGATAAGTTGAAATCCATCTCTGCTTTCATGACTGAAGCTTTAGCTCTTAAGCGGGCATTGATGCTCGCTGTTGATCTCGGTCATGATAATGTTATTTTTGAAACCGATTGTCTCTCTCTTCTTGATTGTGTTAATGCTAAAGCTCCGGATATGGTTGATTGGAGGAGTAGGAGCATTATTTTCGAAATCATTTGTTTGTTGGGTTCCAAGGTTGGGTTCTCTCTGTCCTTTACCCCTAGGCGGGGTAATCGTGCCGCTGACCTGATTGCAGCAAATGCTTATAAAGGGTGTGCCGATTGGGTGGGTTTTCCAACCAACACCTTTTTCTTGTCACTTCTTGCTTTGGACTCCTAGAAGATGAATGTTGTTCCTCATGATGCTCCTTTTCCCACTCACCCTTTGAGGGGATGATTGTTTTTAGTTCGTTTTCTTTATTTGTGTGTATTCTGTTTTGTTTGTATTTCGTGGACTTGTGTTCCATTTGATGTTGGTTCTTTCCTTTGTGGTTTTTTTTTCCTTCTTCGATGTATTCTGTTTTATTTGGATGTATTCTGTTTTTGTTTGTAATGTTCTTGAAGTATTAATAGAGGTATCCTTTGAAAAAAAAAAAAAAATAACAAAGGTTTATGGTGAAAAAGAAAATGAAAAAGTGTACCAAAAATATGACTCATCTATCACTCCTAATTCCTCCTACGCCTCATTCCTATGATCCATCGGTCTGAAAGGTCTTACTTGTTCCAGTCAACACTGTCAAAAGCTGCTCCTTCCGTCTTTCCCGCTGCCCAAAAGCGCATAAAAAAGCTGCCTCATTTCAACAACCTTTTTTTTTTTTTGCCTTTGCTTTTAATTCAAAATGTATCGTTAAAAATCTGTGAATTTCTTTAATTATTGATTTAGTTTTTGAATTCCGATTCAAAATTTCTTGCGAGATTTTACATATTGTATTTTCTTTTCACAACAATATTTTTATTATTTCATATCACAAAATTTTGAATTTTGAGTTAGTTTTAACATTACATTCATTTTTACTCATTTTACTTTTAACGGATACATACTATCTCCCATCGTCTTTTTCCTCCATAAATTCTCTCTTATTTTTTTCTCACTCTCACCTCGGGCCTTTAATAGGTGTCTATGTGTAACCTACATAAAACATAGTCTAGCAAATAGACTAGCCTATTTTTAGACCTATGTTGATAAAAGGGTAAAGGAATAATTTTACACATGAGCTTTGCCTCAAGGAGCACCCAGCACCACGAGTTTTTTTTGGAGCAAAAGTACACACGTGGTTACGTTTTGGGAGTAAAAATACCATGGGGCGTTAGTTGACCAGATGTTGACCGTCATCTTGAATGGAGTGAACGATGCAAACGCGTGGGCCGAGGTGGACGCTTGAGACTAGGAATAAAAAAAATTAAAATAACCCCCAAAGGATGGGCCCCACTCGGCCACCCCACCGCCCGGTCGGTTGGTGGCTGATGGTCGCCGGTTGGCGGTGGCGACCGACGGTGGGGTGGCCGGTGGTGGGGCCCACTCATGGGAGGTATTTTAATTTTTTTATTCCTAGTCAACGTCAACGTTACTGTTCACTCCATCCAAGTTGACGGTCAATGTTTGGTCAACTAATGCTCCGTGGTATTTTTGCTCCCAAAACATAACGACGTGTGTACTTTTGCTCCAGGAAAAAAAACTCGCGGTATTGGACGCTCCATGAGGCAAAGCTCATAATGGAATCAGTGGATCCTATACTAATGGATAACTTATATTATTTTAATCTTCCATGGCAAATGACTCATTAAAAAATTTAAATTTTATGATTTTAACAAAACTTCTTAATTTTTTTAAAAAATAAAAAACGCAATTCCCTTCCAAATTAAGGAGTTCAGGTTTTAAAAATAATAAAATTTATATTTCTCCGGATAATTCATTTGTCATGTAGGATTAAAATAAAATGAATTGTTTTAGAATACAGATAAGGTGGAGCAGAATATATGGTAATTTAAACTATTGTTGTTAAACTCTCGAGTTGATTATTTGATTTTAGCGTTTTTACATTTTTACCTTACAAAATCAAATTTTTTTTAATATTGGTAAACTCTTAATCGTTGTAAACTCAATTAAACTCATAAGTTTATATACCGAGATTATCGTTTTTACGTTTTTAATTTACAAAATCGTGTTAACTCACCCTTTGACTCATGTTAACATCTTTGATTTGATCAATTTTAACGGCTTTAAATATAAATTTTATAGAAATTTCTTTGTTAAATATGATAAATTATGAATATTAATGGATTTAATTTCAATTATTTGGATTTAAAAAATATTTAAATCAAATTGTTATTATTTTTTATATTTTAGTTATTTAATTATATACTATTAATACTATTTAATGATAAAAGTAAATTTTTACGAGTTTACGGTTCGAGTTCACAATACGAGTTTACTTCTCTCTTTCTATCACGAGTTTGTTTAAACTTGCGAGTTTGACAATCTTCATATTTTAAACAATGGTCATTTTTCTCAAAAAAAAAAAAAAAAAAAAAAAAAACCAATGGTCATTTTTGTATACTAATTTTATAGATATAATCAAGTTGTCAAACTCACAAGTTTAAGCAAACTCGTGATGCTTATGTAAACTCGTATCGTGAACTCAAATCGTAAACTTGTAAGAGTTTACTTTTATTATTAAATAGGTATTACTAGTGTATAATTAAATAATTAAAATATAAAAATGACAAAAAATTGATTTAAATATATTTTAAATCCAAATAATTGAAATTAAATCCACTAACATTCATCATTTATTATATTTAATAGAGAAATTTCTATGAAATTTCTCCATAAAGTTGCTGAACATGATCAAATCAAAAAATTTAACATGAGTTTAAGAGTAAGTTAACACGATTTTGTAAGTTAGAAACGTAAAAACGGTAAACTTGGTGTAAAAACTCGAGAGTTTAACCGAGTTTACAACTAGCACGAGTTTACCATTGACTCGACTCATTTTTGTAAGCTAGAAGCGTAAAAACGGTAAACTCGGAGAGTCAGCTCACGAGTTTGACAACAATGGATATAATATAATATAATTAGTTAATTAGATAGATATATTGATATAGGGAGTTAAATGCTCATAAACTAATAATTTATTAATCAATTCAATAATTTATTGTTATTAATTTTAAACAATCCAATTTATTAATTTTTTAGATAATCAATCTAATTTATTTATTTGTTAATCAAATCAAATAAACATTTTGTAAGTCGATGTACTTAAGTTTAATTTATTTTTATTTTGAAACTAATTTATTGCAATATAATGTATATTGCGCATCAGATTCAGGCCGCTGTATTTTGATTGATTCATTCCGAATTCAATACAGGATATCACGACTTTTATTTTGTTTGGGGCCAAAATAGTATTTAATTTTTATTGTGATCAGATTCACTGTTCATAATTTTGGAAATGTTATCATATTGAATTAACGATAGTTAAATTTTGAAAATATATAATGAATCTCATCTTATTCAATCAACATATCTTGTCAAAAGTTTAATAACTTATCAAAGATATAAATATAACTTTCTATTTAAAAATTATTAATTACAGATTCATTAATATTTAGATTTAAATTTTCAAATTACTACGCGGCTTGTGAAAATTTTATTCCATTTAATGCTGATTGATTTGATTTAAAAATAGATTGGTTTTAATTTTTTTAAAAAAAATTATTTTCCCCCGATATATATGTGTGTGTGTTAGATTGGAAATTGGTATCATAATTGACTCGCTCAAATACGGAAGTTTTGAAACTCTATTTCGCTCTGTTAGGTTCAGACGATTCTGAAAATTTCCTTCTCTTTGCCATGGACAACGAGGTGCAAGCGATTTTTAACAAGTTCGACAAGAATGGCGACGGAAAAATCTCCTCCGACGAGCTCAGGGAGATGCTTCAGACTTTGGGAACCAAAACGACGCCGGAGGAGGTGAACCATATGATGAACGAGATGGACAAGGACAGCGATGGCTTCATAGACTTCAAGGAATTCGCCGAGTTCCACTGCTCCGGAGCTAAAGCCAGCGCCGACGCCGACGCCGACAGGGATCTCCGGGACGCTTTCGATCTGTACGACCTGGACAAGAACGGAGTGATATCGGCGGTTGAGTTGCACTCGGTGATGAGGAAGTTGGGGGAGAACTGTTCCCTGAGTGACTGCCGGAGGATGATCAGCGCCGTGGACGAAGACGGCGATGATAACGTGAATTTTGAGGAGTTCAAGAAGATGATGACTCGGTCTTCTTAGACCCACATGGAATGAAATCAAAGTAAAGGCGTATTAGGTTTTGAGGTTCTTAGGCTTTAGGGTTCGTGCAATTTCTGATTCATAGTCTTTCAGTCGTTTGACCTTTTTGGGTTCTTCCCTCAAAAAGCTCAGTGGTTTCCGGATTCTATATTTTTTTATTATAAAAATAATTAATATATGCAATTTTATTTTATTTTTAATTATGTTCTGGTAATTTTTTTTTTTTTTTATTGGATCCTCATATATGGATTAATAATATTTGGATTAGTTCTTTATAGTTTAACTCTCGCTCATCAGCATGTATCTGAATCAATTGCCTCACGTGAAAGAAGATTTTCAGCACTAGATAATAAATAAATATTTTATGGTAAGTAGGAGGAAGCATTGGGGGAGGCCAAAACTTACAAGCAGAAGAAACCCTTCATCAAAAGCATAATAATTTTTATTTTTATGTTGATAAATAAATAATTTTATTTCATTTTTTTATTTCATAAAAATTTTCGGTTTATTTTGTAATTTTCACTGGCAACATGTCACTTAGTCAACATTACATTAGTCCTTGCTTTGGGATGCACTTCTTTTTACCGATTAGTTGGAGTAGGATTAAAATATGAGGATAATTCTCCAGCAAAATATTTTCATTGTTGTAATGTGAAAAATATATAGTAATATCCTAAATTTTACGTATGGAGATTTGAAAATAAGCTAGTATCAAGTAGATGATTAAGCTCAATTGGTGTCATTAGGTTGGTAGAAAGATAACACCCAGCTATTTCATGTGCTAGTATATAGGTGTGCAAATGATATTTCTAAGGCAAACATGTGTTCCATACATTTTTGAAAAAGACAGGTATGTGACACCATATAGAGGCTTATACATGAGTCCGGTTTCTCTCCCCTTCCTCTCTCTGCCCATCCCTCCCCATATGTGACACCATATAGAGGCTTATACACACACTCTAACCTAGTGTCATTTGGTGGGCCTCAATATAACCTAGTGTCATTTGGTGGGCCTCAATATGCGTACCGCAATCTAAAGTAAAACCCGAGATAGAATCTCGAGTAAGCATCTATAAAATACCTTTAATATAGTGGTTATTACGGCTAATGATAACACAACTTGTGTTGTTTCCATAGGAATATGACAAGTGACCTCTCATCATCACAAAGTACATAATTACTTTTGTGTTGACATAATCCAGAACACGCCACCTAGTGCTTGAGTCCGGGAAATCCACCGATCTCCAGTTTGGTTGGGTCCTTGAGTTTGCCGAACACCAAACTAGGGAGTTAGGGAATTCGTTAGGGCTCCCTTTCCTTGAAAAAAAAAAAGTGGCATCTAACAAGAGAGCAAAATGGAAAGAAGGTGCTACAATGACACTTGGCATCTTGTGATTGGATTACTTTGATACATATCAATATATGAGCTAATCGCATGAGAATTAAAGACCATTTAAACCTCTTCAAGGTCCTTATTTTGGCCATAGATAAATAGTAAGAGTTCTTGAACTCCGGAGCCAATTTCACCTCCAATTCGACTTTTCTAGCTTTTAAAGTCTTCTCTAACGTTGTTCCTTTCAGTAAGAGCAACATTTCTACAGTTTCAGATTCTTGATTAGAGATGTTTGGTGCCATCTACAAGGTGGAGGTGCTGCCAAAACAAGAATTGGTTATGGAATCAAATAGAGGTACATATTAGCTCTGATTTGAGCCAAATATTCTAAAATTTTGTTGAGTTCTAATGAACTCTTGATTTTAGGCCAAAACAGAACTTGCAGAAAGAATATGATTTTGGTATTTTTTAGGTTAGAAATGGATTTTACAAGCAAAATTGTGTGTAGAATAGGTTTGAACATGATTTTAAAAGGGTTGGATTGAAAACCTAATGATTAAAGATAAAGTAGTAGTTCTGCTGGATTTTGTTTTCTGGAGATAGTTTGCTTGTGATGAGTTTTTTAATTATTAAATATTTTCCAATGTCCATGAAACTTTCCAGAATGATATTACATATCCCAAGCTTTAATTTGATATGTAATATGTGCCATTTGAGTTAGTAAATTATAAGGTATGAATTTTTGAAGTTGGACAATTAAAACTGAGACGATTTTGTGGCAGTAAGGATTTTATGGGAATTCTATATTTGTATGAGTACAAGTGGCAGTAGGAAGCCTTTTCCCTAAAATTAAACCTAGTTAAGGGTACATAGTCTTTGAAATCACTACAATTGGATATTTATATATAAAAATATAAATTTTTAAAGTTAAGTGAAAATTCTGACAACATAGGTTTAATATGTGAAAATAAGAAAGTAAAGGCAATTGGTAATAAAGTTAACTTCTAACAGTTAAAATAAGCACTTAGAGTTCGTGTAGGTCCATTAGCTACACATTGGGTTTAGTGCATTAACATTAAAGATAACCAACCCTATAATCTTAAGATATTGAAGAACTTGAATAAATAATAACTCGTCTTTCTGTGGATATTAATTTATAGGATTTGATATCTACCCGTGACACCCAAGAGAATGAGAACCAGTTCAATAATTGGAAAGACCACCAGGTAGTAACTTTTCTCTCACATACTATGTATGCCTTTATATGTATGTGTGAACCATTGTGAGATTTGTGTTATGAACACGAGATAGACAGTAGGGCTTAATGGACTAATAGGTCCTTAGATTGCGAACCCTATTAAGCATTCAAATGAGAAGGGCAGAAGCCCAGTTGAATACCCAATGCTTGGGAATGGTCTGATAGGTCCTATAATTGTAGTTCATGCTACATATCATGTTTATCACTAAATATTGAATGTGATGTATATACATGTTTGATTCCATATTCAATTTATGCATTTTATGTGAGTGATTAAGGATTACTATTGAGATTCATTTGAATCCCAGCCTTTGTAAATAGCCAAATTACATGCAAGAAACTCAAAAACGGAAAAGGTGATCAGAAAAAAGTGAAATTACAAATGTGATTTGTATTTGAATTGACGGGACAAAAAGTGGCTTTTTTTTCAAACGTGTTTGGGTTAGCAGTTGAAAAGTTAGTTGGAATGAAAAAAGACTAAAAAGGGTATGAATATTATTGAATACTATACATACATACATATTAGTTGTATATATTATGATAATTGAAAATAAACATTTAAATTTAAATTTATGTAAAAAAATTATTGATGATTATTTAGGATTTTTAAGGATGAATAAAAATACTTAAAATTATTAATTGACTTTCACATTGCATTCTCGCATCATCAGATGCTCACTGCCTCCCAAATTCCTTGATTTAAATATGATCTGTCACCTATTTATTATTATATACTTTGGTTTGAAATTTTATAATTTATATTATTTTAATCAATTTTCCAGAAGCTTCCCCTTTCATCATCAAGCTCCCTCCGATTGCCAACGCTGCTGCTCCGTTTTGCTCAAAGGGTTTTTGGCGCCGACTGCTTACGTGCACAACTGGAGACTGCACATTTGGTGTTTGTCCTAATGTGTTTCTTATGTGTTTGTCCCTCTAATTAGAGGGACAAGCACATTATATTTTATTTTTTTTAATTTTTTTTATAAATTCTATTTATTTAGATTAAATTATATGTTAATTTCTGATTTTTTTTTTGCACCCGATCTCAAATTAATTAATTTTCTAGATACGGGTGTTACAGACGATATTTCGTATGCGAACTCGAAACTAATTAATTCGAGATACTAAGTGCAAAAAAAATTCCAGAAACTATCATATAATTTAATCTAAATAAAAAAAATTATCCCTCTAAAGAAGCTAAAAAAAGCCATCTTCACGCCCTAAAATAAATCCCTCATATCCTGGCCGTCCAGCCATAAAAATGGTTTTTAAAAAACACGTTCCATTGCCCACTGCCTAGCCATCTCTGAAAAAATCCTCTTCCCACGCTCTCACCATAGCAGTAGCAGCAACCCATCTCTCTCCTTAATGCCACTGCGCTTAAAAGCTCTAATTTCTGGCTTCTCCTCTACTGCGACTTTTATTGATGAGCTCAGTTGATCGGATGAGAATCCAAACACCTATCCACTGAGATTTTCGTCCCATCCCAACTAAACGTTTCGGCCTTCCACTGAGCCTTTTTTTTTTTTTGGAGTCTTGGCATTACTCTCTCCGGTTCCTCAAGCAACCCATTCGTATCTAAATTTTGTCGTGATTGATTGGGAAATAATCAAGCAACACATTATTCGATAAATCTTTTGTTGATTCTAAATAATAATTTGTGGTTCTGCCCAAAAAAAAAAAAAAATTGTCTCCGGTCAAAAAGAATAATAATTTGAACACGTCTAATATAATTACAGATTTTTTTTCCTTATTAATTCATTACCATCTGTCTGCGTAGATCAATCACGTTCCAATACGATATCACAGTCAAAGATTTTGTTACGATATTAACGGGCGAGGATCCTCTCCTTATCACTCTTCTTCCCATCTTTTCCCATCAAATCTCAATCCTTGATTTCTCTCCTCAATCAATCTATATCATTGATTTAAATTAATCTTAACTGTCCTTCCTAAAGTATCTTTTAATATCAGTCAGTATTTTGAAATATTTTTTCAAGATGGATCTTGAAAAAATATTTCACTGTACCTGGTACTAAAAAAATACTTCAAGATATTGACTGGTACTAAAAAAATATTTCAAGATACTGACTGGTACTAGAAAAATACTTCATGATCTTAAAAAATTATGTTAGGATCTTAAAAAAATATTTTAGGATACTAACTGATACTAAGAATATATTTTCGAATACTGATTGGTACCAAAATATAAGAGATAAGGAGGGATGAGGAGAGTTCCGCCAAGTAGAGAAACCGGACCCGATATTAACAGATACAGTGGTGTACCCTATCCTACCTATATACTACCTCCGGTTTTAATTATAAAAACATTTTCGTAGTGCAATTTACACTATAAAAATAAATAATTAAGGGCCAAGGGAATAATATCCTTTTTTAATCTTCTATCCATCCTTATATTAAAATAATGGATAATTTAGATTTAATATTTTATAATTTTTTTAAACTTAAATAAATTAATTTAAAAATTAAAATATGATCTACATGATTTATAACTGCAATAAAGATAAAATAAAAATAATAATTTATAAGTACTATAATAATTACTTTATAAAATATTAAATCCAAATAGTTTATTTTTTATCTAAAAGTAGAAATGAGATTGTGAGAAGAAAAAGGGAAAAAATAATATAAAAGTATCATCGTCCTTATATCATTAATTTATCATCTTGGTAGGAAATATCTTGAATATAATATTCATGTGAATTTAATTGAAAGTCCCAAAATTAAAAAAAGATATAATAAAATAGATACTTTTTATTTATTTGAAAGAAACTATGGCGATGAATTGGAAAGAATTAATTAAATTAGATTGTTAAAAATATCTTACGAATCATTATACGGATCTTTACTTTACGTGGTCATAATTATCTCCCGTTATTATATTCTGAGAAATCCTTACGATCATATCGAGTTAAATTTAGGGAATATAAATTGTGGTTTCAGTGAATAAAGTTACGCGAGGAGCAACAAAAGTAATTTCTTGGTTTCATTCTTTGCTTCTCTTTTCAAGACATGAATCCAGCAACCAGCAGCGGAAATTACGAATACAATAAACTGCCTTTAAGCCTCGAAGACCTTTACAAGGGTTGCAGAATCACATTCAGAAACTCAAGGACTGTTTTTGATTCTCTTGGGTACGTATCGTACATAGCTATCTTCTATAATTTTAGTGTACATATCTCTAGGTCTGATATAAGAAAAGTAGGTTACGTGAGTTACAAGATTTAAATATGTAGGTAGACAAATACTAGAACTCTGCAGTAACTTTTAACCTTTTGGTTTTGTGGAAATATGATGACTTGGGGCGCTATATCTTCCGGAGGCTTAAAGTCATATCTTTTTTTTTTTTTTTTGCCAGCGCTTCTATTTTTTTAGAGTCATAGATACACAATTGGTTTTCAATTTTCACTTTTTAACTACTATATTCTTCTTGATCATCCGTTCACCATGTTCAAGTGATTAAGTATTACTATTTTCTTTTTCATTTAGGTTGCCTTTCTACCAAAATACTTTAGTCAATTGATATACCTCATATTTTGTATACTTTTAATTCAATATCTGATGTTACCTCAAAATGACTCATTGCCTGCATTTGAACTACAATATTCTTTTCTTTCTCCTTCCTCCTCTCGTTATCATAGGTCCGATACCATATTAAATTTTAATGATACACATGTTTAGATTTTCTTTATATTAAAATAACTCATTACCCGCATTTGAGCCACAATATGCTTTTGAACTACAATATTCTTTTCTTTCTCCTCCTCCTCATAGCTGATACCATATTAAATTTTAATGATATACATGTTTAGATTTTCTTTCTATTAAAATAACTCATTACCCGATTTGAGCCACAATATTCTTTTCTTCCTCCTCCTCGATCTTTGTCATAGATTTGATACCATATTAAATTTTAATGATATATATAAAGGTTTAGATTTTTTTCTATTAAAATAACTCAAATCAGGACCTTGTTCAAGTAATTAAGTATTACTATTTTTTTTTCATTTAGGTTGCCTTTCTATCAAAATACTTTAGCCAATTGATATACCTCATATTTTGTATCCTTTTAATTCAATGCCTGGTGTTACCTCAAAATGACTCACCCGCATTTGAGCCACAATATTCTTTTCTTCCTCCTCCTTAGTAGCTCGATACGCATATTAAATTAGCTCTACATAAAGCTTTAAGTCACTTGAAGGGCCATCAATGCCTTTAGGATATATTCTAATATTGATGTCAAATATATTTGCGAGAAGAATAAAGACTGCTTGAAGAAATATTGAAGATAGACGTAGAGCCTGGTTGGAAGAAGGACACGCGAATAACTTTCCCAGGAAGAGGAAACCAAGTACGACAAAATACTTTCCCAGGAAGAGGAAACCAAGTACGACGAAATTCTCAAATCGATCTAGTTATTGTGGTGGAAGAGAAGCCTCATCCGATTGTCAAAAGGGAACAAAATGATTTGATAATTACTCATAAGATTTCCCTTTTAGAGGCTCTCACGGGAAAACAATCAAAGTTACAACGTTGGATGGAAGAGAAATCGAAGTTTACGTGATGGATATTGTGAAACCGCATAATCGAGATTGTGGTCCAAGATGAAGGCATGCCCTCGGCAAGCGGACCGGCATAAAAGGAAACCTCCGAATGAATTTTGATATCATCGTTCCTTCACAAACTCTCCACATTACAAGTGTCAACTGAAAAAGATTTTTAGTGAAGGTGATAGTTATAGCTGATTCATTTTTCTTTGATAACTGTAAAAACTCATTGATTCATAAATTTAGTGTATTCCAAAACTTCACACCATTTTACATGGGCATTTCTTATATATGCAATTTAAGTGAAAAGAAATTATTCCTATCCGTTGATCAATTATGAAATGTTGGCAAAAATTTTCCTTCTCCTTAACTTCGACAAACTCGGTTCGTGGTGAGAAAATGACTTGTACAAGTTGAAAATTAAAAAAAAAACAACAACTTATCGCTAGTGAATAGGAGTTCATCTTTCTCCCCTTTATGATGAATTGATTTGTGCTCCATGCAAGTTTATCTGCCATGAAAAGAAAGCCAATCCCAAAGCGACCCAATAGCGCTAAGTACTAAAACCGACATATGATGAACCAAAAATTTTCCCATCATTGACATTGAAAGATTAAATAATTGAACCATAACTTCATAAATCATTCAAAGAGATGAAAATGCAAAATCAAGAGATTCTCACTTACCTTTGTCAATGCACATTGTGAATTCCTAAGCACAATTTAGTCAATTCCATTCCTATCTTTCGTAGTTATAATAGCGATTTATAGCCCCATTCCCATACAGCCTAGAATGGTCCATCCAAAAATCAATGGCTTGGGTCTTGTACTATCTCAAAGCAAGAACTATGAAGCTCCTTAAAGTCAAAACATGCTCAAAGAAGGGAAAATTATGCTCAATATACGTTAAAAATCTTATATTAAGTACCGGGCATAGTATATATGAGGTTTTCCTTCATAATATATTCTCTTGCTTCTATTTTTTTTTCCCACTTTTTCCTTCATCAAAACAAAAAATTTAGTCTTTTGGCTGCATGGATGTGATTGAAAAACATATAAGTATCCCATGTCTCAAATATATAATCGAAATGAAAGTAAAAAAAAAAAAAAACCAAATACGGACGTCATAGATAAGCGAAATGAAATTACATAGCAATCAAAGAATCGAGAAATAAGATCTACGTAAAAAACCTAGACGGCTTCAAGCTACAAGATGACAGAGATTGGACTCGGTTGACGAGTTGGTGCCAATGGCGGCAATGGTAGTGGAGGAAGGTGGTGTTGTGAAAATACCCTATGAATCGCCACAAGATCAAGCTCAATCCCACTGTCGAAGCTCTCTTCCCCTGCGGTTGTCTTCAAGCTCTCTGAATCTCTTTAGGACGCTAAAAATACTAACTTTAACGTACTTTTGGCACTAGACGTGGTGCTAGGGTTCACTTTTGACGTCCTAAATTTAAATTAGGAAGCCAAAAGTCCCTTGTTTAGGTGTCCTAATTTTAAATTACGATGCCAAAAGTAATTTTTGGCGTCCTTTTCTAAAATTAGGACGTCAAAATCCTCTACATAATTATAAAAATGTCACCGTTTTTATGTTTTACTTCCTTTTTTCAAAAAATGACATCTGTTAGAGAAGAAAAGTAATTTTTTGTAGTAGTGTATGGACTCTCTGTTTTCTCTCATTCATGAATCTAATTGATTCAACTAATCTAATTAATATCAATACACAGAGTAATTACTCACAGTATGCCAGCTTTAGTTAGAGATTCGTCTAAAAGATTTAGCATTAAAAAATGGTCTGGAATCGGTCTCGATACGATACAGTCTTAAAAGTCTATTACTTTTCGACGGGTTGTTCAAAAAAATACTTTTTAGACCAAACTTTTAAAATATGATGTCTTCAAAGCTAGACTTTTACGACGGGATTTTTAAAATATTAGGTCTTAGTTTTAAGACCTCATGTTTTAAGTCCGATCTAAAAAGTAAGTTGGCAAAAAAAAAAAAAAAAAAAAAAAAAAAAATCTCCCCCTTCCAAGCAAAGCCACAACCACCATCCGACCAAATCGGACCGTACAACGCCATCATTAAATTAAAGACCTTCTCCTCCATCAATGGTGGTTATTGTTGGTTAAAATTTCGGTGTTGCATGACCTTCAAGTGTAAACTCATGAGATGGGAAAACAAAATTTTTGTTCTTCACTATTTGTAGTGGAATTTATAATTAATAACTATAACTCTTTATGGTACTCATGAGAACCCGTAACACATTACGGTACTCATAAGTAACTTAAATATGTTGATCTATGAGAACCATTAACTCTTTATGGGTGCTCATGAGAACCATTAACCAGTTGGGCGACTTGGTTCTCTTATTATATATATACGATAATAAATATATATATTCTTCTTAACATTTTTTCAATGGTATTTACAAGTCCAAAAGCGCGAATTACAAGTCTAAAAGCGCAAATTACAAGTGCTTTCTTCTGTGGTTCCTTTTTTACTCTTTGATGCATGTTTTGCAAAAAAAAAAAAAAAAAAAAAAAAAGCATTATTACAAGTCCAAAAGCGCGAATTACAAGTCCAAAAGCGCAAATTACAAGTGCTCATTTTTTACTCTTTGATGCATGTTTTGTAATATAAAAAAAAGTATTATTACAAGTCCAAAAGCGCGAATTACAAGTGCTCCTTTTTTACTCTTTGATGCATGTTTTGTAAAACAAAAAAATAATAATAGTGCATTATTACAAGTCCAAAAGCGCGAATTATAAGTCCAAAAGCGTAAATTACAAGTGCTCCTTTTTACTCTTTGATGCATGTTTTGTAAAAAAAAAAAAAAAAAAAAAAAGCATTATTACAAGTCCAAAAGCGCGAATTACAAGTGCTCATTTTTTACTCTTTTTTATGCATGTTTTGTAAAAAAAAAAATGCATTATTACAAGTCCAAAAGCGTGAATTACAAGTTCAAAAGCGCGAATTACAAGTCCAAAAGCGCAAATTACAAAACATGCATCAAAGAGTAAAAAAGGAACCCTGAAGAAAACACTTGTAATTTGCGCTTTTGGACTTGTAATAATGCATTATTATTATTATTATTTTTTACAAAACATGCATCAAAGAGTAAAAAAAGAAACCCCGAAGAAAACACTTGTAATTCGCGCTTTTGGACTTGTAAATACCATTGAAAAATGTTAAGAAGAATATATATATTTATTAGTGTATATATATAATAAGAGAACCAAGTAGCCCAACTGATTGGGCTACTTGGTTTTGTGTGGGGGTTCGAACCCCACCCCCCACATTTGCAAAGCATATTTTTATTTTTTTTTTTGACAAAACACCCCACCCGCCAAAAAAAAAAAAAAAAAAAAAAAAAAAAAACTCCCACCTGTCGCCAGGTGGCGCGGGTTGGTGGCCACTAACGGTGGGGCCCACCGTGGGGTATTTCTTTTTTTAAAAAAAAATTATTTAGAACTAAGGGAAAAATGGTCATTTGGCGTGAATTTGCATATCCCCTAAAAGTCCTTGTCACCTCTAAGTTTTTTTGCAAATTCGGAGGACTTCTGGAGGTTTTGCAAATTCATTTGGTATTTTAGTAGAATTTTCCCTAAGAAAATTGCATTTAAAGACCTAAAGTCTTTAAAATTTAAACTAAATAATTTATAAAATAATTATTCCTGAAAGTGTCAAAATAATACTCCTCCTAAATCTTACCGATTTGCTATTATATTCTATAAACGGTTATTATGATAGGGATTACATAACAAATTGTATTTTGATTTATAGGAATCCCTGATTTGTAGGGATTAGGAATAATCTTCATTAATAGTCATCATTAGATGTGCAAGCTTCACCAAGCTGATTCGTCTTCTACTTGTTATGGTCCGATCAACTTGCAGACATATTCACAAAGCCCATTCATCCTACACGGTTTCATGAACTCAAGTCCAAGCTGGACATCGTAATGGCTAATAATGACTAATAATGACTATTAATGAAGATTATTCCTAATCCCTACAAATCAAATCGATTCCTATAAATCTAATAATGACTATAAATGAAGATTATTCCTAATCCCTACAAATAAGGGATTCCTATAAATCAGAATACAATTTGCTATGTAATCTCTATCAGATTATGATGCAAGCTTATTTTAAAACAAATGAACTCTAATTTTTTTCTTCTAAAAAATAATTATGATTTTAATTGTTTCAAATATTTTGGGTCTTTTTGTGTTAAAACATGAAACATAAGTACTGAAAACACTGAAGAAAAATATGTAAGATGTGTACTGAAAAAATAGAATTTTTTCATAACTTCAATTCTTCAAATTCTCCCACTAAAATAATTATTTTGAAAAACACTTAAAGAAAAATAAGTAAGTCCCCAAAATATATTTACAAAGACTCTATGCATAATGGCACCACGGGTCATTTGTTGGTAAGGTTGCTTTACAAACTACACAAAAGTGTTGTCTGCATTTACTATATTTTAAAAACTTACTACTTCATGTTCTAAATGTTAGTTTGTATTGCAATGGATAATATCAAACTAGGTCCTACATTAATTAGGATAGGAGGAGTATAGGTTAGAGGTAATGGTAAATGGTGGATTTGGCTTTGGATAGCATCAATATTGATTAGGAGTAAAAATGAAAACTTATTCAATTTTAATACCGATAAAATTTACTGTTTTGGATTTCCATGAGATAGTTAAAATGAGTTATATTTAAGATTAGAAAAAATGTTTAAAAATTTTTATGATAAAAAATGTTATTTAGCGTTTTACCTTCTGTGAAAATAGATATATGGCGGGAGCTTATGAGCCTCAGACAGCTTTCCATCAGATGGCTACCTCATTGATTTATCAAACACCAATGGACCTCCTTCCTTATCCTACAATTACGAGTTCATCACCTTCAAGGACCTTCTCTTGGACTCCAACTTCCACGGAGGAGGCATCTCAGTCATCGACTCTCTACGAATCTCCATCGACAACTGCTACATCACTCACTTCACCACCGATGGAATCCTCTCCCAAGGTGGCCACGGAACCTACATAAGAAACTCCTTCATCGGCCAACACATCACTGCCGGTGGCGACAAAGGCGAGAGGGGCTTCACGGGCACTGGAATCAACCTCCAAGGCAACGACAACTCTGTCACCAACGTCGTCATTTTCTCTGCTGCCACAGGAATAATGGTCTCCGGTCAGGCCAATCTAATCTCCGGTGTGCATTGCTACAACAAAGCCACCGCCTTCGGAGGCACCGGCATTTACCTGAAACTTGGAGGGCTGACACAAACTAGGATTTTGAACTCTTACATGGATTACACCAGTATTGCTGCAGAAGACCCAGTTCAGCTCGATATTTCCGGTACTTTCTTCCTTGGAGATGCCAATATTATCCTCAAATCGGTCCGCGGAGTTATCAACGGAGTAAATATTGTCGACAACTTGTTTTCTGGTTCTAGTGGTTGGGTTGAAATTGTTCATCTGGATCAATGAAGTGGTAATAGTTTCAATCAAGTTGATCAGGTTGTGGTGGATCGGAACGCTGTGGAGGGGATGAGGTTCAAGAGTACTGTGGCGAAGAAGACTGTGCAAGGGATCAATGAGACTTCATTGACGGCGGATTTTAATGATGTTCTGATTTTCCCTAACCTTATCAAACATGTTCAGTATTCATTGAGCTTCCAGGGCAACACATTCCCAAGTTATGTTCTGAGGAATGTGTCAGATAATCGTGTCGTGGTTCAAACAAGTGAAGCAGTTCCTGCAAGTTTATATGTTGCTGTGGATCAAAGTATATAATTGAAGTTCTTCCCAGAGCTTTTAATTGGCCTTTTATGTTATATTGGAGAGGAGGGAAATGAATATGAATATAATTAAATAAAGCAAGTTGTTTAAAGTTTCAGATTTGATGCTTTTTTTGGTATAATATTTTTAATTGCATCTTTATAGTTTTTATTATTAGGTTGTTATATTTTCCTCAACTATAGGCATTAGTTCTTATACATATAATAATTAGAACTAATATGGATGCTAATCAAGTGAGACGTAAGTTGCCACAAATTTTTTTTTTAAAAAAAAAGTTAATAAAAGGCAATGATAAAATAATATTTATTTATTATCACATAAATTAAAAGTAAGAAAAAGAAGAGAAAAGTCCCCCATTAAAAATTTAGGGTTAAGGTGAAAAAATACACATGAGATTTTTTTCAAAAGTGCGCCTAGTACCAAATTTTTTTTGAGGGGTAAAAGTAATTATGAACTTTTAAAATATATGCAAAAATACACATTGACAATTAGTTAACTATTTGTTTTAATTTTTAAGGGGTTCAGGTGCAAAAATAAGTATGAGATTTTCATAAAAGTATGGCCAACACAAAATACTGTTTTTAGAAGTAAAAGTAACTATAAATTTCTAAAATAGATGTACAAATTGACCCTGTCGACTGTTTGCCTAAATATTTTAACTAAAAGTAGTGACATTGAACATGACTTGGATGATTAAGAAACAACTTAGAGAGAAATACTTATACACTCTATGAGTACCATGTTATTTGAATTATATCAAATGAAAACATAACAACTCAAGTTATTTTAATCCTGGTTGGCCCATAGTTCATCTGAAAAAATAAAAATAAATTTTATCTTGTTTTTAAGAAAAATAAATTTCATCTTGCTTTTAAGGAAAATATTAGTTGATTATTTAGTTTTAATTTTTTTAATTAAGATTTTTTTCCCCTAAAAAAAAGATAAAATTTCATTTTTTTTTTCAAGATGGTTCATGAACCAACTAGGATTAAAATGATATGAGTTGTTATATTTTTATTGGATTGAGTTAAGATGACATGGTACTCTTGAAGTATGTTAGTATTTCTCCAATTTCTAATAATAATTTGCTAACAGAGTTTAGATGACATGCACTTTTATGAAAATCTCATGTGTATTTTTGCATTTTAACTCAAAAATTTAATTAGTAAGAAGGACTAAAATAATATTTATTTATTGTCAACATAAAGATAAAAAAATAAGAAAAATTGGAGACAAATCTCACATTGAAAATTTTATCCATGAGAATGACCTTCTCATGAAATAAAATTTTGAATGAGGGACTTTTTCCCTATTTTCCTAAAAACGTATTATGCTCATAACCCGTCTTCTTACATTTTTATATAATATATATAATTTAGTTAATGTTATTATTTTTTTTATACCAATGCGGCAAAATTAATTCAAGTGCATATTAAGTAAGAGCTACAACATTAGCTGCTAATTTTATTGTGTGACAAATTAACACATTATAAATTTAAATACTAGTACTTATAATTTCTGGACATTTTTCCATAATTATACTTCACGCAATATTTATTCTTATTATAATTTCCCCCTGAACTCCTTATATTTTTAACTTTTGGGCCAATTTAACTTGTTTAACTAGTATTTAACGTAAGGGATGTTAATATATTCTTTCCCTACTCCTCACTTCCATGTTATTATACTTTCCCCCTGAACTCCTTATATTTTTAACTTTTGGGCCAATTTAACTTGTTTAACTAGTATTTAACGTAATGGATGTTAATAAATACTGTTTCCCTACTCCTCACTTCCATGTTAGTATAGATACTCAATCCTAAGTCACTGCTATTAAGGTCTATTTGGTTCAACGGAGGGGAGTGGATGAGAGGGATTTTAATGAAGGGAGGGGAAGAGAGAGATTTTAATATTACCTCGTTTGGATTGATAAAAGCAAAGGAGATTTGAGGGATTTCAATGTTATTTTGTTTGGTTCAGGAAGGGAGGGAGGGAAAATACTTTTATATAGATTACTTTGCCCATGTACTTTATTTTCATACTTTTTGTTGAAATTTAATAAAATTAAATTTGAAATAACATTTAATACAAAAAATAAATAAATTTATAATTGTAAAAATGGTGTAAATACAATTATAATAGCTAATATATTCAATAGTTATAGTTATACTTAACGTACACACATATACAATAATTATTATAAATATTAATTTGATAAAAAATTAGAAATACTATAATTATAATATAAAGACACACAATAAGAAAAAATTGTAATGAGCTTGTGCTCTAATGCAGACATGCGCAATCACTGTGTACTCGCACAAGCATCCCCTCCCCTCCATTCCCCTCCAACCAATCGGACCCTTAGAAGGCTAAACAATAACTAGCGGATAATGTGTTCTTATTGCTTCAATAAGAATATTTATATAGATGTCATGTGACGCTGTTAATAGTAAATAATATACAAGTCTACAAAAGATTTTTGGCATGAATTGAGGTAACACCTTAAGCTCATCTGATCTCAACCCAATTCACTATCATGTTTATCCTTCCAAATCAATGTTTTAAAGGCCAATCGGACATTTGGTTAGGAAGGTTAGCGTCTCATGTTATGGTTTAAATGGTGCAATCAATTGGGCGCGTTGGATCTTTGAAGGGGCCGGGGGCCATCCCCCCCCCCCCAAGAAAAAAAAATTGTTTAAAAAAATTAATTATGCAAATTAAATGTGGGAATGTGGAATCTTTTAAATTAAGCAACAGAATATGGGAATTGTTCAACCAATTAATTAAATTTAATGGACGATGAACAATTAAATGTGATTGATTGATTGATTAATTATTCCAATTATGTCAAAGATAACTCATTTGGTAATACGCCTATTATTCTCCCAATCTCCCTTCCCTGGACAACTCATTTGTGATTTTTCGGCTCTTGCTTGCTACAAAAATTCTCCCATCTTATTTCTTTGCTCGATTCAACTCCATATTTACTTTATTTGGTCTTGATTCCATGATTTTTTCTATTTATATTTAGTATGATAATAGTTAATTATATTGTTTAAATATTTTATAGGTTATTTGGAAAGTGATAAAATCTAAGAATAGCTCGATGATGAAGAATAAAACAATTGATTCATTTTTCAAGAGGAAAGCTAATGATCACATAAAGGAAGGTAACATAGTTTCTACATCTTTACCACTTGAAAAGACTTGCCATGATGCTCTAAGGTTTGAATGTGAGGAACAACCTTCTAAAATTCCTAAGGTTACTTCCAATGAATTTGATATTAGTTCCTTAGAGCGTGATCCGGGTAAACATCTATATATACATTAGAATTGTTAAAATACTTTTATTATAACTCATTTTTTAATTAGTTAATGAGTATATATTTGGCCCCCAAATATTTATCCCAAGATCCGCCACTGATTGGGTGGATGACATAATAAAATGAAATAAAAATGAGTTATACCATTTTTAGTTCTTATAATTTGCAATAATTCGATTTTGGTCCCGAAGTTTCAAACATGTAGATTTGATCCCTCTCAAGACTCCATTTCAAATAGTTAGTTCTTGAAGTGTCTAAAAGAGTAAAGGACTTAAAATTAGACTTAACACCGTTAATTAAGATTATGTAACACTAACACCGTCAAGTATGCTTATGTCGATGCTGACTGGGAAGCTGAGATGGAAAAAATTTATTCATGACAGCTGTTATATATTTAAAAATAAAATATAAAACCACCGCCATCCTTCGTCCCTTGCCTTGGCTCTGAGGCGCATGACTGTGACAGAAGACGATCTGGCTTAGCTCCTTTTCCAGATCCAGTTTATAAAAGCAAACTCCAGCTGGTTGCATTTGTGCATGAGAAAACAGTCCAAAATCAAATTACAGATAAAAGGTATTAAGATAACATTTTGCCTCTCCTCTTTGATATCATCAGTCGAGTGAGAAGCTTTAACTTGCTATATCACATATTTAATACCTTTTCAACCGGTTTGACCATCTGGTCCAATTTTTAAATTATTGTTCCAAACTAATTAAAAGCAGACGTGCTAGTTTTCTCAGTCTCAGCTCTTTTTCTTATTGCTATCGTCTATTCGAATACTAACCAATGGTGTATATAAGCCTTGACTTACGACCTTATTCAGCGTGACTCATACATGCAAACCAAAATAACTTCGAATAACAAAATTAATGCGTCATTTCCAATTATAGGCTATTTTGTGATACACGCCGCGAGGTGCAATTGTGATACACGTAGGGGCAGCCACAGGGAGATGCAGTTGTTGATGTATATAATTAATTGATCAGTGATGATTCTTCATTGATAAAAAGGAATATTAAAGACTTACTCCCTCCGGTCCTAATTATAGGACATAATTACCAGAAATTGGAGAGATTAAAGAAAGAATTTAAATTAGTTAAATTTATTGCTTTTCCAAAAAAAAATCCCCGCTTTGAATTTAAAATTACATCAACGAAAAATTTGCTGAAGTGGTACGTCGAAACTCTCCAAGCAATTTCACACTGTGGTACAGAAGGAGGGTTGGTCCACACTGATATGGACAACGCATTCGGTTCAACATTTGAAATTCTAATACTAAATTGAGTGGTCCAGTATATAAATATTTTTAAAGAAATCTTAAAATTATTTTATTTAAAAATAAAAATAAAAAGGTAGAATCTTTCACTTGATACAATTTAAGCATGTTATTAAATTAATTATTATGGATGAAATATTAATAGGTGTGATATGGAAAAAATATGATAAAAATTGCTCAAAATTATTTTATTAAAAAAAAAAACAATAGAACCAAGGTATATGTGGAATTAATGAGTTGCAAACATTACTTATTTTATAGAATATATAGGTCCATTATTAAATTATTATTGTGTTTAATTATTATTGAGAAAGTATCAATAAGGGTATTTTAGGAAGAAATTGACAAAAATTATATTGTTGTCTTATAATTAGGGCCAAAATGAACCCCCAAATCTTGTCCTATAATTAGGACCGGAGGGAGTAATATATACTACTTCGATCTTAAATATAGGACATATATGCGTGCAAATTATATTACAAAACTATGTCCTAATATCCTATATTTAAGACCATATAAGTACTATATATGTGTGCGCGTGTGCTCTATATATCTATTCTTTTGAGTTTTCACTAAATTGTTGTGAGAATATTCGTATGCAGTTATGATTGATTTAAAAAATTGAACAATTAGAAATAGTGGGCTATAATTTTTTTGGATATATATATAAATATAGGGATTCATATTTCGGAAAATTTGACATATACATTCTGACTTGTTCAACGAAAAGAAAAACGCCCGCAAGTGCGTGTCTGTATATATTAACATATATTGAAGCTTCTACCTTGATTGATACTTTTCAAGTTGCCCCAACACTACTAGAAAAGACTAAAATTGCGACGGAATTATTTCCGTCACAAATTTTTTGATATTTGTGACGGATTTTAAAATCCGACGCAAAAAAAAAAAAAAAAAAAAAAAAAAAATTGCGACGGATTTTAATATCCGTCTCAAAAAATGCTGATTTTGCAACAAAAAAATATATCCGTCGCAAAATGGCTTCTCATGTTCGCGAATTGGACCCGGATTGGCACCGATTTGTGACGAAAACTGAATTCCATCACAAATCCCCAAGGGGTTTGTGACGGAACTTCGTTTCCGTCACAAATGCCAAGGGTTTGCGATGGAAACTAGTTCCGTCGCAAATCCTCGAGGGGATTCTGACAGACTGAATTCCGTCGCAAAAATTTGATCTTAAGCCTGATTTTGGGCTCTCCTCCCCATTTTTTCAGTTTTCTCTTCATCTCCACTGTGCTCTCTCTCAGTGCCTCCGTTCGACCAACATTTGGACCGCCATGCAGCCTCCTTCCAGCCTGCTCTCCCGCTGGTTCCGTCCTCCTCTCCCGCCGATTCCGTCCTCCTCCTCCTTTTTCCGGCCTCGTCCGTCTCACCACCGGCGTCGGCCTCTTCTCCTCTCACCTCCAGCCTCCTCTTCATTAGCATCATCTGGTTAGTCTCTATCCCTTTTTTTAGTTTTTTTTTGCATTAGATGTAGTTTTTTTAGTCAACTTCTCAAGTATAATTATCTATCTCTACACACACACACACACACACATGAATAGTGTATTAGTTCTTTAGATTTTTATGTGACCTATGAGAATAGGAAAATACATAATCCATATATGGTTATAGTCTTCATTTTCAAGTTTACTAATTTGTTAGACGCATCTATGTACATGGAAAATCATATTCATTGGTTCCTTAATTTATTTTGGAATAATGACATTAAATTTATCACAAATTACTTGTCTCTTTCAAAAACATCTATTCAAATAAATTCAATTTTATGTGAGAGAGCTTAAAGAAACTTTAGATGTATTTGTTGTTATAATTTGGAAAATAAAATTATAGTTCGATTTCCACAATTTGTTTTAATCTATTGAATATTAATACGGAAAAATTACTCATACATCTTAGGTAAATAAAATTAAGTATTGAGGTCTCAAGAATTCAAAAAAAAAATAAAATTATACAAGTTTTACATTTAAAATTACGCAATCCACTTTGTTAATATAAAGGTTTGAATTATAAAAATCAATGATTAAATCAGATTTTAAAAAAATATGCTAAAATTAATTTTAAAAAAAGTTTAATAGATATGCAAGAATATGATTTTTTTGCCCCCTATTAAGAACTCCAATAAGCTTGAGATATGTTATTAATATGTACAACAAGAACTTATTGAACAATTTTAGTTAATATTTATTTTATAACCTTGGTTATTAGTTTGTTGGGATCTTATTATAATTGTTATGATATTGTATTAGTTGGTAACGATACATAAATCTATCGTTTTTTTTAAAATTATATATATATATATATATATATATATATATATTTAAAAAAGCGAAAGATTCCATCGCAAAATCCTTTGGGATTTGCGATGGAAGTGAATTCCACCGCAAATCCCAGAATTTGTGACGGAATCACAATTCCATTGCAAATCTCCTGAAATTTGCGATGGAATGAGATTCCGTCGCAAATTCCGGGATTTGCGACGAAATTTTAGTTTCTGTGACGGTAGTTTTTGTGACTAACTGATATTCGTTGCAAATTTCATCGCAAACGAATTTTACGACGGAATGATTTTTTTTGTAGTGCAAGTTACAAGTCATATATAAAGTTTCTTGTCTAAACCAAAGAAAAAGTCAGTTTCCTATCTATTATATGCTATTTTTTCCATTTAATTTGAATCGTTATAAGTAATTTAAAGTTTTAAAAATTTAATATTACAAAGAAAATTCTTCAATTAGCCAGTTTGCATACAAAGGTATAGGTTATTAGTTATCCACCACTTGCTATAAATAAGGATACTAGGTGAATAAAAGGATTGTTAATTCAGAGGCATACGTATATGTATGTACAAATACATACATACATATATACATATGTGTGTGTGTGTTGTGTGTGTGTATGTATGTATGTGTATATATATATATATAATATCTTATATCGTTTAAAATTTCCTCCAAGCCATGGGATTCCTCATAAAAAAAACCACAACTTTTTGAGAAGTTAACACTTTGGTGAGTACTTTTAGTTGGCTATTTAACGTTGTCCACATTTCTGTTAGTTCTTACATTATGTTTTGATGATAACAAACGTTGGAATATGAGGACTTGATTATTCAAGTCACTTGAGTGTGTTTTTAGAAACTCGAGTGATAGAACTATATTTAAACTATAACTTAATCAACCGAGATAACTAACTTCAAGTGATCTAAGATGATCACTCGAGTAGAAGGTAATGCACTCGTGTGATGATCCTAATTTCCATGATTTTGCAAGTAATTCACTAAAAGATTGAACAAGTGACGCAAGATCACTTGAGTAGCTAAGTTAGCACTCAAGTGATCCTCCTTCATTTGCAGGAATTAGTGGAAGTTATTGCATATCACTTGATTGATGGATTTCATCACTCAAGTGATAAGCTTAGAGCACTTGAGTGGATAAGTGACCACTCGAGTGCTCGTAGTCGCTCACTCATTTTATGCAAGTCACTCGTGATGTTTCGGCAAGTTATAAACCTTGTCACTCGAGTTAGGAAGTTGCCACTCGAGTGATGGAGAGTAACTCGCGAGGTTTTAGCGAGTCACTCTCCGATGGGCCAAGAGTGGATAATGCTTCTCATATGGAGATCACGCAAGTGGACTTGAGAGTCACTCGAGTGATCTAAGGTCACTTCTAGTAAAGTGCAAGTGATCCAAATATGCATGCACTCAAGTCACTAGCAGTGTTAAAATTATTTTCAAATAAACATAAGATTACTTGAGCCAGGTTTCAAGCACTCGAGTTAAATAATCTTTCAACACTTCACTATCAGAACTCAAAGTTCATTAGGTACTTGAGTTGTATTACAAAGCACTCAAGTGATGAGTAAAAAGGGTATGAATATTATTGAATACTATACATACATACATATTAGTTGTATATATTATAATAATTGAAAATAAACATTTAAATTTATGTAAAAAAATTATTGATGATTATTTAGGATTTTTAAGGATGAATAAAAATACTTAAAATTATTAATTGACTTTCACATTGCATTCTCGCATCACCGACGCTCACCGCCTCCCAAATTCCCCGATTTAAATATGATGTGTCACCTATTTATTTTTATATACTTTGGTTTGAAATTTTATAATTTATATTATTTTAATCAATTTTCCAAAAGCTTCCCCCTTCATCATTAAGCTCCCTCCGATTGCAAACGCTACTGCTCCGTTTTGCTCAAAGGGTTTTTGGCGCCGACTGCTTACATGCACAACTGGAGACTCCACATTTGGTGTTTGTCCTAATGTGTTTCTTACGTGTTTGTCCCTCTAATTAGAGGGACAAGCACATAATATTTTATTTTTCTTAATTTTTTTATAAATTCTATTTATTTAGATTAAATTATATGTTAGTTTCTGATTTTTTTCACCTAGTATCTCAAATTAATTAATTTTCTAGATACCGGTGTTACGGACAGATATTTACGTATACGAATTGGAAACTAATTAATTTGAGATACGAGTGCAAAAAAAATTTCCAGAAACTAACATATAATTTAATCTAAATAAAAAAATTCGGAAAAAAATTATAAAAAATAAAATAAAATGTACTTGTCCCTCTGAAGAAGCTTCCGATTGCCCACTGCCTAGCCATCTCTGACCCATCACGCCCTCACCATAGCAGTAGCAGCAACCCATCTCTCTCCTTAATGCCACTGCGCTTAAAAGCTCTAATTTCTGGCTTCTCCTCTACTGCGACTTTTACTGATGAGCTCAGTTGATCGGATGAGAATCCAAACGTTTCGGCCTTCCACTTAGCCTCTTTCTTTCCATTTTTTTTTTTTTTTTTTTTTTTTTTTTTTTTTTTTTTTTTTTTTGAGACTTGGCATTACTCCCTCCGTTCGTCAAGCAACCCATTCGTATCCAAATTTTGTCGTGATTGATTGGGAAATAATCAAGCAACACATTAATCGATAAATCTTTTGTTGATTCTAAATAATAATTTTTGGTTCTGCCACAAAAAAAAAAAAAAAAAAAAAAAAAAAGTCTCCCGTCAAAAAGAATAATAATTTGAACACGTCTAATATAATTACAGATTTCTTTTCCTTATTAATTCATTACCATCTGTCTGCGTAGATCAATCACGTTCCAATACGATATCACAGTCAAAGATTTTGTTACGATATTAACCAGATACAGTGGTGTACCCTATCCTACCTATATACTACCTGGTTTTAATTATAAAAATATTTTCGTAGTGCAATTTACACTATAAAAATAAATAATTAGAGCCCGAGGGAATAATATCCTTTTTTAATCTTATATCCATCTTATACTAAAATAATGGATAATTTAGATTTAATATTTTATAATTTTTTAAACTTAAATAAATTAATTTAAAAAATTAAAATATGATCTACATGATTCATAACTGCAATAAAGATAAAATAAAAAAATAATTTATAAGTGCTATAATAATTACTTTATAAAATATTAAATCCAAATAGTTTATTTTTTTAATCTAAAAGTAGAAATGAGATTATGAGAAGAAAAAGAGAAAAAATTATTATAAAAGTATCATCTTCCTTATATCATTAATTTATCATCTTGGTAGGAAATATCTTGAATATAATATTCATGTGAATTTAATTGAAAGTCCCAAAATGAAAAAAGATATAATAAAATAGATACTTTTTTTATTTATTTGAAAGAAACTATGGCGATGAAATCGGAAAGAATTAATTAAATTAGATTGAAAAAAAAAGATCTACGAATCATTATACGGATCTTTACTTTACGTGGTCATAATTACCTCCGGATTATTATATTCTGAGAAATCCTCACAAACATATCGAATTAAATTTAGGGAATAGAAATTGTGGTTTCAGTGAATAAAGTCACGCGAAGAGCGACAAAGGTAATTTCTTGGTTTCATTCTTTGCTTCTCTATTCTTCAAGACATGAATCCAGCAACCAGCAGCGGAAATTACGAATACGATAAACTGGCTTTAAGCCTCGAAGACCTTCACAAGGGTTGCAGAATCACATTCAGAAACTCAAGGACTGTTTTTGATTCTCTTGGGTACGTATCGTACATAGCTATCTTCTATAATTTTGGTGTACATATCTCTAGGTCTGATATAAGAAAAGTAGGTTACGTGAGTTACAAGATTTAAATATGTAGGTAGACAAATACTAAAACTCTGTAGTAACTTTTAACCTTTTGGTTTTGTGGAAATATGATGACTTGGGGCGCTATATCTTCCGCATCGGAGGCTTAAAGTCATATCTTCTTTTTTTTTTTCGCCAGCGCTTCTATTTTTTTAAAGTCATAGATACACAATTGGTTTTCAATTTTCACTTTTTAACTACTATATTCTTCTTGATCATCCGTTCACCATGTTCAAGTGATTAAGTATTACTCCCTCCGGTCCTAATTATAAGACAACATTTGTGAGTTAGTTTTGGTTCTAATTATAGGACAATTTTCTAATTTTTGTTAATTTCTTCCTAAAATACCCTTATTTTATTCTCTCAAATGTGTTTGGCTTTTGGTGAATGGTGATTATATGTATGTGAGTGTCTAGACTCTTCTAATCATTGAAACTTTTTAATTGCTAGATTTTAATTTATTTATCGATCAATTGTCATTAATTTGCCAATATATATATATATGACACAGAGAGATATATTTATGTGTGTGTGTGTATTTATATGTCTGTCCTATGTTGCACGGACACGGAAAAATCTGGAAAATCAACGAGTCCGACACGCGTATCTGCTCGACACACGAATTGAATCCAAATACGCGAATTAAGCTGGTCAAATTTTCAAATGGCATTTTTGTAATTTATGCAAAGTTGAAGGTATATTTTGTAACACCAAATTTTTGCCCCCACTCATTTCTCGGTCGAGTAGAAGCAGAGCACCAAGCTGATCCCAAAATCACTTCTCTCCAGTCACCCCAGTCCCAATTCGTGAGCATTAAAGCCATTTGCTTTGAGAGGTTTGCTCCGTGCTTTCCTTTTCATAGAAGGAGCATTCCTTCTTGGAATGCACCTCGCTTGTTGAGTTCTTTTCTCTGTCTCCCTTGTCTCTGAATCGCACTAGCTCGCTTGTGTTTCTTCTTTGGATTCTCAGAGCTACTTCCAAATACTTCGTACATGTGAGTTATGCAACCTGATAAGTACTCTTCCCTTCCTTGATTGGGCTCTGCCTCTATTCCTCTGAAGATTCATTTTATGATCAACGTGAAAGATCTCGTGGAGAGATTTTCAATTTTGAGTATCTAGTTGGTTCACTGTTTTGTTACAATGTAATCCCCGTGGATTCTGTTTTGAAATACACTCTTTATATTAAAAATATTATTTAATACTAAGATGTGTCAGAACGTGTCGAAATATTAGTATTTTTAAAGTAACGTGTCGACGTTATGAATTGGTAACGTGTCGAAAATGCCGTGTCAGTGTCGGTGCAACATAGTGTGTGTCCACACACACACTCTCTCACATTTGTGAGTTTGTGTGTGTGTAGATGTGTGTGTTGTCAATATATATGTGTATGTGTACATATATAAACACACACACACATATATACATATATGTGTGTGTATTCATATATATATATGTGTGTGTGTGTGTGTGCAGATATATGTATGTGTGTGTGTCTATATATATATGTGTATATATATCTATGCGTATACATACATACACACATATATCATATATGTGTATATAGTAAGACCATTATTTCAATTAGAAAAGTGTCGAAAGGAAAATTCTAGGTCGGAGTGGTATGTGGTAAGAGTTATTGATTCATTTTTACTTTTGTCGTTTTAAATTTATATAAGGGTATTTTAGGAAAATGAGTAAAATTAACTAATTTAACTCCTCTCCTTAATCCCCCCAAAATTGGTTAAATATGTCCTATAATTAGGACCGGAGGGAGTACTATTTTCTTTTTCATTTAGGTTGCCTTTCTACCAAAATACTTTAGCCAATTGATATACCTCATATTTTGTATACTTTTAATTCAATATCTGATGTTACCTCAAAATGATTCATTACCTGCATTTGAACCACAATATTCTTTTCTTTCTCCTCCCTTCTCTATTATCATAGCTCTATACATATTAAATTTTAATGATATACATGTTTAGATTTTTATTTCTATTAAAATAACTCATTACCTGCATTTGATCCACAATATTCTTTTCTTCCTCCTCCCTCCTCCTCTGTTGTCATAGCTCTGATACCATATTAAATTTTAATGATATATATAAAGGCTTAGATTTTCTTTCTATTAAAATAACTCAAATAAGGGACATAATTTTTTTTTGCCTACGTCTACTTTTTTTTTTAAAAAAAGTTATAGATACTGAATTGGTTTTAAATTTCACTTTTCTTCTTGATATACCTCATATTTTGTATACTTTTAATTCAATGCCTGAAGTTACCTCAAAATGACTCACTGCGCATTTGAGCCACAATATTCTTTTCTTTCTCAAAATGAGCCACAATATTCTTTTCTTCCTCAAAATGACTCACCCGCATTTGAGCCACAATATTCTTTTCTTCCTCCTCCTCTATTATCGGTAGCTCTGATACCATATTAAATTTTAATGATATACATAAAGGTTTAGATTTTCTTTCTATTAAAATAACTCAAGTCACTTAAAGGGCCATCAATGCCTTTAGGATATATTCTAATATTGATGTCAAATATATTTGCAAAAGAAAAAAAACTGATGAAGAAATATTGAAGATAGACGTAAAGCCTGGTTGGAAGAAGGACACGAATAACTTTCCAAGGAAAAGGAAACCAAGTGCGACCAAATTCTGCTTTGAACTCGATCTAGTTATTGTGGTGGAAGAGAAGCCTCATCCGATTTTCAAAAGGGAACAAAATGATTTGATAATTACTCATAAGATTTCCCTTGTAGAGGCTCTCACAGGAAAACAATCAAAGTTACAACGTTGGATGGAAGAGAAATCGAAGTTTCGTGACGATATTGTGAAACCGCACAATCGAGATTGTGGTCCAAGATGAAGGCATGCCCTCGGCAAGCAGACCAGCCAAAAAGGAAACCTCCGGATGAATTTTGATATCATCTTTCCTTCACAGCTCTCCACATTACAAAAGTGTCAACTCAAAAGTTTGTTTAGTGAAGTTGATAGTTATATCTAATTCATTTTTCTTTGATAATTGTAAAAACTCATTGATTCATAAATTTAATGTATTCCAAAACTTCACACCATTTACATGGGCATTTCTTATATATGCAATTTAAGTGAAAAGAAATGATTCCTATCCGTTGATCAATTATGAAATGTTGGCAAAAATTTTCCTTCTCCTTAACTTCTGACAAACTCAGTTCGTGGTGAGAAAATGACTTGTACAAGTTGAAAATTAAAAAAAACAACAACTTACTGCTAGTGAATAGGAGTTCATCTTTCTCCCCATTTTATGATGAAGTGATTTGTGCTCCTTGCAAGTTTATCTGCCATGAAAAGAAAGCCAATCCCAAAGCGACCCATAACTTCATAATTAAACCAAACATATGATGAACCAAAAATTTTCCCATCATTGACATTGAAAGATTAAATAATTGAACCATAACTTCATAATTAAATCATTCAAACAGATGAAAATGCAAAATCAAGAGATTCTCACTTACCTTTGTCGTCAATGCACATTGTGAATTCCTAAGCACAATTTAGTCAATTCCATTCCTATCTTTCGTAGTTATAATAGCTGATTTATAGCCCCATTCCCATACAGCCTAGAATGGTCCATCCAAAAATCAATGGCTTGGGTCTTGTAATATCTCAAAGCAAGTGTCTTGTACTATCTCAAAGCAAGAACTATGAAGCTCCTTAAAGTCAAAACATGCTCAAAGAAGGGAAAATTATGCTAAATATACGTTAAAAATCTTATATTAAGTACCGGACATAGTATATTTGAGGTTTTCCTCATAATATTCTCTTGTTTCTATTTTTTTCCCACTTTTTCCTTCATCAAAACAAAAAATTTAGTGTTTTGGCTGCATGGATGTGATTGAAAAACATATAAGTATCACATTTCTCAAATATATAATCAAAATGAAATTAAAAAAAAACCAAATCTAGACGTTATAGATAATTGAAATGAAATTATAGAGCCATCGAGAGAATTTGAAAAATAAGATCTACAGAAAAAATCTAGATGGCTTCAAGCTACAAGATGACGAGACCGGACTCGGTTGATGAGTTGGTGCCAACGGCGGTAATGGTAGTGGAGGAAGGTGGTGATGCGAAAATACCCTATGAATCACCACAAGATCAAGCTCTCTCTTTGGTTCAATCCCACTGTCAAAGCTCTCTTCCCCCGCGGCTGTCTCCAAGGTCTCTGAAATCTCTGGCCCTTTAAACTTAGAAGCGAAAAAGTCTGGATCAAGTACAGAGAAAGGAAAATGGACAGAGGCAGACAATGGAAGAAGAGGGAAAAAGTCTGAATTAGCTCACCGTCCGCCGTTGCCTTCACCGCCCATTGTTGCCTTTATCTTCACCATGACAAAGTCAATTGAAGAGAGAGTTGTGATGAGCACCGAGACCGAGAGATAAGCAAAGACCTTGCGATTTCATTTTTAATTGTGTGGGTGTGAAACGAGAAGAGAAAGTTGGAGCACCAAAAAAAGTCACGGGATGGGAGTTTGAAATGACATTGGCGTCCTAAAATCAATTTACAACGCCAAAAATACTGACTTTGGTGTCTTAAAATCTATTTAGGAGGCTAAAAATACTGACTTTAACGTACTTTTGGCGCTAGACGTGGTGCTAGGGTTCACTTTTGACTCCTAAATTTAAATTAGGAAGCCAAAAGTCCCTTGTTTAGGTGTCCCAATTTTAAATTACGACGCCAAAAGTAATTTTTGGCGTCCTTTTTTTAAATTAGGACGTCAAAATCCTCCACATAATTATAAAAATGTCATCGTTTTTATGTTTTACTTCCCTTTTCCAAAAAATGATGTCTCGTAGAGAAGAAAAAGTAATTTTTTGTAGTAGTGTATGGACTCTTTGTTTTCTCTCATTCATGAATCTAATTGATTCAACTAATCTAATTAGTATCAATACACGAGTAATTACTCACAATATGCCGCTTTAGTTAGAGATTCGTCTAAAAGATTTAGCATTAAAAAATGGTTTGGGAACCGGTCTCGATACGGCATAGTCTTAAAAGTTTGTTACTTTTTAGACCGGTTGAGCAACCGGTCTTAAAAATACTTTTTAGACTAAACTTTTAAAATATAAGGTTTTAAAAGCTAGACTTTTATGACAGGATTTTTAAAATGTTAGGTTTTAAAAGTAAGACTTTTAATTTAAGACCTCATGTTTTAAAAGTCCTATTCTAAAAAGTAAGTTGGCAAAAAAAAAAAAAAAAAAAAAAAAAAAATCTCCCCTTCCAAGCAAAGCCACAACCACCATCCGACCAAATTGGACCGTACAACCCCATCATTAAAGACCTTCTCCTCCATCAATGGTGGTTATTGTTGGTTAAAATTTGGGTGTTGCATGACGTTCAAGTGTAAACTCATGAGATAGAAAAACAAGATTTTTTTCTTCACTATTTGTGGTGGAATTTATAATTTATAACCGTAACTCTTTACGGTACTCATGAGAACCCGTAACACTTTACGGTACTCATGAGTAACATAAATATGTTAATCTATGAGAACTACTAACTTTTTATGGGTGCTCATGGAGCTTAATATTATAACATAAGAATGTAACCTTTTCAAATGAGAAATGATAACTTTTATGATACTCTTGAGTTACTTAAATAAGTTAATATATGAAAGCCCGTAACTTTTAAGGGAGAGCATGTATTTAAATATTAATATTAATATAATCATTATCAAACCCGTAACTCTTTATGGGCGCTTATGAGAACGCATAACTTTTATAGTAGTCATGAGTTATAACCCATAATTACTCATGGTACTCATAAGAACCTGTAACTATTTACAGTACTCACTAGTGCAAAAAAGAGCTTTAAGACGGGACGAAAGAGGTATCGTAAGACCAGATCTGCGACCGGTCTTGTTCCAGGCGGTCTTAAAAGTTTGTAACTTTTAAGACCGGATGAACGACCGGTCTTAAAAATTTAGACCGAACTTTTGAAATATCCGGTCTTAAAAATGTTTCAAAATAATAATAAAAAAAGAAAAAACCCCAAATGAAACAACCGGTAATCACCAGATCTGGCAACATTTTGAATGTCCCTCCGTCATCAGCGACGGAGAACCAAGAGAAGATTGGAAGCAACACCAACAAGAAAAACGAAAAAGATGAATACAAAGTCCAGAAATAAGAAAATATAATAAGAAATAGAAATTATTCACCATAGAAATCGAATTTGAATCAATATAAAATCGAGGTGAAATTGAAGTCCGATCTACAAAAAAAATCACAAGCTTAAAGCAACCAAATCGAGCGGGATCCTCTTGTCGAAGCCGACAAAGCTTCAAGCAACCAAAATCAAAGTCCGGATCTGAGCAGGAGCGGTCAAGGTAGGAGCAAACAGACTTAAGCAAGAAGAGATATGGGTTTGATTTTAAGCCGATCTGTGCGAAGCGGTGTGGGAGGAGCCATAGATCGAAGAGGAAGAAGCCGCCGTCGTCCGAATCCTCGAAGCATGTTGTTGAAGATTGGAGTTGATGCCATCGCAAAACCCTCAAAGCATCTCACTGCCAACGTTGCCAAGGATTTGATTGTGTGGCTCTTAGGATGACTTACGAAGATTGCAAGTAGGTTAGAGGAAGAGGATGTCATTTTTGCTAAGGATTTGGCCCATGAGGCTCTTGGGGCACTCGTTGAATCTATAACTAAGCAAATGTTATATCACCAAGAAGACAAGCACGCTCACGGACTTAACGAGTTTAGCGAATTTAGTTTTTTTTAACACTTTTAAGACCAGTTGTTTGTAAAAACAGGTCTTAAAAGTATATTTTTTAAGACCGGATCCTTTATAATTCGGTCTTAAAAGTGTTATATATATTTACGAAATGCCACCGGTCATACTTTTAAGACCGGATCTTTTATAATCCGGTCTTAAAAGTCTTCTATATATTTATGAAATTGCCACCGGTCATATTTTTAATATCGGATCTTTTATAATCTGGTCTTAAAAGTCTTCTATATATTTATGAAATTGCCATTGATCATACTTTTAAGACCGGATCTTTTATAATCCGGTCTTAAAAGTCTTCTATATATTTATGAAATTGTCATAGGTCATACTTTTAAGACCAGATATTTTATAATCCGGTCTTAAAAGTCTTCTATATATTTACAAAATTGCCACCAGTCATACTTTTAAAACCGAATCTTTTATAATCCGGTCTTAAAAGTGTTCTATATATTTGTTGAAAATTCAGATTTAATTAATTAGCATATACAATTATATTGTGCAATTATCTTAATTAAGTTGTTAGAGAGATTTTAGGAATTAAGTAAGCAGATCATATTTTTTGAATTTCGTAATTATATTCTTGATTGTAATCATCTTAATTAAGTTGTTGGAGAGATTTTAGGAATTAAGTTAGCATATCATGGTTTTTTGAATTTCATAATTATATTCCTGATTTTAATAATCTTAATTAAGTTGTTAGAGAGATTTTAGGAATTAAGTTAGTAGATCATGATTTTTTGAATTTCGTAATTATATTTATGATTGTAATCCCTAGATTATAGGAACTGCCCAGGTGAGAAGATTATTTACTTATCAGCATCGGTATATAATTCCAATTAAGTAAGGGAATAAATCATCACATTCTCAGACTCATCTCTTATTGGCGTCTTCTCACAATATTTACGAAATTGCCATCGGTCATACTTTTAAGACCGGATATTTTATAATCTGGTCTTAAAAGTCTTCTATATATTTACGAAATTGCCACCAAATATACTTTTAAAACCGAATCTTTTGTAATCCGGTCTTAAAAGTGTTCTATATATTTGTTGAAAATTCAGATTTAATTAATTAGCATATACAATTATATTGTGCAATTATCTTAATTAAGTTGTTAGAGAGATTTTAGGATTTAAGTAAGCAGATCATATTTTTTGAATTTCGTAATTATATTCCTGATTGTAATCATCTTAATTAAGTTGTTGGAGAGATTTTAGGAATTAAGTTAGCAGATCATGGTTTTTTGAATTTCGTAATTATATTCCTGATTTTAATCATCTTAATTAAGTTGTTAGAGAGATTTTAGGAATTAAGTTAGTAGATCATGATTTTTTGAATTTCGTAATTATATTTCTGATTGTAATCCCTAGATTATAGGAACTGCCCAAGTGAGAAGATTATTTACTTATTAGCATCGGTATATAATTCCAATTAAGTAAGGGAATAAATCATTGCATTCTCAGACTCATCTCTTATCGGCGTCTTCTCACAATATTTACGAAATTGCCATCAGTCATACTTTTAAGACCGGATATTTTATAATCTGGTCTTAAAAGTGTTCTATATATTTACGAAATTGCCACTGGTCATACTTTTAATACCGGATCTTTTATAATTCGGTCTTAAAAGTGTTCTATATATTTACGAAAGTGCCACCGGTCATATTTTTAAGACCGGATCCTTTATAATTTGGTCCAAAAAGTTCTTTATATTTACGAAACTGCCACCAGTCATACTTTTAAGACCTGATTCTCTATAGTCCGGTCTAAATGAGGCGATTTAAAGCCCTTTTTTGCACTAGTGACTCATGAGTTATCATTACATAATTTTCATATATATATATATATATATATATATATGAGCCGGAATCACGGGCTCGGCTCGTTTAAGCCATGGCCCTGTAGGGCTCGGGCTTAAAAAATCAGTCAGAATTTTGAATTTGGCCCTGTTAGGCCCGTTTCACTGTAGCATTTTTTTTTAAAAAAATAATTACTTGGTCTTTATCTATGTATTTTATATGTTATAGAGTTATTTATCCATTTAAGCACAACTACATAAATACATAATAACTATACTCCGAAAGTGACAATTGACAATGATAGTTGTATGCTTCTTATATTTTATGTGAGTAATCTAATCTTGTTTAGTTTAATGCTTCTTATGTTTTATGTGAGTCAATTGTAGACAATGGTTTTTTTTTTTTTTGGTTATGAATTAATGAATGTGTTTATTTGTTGGATGATTTGTATTGTTTAGATATTAATGTTGATAATATTTATTTGATAGATTAGAACTTTAATGGTTGCAATTTACTAATTATATTTCTCTAGAAAAAACCGGAAGAAAAATAGTTAAAATTTGGAATAGTAATTTTCAGGCTCTGTAGGGCCGGCCCTGGCCCTGGTACTATCAGGCCGGGCTTTGAAAAACAGACATTTTCGTTCTCCCAGGCCCTGTAGGGCCGGGTCGGCCCTGATTCCCAGCTCTAATATATATATATATATATATATATATATATATTTTCTCATGAGTTATATTTGAAAACATGTAACTCTTTATGGGTGCTCATAAATTATCCTAAATTAAATGATAAAGAAATAATCATGGGCTCTTTCAAGAATATTGATCATGTGATTCTCGTAACACTTTACAAGAGCTCATGAGATATTCCTTTTAGGATCCACTCATTAAAATACATTAGGGGTTTCAGGATTACCTTAGATCACTAAAGACCTCAAATGTATGATGTCCTTTAATGCTGATCCATACGGCTATCTCCCGATTGCCTTGAAAACTCCTTCTCTTTGATTCCTCTCTTTCCTTGGATGCTTGCTAGGCAACGACAAGGTTAAGGAGTCAAGGTTCTTGGGTTTTCTTTATATCAAGAAGGTTAGGTTTAGAATAAGATAAAACTTGGTTAGACTTTTTTTTTTTTTTAATTGGCGGCACACACCAATCAAATTGGCGTCTTGTTTTTGTTTTTGTTTTTTTTTTCCTTTTGAAAAAATGTCCAAAAAGGGGCATCAAAAAATCAACAACTTTATCAAAGTTTAACCCAAATTCAAGTGCTTACAAGAAAGATCCAACTGCTTAAATTAAAAAATCCAAGATAATGGATCACATCCATATTTTTAATTATTTCTTGAATTAATAATTCAAGATAATGGATCACATCCACATCTTTAATTATTTCTTGAATTAATAATTCAAGATAATGGATCACATCCATATCATTAATCATTTCTTTATCCTTTATTTATCCAATCTTTATTGCACATTTGTTTATATACATATATCTATATATAAATATTTTAGATAATTCAAAATTATCTTTTATAACCTAATCTCTTGAATTTAAAATTCAAATTCAAATTGGCCTAAGACCTTGTTTGGTCTTGTAACATATTTGGGCTCATTAGTGAAGAAACTAATTTCCCACTAAGGAACCATATATGACACCATTTTTGTATATTGGGCTTTAAGTCCCATTTCAACCCAAATACACCTATTATCTCAAGAAAGTCCAACAACAATTATTGGCCCAAGTTTGCTAAGTTTAAGCAATCAAGAATAATCTTTGTGTTTGACCCATTAGGCCCAATTAATCACTGACATAAATAACCTTGGACCAATCAAACTTCTTTAATGAGCCTATTTATCTAATGACCACATAAGATACTAGTAATGCTATGTGGCCCCAAAATTAATTGAGTTGATCAAGTGATCTACCTTTTCTAATTTGGATACCATACCGGCATCATCTCTCACATCGTCATTTATATTTAGTCGAGAGCAAAGGTAGAGTATCACCTCTCTTGGTTGACTAAATGTAGCTTTTCATGGAATTAGGAATCTTCTTCTATTGACTCTAAGATGGATCATGACTCTTCATGATTACTTACTGTGCACAGACTCCCGAGTAAACTAAAAGTCATCCAAGCCCTACCGGTCCTGTGAACGACTACTCCCTAGTAGGGGACTGTGAGTCCTTTCGGCATGTCCATCTACACTCATGCATTCGAGTCATAGCCAAGAGTACACTGTTTTGCCTATTCTCAGGCGGATAGAGTTGTATAGTCAAAGTATGACCCTTGTACACAATACTTGATGACACCCTCAAGTCTAGGACGATTCACACTACAAAAGGTTAGGAGACTTTTATATCTTATGATACTTTCTACAAATCTTTATGGAGTCCCTATGGTGGGTCAGTTTGGTGCTATATGTTCTCCAACTTAAAAAAACAGCTTATAATTCAATACTTGTATAATTTATGTTAATCTACCATTCTACGACATCGCCTAACACATTATCATGCCTATATTCCATGAGGTCCCTACCTTGCATCTCTATACATGTAGACGATGTCGTACTAGTCTTATTGAGATCACCAATACCCTTTCTTGGTGATTCAAGACTATGAACAAGTTTCAAGCAATAGACATTTAGTGTTCTCGAGTCCTCATGGTCATGATCCCTATCATAAATCCTCGAGTAAACACTTGTTCTGCTTCCTAGGGTTTTTATGGGGCATGGGAAATATTTTGAAAGCTAAATTTTCCATTTATGGGGCATGGGATCATTTATCTAAACTCAAATTAACTCAAAATAAGTATCCCTTATTTTCCTCAATTATTTGAGGACTTCTTGTATTTTTCATAATTAAATTTGGCTAATCATCTTTTATTTACCCAAAATTCAGTAATTATTTAAAATTTCTATTTGAGGTAAATTTTCTCATTTATTTCTCAATTATGCCTCAAATATAATATAGAAAAGTTTTCTCTACCTTCTTGTATCTCTAGGAATTTTTCCTAAAATTTTAGGCATAAATTCCAAAATTACCCTTACGTAACCGTAATTTTCAGAACCTACGCTTTTGCCCAAAGCCGAAACAGTAGGTAACTAATTTTACCTTTAATTTAATCTTTATTCAAGAAGGGTGAATGTTACATAGGGTCCTTGAGCATTATTCTATCTTTTGCAACACTTTTAGGACTCATGCCACATTGAGCTTGGTAGCCTACTTATGTCATGCTAATTCTTGAACTTCTAAACCCAAAATCTCGGATAGAACATTTTTTATTCTCCAATTTAGATTTATTAATTCTCATCTCACCACTAGCATTTCCACCAATCTAGTTACTTTTTTATATTGGCTTTCAGTTTGATTTTCTTCTCAACCAAGACCTCCTCACAATACCACATACACACAAATATAAAATCCAATTATTATAATTGTATATTAACTATACTCAACTTCATTAAATAAGAATATTCTTCTTTATTAGCTCAGACTGAGGTAGGGTAGAGCTCTATTTTATATTGGAGGTCTAGAATGATCAAAACGTATAAGCATGGTAACATGGCACCAAAGCCAAGGCTGCTACATTCCACTTTAGGGAGGCTCACAAAACGAATCATGCATCAGTAACATGCATATGCCTAGCTTAGAATTGCATCCACTAGATCCAACACTCAAAAATTATCTAACTACTTTGGAGGTAGGGAAAATACAAATGAAAAAAAGGTAAACATTCAAAAAAATTCCAAAAGTAAGATTTAATTAATAATATTGGTAAAATACATATATTAGTTATAATTATTATTTAATATCAACTGCACTTGGTTTTTTTCAGCTATCTGTTGAATATATATATTTTTTTGATATAAAATTTTTAAAAAGGGGTTGGGTTCACCCACGATTCAAAGGCAAGGTGAAATCTCCATTTCTCTTAGGTCATATTGATGTTGGGCAGGGTAAACTATCTATTACCTTAGGCATTTACCTAGACACTTAGGAGCTAGGATGCCTCTCTCAGCACCTTGACTAACTCGATGATCGAACTCCCTCCCTTTGGTGAGAGTGTCCGACCCCTTTGCCAGTTGAGCCCAAGGGCAAGGGGTCTGTTGAATTTATATGACTTCATATGGATTTTAGATATAATTCAAAAGGGCCTTTGTTAAACAAAGTAAAATTCATTTTTTTTTTTAAATTTTTTTTATCCACTTTGTAAACCGGGTATAAAATCACCTCATCAAGAAAGTGGGCATTTTTATTATAAATTTATACTTTTTAAGACAAGTCAATGAAACAACCGACCTTAAAAAGTAACTTTTTAGACTTAGTTTGGTCTAGAAAAGATAGACTTTATATAGACTAATTGATATAAGATATAACCTAAGTCCGGTCTAAAAATCCAATTTTGAACCTGTCTAAAAGGCCTTTTTACTGGTAGTGATACTTAGTGGAGTCATAAATTTTAGACAACACAACATCATTAAACTCAAACTATAACACACACACATATATAAATACATAGTCCAATCCCAAACACATAAATAGCTCAACAACTATGATCCAGTTTCAATCTCAACAGTATACACACAAAAGGAACTAAAGAAGACTCTCCATTGATGCTCAAAATTCAAACCATTTGAAGCAATTCCTTATGAGCGGACTCTTCAGCTACTCATGGAGTTCGGTTTTGTCACCACCAAGATCAAACACACAGTAACCATGGAGGACGAGGGATGAGAGAATTGGAATGTTGGAAGAAAATGTTGAAATGGAATGAAGTGGAGGTAGAGGATGATGGATGCAAGTCGACAATGAAGAGGGTGAAATTGAATGGGAAAGTGACGGCCTCGTCAAAAATGGAGAAGGAGTTTAACTAATATGAGAAGGAATTCAGGTTGGCCAAATGGGTTTCGGATTTGGAGCCATAATTTGTCAAATGGGTTTCATGGATTCCATATTTAATTTTTACCGTCGCTCCTACTGATCTTGTTGCTATTTTGATTAAGGACGCACGGCTGGTCATGCAATCACATGGGATGTAATGTAGGTTTCTTTTGTTATGAAAAAGGGAAGTGATGTTAGATTGCGATTTCATTTTCTTCATATCACGAAAGGAGTCTTCCCAATATCATGATTTCTGCTATGTCTCACGATTTCTAGTTTCTACTGCTTCAATATTGCAATTCTAATTTCCTTCACGATGCGTTCGCTTTTGGGCCCAATGTTGTCTTCTGTTTGGGCCATTGCACCTCCAATTTCGATCTCTTAAAAAGGATCAAACCCAAGAAGCATTATAGGTCCAAAGACTGATAACAAATAAAGAGTAATTGAAATTTAATTAATGATAAAAATGTCCCTTTTAATTAATACAATTTTCATGCAATCACTCCTTTATCCAAATTATTATAAAATATGTAATAATTCCAAATAATATGGTAAACCACCCCCCCCCCTGAAATGATATGAAATAACATAGTAAAATTGGGTCAGATCAGTTGTTAACTTCTTTTTAATCATGAGAGTTTTTCTAAGCTATGATTTTCTTTTTCCTATCATGGTTTTTGATGATGTTTAGTGAAATTCTTTGTTATCCATGATAGTATCTAAATATTAAGTTTGTCTCTTTTATCTGTTGTAGATAAACTTCAATGTTTTAGTTTAAATTAAATCTTTTTAGCAATGGCAGGTATGGTTTTCAAATGTTGGATCATATTCTTTTTCTACTATGGTGGACGAATTTCAACAACCTTTTTCCCTTTCTATCATAGTAGTCAACTAATTATTCTTTAAATGGCTAAGTCTTCGGAATTACAAGGTGAGTTTTACATGTTGTGACCTCTGTCAAACCCCTTTATATTTTGACATATATAAGAGTAATATAATAACGCACAGTTCAGTGAATGAACAGAAATATCATAAACATATTGATATAAAGAACTTGATTACATTACAGGAATTCCCATAGGGTTTGTACATAATATTTAAAAATCTCAAAAAGGTATTATAAAACTGTAGATAACCAACATCAACAATTACATATGACTGGAGCCTTTAGTTGCCGGTATCTACCTCTCTATCCTTGGAGCCGCTTCCTCTAGCTGAATAAATTTTCTTTTTTGATATAGTAGCTGAATAAATTTTAAATTTGTGGAAAGGAATGAGATTCATATGAATATCAGTAATAACAATCAATCATAGAAAATATGAAAAAATAAACATGCAATGCACCATATAATGTAATAGATTAGAAATATTGTAACTTGTCTGGATCTAATGATTGTTTGACCCGTGCTTGCTATAATGTTTCGGAGTAGACAATAGTCTGTCCGTATTTGTCTCACTACCTCAATTGGATCTTGCTTGGTCTGATGATACTTGTGCTTTTTCTACCGGGTGATAATTGTGTTTTTCTCACACAACAGCTAGGTTTTGTAACAACAATTCTATTGTAATGTTCTACAACAGACAACTGTTTGTTCGTACTAGTCTCACTATCTCAGTTGACCTAATGGTACTTGTGCTTTTCCCACACCACAGCTAGGTTTTGCAACAACAATTCTCGTTACAAAACATGGCACACTACTACAAAATACCTAAAAAAGACCTAAATAAGACCCAATTAACTTCCCTTTTCTGAGGGACATCTGAGAGAGCGTAGTTGTTTTGGTTATATTTAGCGACCTGAATAAAATTAAGGTCACCTCTGAATTGTTTCAGGTCGCCTCATAAGAGGCGACCTAAATACTGTTCAGGTCGCCTCTTATGAGGCGACCTGAATACTATTTAGGTCGCCTCTTATGGGGCGACCTCAGTGGTATTCAGGTCATAATAGGCGACCTCTATCCAATTCAGGTCGCCTATTTGATCATAATAGGCGACCTGAATTTCATTCAGGTCGCCTCTTATGATATAAGAGGCGACCTGAATATTATAAGAGGCTACCTGAATTGTATTCAGGTCGCCTATTATGCATATGAGACATCCTAAATAGATTTCCGGACGCCTTATATTAGTTTTTTTTTTTAAAAAGAAAAGTATGCTTGCTGTATGTTTGGCCAATTTACTGCAAAACGTAGCATCAACATTCATTCCCTTCAATTGGCAATAACACTTATATGCGACAAGAGGCAAATATATATAGCAAAGAAATGACTTTTGCACACAAAGCTCAACAAATTTCAAGGTTTCAGCATAGAATTTAGCAATTCTCTAATGCTAATAAAGTGCAGAGCCACCTAGTAATAATCACAAGTACCACACAAGCAAGAAGCATACATAAAACTTTCAGCAAATCATTTATGATGGTATGATTCAACAAACTTCTCAAGTCTTGGTTATTGGAAAATCAAATGCGAGGCATAATGGCAAAATCAAACCTCATATGACAAGATCTATTTCCCAATATTCACAAGGTTAAAAAGGCAAATTCAAGAGCACCAATAATTTACGAATTAAACAAGTAGATGTCAAATTTCATATTGTAACAATTCTAGAAACCGAAATCAGCACAGCTTAATAAGTTTTGCAACACACGACCAAGAAGACAAGTAACCCATACAAACTGAATTAGCTTTCAGGACACCTTATATTAGTTTTTTTTAGCAAAAAAAATATGCTTGCTGTATGTTTAGCCAATTTGCTGCAAAACTGAATACAAGCCCGCATATTGCTCAAAATATAGTTCAACTCAAGTTAATAAATATGCATTGCTAGCAAACCCAAAGACAACTCTATACACATATATAAAATTAACATTTAACCTTTTTTCTCTAAATTTCAACATTGAGTTTGAGCTTTTTTAATCAACCCAATGACTTGCCTATTCACATTGACAATCACCTTAACAAGTAATGACTTGCCGTTTCACATTGAGCCATGTTCAAGAAGATATCTAGCCAACAAGTCTCGATTCAAATCGATGTCATCCTGTGAGTACGGATCCTCAATACCAAAAAACTGTAAATTGGAAAACAAGGTATAAGATAAACTAATTAAGTGAATGAAATAATTAACAACCGAAGTACCACAACAAAAAATATCATCATTTGAGGATCACGAGCATTACGTACGTTTTGAAAGCCGATAGTACGTCCAAAGGGAAACGATAGATTGCATCCAACTGATAACGTAGTATCCACACTTGATGTTCCCTGGTTGTCGATGGCACTATAAAACGAAAGCTACTCTGTCTCAGAAAAAACTTGAATTGAAACTACTTACCTTCGGATAAAACCACTTCGGTCCACCCTGCTCTCGTGCTCCAAGAATGTGCTATATGTCCTAAGACCCCTATCATTAAAATGGAAATTAACCGTACATGAAAACAATTCATTTAAAAAAAGAATCGATGATTTAGACAAAAATTTACTTACTCGGCAAACATATTTTTGATATCCTCAGTTGGCCTGCCACCTAGGGAATCGAACCAATAACATGCGTTCTTGGTGGGACAAACAACACACAGGGTCCAATGACCACTACAACATATACATATTAATATTAAACTAAGATAAAAAAGCATTTTATTCTTAAAAATCTTATATAGACAAAAAAATACGCACCTTTCATGTATTGGCGCTAGATAACAAGACGATTTTATGTCGCCCATTGTTAAACCAACATAAATGGCCCTCCTGGCTAAGATATTGCGAGCCGAAGCCGTGGATCCAGGACATAAGAATCCATACAAACCCAATCGGTTTCCTTTTTTGCATAAGTCGTGGCAGACACTATGATCGAAATAAAATGATAAATGTTGTTGAATATATTAAACAAAAAAAGAGTACCGGCATAATTAAAGGGTAAAAAAACTTACAAGATTGCAAGTTGAAGCCACCACCGTATATCTAAACAGTCCATATGCATAAACTCACAAATCTTTCTTGTCAACATTGATCAAATATGTCTTGTCTGCACCAACAATGCCCGGAGGCATCTGCAAGCCTATAGAGACGATGTCCTTGTAGAGCTCTCGCAGCTGTGCTAAGTATAGAAATCTGCTCGCAGCTTGTTCATGCTATGAAAACATAATAAACAGATTATGAGTGGGTTAGCAATGAAAATCAATCCTAAACCCTACTCATCGTCAATCAGTAATGTATTTCCTACCATTGGAGGTGTCATCCCCATCTCAATAAGATGATGCGGCCAAAGGATGAACGATGTGGTGGCGGCGTCTAGCATGGGAACCTCCTCATCATCAATCGGATGGCTGTCTTTTCTTCCCCCTCTCGCACACTTTTTAGAGTCACTCTACGTTGGTCTTGTGGAATTTGCATATTGTGGTGTGTGGTTTGTTCTTGGTAAACAAGACCATCGGCAACAATACACCGGTGTGGGTCATCCAAATATAGAGTGCAGGGTTGTCCCCCCTGTGGTGTGTGAGAAGGCTCGCCAATAAGTACATCTGGAGAGTGACGAGAAGGTTCGCCAATAGGTACATCTGGAGCGTGAAAACTTTCTTTGCTACTTGGGAAGGCCGGGATTCCCGGGTCTGCGTGGGTTGCGTATTTACCTTCTCTTGTATCATAACCCTCATTTCACCCCATAGTTGTGTCATAACCTCATCTACGAGGGACGCTCGAATTTTGGCTACAAGCTGAGGACTAGGGTTGTCATCGTCATGCGAACAACTAGAACTCCCCTAGGCTCCCCTCGAATAGCATCAAGGTAATCTGGCTTCCCAATCGCCGTGGACAAAATGTCTATCCATGTACCCGGCGTGAATGAACCTTGGCTGCTCTGCTGCTCAAGTGCATCCTGTATCATAGGATATTTCTTAAATAGTAACTAAACTCTAAAAATATGAAACAACAGAGGCTATATTTAATACTTCTAATTTAACTACTTACAATCTTTAAGGCAACTTCAGCCACATCTTCATTTACGTATTTGTCACCCTTCTTCCTCGCAGCCTATCCATTTTTTGTGACGAGGAGGACGCTCGGGGCCCGGATAACGGTGGAAGGATCGGATTGGGCAGCTTCCTTCATTGTCTACAACTCTTCTTCCATCAGCTTCCATTCAAGCTTCTTATAGCCACCTCTAGACATGCAATGCAGATACTTATTTCTTGCTTGCCTCTCTCTATTGGCCTGACTTTTTTCCTATGACACGAAAACAAATAAAACTGAGCCTACGATGTCAAATAGATTCAACAAAAAGATAAGATATGAAAGAAATTTTACAAGAAATTCAGGATTCTCGCGTGACGCCACAAACTCCCTCCAAATCCTCGGAGAAATGTAATCATAGTCCCGACATGGGTCCTTGTCCCTCTTTGCCCCTCGAATATACTTTTTAGTGAGCTTGTTCTTAAAGTCTTTCCAACGTAGACGAACCTCGCCCATCCAATGGTTGTACATGGCCTTATTGTTAGGCACATCATACGTTTGCTTTTGCAAGGTAAAAGAGAAGATATGAAAGAAATCAAGTAATAAAACTAAAGATACAAATGCAGAAGATATCGAAAGTGAGATACCAAAAGTTGTGCCCAGATCAACTCCTTCGTTTTAGGAGGAACCAACTTCCAATGAGGGAATACAATGCGAACTTTGCTTCGAGCCAGATAGCCTACATAGCTAATGAAATTGTCTTCCTCTTGACCAATTGGATTCATATTGGCATCGAACTCCACATGCAGCCTCTTTTTCTGACCGCCACGACGTGCAATTAACGCACCCATATGTGTGCTACCTCTACCCCTTCTCACCACCGGTACATCATTCCCACCATCACCCGATGACTCGTCGAGCTAGACATATTCCCTGTTCATCAAAGACAAATGAATAATGTTAGATAGGGTTATTATTAAATAATAAACAAATGAATAAAATGAACTAACATGTTAAACCAAGTACAAAAAATAACATAGGACTTTTTTATAACTTCAGATCTTACTTTATATGGTTTCCCATATTCCTTCGAATGATCCTTTCTTGGAGCATATTCTTCATCATCTACCAATTCTACTTCACGTGTTGTCGGTGGATTTGTTGTGAAAGGGAGTGTATCGTCCCAGGTTCAAGGATTCTTCACCATACGTCTATTTTTTACTTTGAAGTACAATGGACATTTTGTTATTTGTAGGGTCTATAACATAAAACACTTGTTTCGCCGGCTTGCTAGAATGAATGGATCATCTCTATGACCAACTCTTTGAAGATCAACTGAGACAAATCCAAATTTAGCATCTATTACAACAGCATTATTGCTAACCCACTTACATTTAAATAAAGCAACTTTGAACTTGTTGTAACTCATCTCCCATATTTCTTCAATAACACCATAATAGGCCATTGATGCTAACATTGGGTTTTTGTCTTTCGAACTCGAAAAGTGCATGGATTCAGCTTCAACCATCACCCCACTATTTTGCACAGAACTTCTGTCATCTTGGTCTTTTGTGTAGAAAGAATATCCGTTTATATCATAACTTGTCCAAGTGATGACCTGAAAAGAATGCCCCCAGGCTAACCACTCAATTGTAGCCGACACACCGGTCTCGTGCAATACCTTCTCCTCGAACCACTTTATGAATGTCTTCTTTTGCTCATTAGCTATCTGCATGTCATTCTTCCTTGGATTCATATTCTTCAAACTCTTTCGTGTTCGTCAATGTATGGTTGAACTTCTTCCGTATTATTCAAGATGTACAAGTGTGCTTGCAAGACCTCTTCACGAAACATATTCTTCAGTTTGATTCCTCGAGTTCCCTCACTTATCCCCTTATCATGCTGAGATTGTAACATCGCCCCTGATAGATAATCTTTACAGAACTCCATAGCCTCTTCAACTACATATCTTTCAACAATTGAGGCTTCCGGTCAATAAGGATTTTTAGAATACCCTTTTAAGATCTTCATGTATCGCTCGAAAGGATACATCCACCTTAGGTAAACTGGACCGTAAAGCCTTATATCCCTTACCAAGTGCACTATCAGATGCACCATTATATCAAAAAATGCAGGAGGAAAATGCATCTCTAGTTGGGACAAAATAATGTAACCCTCATTTTCCAATTCATCCAACTTTTCAATGTCAATGACTTTGTTACATATAGCATTAAAGAAAATACACAATTTTGTTATAGTGGTCCGCACTTCATCTTTCATAATGCCCCTAATAGCTACCGGTAATAGTTGTTGCATCAACACATGATAATCATGAGACTTCATTCCCACTAACTTCAAATCGTCCATTGAAACACACCTTGTCAAATTAGAAGAATATCCTTGTGGAACCTTAATGTCATATAAACACCCACACAAACTTTTTTTCTCCGCTTTTGATAGTGTATGACCTGCTGGCTCCATATATGCCCTCTTACCATCTTCCATTACTCGTGGATGTAACCGTTCTCTTATTCCCATATCAACCAGGTCTAGTCTCGCACTAATTCCATCCTTAGTCTTCCCTGGTATGTGCAAAATAGTACTAACAAGGCTATCGCAAACATTTTTTTCCACATGCATCACATCAAGACTGTGTCTCACATCAAGACTACGCCAATATGGAAGATCAAAGAAAATTGATCTCTTCTTCCATATATTCTTATCACCCAAAATCCTTCGCTACTTACCCAATATGACATTGATATGCTTCACCTGACTATAGACTTCCTCTCCGGTTAATGCCTTTGGAGCCGTTCTATGCTCCGATAAGCCGTTAAAACGCTTTCTCAACTTACGATATGGGTGGAACCGATCAAAAACCTCCCGTGACCGAGGTAGATCCCTTTTTTTCCATGCTTTAATTGCTTATGGAAGTTTGTGTCGCTTCACATATTGGACATGCTTTATGCCCCTTCACACCGTACCCGGACAAATTTCCGTATGCGGAAAGTCGTTGATCGTGGTAAAAATCATGGCACGCAACTTGAAGGACTCCTTCTTATATGCATCAAACACATCTACGTCTTCCTCCCACAACTTCTTCAAATCCTCAACCAAAGGTGCCAAGTACACATCGATATTTTGGCCAGGCTGTTTTGGTCCAGAAATCATCATAGAGAGCATCACATACTTGCGTTTCATACATAGCCAGGGTGGTAAGTTGTATATTACAAGGAGAACCGGCCATGCACTATGGGTACTGCTAAGAGTTTGATACGGATTGAAGCCATCTGTACAAAGCCCCAACTGAAGGTTTCTTAGCTCACTGCCAAATTGAGGGAACATTTCGTCTATTTTATTCCATTACAGAGAGTCAGCAGGGTGCCGAAGATATTTTCCATCGGAAATTCTCTCATCAGAATGGCATCTCAACTTCTTCGCCGTTGCTTCACTAGTAAATAGGCGCTTAAACCGTGGAATTATTGGAAGATACCACAATGCCTTCAAGGGTTGCCTTTTTGTTGTCTGCTCTCCAGAAATAACACATTTCTTCACTTTGTATCGTGAAGTTTTACACTTCGGACAATTACTGAGGCCTTCGTACTCGTTTCTGTATAATATGCAGTCATTAGGGGAACTGTGTATCTTTTTATACTCCATACCCATCGTAGATAAGATTTTCTTGGCCTCATACATATGATTTGGAAGTACATTATCATCTGGAAACATATCACACAACAATTCAAGCAACGACGTGAAACTGCTATCGGTCCACCCACAAGTTGCCTTTAAGTTCACTAAATGTAAGGTCCCAGTCAACCGTGTATAATTAGTACACCCAGGGAACAAAGGTATCTCTGCATCACTCCGCACGCTATCATATTCATGCGGTTGTGCAAAAGATTCGACCTCAACATCATGAATCATTCTCTCCATTCCATCATCATCTACCTCAACTTCATTTTCGTAGGATGCACTGGGAGTTACCTCCTCACCATGCCATATCCATGTTGTGTATCGAAGGTTTATTCCATCACAAATTAGGTGGTCCCTTATATCAGCAATATCCCTTCGAACCCCATTTAAACAATTAACACATGGACAATAATACATCCCATTTTTTGTAGCCACATTCCTTCTAGCAAATTCAATAAACTCTTCCACCCCACTCTCATATTCTTCACTAGTTTTCAAAGCATTCATCCAACTATGACCCATTTTATTATCACCTAAGACATTTCCAACAACAGTCAAGTTCATAACAATTTCAAGAACGACATGGTTTCTTTTAAGAAAATTTCGGCAGCATTTCCCCTTAAAAGTAAGACATCCCAAAATTTTAATAACAACCAATTTCAGCTTAATTCAACAAAACTTACTAACTAAAGCAATTCGAACAATATAAACTATTAAATCCAACAATTTCATCAACTAACGTAAACATTGGAATTATTCCTACCGACATATACTTCAATGGTAATGGAAATGGTAAACCATGAAACAAAAAAAAAAACACGGACTAGATCACTTAAACTAATTTTTTAACCAAGTTCACCAAGATTTCTCAAAGTTCATATGGCTAATAATATAGGAAAGACAAAAAATAATACAAAATTAATAAAACACTATACTAAATGATTAAAAACACTTAAAAATAATGGTAAACCATGAAGAATTCATAAAGACAAAAGATAACTCACATCGTTGAAACTTACTCAATTTAAAAGCTCAATGGTATCAAATAAGATAAAAAACAAAAGACAATTATCCGTTTTCTATTGCTTGTATGGTTCTCAAAAAAGTAATACATGTATCGATTAGTGTGATATAAACAAAGGCATTAGGTCGGATTCTTAATTGGCATACGTATGACACCATTGTATGCCTTGTTTATATGAAGGAACAATATGATTATGCATGATTAACATGTACAAATAGAATTATTGTTTAATCTTACGGAAGGAGGGGTATATCGGGTGACAGTGTTGTCTACACAAGTCTTGCTTATGCTTATTGGAAATCGTGGAATGTAAAGTTTGAATCAAATATATTAGAAGAGATGACAAGAAAGAAATTGATGATAATAAGTAAAATCTATAAATGTTTTGATAATCCTCTTGGTAGTGAAAACAACACTTAATGTTCATTATGGAATCATGTAGAGTCCTAACTGAAAAATTAAACTTTGGAAGAATCTCTAGAATTTAACTGAGACTACCATAAATTTGTAATCACACATCTTTGCATGCAACATTGCTAGTTTTTTCAAAGAAATGCTTACTTGTAAAGGACACTAGCAAATCCACCACAGCTTGGAGGTACTTTATTTCATTCTTACTATGATTCTAAAACACAGCTCCTTTTTTTTTTAATAGTTTTGTCACATATCCCGATTCCATATAGCTAATAGCTCACCTATATCAATCAAAGAACATGGTCTTCAATGTGCAACACAAATCAAACAAGCTTTTCCAATACGAAGCCTCAAGTTACTACTCCATAAAGCGATAAAGAACTCATTGACCTATAATACAATATCTAAAGCATTCGGGATATAAAAGTAAATGCATGTACTAATGTTAACAAATAAAAAAGGGGGAAAACTCGTTTCCAAACTTCACTCGGATTTTTCCATCCAAAAAGGAAGAATTAGACACATCTATATTGTATCCTGGTGGTGCATAGACAAAGTCCGATCAATGACCATCCATTAGATGCCCTATCTTCCCCATCATTGCCGATACCGTTCGTGTTATGCTATCCCAAAAGATAAATCCATCACAAATGAAAATGAAATTGAAAATATACAATTGAAAATCAAAATAACGAAGATGAAAACGAAAATGTGCCAAGTGCTAGTGAAAGTGAAAACAAAATATGAAAACTATGACACCCTCTCGATATACACGATAATTATCATAGTAGTAGGCGCATCACAAATGGGTTATCGAGTGTTACGTATATAACAACTACCGGAGCACGAAGAAGAAGGAGGACTGGAGGAGAGTTGACGGTCTCAATCGCCAGCGCGAGGAAGAAAGCATAGTTGAGAGCTTGGGAGGAGGGTCGGAATGAGAGACGAGAGCGCGCGCAGGGACGAGAGAATTGCGCTAGGAGGGGCTGAATGAACCGATCGAATAGGGTTTTTGTGGTTTTTTATTGCTGAAAGGCGACCTGAAAACCAAATCAGGTCGCCATTTGTGTATTTTAGGCGACCTGATTGGCTTTCAGGTCGCCTTTTTTTTTAAATTGAGGCGACCTGAAAGCCAATCGTAGCCTAAAATACACAAATGGCGACTGTTAAGTTTTCGTGTCGCCAATAATTATATTAAAAAAAATATGTGGTAAAGAAATAAGTTTTGGGACCCAAAAAAAAAAAAGAATTTGGGCGACTGAATAATATTCAGTCGCCTAATTTAAAAATAAGTGACCCGATTCCCTTTTCGTCGCCAATAATTATATTTTAAAAAAAACACATGTGGCCAAAGAAATAAGTTTGTGACCCGTAAAAAAAGAATTCAGCGACTGATTTTTTTTCAGTCACCAATAATTATATAAAAAAAAACCCATGGCGCCGAAGAAATAAGTTTAGACCAAAAAAAGGGGCCAAAGGAAATAAGTTTCAGACCAAAAAAAGGCGCCAATGAAATAAGTTTCGCACCAAAAAAGGCACCAATGAAATAAGTTTCGGACAAAAAAAAAAAAAACTTTATTCCAATAGGCTACCGAATAGTTTTCAGTCGCCAATATGAAAAAATTAAATAAAAAAAAATGGCTCCAAAGAAGTTTTAGACCAATAAACAAAACCCATGGCGCCAAAATTAGTCAATTTGGGCGACTCGAATATAATTCAGTCTCCGAATTAAAGATAAGGCGACCCGAATATTTTTCAGTCGCCAATATTAATAAAATTACAACAAAAAACCATTCGGCGCCAAAAGAAATAAATTTTATACCAAAGAAAATTGTATGGCGCCAAAATTTGCTCCAATTTGGGTGACCCGAATTAAATTCAGTCGCCTAAAATCAAAAATCTAGCAAAAAACACATGGCGCCAAACAACAAAAAAAATTTTAATGGCTATTAGGCGCCCGAAACAAAATGTAGGATGACAAAATCCAATTTTATAAGTCCTAAACTCTAATTCAGACGTTGAAGGCTAATTTTCCTTCAATATATTTACAAGATTGCCACTACCATCATTTTTTACTTCCCGTTTTGAAATAAGGACGTTTTTTAGGGTAGTGATATCCAATATTTGTAGTAGTGGCACCTTCGTCCTCTGAATCTTCTCTTAGCAATACAACACGTCTTCAATGGAACCAACAAAAGCCCTAATCCTTCCTTTTCTCTTTCTGTTTTTTGTCCTCAATAGTATCCATCCTTCGGCACAAAATCCATCACTTTCCACCATCTCCCGCGACCGCCATCACCGACCATTACACGACTCAAAGCTCAAATCTTCTCACGCCAGGCTCAATGCTTCCATTGCTTCACCATCACCGTTGGCTCTACCTAAACTTAACTAACTCGATTAACTAACTATACATTCTTACATACATATCACTCTCTTATTTTTCCATTGGTACATATCACTCTCTCATATAATGTGATAGCACTAGAATAATCGATTTTTGTTTGGGTTGGTGTGAAGTCGGTACCAATGGTTCACGGGTATACCAGCCGACATCGTACGGGCGGATCCAACAGGGAAAGTGGACAAGCAGATGCTCTTCTTGCAGCGATATAGATGCGGCGGCTATTGGTAATAGTGAAGGGTTCTTAATCAACGGAGTTGCTAATCTTGGAGGCGCACAACTCAATCTTCGGGGAACTACTTGATCGCCGACCGCTCCCGCTACCTAAAGCCTGTTGGAAACTTCATGGTGTGTTTCTCCTTGTTCATTTCATTCATTTTACAGACCATATAATTTAACGAGCAACATAAGAAGATTAAGAAAATTGCATTTAAAGACCTAGAGTCTTTAAAAGTTTTAACTAAATAATCGATAAAATAATTATTCCTGAAAGTGTCAAACTAATGCTCCTCCTAAATCTTTACCGATTTGCTGTTATATTCTATAAAAGGTGATTATGATGCAAGCTTATTTTAAAACAAATGAACTCTAATTTTTTTCTTCTAAAAAATAATTATGATTTTAATTGTTTCAAGAATTTCGGGTCTTTTTGTGTGAAAACATGAAACATAAGTACTGAAAACACTGAAGAAAAATATGTAAGATGTGTATTGAAAAAATAGAATTTTTTCATAACTTCAATTCTTCATAAATTCTCCCACTAAAATAGTTATTTTGGAAGACATTTAAGAAAAATAAGTACCCAAAATATATTTACAAAGACTATGCATAATGGCACCACGGGTCATTTGTTGGTAAGGTTGCTTTACAAACTACACAAAAGTGTTGTCTGCATTTACTATATTTTAAAAACTTACTACTTCATGTTCTAAATGTTGGACCAAGTTTGTATTGCAATGGATAATATCAAACTAGGTTCTACATTAATTAGGATAGGAGGAGTATAGGTTAGAGGTAATGGTAAATGGTGGATTTGGCATTGGATAGCATCAATATTGATTAGGAGTAAATATGAAAACTTATTCAATTTTAATACCGACAAAATTTACAGTTTTGGATTTACATGAGATAGTTAAAAATTGTGTAATTTGATGATCTGGGCTTTGAAATTCATGAGATTATTTGCTGCCTCTTCCAAGTTTTCGCTTTGTCGAGCAAGACCATCATACAGAACCTACCTTTGATAGGATAATCGTTGTCTACAGTAATCCTTCCTCAAACCCTTAAATGCTACCGTGTTATCTTGTTAATGAAAATATGGTCCTGTCATATGAGGATATAAGAATTGTTTTGAATTGTCTTCTTCCTGATTTAGTGCATATTCCTTTTCCATTTCATAGCTCAAGTCACGGTTCCTCCAATATTGTAATTTGGTAATGTGTAAAAGGGGATTGTAAATACATTCAGGGGTTTGGTTCATGTTGAGCAATGCTTGGAGTTTATCTGCAATAACACTCATGTTAATTTATTGAAATATGAGGAAAATGATGATAAAGGCGAGCTAGTACCAAATCTAATGCAGAACGAGGAATATATGTAAAGCACTTCAAAAATATTCCAATGGCTGATATGGAGATAGTGCTTGTGAGTTTCCTCTTTTACTGATGTATTATCCTTCACTCATCACATCATTGTCGCAATGAATCTATCAAAACACCTTCCCTCATCATGAACATTTTTACTTGACAAACCAGAGAAGAAAAACCCTGGATTGACTCCAATGGATTGGGTCAAGTTTCTTGGATTTGCTATAGTTGGTCTGGTTAGGCCTTTTTTTTTCTACTACTACTACTTAATGCCTAAGCATTTTTATTTCCTGTCCATTTTTCTCTCATGCACTTTTTTCCCCTCTTCTATTCGCAGTTTGCAGTTATTAGCTCACTTGAAATGCCCAAAGCTGATTTGTGGGTTATGATGGATGCAGTTTAGGCTTTTTTTTTTCATTTTGGTTGAAACATTATAATTTGTAATATTTTGTTTTTACTATGTAAACGCTTATGATTGTTACAATTTATGTTTATGATATAAATCCTTTTTATTTTCTAATTTTTCATATTTTTATCCAATTATTTTATTTTTTTTATTTTTTTTAAATTAATTGAAATTTTGCGAGGGAAAAGTGTTTCCCTCTCGCAACCGCTCAAGAGGGAAACACCTTTTTCCAAAATTTTGAGGGAAAAAGGCAAAATTTTGTTTTGCGGAAAATTGGTTAGCGAGGAAAAAGGCATTTTTGTGACGGAAAATTTTGCGAGGGCGATTTTTGCGACGGAACATTTTCCGTCACAAATTCCACCACAAATCGTTTTGCGACGGAAAATGCCTATTTTGCGAGGAATTTTTCCGCCGCAAAAAAATTGTTTTTTTTTGTAGTGTATGTAATTTCTTTGTCGTGCTCTACTTAGCTGCTTCTGATACAATTGAAGGATGCATTTGTAGGTTGTTCTTGAAGGAACCATCTCATTCTCTCCTCTTCTATGGTCACATCAATCAATATATCAATCAACAAAAAATTGACTAGCTGCTGGTTTACACAATAATATTTACAGCTTCAAGAAAAAAGATGCAATAAATTTTGAGAAAAATTTTGATGGATGATATTCAAAAAGGCATCAATTAAACACTCAACATACTTATGACTTGAACTATAGAATAACTTGATTAATTGTAGTGGTCATTAACATAGCATAGTATTTTAAATTTTATGTCCAATTCCATGATTGATAAATTGTGAGACTTGATGAGTTATATGAAATCTTTGAAAAATCATTACTTGTTTCTAGTTCTACCTTTTTTGGACTATAATGAAAATTTCAAGTATTTACACTCACGTCAACTTTCTTGAAATTTTCTTCCATGCTATTATTATCGTTAAAAAATTATCAGGGAAAAAGTTTGAAGTAGACTAAAAAATAAAAGTATGTTGCCTTTACTCCATAAACATGTTAGGACAGGTACCTATGCTTATATAGAAGAGAAAGTCCAACACAAGTTATCTGGGTGGGCTTCTAAGTCTCTTTCCTTGGCAGGACGCATCACCTTGGCCAAAGCGGTGCTCGCAGCGTGCCAACTTATGCGATGCAGACCACGAAGTTGCCAACTGGTTTGTGCCAAAGATTGGAGAAACATATGAGAAACTTTATATGGGGGAGTATGGGGGGTGATAGAAGGCCTAGCTTGGTAAAGTGGGAAGATATGTGCAAGCCGCTTAAGGCGGGCGGTTGTGGGGTTAAAAAGCTTTATCAACAGAACTATGCCTTCTTAATGAAGCTTGGCTTTGCACTACGAGCTAGACCAGATGCGTTATGTGTTCACGTACTGAGGCACAAGTATGGGTGGGATACTTATAAAGGACCCATTCGGCATAACCAGGGCTGCTCGTACCTTTGGAGATATCTGAAGCAAATGTGGCACGACGTGGATATGGGTTCTAGATGGGATTTAGGTGATGGTAATGGTGTAAGATTCTGGTCTAACAATTGGGTGCCTGATGTGGGCCCATTATGCATGTTGGCTTCTAGGGAGATCACCCTAACAGAGGGAGCTCTTCCGGTTAGCAACTTTGTCACAGCAGAGGGTAACTGGGATTATGATCGTTTCAACCAAGATCTTCCTGCTCATGTGTTGACGCTTATTTTGGGATGTGTACCGCCTGTGGATGAGGCTGGGGAGGCTCAGGTTTTTTGGGACTACTCGACTGATGGATGCTTCTCCATCTCGTCTGCATACGAGAGGTTGGGCGATGAGGACTTAGAAGATTCGGATTGAATATGGGATGTGATATGGAGGTGGGAGGGTGCTCAACGGATTCTTCTTGTGGCTGGCGGTGAGACACAACCTCCTCACAAATGCAGAGCGGAAACGCCGTCACATGACTGACAATGACACATGTCCGAGGTGTGGGAACGGAGTTGAGACCGTGGACCATGTTCTTCGAACTTGTAAGTTTGCTAAGGATGTCTCGGGATTTCTTCTGAAGCACAGCCTGCGTCACCAGTTCTCACAGCTGAATCTTCGGAGTTGGGTATTGGAAAACCTCACGAGTCATCGTCGATGTGGGGAGAACCAAGTGCGCTGGGCAAGCGTTTTCGGCATCGCATGTTGGAAATTATGGGAGGCAAGGAATATGGCTTTGTTTCAGAACAAGCACATCCAACCTGTTTGCCTTGCCAAGGACATAATCTGCCTGGCGGGTTTCAATGAGGAGTGGATTACGTCATCCAATAATTTGGGTATGTTCGGTCAAAGCAAGTATGAAAAGATTATCAGTTGGCAGGCACCGCCTAGTACTGCTGTCTCGTTGAATTATGATGGGGCAAGGAAGTTGGACTCGAGGCGTGCGGGAGCTGGGTGCTTGATCAGAGATCACAATGGGCGTTGGATGATGGGTTGTTGTCGCAACATTGGTGACTGTACCTCGCTCCAAGCTGAGCTATGGGCATTGATGGACGATCTTGAAGTGGCTTGGACGTGGGGTTTCCGACAGGTCATGGTCCAGGTGGATTGCCTCGTAGCTTTGCGTCTTGTTCGCAACGAGGAGGAGGGTATCCATGCGAATGAGAGCCTGATTAGGAGGATCAAATGCCTCATGCGAAGGGATTGGTAGGTCTCAATATCTCATGTCTACCGCGAAGGAAATCGCTGCGCGGACTGGTTAGCCACATATGCTCTGAGCAGGGAGACTAGTTTCCACTTGTTGCTGGAGCCGCCAAATGATATTGAACGATGTTTGCTGGATGACGTGGTGGGTATGGGTCGACTTTGTATTTGATGTCGGGCACCTGATTTGTGGTGTTTGGCATTGTTGTAGTTTTTACTAATCTACTATGATTAGTCCCTTTCAAACAAAAAATAAAAAATAAATAAAAGTATGATTTTATTATATTAGAGAAAGTTTTAAATTTTAGCGGCGGCTAACATTTATGTCTACTTGTGAAAAATTTGAATCACAGCCGCAACCAACCCAGTATTTAAGTGAAAGCACATGGTAATGATTTCGTGAAAAGGCCAAAAAAAAAAAACCATGAATCTATTTTTTAAACAAGTCAAACCAATTCTTATTACTGATCTTTTACCAGTTTGGACAGGTTCATAATCAATTTAACAAGTTCTTGGCCAATTCTTCATTCCACTTATTCTCCCTTAATTTTTTACCGTACCAAATCAAACTGGTCCAACCGGGTTTTCTTTAAGCTACATCCACATAATTTGATGTTCAACTGATTTTAACCCCATTTTGTTAATGGATCTAAATCTCAGAAATTGCATTCTGCCAAAGCTCACATCACAGGATACAGTAGACTCATTGTAAGACAAAATTTAAAAAAAGAGAAAACAAAAACAAAATTCATATTCCAAACGATGTTTTCTTCTCCACCTGAAAAAAATGGTTCCCAATAGTTCTCTCCCTCTCCACATGTCTAAATTCCTCTGGTTTTGTAACCTTGATTTCTCCGTCTTTGTCTGTCCAGGTGAAAAACTTAAATCAGAACAGGAGCAGCTGGTATATCAATGGTGGTTCCTGCTTGGATTTGGCCCCACCCAATCAGACGCCAATGCTTCTCAACACGCCTACTCAGTGCAATCTTCTCCCCTTTACTGGTGCACACTGGGGAAGTCAGTTGCAACTTTGCCAAATCATTCTTCACTGCAACAACTCTAGCCCCTGATGACATTGATCCTATGTTCAACATTAGGATCTCTGCCTTGGCAAGCTTGGATACCTTTCCTTGTCTCTCAGACCCTTTTGTCCGGACACCAAGAAGCCTTCGAAGCAAAAAGAATTTCACCTACAAGACACACCAAAGCATGAAATACAGCAATGAAACTATTCACCTACTGTAATACCCTAAAAATTACATTTAACATAACCACTATATTTTGATAGATAAAGCCTATTTAAAATAGGTGAATATGTGGTCTCAAATTTTATGATGAGTTTATCCTATTTTCTAGATAATTTTTCTTTAGGATTAAGGTAGCCAATGATTTAATTTTGTTGGGCATCATAAAATACCATAAATACCCTATTAAACTAAGGTTTATGTAAGATCAAAAAGAACAAGAGAGTGTTATGAAAATACCTAAATAAATTTGGAGAAATCAATAACACTTATGACCAACTAAATTTTCACTAAATTAAATAATTGAACAAACCTTCATAATTGATCAAAGCACCAATTTTCATAATTTGTTAAGAGCCTAAGTTCTCTAATAACTTATAATTAATACCTAGTTCATATTTAATTCATAAAAGGCCATAAAGAATTATCAAAACACTTGGACAATTAAGAGGCAATTACCAATAATTAGTGGGCAATTAAAATTACACTAGAAGAATATTTGGGTAGTTATTTGCAATTAATTTTGCAAACATTAAAATATTTATGCTAATTTTCGTAATTAATTAATAATTAAATTAAAAAGGCATAATTAAGAAATGTATGAGATTAATTAGTGATCAAAGGCTAATAAAAACCCAAGAATAACATAAAGATAAATCCTAAGGCCCTAATTAAGTATCATAAAGTGTAATCCTTGTGAAGTAAAAATTAACCAATGAGAGAATTCTTTCTAGATGAGTATAAAGTAATTAAAACACAAAATTTGAAGAGAAAAGAGGGAAGTGCACAGTTTTTACACATAAAAAACTGAATAAAGAAATTGAAGTATCAATTAAAAGAATTACTCAAGATAGTTGAGCACATGCAAGTCATAAATAATGGAAGAGGATAATGTACTTTTAATTAAGAGACTTAATGACCATGGAAGAGGATAAATTGGTGGGAGAAAAATCAAGAAAGAAAGTCAAATTGATATCCAATGAGAAAATTACACATAAGATAATTAGATTAATCAATAGGATTAAATCAAGACTTAATCAAAGGAAAATCTATACAAAATAAATTGTATCTTGAGATCCATTGATCAAAAATCAAATGTAAGAAGTGATTATTAACAAGCAAAATTCAAGCTTGAGATTGACTATAATCAAAGTCATTTCCTCAACTTTTGAGGATTATGTCCAATTGAGAAAATGAGAGATTATGGTCTCTAATTAAAGCCAAAAATCTCAAGAGTTCAAAACCAAAAGGGAATTTGAATCAAACTTCATTAAGGTCCCCAAATGAATTTTTATCTAGTGATTCTAGCAATAAAAGTGGTAGGAAATTCTAGAGAAAGCCAAGAAGTAGTAGGATATTTTGCAAAAGTGTTTGGAAGAGGATATGGTACTTTGGGATAGAACAATTAATGGAAATGGAAGAGGATTAAGGAGAGAGAGAGGGGGGATCAGATTTGAGAGCTTGGAGGGCTAGGATTTGTGCTTCCAATTAACTTAAATCCAAGGGTGTATATCCAAGATGAAAAGGTGTGAATAGTGTCATGGAATTTTACTATAAATAGGGGGTTGGGGTCTTCATAATTCCTCACCAATTCACAAAGCAACATCTGAAATATAGAGAGAAAGTGAGAGTGAGAGCCTTGGAGAAAGGAGGAGCAAAGTTCTTGGTAAGTTCTCTAGCTCTAGCTTTAAGTTCTTTGAGTTTTAGTTCTTAAATTCTTAGATAGAAGTAGCTTAGATCCTAAATATGCTAGGATAATTTTATTTACATGTTTTTATGGTCAAAATTGGCTTTATTTCGAAAAAAATGATGGGGGAGTTCATATAGCAAAATTTCTGGAAGAAAATCATCAAAGTAACGAAGTTCTGGTGAAATTTCATCGGTTTTGGAATTTCTGGAGGCAGTGATGAAAACGCCAGAATTTCATATTGAAACTATGGTCAAAATATTCTGAGAAAATTCATGGTTAAAATAAACATATAGGGCTTTTTAAATATGTCAAGAAAATGTCAAAATGAGTTCTGTACAAGGAGATAAAATTTCTCAAATTTGGGCTACGAATTTCTGGAAAATTTCTGGGCAGAGGCTCAAAACTTTAAAACTGGGAGTGATTAGTGTAATCTGGGCAAGATTGATTATTTTTAATTGAAAATATACATCCTAAGGATTCCAAGGAATTTTACGGATCCTCGTTTCGATTTTTGTAGAATTAATTATGATTTTTCAAAGTTAAACTAAATGCTGCCCAGATTTGTACCAGCGTTGTTCTACGAATTTTGAGGAAACAAAGTGGAAAATAAATGTTGCAAGGGCAAAATAGTCATTAGTGGCTAGGATATCCCATAGGATATTATTTGTAAATTAATAAATACGATATTACCATTATAGGATACGTGTGATCACCGCCCACCGTCAACGTACCGACAACACCGACGAAGGTACGGACGCGTCATAACACTAACTCGATGTTTACCGTATACCTATATGTGATAGATATGTTCATAGACTGTGACTCTGTTTTTAAAAGAATTGTTCATACACATACAGCTTTATACGGGTTATAGTCATGATAACGCCGTTGAGTTTTCCTAGCGCGAGGACACGGATGTACACCGTGGCACCGGTGAATAGTGCGATCGTAATAACATTCATATGCGGTGGCTGTGTTGTTATTACTTGTTTTTATATATGTGAATATAGCTGTGATGTCATGAGATAACTGTTATACATAACTGTACATGAACATGAGGTTAACCGTTACTTGAGGTTCAATGGGTATTGAACCTCGCTCTTACCATAGCTTCGTGGATCCGGAGTAAACAGATCGAAGACAAGGGTAAGCAGCAGATGTAGGAACCGGCTGGAGAAAGTCCTATTGATATGTACTTTACGATATCGACATTTGGAAAAAAATTGTAACACTGTTCAAAGCACATACATTACAGTGGATATTTATCAGTTACTTTTCAATACTATTTACTTCCGATGCTCAACTCTGATCAAGATACCGTGAAAACGCTTTCAAAAATTGGGATGTTACACCTACAAGGCACCAATACATGAAATACAGCAATAAAACTAAGGTTTTCAAGAAACGGAAATAACATCCAGAGTAGTTGGGTCAAATGGAACGGAATCAATTCCCCCTTCAGCAACACCCTCGATTCAAATTTTTCAACAAAATGCCTGATCCCACAACAACATGCTTTATCCCATTATGATCAGCAACATGGATTGTGTAACACCATTGTACTTCAATGATTCAAACTTCATATTGGGGGGGGGGGGGGGGGGAATCGAGCTGGCAAACCTTCTCTTAATTGAGCTCGACAATACTCAAATCTAGTTGAACTGATATCAATTATCAAATAATTATAGCAAATAAAAAATGTGGGCAATAACAAAATTCTCTACCCCTACATGTATGAAAAGAAGTACTAAATGTTATTACTATAGTATAAGTAGTCGGTGATAAGCAGATGAAGAATCGTCAAATATAAAATCCCATTACCAAACTACCCTGAAGAATTTCCAGACTTCAAACTCAAATTCGTTGCATGCTTGGAAAGATAAGCCATAAGAAAAAAGCACCAACCTCAAGTTCAACATAAACCTCAGGCAACGACCCAACCTCTCCAAGAACTTGCCCAACCAATCTGTCAGCACGCGTCAATGTGGGATCCATGGTTGTGCCCACACCAATTAGACCTCCAGGCACAGCAAATTGAAGCTCATTTTGTTCAGCGTATAATGAAACTATTCTAGAGTATATGGGTGTGCATCTTGTATTCCCACTCTAGTCCTTGACAATTATTCCAGGTCGAACTTCAATGATTTGGTTTACCCTCAAAACACCCTGCAAATTCATTTAGTGACACAACAATTAGTCACTCGGTGCTTGATATGGTGATGATCTGGTATTCTCAAGATATCAAACAATATCTGGATAAAACCAATTTTATATTTAGTAAATGATTTTCCAATTGAGTTTCTTTGAAAATTCAATGTCCCTAGCAAATTAGTTACCCAAAAATAGGGTAAATTATGCCCAAATATTTCATTGAATATTAGATTTTCCATCCTATTAGGAAATTTAAATATACTTTCTTACTTATTGAAAACTCTGGCCAGACCAAACACTCCCTGCAAAATAAGATTTGGGCTTATGCACATGGTATATTAAAAATCTCCACAATAAACACCCTCAAGGTTTTTATAAGGTTTTTATAAGAAGAAGAAAATAGGGGCAAACAAAAGTTTAGATGTTTAACTAAGTTTCACACAAAAAAAGGATGTGCTGCAAATTATCAATTCATGTGTGTGTGTGTGATATTCTCATTAAACTACAGTGCCGTTGGCCAAAAAAAAAAAAAAAATAAACTACAGCGCCCCTTGGCTCTCCAAACTCATCCTTATATTTCACCTATCGAAAAAAAACCCTTTGCATGTATAATCAGTCCCATCATTTTGTAAAGATAATTAAATAACATGTTCATACAGTATCATTCATATGAAATACTACCTCTGGTCTTTAATATAAAATAAGTAATGCATAAGGACCAGAAGTAGCATTAAAGTAGACAGAAGTTTTGAAAACTATATGGCATTATACATGAATTAAGGAAAGCATCATTCTGAACTTAATTGGTAGAATGGTAGATAAAGTCTCCATTTAAAAAAATAATAATATTAACCCTCAAGAAGCATTGAAGTATATTGATGGCCAAAATGACTTACCCTGAGCATGCTTCCACCAGCTACACCTCCTTTAATTTCATCAACTTCAAACCCAGGCTTATTGACATCAAAAGATCGGATTACAATCATATTAGGTGGAGAGACAAAGTTCCTTTCAGGGATTGGGATTTTTTTCACAAGATACTCACAAACAACATCTATATTATACTTTAACTGGGATTACAGGTGCACCGTCAGCAACAGTTCCCTGCATAGAAAATAGGGACAGAAGAGTAAGCCAAAGAGAAATACGAGGTTTTGGAACAGCAATATAGAAAAATCAGTTAATAAAAAGTTACTTGTATAAACTTCTGAATTGCTTCATGCTGATTGATAGCCACATTTTCTTGAATCAGATCAACCTTATTCTGAAGAATTATTATGTGTTGCAAACGCATAATTTCCACAGCAGCCAAATGCTCAGAGGTTTGTGGTTGTGGACAACTCTCATTTGCAGCAATAAGTAATAAAGCTCCATCCATAATTGCAGCTCCATTGAGCATGGTAGCCATAAGAATATCATGGCCCTGTAGAAATTGGAAATAAAAAAACAAAAATCATATAGATAAAATATCAAGCAGCCACCATGGGGAGAGAGGTTCCTGATTTTGCAAGGAACTTAGTATACATGATATATTGAACTGATCCCCAACTTTAGAAGTGGATAAGCAGGGTTTAGACCCTTCATCATCAAAGTAAATAAATAAATAAAATCAGGCAGCTACAATATATTTGATGAGTGCTCATTATTTGAACCATATCTTTATGTGAAAGAGTATGGCCTCATGCTGTAATATTGTAGCCTCTGAAGCTGCGTATTGATAGCAAAAGCTACAAATTTATGTTGGTTTTCAGGATATTATTCCAATGCTTTTTAAATAGAGTCCTATTTTGAGAAAAGAAGGGATCTTTTATAGAGCCACACTTTCTTGGCTTGAAAACTAAATTATATTTAACTCCTATAACTTAAGTTTCAGATTGCTATCATTTCTTGATCTAATCTGTATCAAATTTTCATTACATGCAATACTTTTAAAACCATTACCGCAAACCATTTTACAGGAATAAATAAAAATCAAAGGATATACAAAACATAAAACCCCGAAGTTAATGAAATCATGACATTAAATAAGCCATAAATAATTATGCAGTTTACCGGGCAATCGACAAAAGAAACCTGTCTCAACAATTTCATCCTACAGTTTTCATATCCTGGCACGTCACACATAGGACTGTCTTCTTTTCCACTTCCATATGCCCTGAAAATCCAATTTAAACACAAGATTGAAAGCAAGAAATCAACTTGAGTATAAAAACACTAGCAAAATATATACCCACTTGTAGCACATGGGCCTGGGACACCGTTCATCTTCACACTTGTATATCTTTGCATTTGCATATCCAAGCATGATCGTAATGTTACGTTCCAACTCATTTTTAAACCGAACAGTCTGCATATTCATGGGAAACCAGAAGCAAAACCTGATTAAAATATGCATCCAAAGCATGGGCCATACATAAAAGTAAAACAGTCTGATACAAGCACATAGTGATTTGTTGTTTAAGAATTCAAGATGTGTGAATGAAAAAAATGGTATAATAAATTATATTTATTACAAGACAGTAGTCACTGAAAATATTATCAAGACAACTAACTACAAGGACAGGAAAGCCATATTTTTGGAGGGGAGTGAACCTAATCACACAATAAATCATTGGCTAGCTAAAGTCCATTTACTGAAACAACTAAGAGGCATCTTACATTCGACAAGCTTCAAATATCCACCTGGACCTGCTACTTACATAAGGAGTTATACAATAAATTCTAAGTCATCAGCAAATATTGCAATCAACTTGAAAGTTTAAAATAATTACAAAATCATGCTCTTGTCATGAATGATATATAAGACCAAAAATCAACTAGAAATTTGTCAGGAACTCATTCTATCCTCTAGTCTCCTGATTTCAATGTTTCGGCAAAAGCCAAAAGGACTTCCAACATACTGTTGCTTTATTTTTCTCCAAGCATGTCTCTATGACATTTATCAATAAGGAGAGAAAGGAGTAACAAAATGCAAAATGATGCAACTGCCAAACATAATTTTCCCCCATGTCCTTTATGGACTAAGCAAAATGGTAAATAAGAAATTATATGACAGATAATTGAAGACACCACTTGCAAACAGGAATAAAAAGTATTGTATATAGAGCATTTTTCTAATGCACCACCCTCAAAACTAAACAAAAATACAAAATGGACAAAGGAATACCTGAACACCTGATATTGCTTTAACAACTGTTGACTTGCCATGAGCCACATGGCCTATGGTGCCTACCACTACCAGGACATAATTACAATTTCATTCATCAGGTGTCAAAAGTTGGGGATATAAAGTGGTCCCCTTAATTAATGTGTTCAATAACAGTGAATACAGTTATATATTTATTTTGGTTCCCTCAAGACTGACAAATATTATGTAAATGAACAGATTTGGAAAAATAAAAATACCAATATTAATGGTAGCCTGCCGAGATATAACTTCTGGAGAAAGTGGATGCAATTTCGTTACATCCAGTTTACTCAGATCCTGTTCCATCAAACCTTTCCGTGACATTTTTAATGCTTCCAATGGAAACTTCTGTAAAATAATGTAATCAATTTTGTCATTAGATAATTTGGGTACTTTCAAAAAAATCTTCTAAATGTGAATATACAACTCAAACCTAAATCTCTCAGCAATAAACCATAATCCAGTAAATTACTTATTCCAATTCATTATTTTCCTTCAAAATACATGCATTATTGTCTACAAGGTCTCATAATCAGGCAACAACTGATTATTCAAAATAATTAATCAATTCATCATCCAAGTTTCACAGTAGCACTTCATGGGGAAAAAATAAAGAGGGGCATAAATTTTTTATATAATTAAGTAAATTATCAATATTGGGGGGGGGGGTATGAATTATAATTGCTTGATCTAATCTAATATGGAAAAACATAAATAAAGGAAATAATAAAATAATAAAAAATAATCATCTATAGATTATAATGTCGGATGATGATGTCACTATTTCTAAATCAAATCGATGATTACTTAGTCAATCAATTATGAAGATTTTTTTTTAAAAAAAAAAATTAGGAAACAATCATCTATAATGTGGGATGATGATGTCACTATTTCTAAATCAAATTATCAAATCAATAATTTATTGATTAATGGATCCAAATTGAATTTCTAGGTATTAATTATGTTTTTTGGCTAAAAAAGCTATAATTTTAAATTATGATAACTCTTTGATTTATATATAGACATAATTTTAAATTATGATAATTCCTTGATTTATGTCAAAAAAAAAAACACACTGATTTACAAGCAATATATTTGAGACTTTTTAGTATAAAAATATACGTCATTCTTATCATAAAATAATTACATTTATTATGATTACAAATAAATATTGTTTGTTGTGCATAAAATAAAAAAATTGTCCAACCATAAAGACTAAAATATATAATAAATATTACATACCTTATAAAGTAATGCATTGAAACGCTACCAAAAAAAAAAAAAAAAAAAAAAAAAGTAATGCATTGAAACAATAAGCTATGCTTCTACGCACAGATAGAAACACTTGTTACAAGAATCGCAATATAAAACACATCTCTTCTCTTCTCATATTAATCCTACATGTGCCTTAAGGTCTTTTTATATTATTAGATCATTTTTAATTATTTTATTTTTATTTTGAAAAAAAAAAAAAAAAAAAAGGAACTGAGCCTCCTTTAGCAACAAAATCAGCGACCTCAGCAGAGGAAGGGTTTTCTGGGATTGAAAGTGATTAAATGGGAAAATTATGTTTCTAAAAAATAAAATTTAAAAAAAAAAAAAAAAAAAAAAAAAAAAAAAAAAGAGAGAGAGTTTAAATTTAAATTTCTGGGTCTTAGAAGCCAGTTTTAATTGGTAAAGGGATAAAGGAGATCATGCGAAGAGAGGATTAGAGAAACTAGCTAGGGTTGCACATGGGCAGCTCTGGACATGCTCATAAAATCTTACTCCTATCTTATATGGAATTAAAAAGGGGAAAAAAACTCTCTAATTAAGACATGATAATCAATATTTTAAACATTAAATATATTTCCTAATTTCACAACTTAGAAGATTAAAAAACCTAGAAATATAAATAATAGCCCACATAATTCCATGATCAAACCCATCACAATAGGTCTTAATTAACGCAAAATCGATTCAGAAACAATTAAATAACATCTAATCATCCACAATCCATACATAAAAAACGATGTGACAAAAAGAATATAATCAAATAACAATGTGCTTTCGCACGTATATACACACACATTATTTTTTTATACATATACATTTTATTTTTAAAGAAAATTATATATATTCTTTGGGTAGGCCAAATGGGTGTTTCGGAACATTTTTTGTTAAATAAAACTAATGGTATTTAATGAATGATCAAAAATACACTTTATAAACTCAAGGGACTAAACTGAAATCAAATATAAACATAGAGGATGTGTATACTTTAGACAAAGTTAATTAAAATTTTATTTTAACAAAAAAAAAATCTTCTGTGATATTTTTTGTTTAGGACATCTACAAAATTTTTAAAACTTTAATAACTTTTAGAATATATTTCTAAATTTACACGTAGAAAAGATTACGTATCATACTCCAAATAATCTAGCACATATTCTTTTCTCATGGTCAAATAAAATTGGGAAAATTATAATAAAGGACCTAAGGAAAATAATATTTATTAAGAAGGACCATAAAAATAGTAATTATTTTAAAGGACCAAAAATTAAAACATTAAAATAGAAAGACTAAATTGTCCTTAGCCAGATTTCCTATATTCTCTCTAATTAAATTAGAATATGGAGTGATTGATGGATAATGACAAATAAAGACAAATCAATCGCTAAATTAATGTCTCTACGCCCGAAATCACCTTCCAATTACGATCAAGGCAACTTCCTTTTCCATCTTTCATTTTAGAATATGTATTCATTAGGAATTTTATCTCTCCATAGAAGTCACCTCCCAGTTATATGCTTTAGTTAATTTTAATTCTTAATAGTCTTTCGTACTATTCATAGTCTTAATTCTTAATGAGTTGGGATGGTCACAGGTCATTGGCGACGGAGGTGAAGAGAAGGTGAGAGGGGGGAGGATGAAGATCGAAGATGAAGTCTGAAAGTCTCTAGTACGTGGTTGTATCTTTGCTTCTTTATCTCTCCATGAAGTTTAGAAGAGAGACAAAAAAAGAAGTCACCTTAATCGTAACTAAGAGACGATTTTGGTGTAGTGGAGATGCTAATTTTGTAGATTCTGTTTTTTCTCTATTTGTCATTATTCATCAATCACTCCAGATTCTGATTTAATTGGAGAGAATATAGGAAATTTGGCTAAGGGTAATTTAGTCTTTCTATTTTAATTTTTTAATTTATGGTCCTTCAAAATAATTACCATTTTTATGGTCATTTTTAATAAATATTATTTTTCTTAGGTCCTTTATTATAATTTCCCAATAAAATTCATATAAAGATATATTTAAACTGAATAAGGGAGGTTCTTTAAATTTTTTCTTATTATACATAAAAATGATTTCTTGTGCAATGATCATAGGACGAATCATTTGAATACATGAATCTCCATATATATAAACAAAATAATTTTGGAAAATCATAAATAAACATAAATAATTGCTTTTATTGAATGAATGAACCTACGCCTGATTTATTTAATCGATCATATAACATAAATGAGTCATTTTGAAATCTCAAATATATTTCATATCATTAATACATGTCCATAAATTTCATTGGTTTGGGTGTGTTTGGTTTGAGGGGAGGGGAGAGGAAGAGAGAGAAATTTTTTATCTTATATTAACCAAATTACCCATGAAAATTTTCAATATTCCAAAAATACGTTATCAACAAAAAGAAATATTATTCTCATTAATGGCAATTAAGTAAATGTCCTTCCTCCCCTGCCACTCCCTTTCATTCATTCCCTTCAAACCAAACACACAGTAAATTTATAGAGATTTTATTGTTGCAAATTAGATATATAAATAATCTCATAAAAATAAAGAAGTTAAATAGGAAATCCTATATAAAGGCGGTTGAATTGTCCAAATTCTAATTTGAGCCAAACTACCTCTATATCCCTTAGTTATTAAAGAAAAACAAAATTAGAAACGAAACAATATTGTTTATGCACTAATAATAGAAAATTCACTATAGGCCTCGACCCGTTAAAAAATCGGCAAAGAAGGTTAATGTTAAATCTTCAGGTTTCTTCCCCTTCTCGATCATCCTTTCCAGAAATCTGACGTGCATTTTCTACCTGACCTCCTTTGCAAAGTCCACTTATCATGGCATTATATGTAACAGTATTTGGCTTTTCGCCATTTTTTTGCATGAAATTCAAAAGTTCCGTAGCACTCGAAGACTTCCCCGTTTTGCAAAGTCCATCAATCAAAGCTGTATAAGCAACGACATCAATACGAATTCCACGGCTTGCCAGTTCTTTATTCAGTTTTGGACTTCGGCAAAGACCAAAGCTATAAACAAGAAATTGTAGATTATTTTCAGAGATCTAATGAAAAACAAGCAGAACACCAGGAAACCTAAATTCAGAAACATGACCAATCCAAAAGCATGAAATAGATAACAGAATCGTTAGATCAAGATTTGATTATCATGATTCTGAAACAAGGAACAAGACTCGCAGGAATCGACTATGAGATTACCGATATGAGAATGAAAAAGATCCAGGAAGAGAAGAGAGATTTAGGATTTTAGGCAATTCTCAAGAAAACCTTGTTTTTGGCCTAAGGCTTTCCCTTTCTTTCTCTTTTTTTTTTTTTAAAAAAAAAAATGGTTTAGAGTTATTATTGAAAAATAACCAACATTTAAATATTCTAAATTGAGTCATTAATCCAATTTAATATATATTGAATTTACCAACCTTATATAGAATTTTCCTATTTCAACCGTCTTTATATAAGATTCTCCCAAGTTAAATCTTTGAAACATCAAATTGATATACAATATATATTTGGTGACTATTTTAATATATATGATAAAAATTCTTATTCATTCTATCAAAACAATATTGATGGGAGAGGATTTTCTCATAATCTTGTTTCTCCTTTCTCCTCATTGGCCCCATCTAGGGCCGTTGATTGGAAGAGGAGAAAGAGGTTAAAATAATATTGTGATTGATTGAAGAATATGATTTAAAGATGAGGAGGGATAATGAGAAAAAGATGGGGAGAGAAACCCAATCCCAATATTCATTCAAAATTAATTGCATATCTCAAAAAATATAAAATGATATAGAAAATATATAATTCTTAATTGTTATTCAAAGAAATACGATAAAATTGTAAAGCATAAAATTGATTTCTAGCTGGTTAAATCCAAAATTATTTTGATAACTCAGTAATAAATATTACATTTATAGGTTAATACTAAACAAATAAAAATTAAAATAAGGTAACTATCTTAAAACAAAGACACGATTACGATAAATATAATTTTAGATTCTGGATCCCGAAAACGACGACATATAAACACATCGCTTCTTTTTTCCAGAATATAAACACATCCATTCAAGATATATATAATCGACGTGTATATTAATATAAAAGATAGTATTCCAAGAATGGCGATATAACACATCTCTTCGCATCTATATATATCTCTGTGTAATCCCATGAATCAATCGAACCGTGATTTCTAAAAACTTGCCTCTCTTTTTTAACAGTTGATCTAGGGTTTATTCTTTCTTCGTCATCATCTTTCAGAGAAGAATGTCGTCGTCGTCGTCCAACAATTTGCAGAAGAATATGATCAACGACTTCGTGGACTACTACAAGATTCTTGAAGTTTCAAGTAAAGCGAACGACGCTGAGTTGAAGAAGGCGTTCAGAACACTGGCCATGATATGGCACCCAGATAAGAATCACCAAAGCCCCATGAAGATGCAAGAAGCAGAAGCAAAGTTCAAAGAGATAAAAGAGGCTTTTGAGGTTCTGGTAGACCCTATAAAGCGGAAGGCTTACGACGAAGGCAAACCAACTCCACTGAATAATATTTATTCTACTGATGATATTGCTACTTCTAATACTACTACGAGGAAGCCTATGGCTCCCTGTGATCTTGGTTCTGATCCTCAGCGTCCTCGTAACTTCTTGGAAACTGTTGTACTGAAGAATTCTGAACATATTGCGCTTAATAAGGCGAAAGCTTCAGCATCACAACACAAACTGGCTTTGAGCCTGGAGGATATTTACAAAGGATGCGAAAAAAGATTCAGAATCTCAAGGAATGTTATTGATGCTCGTGGGTATGTTATAATATAACAATATATCCTCTCTATGTTTCTGGTTTTGTTATATTCTATATCATATGGTTTCGTTTTTAAACTTTCTGCTTTGGTGGTCACTATATGTATTGGTCTTATGATCCTGGTTATGATTGTCAAAGGTGGACTGAGTATTCAATTTTATGGAGGTCGAGATTAAGAAACATGTATATAACACAAAGTATTCATAAATTGTAGGATATAAAAAAAATCTATAACACCGAAAAATAGAAATTTAGGATCATAGTCTCTGTCAATAATGCCTCCTCTCCCGGCCACCAATGAATGTACTTTACCCTATCTTAGGTTGAAAGAATAGGAAAACTCTAAAAATTAGTAATTTTTTACCATAGTTTTCCTCTATAGTATTCCCTCCTCCAACTTTCCCCTCACTTTAATACTGTCTCTCTTATCTCTTGTGCATACCAGTAAGAGTCAATATTAATTTGATGAAGTTGCAATAGAATGAAAGTATGACATTGTTTCATTGCTAAGCTGTGTGATAGGCAACGACCGATGCAGATTAATTATTATTATTTTTACTTTCATTAAAAAAAAAAATCATTTTAATGTGTACAAATTCTGTCAGTTTGTTTAAAGAAATTATTTTTACTTAAAAATTATAAATTTAGATAATTGAAATTCTGTATTTGAATAGTACAAATCTCATTGTAGCAATGAGTATCATGGTGCTTATCATTTTGATGAACACTGAAATTGGTTTTGTATTATCTTGTTATTCGATAGTTTACTTAAAACAGATCATAGTAATTAATTAATGTTTATTAGAGGTCCATCCATCTATATAAATTGCAAGAGTTTATAATCGTGTTTGTTTTAATTTGCAGAAATACGATCACTGTTGATGAAGTAGTGGAGTTAAAAGTGAAGCCTCGTTGGAAGGAAGGCACAGAGATAACATTTCCTGGAAAAGGAAACCAAGAACCAGGATCTCCTTCTCCTGCTGATTTGGTATTTGTGCTGGAAGACAAGCCTCACGAGATTTTCAAAAGGGTAGGGAATGATTTGGTGACCACCCAAAAAATATCACTTTTTGAGGCTCTCACTGGAAAAACAATCAAAGTTACAACGTTGGATGGCAGAGAAATCAAAATTTCTGTGACTGAAATTGTGACACCAGACACTGAGATTGTAGTCCAAGATGAAGGCATGCCCTCCGCAAGCAATCCAGGCAAAACAGGAAACATCAGAATTAAGTTTCATATCGTCTTTCCATCTTCATCGCAGCTTACTGCATCACAAAGGGATGAAATCAAGAAGATCTTGAGTGAAGTTGACGATTAATTCGTTTTCGACTAGAATTGTGTAACAGGCATATAAGTTCTTGGGAGAACTAGACTCCAAAGTATTAACCTTTGGAGTCTGGGAACCGAAGACGTTTTTCATTCAAGGCCGTCCTCCCAATGTGGGATTCGTTATAAATTGTAGTACACCAAGTAAGTCCAATTAATTACGTGCACGAACGGGTGGATTATATTGTCCTATCATTAGTAATACTTTTGTATTTTGTATGAACAATGATGTTAGCAATATGCTATAAAGAGTCCGTTTGGTTCAAACTTCAAAGAATGGAAGGGAATGTAATAATGGAAATTGGAAAGATGATCACAGAGCATTTGTTTTGTATGCTATCTAGAAATCAGTAACCTTTTTAACTCTATAAAAGTACAAAATGGAAGGTATAGATATATCTATATGTTGATTCATGGAAGCTTGAATCAAGATGATACCACCAAAGAATTTATTGTATGTGCCAAAAACATTTGAATCAACATCATGCATCACGCCAAAAATGCATCGCAGGGAATTGAACCTATGCATTCAATTATTAAGAAACAAATGAGAATCAGTAAAATATAATTAAAAGGTATTGGATTCTATGTATATATTTGATTAAGATCCAAGCAAATCGTATCTCAATATAAGTTAGGATACTTTTTTTTCCATAACAATATGGTATCTACGGCGGAATCTTTCCTTTTGTTTCTTTGATAGTCGTAATCTATCTTTATATCATAAATACAAAAACTTACTAAACAAACTATTGCCAACTTTTATGCAGCCACCTATAATATAGCTGGCCCGATATCAAATCAATAATAAATATTTTACGATATTACTAAATATCTTCTACTAAATTAAATTTTCATAAATAAATGATTGGATTGATTTAAAATATGTAATAAAACACATAATTCTTCGTTAAATATTGAAAAACATAAAATCTTAAAATAATATAGTTGCAATCAAGGTTGACAAATTCGCGAGTTTAAGCAAACTTGTGACAAGAATCGAATCATAAACTTATAAGAGTTTATTTTTATTATTAAATAGGTTATTACTAGTGTATAATTAAATAGTTAAAATATAAAAATGACAACAGTTTGATTTAAATATATTTTAAATCCAAATAATTGAAATTAAATCCATCAACATTCATCATTTATGATATTTTAAAAAGAATTCTATAAAATTTATATATAAAGCCGCTAAGAATGATCAAATCTAAAAAATTAACACGAGTTTAAAAGTAAGTTAACACTGTTTTGTAAGGTAGCTAGAAATATAAAAATAGTAAACTTGGTATATAAACTCGTGAGTTTAACCGAATTTACTAATGACTCATGACTCATTTTTGTAAGTTAAAAACGGTAAATTTGGAGGGTCAACTTGCAAGTTTGACAATAATGATTGCATAGTTTTTTGCAAAAATATATTTTATGAGATTATATCTATAATTTCTAATTCCTCCTCTTTGTATTTTTCATTTGATATATGTAGTTGCCATAGTTGCATTTGATTAAGGGTGTCTCCGAACTACTTTGGACTTCAATATTTTTTAGGCTTACATAACAAAGGATTTTAAGTCGACTATACATATAAGATTCATCTATGTGTGTGTGTAAAAGGATTCTTGATATTTAGAGCTTTGGCTATACTATATAAATTTCGTTGACTATGGAGATATCTTCTTCTATATATATCGTCTCTATACAAAAGCAACCACTTTTTCTTTTTCTTTTTTTAATAAAAAAGAGCTTTAAGAGACATTTTATTGACGACGCTTTTGAAAAGCACCATGATATGTTCTATGATTAATATACTAATTCATGCATCAATTGACTCATTTTTGTGTGTTTATTGAGTAAAAATTGCATTATTGATGAATTAATATTTATTTGGAGTGATTGAATAAATTAGTGATAAAAAGGATAAAATTGTCATTATCTTAATGATTATCTATGTATATGGTATTACAATGTTTTGAATTACATTTTGAGGGTATTTTGGTTATCTGGGAGAATTTTCAGAAATTACAGTTCAGTCACCAAATATTTCCAGTTTAGTCGCCAAACTTCAGATACTACAGTTCAGTTACCAAAATATTTCCACTTTAATCCCAAAACAGTTTAGTCCTACGAAACTGTTACTGTGCATTTTATGTCATTTCTGATTTGATAATGCCACTTCTAGCGGCGATTTGAGAAGAGAGAGACCCCATTTTTCTATCCCCTTCAGCTCCATACCACTCTTCACCATTTTCACTCACTTTCTTCATCCCTTTCACCATGTTCATCACTTTTCTATTCATTTTTACCTTCTTCCTTCTGTTGCTATTAGGGCTGAGCTTGGTGGCTGTCAACAGTACGTGGTAGTTTCCATTTCAAGAACGAGGAGCTAAGCATTTCGTTCCCCAAGGAGTAGAGAGGACAATACCGGAGCTAATTGGAGCATCATTTAGGGCGTTTTTCATATTTCTTTCTCCTACTCTAGTCGATCTTATTTAAAGATTATTTTAGTTGAGTATTAATTTGTGTAGGTAGAGTTAAAACATTTTAGTTGTAATGTTTTTTGGGATTGGAATATTGAGATCTTCACTTGCCTTGTTGAAAGCTCAACTTGGTTTTATGGATGTTGGATTTAGTTAATATAATGTTTTAGGATTAAATTGAATACTTTGTCCATCATATACAAATTATGTGATTGGTGAAGTCATTCTGCTTGATTTCTTTAATCTTAACCAATGGTGTTAATTGAGGGTTGTTAATGTTGTGATGGCTCTTCTAGTTGAAGTTGTCCATTGGGAAGTTAATTAAATTAATTAAGCTTGACTCGTTGCTTAAACTAATTGCTTGGATTGGTGATTAAAGCTACTTTATCATTTGAAGTTTGGATGGTATAGTTCGACACACCAAGGGGAATATCATCTCATTTGCATATTTTCATTCTTTTCAAGCTCACTCATACTTTCATCCATTTCATAAATTGAAAATACCGAAAAGAAGTATTCTAGAAATGTTTTCATTTGCCTTGCAAAGTAGTTTTGGTAGTTAAAAATCAAATCAATTTTCCCTCTTAATTAGTATTCTTGATAGTTAGTTAGCTCAGGGCTTAATTAAATAGGTTGAGATAGTAGGTTAGCACTGCGTTACTGCTTTATTAATCTAGTTTTAATTTGACCCCAAGGCGACATGTGGATCACACCACAAAAGTAACATTGCTATTTATATATTGTCATCGTTCTATACTCCCCATCTTTTCCTACCATATTCCCACGTATTTTCTCCCCTCATTTCCTCTTCTATGCTCTACCCTTAACAAAGGTCAACAAGATTTGTCAATAAAACTAAATGTGTTTATTTTTGTGAACCCACAAAATATTTTTGGTGAAGTTGATGATTAATTTATTTTCTCTTAAAATTGTTGTGCATAGGAAAAGTTCAATTAATTACGTGCACGTATAGGTGATTATATTGTCCTACTATATATTAGTAATACCTTTGTATTTGGGAAAATCCCAAAAAGTTACTACTTGAACTTCAAAATCTCAAATAAGTGATTTCCAACTAAAACGAATTGTCAAATGCATTACTATTGTTCTTAATCCCATTACTCTTATAGACAACTTCAAATGATATTTTTCTATCATTTTTCCTTTGTATTTTGTATGAATGTTGATGGTAGGAATATATAAAGCATCCATTTGGTTCAAAGAATTGAAGAGAACGTCTGATATATAGGATTATTATAGAGAATTTTTTTCGTTTTCCTTCAATAAAGCATGAAATCAAATTTATATTAATTTATGTAGAAATTCAAAAAGTTAAAATAAGTGTGAAATGATATTTTTAACTCTATCAAAACAAAGAATGGAAGGTATAAGAATGTCTAAATGTTAATTCATGAAAGGTATATATATCTATACGTAGATTTATGTAAGTTTGAACAAGATTATACTGCCAACATTATCTGATGTAGATTTCCAAATTAATATGTTGTAAACTTGCAATAAAAAATTATATTGGATAACTTTATTGTGTCATAAACAGCTAAATCAACGTATGTATCACATGAAATTAAACCTATACATCCGACAATTAAGAAATTAATGAGAATTTCTAAAACAAAATGAAACAAGATTGGATTCTATGTTGATTTGTGTTCAACTCCAAAAGAAATCTTAATGAATCATGATTTGTGAATTGTGGAAATGCTGGGATGTGATTAAGGTATACTACTTGTTTACCACATGGTGAGGCTGCTATTCAGAGCTCTTTGCTTCGATGGTATGGTCGCACCTAGCTAGCTACTTGTTGTACAAGGTTACGGCACCTCACTTATTCTATGAGGGTTACTTCGCCCCACCAGTTCTATGAGAGACTGCAACATCCCAAGGGCAGCATTCTTGAGAGGAAGTCCACAGTCTGGTTGTATGCTTTGTGATCTTTGGCCAGTTCACATCACATAATTGGTAGCATGTTGAGCAACCATTGATGATGATATGGGTAGTAAGTAGTAACTTAGGTTATGGGTTTAGTGGGCAGAAATAAGAGAGGTATAAGGGAGTTATAGTTGATGGGAGGCTATAGGTACCATGATGACGTTTGAGTTTGAGCGCTATGATTCTATATTGATCTATATATGTATTATGATTGCTTTTACTGTTAGAATTATAATTATGATTGGTTTGATGTACCATGATTGAATTGTTGAGATACACACACGTACACACACACTGAGGAAGCATATCCTCTCATATCAAAAAATCAAAGTAGTATTGTAACATTTCAAATTGATTGAATTGACATAATTTAAAAATTATGAGAGATCGATAATGAGAAAATGATGATAAGAAAAACCTGGCCCATAATCATATATATACATATACACATATATATATATATACATACACACACACATACACGTTCATACATATACATACGTGCATATGTGTATGTATTTGTGTGTGTGTATACGTATGTGTGTCTTTTATAACTGTCACAGGGTTGTACTAGTGTATGTGGTAGGTAGGACAAGTACTTACTGAGACGGTGGTTCTTACATTTTTCTTAATGAAAGCTCTAGAGGAAGGACTTCAGGGGAGGCTTTGGAGGAGTAACGTTATATGCCAGCGACGTGTAACACCTCTATCTTTTGAGTTATATGTTGATTTATGCATATTGCAACCTTTAGGACATTTTTTGCATTTATTTCTATGATTATAAATTTATGGGTTATTGATGAGACTTGAGTACTGTGATTTTCAGTTCTTGAGCATTCGGATTCAGATCATTTTATGATCAAACAACTTTCAAAGATTTATTTTAATTCAAGAATCAATTAATAGTGTGAGATCATTTTGATATCCATGGTCCATGGTATTGCAAAGTTGATGGTTAGTTTTCAAAAGAATGTCCATAAACTATTCAAAATGGCTAAATTATCAGTTCGTAGTTTTAGGAACCACGTCGCAACACTAACTATATATAGCAACCTTCTAGTAGAGTTGGGGTTGGGAATTAGGGCCTAACAGGGTCCGGGTAAGAAAAACATATGTTTTTCAAAGCCCGACCCGAGAGCACTAGGGTCAAGGCTGGCCCTTACCAGGCTCGGAAGTTACTATTCCAAATTTTAACTATTTTTTCTCATTTTTAAAAAAATATAATTAATAAATTATAAAAATTAAAGTCTAATTTATTAAATAAATGTTGTTAACATTAATATTCAAATAACATGAATCATCCAACAAATAAGCACATTCACTAATTCTTAATCAAAACCAAACTATTGTCCACAAATAACTCACATAAAACCTAAGAAGCATATATACCTAGGTTTTAAATTTAAACTACTATACAATATTTTGATAACAAGACTAAACTTATATAACTTATGATGAGAAGGTTATAAAGAACAAGTTGACTTTCATTTTCAATGGATATTTGAATGAGAGACATATCTTCAACTCCATATTAAATTTTTTAAATAAAAAAAAAAAATTAGCGAGCCTAATGGGCCGACCCGAGGCTCTGTAGGGCCGTCCCTTTTAAGCCCGAGGCCCCTGCAGGGGCATCCCTATACGGCCAATTTTATTTAATTCTTCTAAAATTAGAAGAGCCTAACGGGCTCGACTTATTTCCCATTTCTATCTTTTAGGCTCTCGCACATCCACGTGCCCTAGACTTTCAATGTGAACAAACAGAACAAGCCTTTACTTGTTCTCCATATGTCTTCACAGCACTAAACATAATGAAACCCTACAAACAATCCCAACAGTTAATGAGCAGATAGACGAATTAACCAAAGGATTTTGGTGAAGAAGAAAATGAAGAAGTGTACCAAAAATGAAGAATTTGTTGGTCAATTTTGCCTATTACGTGACTTTTATGTAAAGTTTCATGAGGTTGAAAATAAAAATTTTGTTTGATCGTTTCGGAAACCCGTAGCTGCTTATGGTCATCATGAATTATTAACCTTAACTCATTATGTTAATAAGTTATTAATTATTAATCTGTAACTCTTTACGATGCTCATGAGAATTTACAACAATTTATAATATCCATGAGCTTCAAGATTACTCGTTAAAACAACTACTATCAGAGATTAGAATTACCTTAGATTACTTGAAGACCTCAATGTTGTTGATGTGCTCTAACGTTGATCCACACAATTATCCCCCGATTACAACGAGAACTCCTTCTCTTGAAACCTCTCACTCCTTGGATGCTTGCTAGGCGAAGACAAAGTTGAGGTTTGGTTTCCTTGGGTTTTTCTCTTTTCAAGAAGATGATAGTTTCTTAAGATTAGGTTAAAGATAGGAGGAGCAAGATCATTGGAACCTTACCTTTCTATGGATGGTGTCTTTTCCTCTCTAAACCTTTGGTAAAGACCGAAATTTAGAGAGTACAAAGATCTTATTTTTCTCTTAGAAAAACGTGCAGGAAAAAGGCATACAAAAAAATCAGCATCTTATAAGAGTCCAACCCTAATTTAAGTGCTTATAAAAAGGCTCAATACAAGCTTGAATTGGAAAATCCAAATCACAATGAATTACATTCATATCTTGATTGATTGATTGAATTTAAGAAGATAAATCACATTTAAATCTTGATTGATTGATTAAATCAATCATTTAAGATGATTGATCACATTAATTTCTTGATTGATTGATTGAGTCAAACATTTAAGATGATGGATCACATTTATATTTGAATTGATTAATTGAATAATAATTTAAGATGATGGATCACATTTATCTCTTAAACTAAAATTCAAAATCATTTTTAATTCAATCCTCATTTATTATTTCTCCTATCTTTATCCAATCATTATTGGATCTTTATAGATATATATATATATATATATATATAATTCATAATTATCTTTTATAACTTAACCTTTTGAATTGAAATTCAAATTTAAATTTCAAACTTTAATTTTAATTCTAAATTCAACTTGCCCTAAGACCCTATTGGGTCTTCCAACACATCTGGGCCCTTTTATGGAGAAATTGATTTCCCACTAGGGACCATATATGTGACACCATTTTGCTTCTCATTGGGCTTGGAGCTCACTCCAACCCAATTACACATTTACTCTTGATAAAACCCAATAATAATCATTGGCCCAAGTTTGCTAATTTTAAGCAATCGCGAATAACATTTGTGTGTAACCCATTAAGCACAATTAGTTACTAACATAAATAAAATTGAACCAATTAAAACTCATTTAATGGGCCCAATTTATTTAATGACCTCATAAGACACTAGCAATGCTCTGCGGTCCCAGAACTAATTGAGTTGATCAAGTGATCTACCTTTCATATTTGAATACTATGTAGGTATCATCCTTCACATTGTTATTCACATTTAGTCGAGAGCAAAGATAGAGCATCATCTCTCTTAATTGACTAAATGTAGCTATTTTCATAGAGCTATGAATCTTCTTATATTAACTCTATAACGGATCATAACTCTTCATGATTACTTGCTGTGCGCATAGACAAAGTAAAACCTGAGGTAGAATCCCGAGTAAGCATTGATAAAATACCTTTAATATAGTGATTATTACGGCTAATGATAACACAACTTTTGTGTTATTTCCATAGGAATATGACAAGTGACCTCTCATCATGACAAAGTACAAAATTACTTTTGTGTTGACATAATCCAGAACACGCCACCTAGTGCTTGAGTTCGGGAAATCCACCGATCTCTAGTTTGGTTGGGTCCTTGAGTTTGCCGAACACCAAACCAGGGAGTTAGGGGAATTCGTTAGGGCTCCCTTTCCTTGAAAAAAAAAAGTGGCATCTAATAAGAGAGCGAAAATGGAAAGAAGGTGCTACAATGACACTTGGCATCTTGTGATTGGATTACTTTGATACATATCAACATATGAGCTAATCGCATGAGAATTAAAGACAATTTAAACCTCTTCAAGGTCCTTATTTTGGCCATAGATAAATAGTAAGAGTTCTTGAACTCCGGAGCCAATTTCACCTCCAATTCGACTTTTCTAGCTTTTGAAGTCTTCTCTAACATTGTTCCTTTCAGTAAGAGCAACATTTCTACAGTTTCATATTCTTGATTAGAGATGTTTGGTGCCATCTACAAGGTAGAGGTGCTGCCAAAACAAGAACCGGTTATGAAATCAAATAGAGGTACATATTAGCTCTGATTTGAGCCAAATATTCTAAAATTTTGTTGAGTTCTAATGAACTCTTGATTTTTCAGCCAAAAACAGAACTTGCAGAAAGAATATGATTTTGGTATTTTTTAGGTTAGAAATGGATTTTACAAGCAAAATTGTGTGAGAATAGGTTTGAACATGATTTTAAAAGGGTTGGATTGAAAACCTAATGATTAAAGATAAAGTAGTAGCCCTGCCGGATTTCGTTTTCTGGAGACAGTTTGCTTGTGACGAGTATTAAATATTTTCCAATGTCCATGAAACTTTCGAGAATGATATTACATATCCCAAGCTTTAATTTGATATGTAATATGTGCCATTTGAGTTGGTAAATTATAAGGTATGAATTTTTGAAGTTAAACAATTAAAATTAAGACGATTTTGTGGCAGTAAGGATTTTATGGGAATTCTATATTTGTATAAGTACAAGTGGCAGTAGGAACCATTTTCCCTAAAATTAAACTTAGTAAAGGTTACATAGCCTTTGAAATCACTACAATTGGATATTTGTATATAAAAATATAAATTTTTAAAGTTAAGTGAAAATTCGACAACATAGGCTTAATATGTGAAAATAAGAAAGTAAAGGCAATTGGTAATAAAGTTAACTTCTAACAGTTAAAATAATCACTTAGAGTTCATGTAGGTCCATTAGCTACACATTGGGTTTAGTACATTAACATTAAAGATAACCAACCCTATAATCTTAAGATATTGAAGAACTTGAATAAATAATAACTCGTCTATCTGTGGATATTAATTTATAGGATTTGATATCTACTTGTGACACCCAAGAGAATGAGAACTAGTTCAATAATTGGAAAGACCATCAGGTAGTAACTTTTCTCTCACATACTATGTATGCCTTTATATGTATGTGTGAACCATTGTGAGATTTGTGTTATGAACACGAGATAGACAGTAGGGCTTAGTGGACCAATAGGTCCTTGGATTGCGAACCCTATTAAGTATTCAAATGAGAAGGGCAGAAGCCCAGTTGAATACCCAATGCTTAGGAATGGTCTAATAGGTTCTATAATTGTAGTCCATGCTACATATCATTTTTATCACTAAATATTGAATGTGACGTATGTACATGTTTGATTCCATATTCAATGTATGCATTTTATGTGAGTGATTAACGATTTCTATTGAGATTCATTTGAATCCCAGCCTTTGCAAATAGCCAAATTACATGCAAGAAACTCAAAGACGGAAAATGTGATCAGAAAAAAGTGAAATTACAAATGTAATTTGTATTTGAATTGACCGGGACAAAAAGTGGCTTTTTTTCCAAACGTGTTTGGGTTAGCAGTTGAAAAATCAATTGGGATGGAAAAAGACTAAAAAGGGTATAAATATTATTGAATACTATACATACATACATATTAGTTGTATATATTATGATAATTGAAAATAAACATTTAAATTTAAATTTATGCAAAAAAATTATTGATGATTATTTAGGATTTTTAAGGATGAATAAAAATACTTAAAATTATTAATTGACTTTCACATTGCATTCTCGCATCATCAGACGCTCACTGCCTCCCAAATTCCCTGATTTAAATATGATCCATCACCTATTTATTTTTATATACTTTGGTTTGAAATTTTATAATTTATATTATTTTAATCAATTTTCCAGAAGCTTCCCCCTTCATCATCAAGCTCCCTCGGCTCTCCGATTGCCAACGATGCTGCTCCATTCTACTCAAAGGGTTTTTGGCGCCGACGGCTTACGTGCACAACTGGAGACTGCACATTTGGTGCTTGTCCTAATGTGTTTCTTATGTGTTTGTCCCTCTAATTAAAGGGACAAGCACATTATATTTTATTTTTCTTAATTTTTTTTTATAAATTTATTTATTTAAATTAAATTATATGTTAGTTTCTGAAATTTTTTTGCACCCATATCAAATTAATTAATTTTCTAGATACCGATGTTACAGACGGACGATATTTCTGTATCTAGAATTGGAAACTAATTAATTTGAGATACGAGTGCAAAAAAAATTTTTTCCAGAAACTAACATATAATTTAATCTAAATAAAAAAAATTAAAAAAAAATTAAAAAAATAAAAATAAAATGTGCCTGTACTGCCTAGCCATCTCTGACCCATCACACCCTCACCATAGCAGTAGCAGGCTAGCAGCAAGCCAGCAACCCATCTCTCCCCCTTTTTTTGTGGGTTTGAGACTTGGCATTACTCCCTCCGGTTCCTCAAGCAACCCATTCGTATCTAAATTTTATCGTGATTGATTGGGAAATAATCAAGCAACACATTATTCGATAAATCTTTTGTTGATTCTAAATAATAATTTGTGGTTCGGTCAAAAAGAATAATAATTTGAACACGTCTAATATAATTACAGATTTTTTTTCCTTATTAATTCATTACAATCTGTCTGCGTAGATCAATCACGTTCCAATACGATATCACAGTCAAAGATTTTGTTACGATATTAACCAGATACAGTGGTGTACCCTATCCTACCTATATACTACCTCCCGTCTTAATTATAAAAACATTTTCGTAGTGTAATTTATACTATAAAAATAAATAATTAGGACCGGAGGGAATAATATCCTTTTTTAATCTTATATCCATCCTTATATTAAAATAATGGATAATTTAGATTTAATATTTTATAATTTTTTTAAACTTAAATAAATTAATTTAAAAAATTAAAATATGATCTACATGATTTATAACTGCAATAAAGATAAAATAATAATAATAATTTATAAGTACTATAATAATTAATTTATAAAATATTAAATCTAAATAGTTTATTTTTTTATCTAAAAGTAGAAATGAGATTGTGAGAAGAAAAAGAGAAAAAATAATATAAAAGTATCATCTTCCTTATATCATTAATTTATCATCTTGGTAGGAAATATCTTGAATATAATATTCATGTGAATTTAATTGAAAGTCCCAAAATTAAAAAAAGATATAATAAAATAGATACTTTTTATTTATTTGAAAGAAACTATATATATGGCGATGAATTGGAAAGAATTAATTAAATTAGATTGTTAAAAATATCTTACGAATCATTATACGGATCTTTTACTTTACGTGGTCATAATTATCTCCCGTTATTATATTCTGAGAAATCCTTACGATCATATCGACTTAAATTTAGGGAATAGAAATTGTGGTTTCAGTGAATAAAGTTACGCGAGGAGCAACAAAAGTAATTTCTTGGTTTCATTCTTTGCTTCTCTTTTCAAGACATGAATCCAGCAACCAGCAGCGGAAATTACGAATACCATAAACTGCCTTTAAGCCTCGAAGACCTTTACAAGGGTTGCGGAATCACATTCAGAAACTCAAGGACTGTTTTTGATTCTCTTGGGTACGTATCGTACATAGCTATCTTCTATAATTTTGGTGTACATATCTCTAGGTCTGATATAAGAAAAGTAGGTTACGTGAGTTACAAGATTTAAATATGTAGGTAGACAAATACTAGAACTCTGCAGTAACTTTTAACCTTTTGGTTTTGTGGAAATATGATGACTTGGGGCGCTCTATCTTCCGGAGGCTTAAAGTCATATCATTTTTTTTTTTTTTTTTTTTGCCAGCGCTTCTATTTTTTTAGAGTAATAGATACACAATTGGTTTTCAATTTTCACTTTTTAACTACTATATTCTTCTTGATCATCCGTTCACCATGTTCAAGTGATTAAGTATTACTATTTTCTTTTTCATTTAGGTTGCCTTTCTACCAAAATACTTTAGTCAATTGATATACCTCATATTTTGTATACTTTTAATTCAATATCTGATGTTACCTCAAAATGACTCATTGCCTGCATTTGAACTACAATATTCTTTTCTTTCTCCTCCCTCCTCTGTTATCATAGCTCTGATACCATATTAAATTTTAATGATATACATGTTTAGATTTTCTTTCTATTAAAATAACTCATTACCTGTAGGGGCGGAGCCAAGATTTGAAATTAGGGGGCGAAAATTACAGAATAGAATTTAGTGGAATTAGGACTTGAAATTAGGAGGTAAAAAGTATAGAATTGGACCCATAAGTTTATGAAATTATATTTTGCCTCATAAAAATTTCAATATGTTCACTTTAGACCCCTCTAAAAGTTTAACACAGGGACTAAAATGAAAATGTTAAAATATTTATAAGGTTACAATATAATTTCCTACATTTATGGGTAAAATTGTGGAATTTTAGGGGGGCGGGGGCCACCCCTAGCCCCCCTAATTCCGCCTATGATTACCTGCATCATTACCTGCATTTGAGCCACAATATGCTTTTGAACTACAATATTCTTTTCTTTCTCCTCCCTCCTCTCGTTATCATAGGTCGATACCATATTAAATTTTAATGATATACATGTTTAGATTTTCTTTCTATTAAAATAACTCATTACCTGCATTTGAGCCACAATATGCTTTTGAACTACAATATTCTTTTCTTTCTCCTCCCTCCTCATAGCTCTGATACCATATTAAATTTTAATGATATACATGTTTAGATTTTCTTTCTATTAAAATAACTCATTACCTGCATTTGAGCCACAATATTCTTTTCTTCCTCCTCCTTGATCTGTTGTCATAGATTTGATACCATATTAAATTATAATGATATATATAAGGTTTAGATTTTCTTTCTATTAAAATAACTCAAATCATGACCCTGTTCAAGTAATTAAGTATTACTATTTTTTTTTCATTTAGGTTGCCTTTCTATCAAAATACTTTAGCCAATTGATATACCTCATATTTTGTATCCTTTTAATTCAATGCCTGATGTTACCTCAAAATGACTCACCTGCATTTGAGCCACAATATTCTTTTCTTCCTCCTCCTCTGTATCAGTAGCTCTGCTCAAGTCACTTGAAGGGCCATCAATGCCTTTAGGATATATTCTAATATTGATGTCAAATATATTTGCAGAAGAATAAAGACTGCTGAAGAAATATTGAAGATAGACGTAGAGTCTGGTTGGAAGAAGGACACAGTAATAACTTTCCCAGGAAAAGGAAACCAAGTATGACGAAATTCTGCTGCAACTGATCTAGTTATTGTGGTGGAAGAGAAGCCTCATCCGATTTTCAAAAGGGAACAAAATGATTTGATAATTACTCATAAGATTTCCCTTTTAGAGGCTCTCACAGGGAAAACAATCAAAGTTACAACGTTGGATGGAAGAGAAATCGAAGTTTCTGTGACAGATATTGTGAAACCAGACACTGAGATTGTGGTCCAAGATGAAGGCATGCCCTCGGCAAGCAGACCAGGCATAAAAGGAAACCTTCGAATGAATTTTGATATCATCGTTCCTTCACAGCTCTCCACATTACAAAAGTGTCAACTCAAAAAGATTTTTAGTGAAGGTGATAGTTATAGCTGATTCATTTTTCTTTGATAACTAGTGAAGGTGATAGTTATAGCTGATTCATTTTTCTTTGATAACTGTAAAAACTCATTGATTCATAAATTTAGTGTATTCCAAAACTTCACACCATTTTACATGGGCATTTGTTATATATGCAATTTAAGTGAAAAGAAATTATTCCTATCCGTTGATCAATTATGAAATGTTGGCAAAAATTTTCCTTCTCCTTAACTTCTGACAAACTCAGTTCGTGGTGAGAAAATGACTTGTACAAGTTGAAAATTAAAAAAAACAACAACTTACTGCTAGTGAATAGGAGTTCATCTTTCTCCCCTTTTATGATGAATTGATTTGTGCTCCATGCAAGTTTATCTGCCATGAAAAGAAAGCCAATCCCAAAGCGACCCAATAGCGCTAAGTACTAAACCAGACATATGATGAACCAAAAATTTTCCCATCATTGACATTGAAAGATTAAATAATTGAACCATAACTTCATAAATCATTCAAACAGATGAAAATGCAAAATCAAGAGATTCTCACTTACCTTTGTCAATGCACATTGTAAATTCCTAAGCACAATTTAGTCAATTCCATTCCTATCTATCGTAGTTATAATAGCTGATTTATAGCCCCATTGCCATACAGCCTAGAATGGTCCATCCAAAAATCAATGGCTTGGGTCTTGTACTATGAGCCCGTTTGGGATAGCAGCAGAGATTTTCTGATGTGCTTTTATGGCTGGACTTTTTTTCTGATGGACTTTTTCTGATGTGATTTGTGTTTGGAATAACGGTGATAGAAGTAGCTTTTTTATGATGTGATTTGTGTTTGAGATAGCGGCGGTAGAAGTGACTTTTTTCTGATGAGATGGAAAATGACTGAAAATGGCATGAATCATATATATATATATATATATATATATATATATTGTATAATATGAGGATAATTTGGGATGAAAAATTAAATATAAATATAAATTTGTTAAATAAAATAGTAAAATTATGATTAAAAAAATTACAATATTAAATTTTGAACTAATAAACTGAACAATATGTAAATTTTTACTTATTAAATTATATTGTTTTTATGTTGGAAAAAAAATAGCTGCACAATTTTGAAAGTATGCAAAATATATACATTAGAATAAAAAAAAAAGCATTTCATTTTTTTCCATAAACGTAAATATGCAAAAAAAAAAAAAAAAAAAAAAAAAGGCAACACAAGGATATGTGACAGCAAACTTTTTCCTTTAGTGTCTCTTGTAGCCATGCATACAGCACACCACCAGTTTTATAGCAACGGATACATATATTAGTAAGCTTAAACATGACAGCAACCTTTATCCATGTGTAGCAACGTGTGTGTATATATGATTCAGCTTTGCATATAATCAACAAGTTTTCTTTATATTTCCCATAGGTATCGGTATATATATATATATATATATATATATAACACAGCAAGCTTTCCCATGTGCAGCGACGTATAAAGAATGAAAGTTCACCTCTATTTTTCTTGGTTCAGAACAGAGCAAGAACTGTTGCGGATGACCACAGTCGAGTCCCTCTCTCTCACTCGGCTTCAGCAGCGTTCTCTTCTCAGCTTTTTGTTCTGGTTTTAATGGAGCCAACACCTCCCTGCACCCGCGACGATGACCTAACAGCCGCCGTCTCATGTAATGAAAGCCTCCGTGAAGAAGAATAGCATTATGTCTGACGGCGATGGAGACAGTGGGGGAGATGATTTTTGGGGCGAGATTGAGTTACCAGAGCTGATGAACAGCGGGTGTTTCTGGAGTTCTCCAAGTGGGTCATCATGGGCTTGTTCCAGATCAAAAAAAAAAAAATCCAGATTCAACAACTGCACACCGAAACCTGAGGTTTGCCATGGTTGAGGTTCGGAGTTTGAGAACAGAGGCGAGAAATGCACAACCGGAGGTGACAAATGCGAAGGACAGGAAGGTAAAATTTTATATTGCATTTCATGTTTTCTGCTGTGATGCCATATGAAGCAACTATATGTGGCTTTTGTTTTGAGGTTGCTTTTAATGAGAAGCACATTAGTTTGTGATGCTACCCCAAACACTAATAAATGTGATTTTTCCTCCACTGCACATCCACTGCACTTTTTTTAGCGTTGAACGCTATACCAAACAGGCACTATATCAAAGCAAGAACTATGAAGCTCCTTAAAGTCAAAACATGCTCAAAGAAGGGAAAATTATGCTCAATATACGTTAAAAATCTTATATTAAGTACCGGACATAGTATATATGAGGTTTTCCTTCATAATATTCTCTTGCTTCTATTTTTTTCCCACTTTTTCCTTAATCAAAACAAAAAATTTAGTCTTTTGGCTGCATGGATGTGATTGAAAAACATATAAGTATCCCATGTCTCAAATATATAATCGAAATGAAATAAAAAAAAAAAAACCAAATCTGGACGTCATAGATAAGCGAAATGAAATTACATAGCAATCAAAGAATCAGAAAAATAAGATCTACAAAAAAAAAAATGCATTATTACAAGTCCAAAAGCGCGAATTACAAGTCCAAAAGCGCAAATTATAAGTGCTCATTTTTTACTCTTTGATGCATGTTTTGTAACAAAAAAAAAAAAAAAAGCATTATTACAAGTCCAAAAGCGCGAATTACAAGTGCTCCTTTTTTACTCTTTGATGCATGTTTTGTAAAACAAAAAAATAATAATAATGCATTATTACAAGTCCAAAAGCGCGAATTACAAGTCCAAAAGCACAAATTACAAGTGCTCCTTTTTTACTCTTTGATGCATGTTTTGTAAAAAAAAAAACATTATTACAAGTCCAAAAGCGCGAATTACAAGTGCTCATTTTTTACTCTTTGATGCATGTTTTGTTAAAAAAAATGCATTATTACAAGTTCAAAAGCGTGAATTACAAGTCCAAAAGCGCGAATTACAAGTCCAAACGCGCAAATTACAAAACATGCATCAAAGAGTAAAAAAAGAACCCTGAAGAAAACACTTGTAATTTGCGCTTTTGGACTTGTAATAATGCATTATTATTATTTTTTTGTTTTACAAAACATGCATCAAAGAGTAAAAAAGAAACCGTGAAGAAAACACTTGTAATTTGTGCTTTTGGACTTGTAATTTGCGCTTTTGGACTTGTAAATACCATTGAAAAAATGTTAAGAAGAATATATATATTTATTAGTGTAAATATATAATAAGAGAACCAAGTAGCCCAACCGATTGGGCTACTTGGTTTTGTGTGGGGGGTCCCACATTTGCAAAGCATATTTTTGATTTTTGACAAAACACCCCACCCGCCCAAAAAAAAAAAAAAAAAAAAAAAAAAAAAAACCTCCCCACTAGTCGCCGGTGGCGGCGGGGTGATGGCCACCGGCGATGGGACCCACCGTGGGGGTTTTTTTTTTAATTATTTAGAACTAAGGGCAAAATGGTCATTTGGCGTGAATTTGCATATCCCCTAAAAGTCCTTCTCACCTCTAAGTCTTTTTGCAAATTCGGAGGACTTCGGAGGTTTTGCAAATTTATTTGGTATTTTAGTAGAATTTTCCCTAAGAAAATTGCATTTAAAGACCTAAAGTCTTTAAAATTTAAACTAAATAATTTATAAAATAATTATTCCTGAAAGTGTCAAAATAATACTCCTCCTAAATCTTACCGATTTGCTATTATATTCTATAAACGGTTATTATGATAGGGATTACATAACAAATTATATTTTGATTTATAGGAATCCACGATTTGTAGGGATTAGGAATAATCTTCATTAATAGTCATTATTAGATGTGCAAGCCGCTGCTTCAAGCCGATTCGTCTTCTACCTGTTCGGTCTGGGATCAACTTGCGTACATATTCACAAAGCCCATTCATCCTACACGTTTCATGAACTCAAGTCCAAGTGAACATCGTAATGGCTCATAATGATTAATAATGACTATTAATGAAGATTATTTCTAATCCCTACAAATCAGGGATTCCTATAAATCTAATAATGACTATAAATGAAGATTATTTCTAATCCCTACAAATAAGGGATTCCTATAAATCAGAATACAATTTGCTATGTAATCTCTATCGATTATGATGCAAGCTTATTTTAAAACAAATGAACTCTAATTTTTTCTTCTAAAAAATAATTATGATTTTAATTGTTTCAAATATTTTGGGTCTTTTTGTGTTAAAACATGAAACATAAGTACTGAAACACTGAAGAAAAATATGTAAGATGTGTACTGAAAAAATAGAATTTTTTCATAACTTCAATTCTTCAAATTCTCACACTAAAATAATTATTTTGAAAAACACTTAAGAAAAATAAGTAAGTCCCCAAAATATATTTACAAAGACTCTATGCATAATGGCACCACGGGTCATTTGTTGGTAAGGTTGCTTTACAAACTACACAAAAGTGTTGTCTGCATTTACTATATTTTAAAAACTTACTACTTCATGTTCTAAATGTTAGTTTGTATTGCAATGGATAATATCAAACTAGGTCCTACATTAATTAGGATAGGAGGAGTATAGGTTAGAGGTAATGGTAAATGGTGGATTTGGCTTTGGATAGCATCAATATTGATTAGGAGTAAAAATGAAAACTTATTCAATTTTAATACCGATAAAATTTACTGTTTTGGATTTCCATGAGATAGTTAAAATGAGTTATATTTAAGATTAGAAAAAATGTTAAAAAAATTTTATGATAAAAAATGTTATTTAGCGTTTTACCTTATGTGAAAATAGATATATGGCGGGAGCTTATGAGCCTCAGACAGCTTTCCATCAGATGGCTACCTCATTGATTTATCAAACACCAATGGACCTCCTTCCTTATCCTACAATTACGAGTTCATCACCTTCAAGGATTCTTCTCTTGGACTCCAACTTCCACGGAGGAGGCATCTCAGTCATCGACTCTCTACGAATCTCCATCGACAACTGCTACATCACTCACTTCACCACCGATGGAATCCTCTCCCAAGGTGGCCACGAAACCTACATAAGAAACTCCTTCATCGGCCAACACATCACTGCCGGTGGCGACAAAGGCGAGAGGGGCTTCACGGGAACTGGAATCAACCTCCAAGGCAACGACAACTCTGTCACCAACGTCGTCATTTTCTCTGCTGCCACAGGAATAATGGTCTCTGGTCAGGCCAATCTAATCTCCGGTGTGCATTGCTACAACAAAGCCACCGCCTTCGGAGGCAACGGCATTTACCTGAAACTTGGAGGGCTGACACAAACTAGGATTTTGAACTCTTACATGGATTACACCAGTATTGTTGCAGAAGACCCAGTTCAGCTCGATATTTCCGATACTTTCTTCCTTGGAGATGCCAATATCATCCTCAAATCAGTCCGCGGAGTTATCAACGGAGTAAATATTGTCGACAACTTGTTTTCTGGTTCTAGTGGTTGGGTTGAAATTGTTCATCTGGATCAATCAAGTGGTAATAGTTTCAATCAAGTTGATCAGTTGTGGTGGATCGGAACGCTGTGGAGGGGATGAGGTTGAAGAGTACTGTGGCGAAGAAGACCGTGCAAGGGATCAATGAGACTTCATTAACGGCGGATTTTAATGATGTTCTGATTTTCCCTAATCTTATTAAACATGTTCAGTATTCATTGAGCTTCCAGGGCAACACATTCCCAAGTTATGTTCTGAGGAATGTGTCAGATAATCGTGTCGTGTTTCAAACAAGTGAAGCAGTTCCTGCAAGTTTATATGTTGCTGTGGATCAAAGTATATAATTGAAGTTCTTCCCAGAGCTTTTAATTGGCCTTGTATGTTATATTGGAGAGGAGGGAAATGAATATGAATATAATTAAATAAAGCAAGTTGTTTAAAGTTTCAGATTTGATGCTTTTTTTGGTATAATATTTTTAATTGCACCTTTATAGTTTTTATTATTAGGTTGTTATATATATTTTCCTCAACTATAGGCATTAGTTCTTATACATATAATAATGAGAACTAATATGGATGCTAATCAAGTGAGACGTAAGTTGCCACAAAATACCAAAAAAAAAAAAAAAGTTAATAAAAAGCAATGATAAAATAATATTTATTTATTATCACATAAAATAAAAGTAAGAAAAAGAAGAGAAAAGTCCCCTATTAAAAATTTAGGGTTAATGTGAAAAAATATACATGAGATTTTTTCAAAAGTGCGCCGAATACCAAATATTTTTTTGAGGGGTAAAAGTAATTATGAACTTTCAAAATATATGCAAAAATACACATTGACAATTAATTAACTATTTGTTTTAATTTTTAAGGGGTTTAGGTGCAAAAACACAGAAGATTTTTATAAAAGTATAGCCAACACAAAATATTTTTTTTAAAAGTAAAAGTAACTATAAATTTCCAAAATAGGTGTACAAGTTGACCATGTTGACTGTTTGCATAAATATTTTAACTAAAAGTAGTGACATTGAGCATGACTTGGATGATTAAGAAATAACTTGGAGAGAAATAATTATACACCCTATGAGTACCATGTTATTTGAATTATATCAAATGAAAACATAACAACTCAAGTTATTTTAATCTTGGTTGGCCCATAGTTCATTTGAAAACATTAAAATAAATTTTATCCTGTTTTTAAGAAAAATAAATTTCATCTTGCTTTTAAGGAAAATATTAGTTAATTATTTAGTTTTAATTTTTTAATTAAGATTTCTTTTTCTAAAAAAAAGAAAGATAAAATTTCAATTTTTTCGGATGGTTCATGACCAACTAAGATTAAAATGATATGAATTGTTATGTTTTTATTGGATTGAGTTAAGATGACATGGTACTCTTGAAGTATGTTAGTATTTCTCCGATTTCTAATAATAATTTGTTGATAGAGTTCAAATGACATGCACTTTTATGAAAATCTCATGTGTATTTTTACACTTTAACTCAAAAATTTAATTAGTAAGAAGGACTAAAATAATATTTATTTATTTATTGTCAACATAAAGATAAAAAAATAAGAAAAATTGGAGACAAGTCTCACATTGAAAATTTTATCCATGAGAATGACCTTCTCATCAAATAAAGTTTGAATGAGGGACTTTTCCCCTGTTTTCCTAAAAACGTATTATGCTCATAACCCGTCTTCTTATATTTTTATATAATATATATAATTTAGTTAATGTTAGTTTTTTTTTTTTTTGTATACCAATGCGGCAAAATTAATTCAAGTGCATATTAAGCAACATTAGCTGCTAATTTATTTCTGTGACAAATTAACACATTATAAATTTAAATACTAGTACTTATAATTTCTGGACATTTTTCCATAATTATACTTCACACAATATTTATTCTTATTATACTTTCCCCCTGAACTCCTTATATTTTTAACTTTTGGGCCAATTTAACTTGTTTAACTAGTATTTAACGTAAGGGATGTTAATATATTCTTTCCCTACTCCTCACTTCCATGTTATTATACTTTCCCCCTGAACTCCTTATATTTTTAACTTTTGGGCCAATTTAACTTATTTAACTAGTATTTAACGTAATGGATGTTAATAAATACTGTTTCCCTAGTCCTCACTTCCATGTTAGTATAGATACTCAATCCTAAGTCACTGCTATTAAGGTCGATCTATTTGGTTCAACGGAGGGGAGTGGATGAGAGGGATTTTAATGAAGGGATGGGAAGAGAGATTTTAATATGATCTCGTTTGGATTGATAAAAGCAAAGGAGATTTGAGAGATTTCAATGTTATTTTGTTTGGTTCAGGAAGGGAGGGAGGGAAAATACTTTTATATAGATTACTTTGCCCATGTACTTTATTTTCATACTTTTGTTGAAATTTAATAAAATTAAATTTGAAATAACATTCAATACAAAAAATAAATAGATTTATAATTGTAAATATTGTGTAAATAAAATTATAATAGCTAATATATTCAATAGTTATAGTTATACTTAACGTTCACACATATAAAACAATTATTATAAATATTAATTAGATAAAAAATTAGAAATACTATAATTATAATATAAAGACATACAATAAGCAAAAATTGTAATGAGCTTGTGCTCTAATGCAGACACGCAATCACTTTGTGCTCGCACAAGCATGTTGGCTATAATTGCTTCAATAATAAGAATATTTATCTAGATGTCACGTGATGCTGTTAATAATTATCCGGTCATATCCACCTCGTATTATTAATATAAAAGTCTACAAAAGATTTTTGGCATGAATTGAGGTAACACCTTAAGCTCATATGGTCTCAACCCAATCCACTATCATGTTTATCCTTCCAAATAAATGTTTTAAAGGCCAATCGGACATTCGGTTAGAAAGGTTAGCGGCTCATGTTATGGTTTAAATGGTGGAATCAGTTGGGCGGATGACATAATAAAATGAAATAAAAAGGAGTTAATACCCTTTTTAGTTCTTATAGTTTACAAGGATTTCGATTTTGGTCCCGAAGTTTCAAACATGTAGATTTGATCCCTCTCAAGACTCCATTTCAAATAGCTAGTTCTTGAAGTGTCTAAAGGACTTAAAATTAGACTTAACGGAGTTAATTAAGATTATGTAACACTAACACCGTCAAGTATGCTTATGTCGATGCTGACTGGGAAGCTGAGATGGAAAAAATTTATTCATGACAGCTGTTATATATTTAAAAATAAAATATAAAACCACCGCCATCCTTCGTCCGTTGCCGTGGGTCTGAGGCGCATGACTGTGACAGAAGACGATCTGGCTTAGCTCCTTTTCCAGATCCAGTTTATAAAAGCAAACTCCAGCTGGTTGCATTTGTGCCATGAGAAAACAGTCCAAAATGGAAGTACAGAGAAAAGATATGACTTCCCGAGGAGAGTAAAAGCAGAAGCATTAAGATAACATTTTGCCTCTTCTCTTTGATATCATCAGTCGAGTGAGAAGCTTTAACTTGCTATATAACATATTTAACTAATTCTAGAAAACAGTACTCCTCAAGCTAGGAGAAAATAAAGGAAGTCAGAAAGATAAGTTGAAGTTTGCAAATGATTATAGGAGAGTACCATAGACGTATTGGACTTGTGGGTTTAATAGTACTCCTCAAGCTGTTGAAGTACTTGGGAGAAATTCTGGAAATATCGGAGCAAGAGGCCATATATTTCTCCAATACAAGCACACTTGAGGAAGCTAAACTCAGAGAACTTCGAGAAGAAACAGAGACAAAAAACCAGAGGGTGAAAGCTTGGCAGCAATAGTAATGAAATAAGCAGCAGGGATTATATATATATATATATATAACAGCATATTTAACGGTGTTAGTGCGACATAAACTTAATCAACGGTGTTAACTCTAGTTTCAATTTATTCTTTTAGGGACCAAAACTAAAACCAATGTAAACTCTAAGGACAAAAGATGATATTAATCCAATAAAAAATACACACACATATACATAAATCTATAAAAAAATCTAATTGTTCAACCGGTCAGATCATCTGGTCCAATTTTTAAATCGTTGTTCCAAACTAATTAAAAGCAAACGTGCTAGCTTTCTCAGTCTTTTATATATAATAATAATAATAATAATAATAATAATAATAATAATAATAATAATAATAAATCTATAAAATAAATCTAATTTCTTCAACCGGTTTGACCATCTGGTCCAATTTTTAAATTATTGTTCCAAACTAATTAAAAGCAAACGTGCTAGCTTTCTCAGTCTTATATATAATAATAATAATAATAATAATAATAATAACAATAATAATAATAAATCTATAAAAAAATCTAATTTGTTCAACCGGTTTGACCATCTGGTCCAAGTTTTAAATTATTGTTCCAAACTAATTAAAAGCAAACGTGCTAGTTTTCTCAGTCTCAGCTCTTTTTCTTATTGCTATCGTCTATTCGAATACTAACCAATGGTGTATATAAGCCTTGACTTACGACCTTATTCAGCGTGACTCATACATGCAAACCAAAATAACTTCGAATAACAAAATTAATGCGTCATTTCCAATTATAGGCTATTTTGTGATACACGCCGCGAGGTGCAATTGTGATACACGTAGGGGCAGCCACAGGGAGATGCAGTTGTTGATGTATATAATTAATTGATCAGTGATGATTCTTCATTGATAAAAAGGAATATTAAAGACTTACTCCCTCCGGTCCTAATTATAGGACATAATTACCAGAAATTGGAGAGATTAAAGAAAGAATTTAAATTAGTTAAATTTATTGCTTTTCCAAAAAAAAAAATCCCCGCTTTGAATTTAAAATTACATCAACGAAAAATTTGCTGAAGCAGTACGTCAAAACTCTCCAAGCAATTTCACACTGTGGTACAGAAGGAGGGTTGGTCCACACTGATATAGACAACGCATTCGGTTCAACGTTTGAAATTCTAATACTAAATTGAGTGGTCCAGTATATAAATATTTTTAAAGAAATCTTAAAATTATTTTTATTTAAAAATAAAAATAAAAAGGTAGAATCTTTCACTTGATACAATTTAAGCGTGTTATTAAATTAATTGTTATAGATGAAATATTAATAGGTGTGATATGGAAAAAATATGATAAAAAATGCTCAAAATTATTTTATTAACAAAAACAATAGAATTGAGGTATATGTGGTATTAATGAGTTGCAAACATTACTTATTTTATAGAATATATAGGTGCATTATTAAATTATTATTGTGTTTAATTATTATTGAGAAAGTATCAATAAGGGTATTTTTAGGAAGAAATTGACAAAAATTAGATTGTTGTCTTATAATTAGGGCTAAAATGAACCCCCAAATCTTGTCCTATAATTAGGACCGGAGGGAGTAATATATACTACTTCTGATCTTAAATATAGGACATATATGTAGTGCAAATTATATTACAAAACTATGTCCTAATATCCTATATTTAAGACAATATAAGTACTATATATGTGTGCGGCGTGTGCTCTATATATCTATTCTTTTGAGTTTTCACTAAATTGATGTGAGAATATTCGTATGCAGTTATGATTGATTTAAAAAATTGAACAATTAGAAATAGTGGGCTATAATTTTTTTGGATATATATATATATATATATAGGGATTCATATTTCGGAAAATTTGACATATACATTCTGACTTGTTCAACGAAAAGAAAAACGCCCGCAAGTGCGTGTCTATATATATTAACATATATTGAAGCTTCTACCTTGATTGATACTTTTCAAGTTGCCCCAACACTACTAGAAAAGACTAAAATTGCGACGGAATTATTTCCGTCACAAATTTTTTGAAATTTGTGACGGATTTTAAAATCCGACGCAAAAAAAAAAAAAAAAAAAAAAAAAAAATTGACGGATTTTAATATCCGTTGCAAAAAATGCTGATTTTGCCACAAAAAAATATATTTGTCGCAAAATGGCTTCTCATGTTCGCGAATTGGACCCGGATTGGCACCGATTTGTGACAGAAACTGAATTCCATCACAAATCCCCAAGGGGTTTGTGACGGAACTCGTTTCCGTCACAAATGCCAAGGGGTTTGCGACGGAAACTAGTTCCGTCGCAAATCCTCGAGGGGATTTGCGACAGAAACTGAATTCCGTCGCAAAAATTTGGTCTTAAGCCTGATTTTGGGCTCTCCTCCCCATTTTTCCAGTTTTCTCTTCATCTCCACTGTGCTCTCTCTCAGTGCCTCCATTCGACCAACATTCGGACCGCCATGCAGCCTCCTTCCAGCCTACTCTCCCGCCGGTTCCGTCCTCCTCTCTCGCCGATTCCGTCCTCCTCCTCCTTTTTCCGGCCTCGTCCGTCTCACCACCGGCGTCGGCCTCTTCTCCTCTCACCTCCAACCTCCTCTTCATTAGCGTCATCTGGTTAGTCTCTATCCCTTTTTTTAGTTTTTTTTGCATTAGATGTAGTTTTTTTAGTCAACTTCTCAAGTATAATTATCTATCTCTACACACACACACATGAATAGTGTATTAGTTCTTTAGATTTTTATGTGACCTATGAGAATAGGAAAATACATAATCCATATATGGTTATAGTCTTCATTTTCAAGTTTACTAATTTGTTAGACGCATCTATGTACATGGAAAATCATATTCATTGGTTCCTTAATTTATTTTGGAATAATGACATTAAATTTATCACAAATTACTTGTCTCTTTCAAAAACATCTATTCAAATAAATTCAATTTTATGTGAGAGAGCTTAAAGAAACTTTAGATGTATTTGTTGTTATAATTTGGAAAATAAAATTATAGTTCGATTTCCACAATTTGTATTAATCTATTGAATATTAATACGGAAAAATTACTCATACATCTTAGGTAAATAAAATTAAGTATTGAGGTCTCAAGAATTCAAAAAAAAAAAAAAAATTATACAAGTTTTACATTTAAAATTACGCAATCCACTTTGTTAATATAAAGGTTTGAATTATAAAAATCAATGATTAAATCAGATTTTAAAAAAATATGCTAAAATTAATTTAAAAAAAAGTTTAATAGATATGCAAGAATATGATTTTTTTGCCCCCTATTAAGAACTCCAATAAGCTTGAGATATGTTATTAATATGTACAACAAGAACTTATTGAACAATTTTAGTTAATATTTATTTTATAACCTTGGTTATTAGTTTGTTGGGATCTTATTATAATTGTTATGATATTGTATTAGTTGGTAACGATACATAAATCTATCGTTTTTTTTAATTATATATATATATATATATATATATATTTAAAAAAGCGAAAGATTCCATCGCAAAATCCTTTGGGATTTGCGATGGAAGTGAATTCCACCGCAAATCCCGAAATTTGCGATGGAATCACAATTCCATTGCAAATCTCCTGAAATTTGCGATGAAATGAGATTCCGTCGTAAATTCCGGGATTTGCGATGAAATTTTAGTTTCGTGACGGTAGTTTTTGTGACTAACTGATATTCGTTGCAAATTTCATCGCAAACGAATTTTGTGACGGAATGATTTTTTTTGTAGTGCAAGTTACAAGTCATATATAAAGTTTCTTGTCTAAACCAAAGAAAAAGTCAGTTTCCTATCTATTATATGCTATTTTTTCCATTTAATTTGAATCGTTATAAGTAATTTAAAGTTTTAAAAATTTAATATTACAAAGAAAATTCTTCAATTAGCCAGTTTACATACAAAGGTATAGGTTATTAGTTATTCACCACTTGCTATAAATAAGGATACTAGGAATAAAAGGATTGTTAATTTAGAGGCATACGTATATGTATGTACATATACATACATACATATATACATGTGTGTGTGTGTGTTGTGTGTGTGTATGTATGTATGTATGTATGTATGTATGTATGTATGTATGTATGTATGTATGTATGTATGTATGTATATGTATATATATATATATATAATATCTTATATCGTTTAAAATTTCCTCCAAGCCATGGGATTCCTCATAAAAAAAACCACAACTTTTTGAGAAGTTAACACTTTGGTGAGTACTTTTAGTTGGCTATTTAACGTTGTCCACATTTCTGTTAGTTCTTACATTATGTTTTGATGATAACAAACGTTGGAATATGAGGACTTGATTATTCAAGTCACTTGAGTGTGTTTTTAGAAACTCGAGTGATAGAACTATATTTAAACTATAACTTGAATCAACCAGACAACTAACTTCAAGTGATCTAAGATGATCACTCGAGTAGAAGGTAATGCACTCGAGTGATGATCCTAATTTCCAGTGATTTTGCAAGTAATTCACTAAAAGATTGAACAGTGACGCAAGATCGCTTGAGTAGCTAAGTTAGCACTCAAGTGATCCTCCTTCATTTGCAGGAATTCAGCAAATCACTTGCAAGAATTAGTGGAAGTTATTGCATATCACTTGATTGATGGATTTCATCACTCAAGTAATAAGCTTAGAGCACTTGAGTGGATAAGTGACCACTCGAGTGCTCGTAGTCGCTTACTCATTTTATGCAAGTTACTCGTGATGTTTCGGCAAGTTATAAACCTTGTCACTCGAGTTAGGAAGTTGCCACTCGAGTGATGGAGAGTAACTCGCGAGGTTTTAGCGAGTCACTCTCTGATGGGCCAAGAGTGGACAATGCTTCTCATATGGAGATCACCTTGAGAGTCACTCGAGTGATCTAAGGTCACTTCTAGTAAAGTGCAAGTGATCCAAATATGCATGCACTCAAGTCACTAGCAGTGTTAAAATTATTTTCAAACAAACATAAGATTACTTGAGCCAGGTTTCAAGCACTCGAGTTAAATAATCTTTCAACACTTCACTATCAGAACTCAAAGTTCATTAGGTACTTGAGTTGTATTACAAAGCACTCAAGTGATGAGTAAAAAGGGTATGAATATTATTGAATACTATACATACATACATACATACATATTAGTTGTATATATTATGATAATTGAAAATAAACATTTAAATTTATGTAAAAAAATTATTGATGATTATTTAGGATTTTTAAGGATGAATAAAAATACTTAAAATTATTAATTGACTTTCACATTGCATTCTCGCATCACCAGACGCTCACTGCCTCCCAAATTCCCTGATTTAAATATGATGTGTCACCTATTTATTTTTATATACTTTGGTTTGAAATTTTATAATTTATATTATTTTAATCAATTTTCCAAAAGCTTCCCCCCTTTATCATCAAGCTCCCTCCGATTGCCAACGCTACTGCTCCGTTTTGCTCAAAGGGTTTTTGGCGCCGACTACTTACATGCACAACTGGAGACTCCACATTTGGTGTTTCTCCTCATGTGTTTCTTACGTGTTTGTCCCTCTAATTAGAGGGACAAGCACATAATATTTTATTTTTCTTAATTTTTTTATAAATTCTATTTATTTAGATTAAATTATATGTTAGTTTCTGATTTTTTTTCACCTAGTATCTCAAATTAATTAATTTTCTAGATATTGTTAGTTTCTGATTTTCTTTCACCTAGTATCTCAAATTAATTAATTTTCTAGATACGGGTGTTACGGATATTTTCTCGTATACGAATTGGAAACTAATTAATTTGAGATACGAGTGCAAAAAAAAAAAATTCCAGAAACTAACATATAATTTAATCTAAATAAAAAAATTAGAAAAAAATTATAAAAAATAAAATAAAATGTACTTGTCCCTCTAAAAAAAGCTTCCGATTGCCCACTGCCTAGCCATCTCTGACCCATCACACGCCCTCACCATAGCAGTAGCAGAAACCCATCTCTCTCCTTAATGCCACTGCGCTTAAAAGCTCTAATTTCTGGCTTCTCCTCTGCTGCGACTTTTACTGATGAGCTCAGTTGATCGGATGAGAATCCAAACGTTTCGGCCTTCCACTTAGCCTCTTTCTTTCCTTTTTTTTTTTTTTTTTTTTTTTTTTTTTTTTTTTTTTGAGACTTGGCATTACTCCCTCCGTTCGTCAAGCAACCCATTCGTATCCAAATTTTGTCGTGATTGATTGGGAAATAATCAAGCAACACATTAATCGATAAATCTTTTGTTGATTCTAAATAATAATTTGTGGTTCTGCCAAAAAAAAAAAAAAAAAAAAAGTCTCCCGTCAAAAAGAATAATAATTTGAACACGTCTAATATAATTACAGATTTCTTTTCCTTATTAATTCATTACCATCTGTCTGCGTAGATCAATCACGTTCCAATACGATATCACAGTCAAAGATTTTGTTACGATATTAACCAGATACAGTGGTGTACCCTATCCTACCTATATACTACCTCGTTTTAATTATAAAAATATTTTAGTAGTGCAATTTACACTATAAAAATAAATAATTAGAGCCCGAGGGAATAATATCCTTTTTTAATCTTATATCCATCCTTATACTAAAATAATGGATAATTTAGATTTAATATTTTATAATTTTTTAAACTTAAATAAATTAATTTAAAAAATTAAAATATGATCTACATGATTTATAACTGCAATAAAGATAAAATAAAAAAATAATTTATAAGTACTATAATAATTACTTTATAAAATATTAAATCCAAATAGTTTATTTTTTTAATCTAAAAGTAGAAATGAGATTATGAGAAGAAAAAGAGAAAAAATATTATAAAAGTATCATCTTCCTTATATCATTAATTTATCATCTTGGTAGGAAATATCTTGAATATAATATTCATGTGAATTTAATTGAAAGTCCCAAAATGAAAAAAGATATAATAAAATAGATACTTTTTTTATTTATTTGAAAGAAACTATGGCGATGAAATCGGAAAGAATTAATTAAATTAGATTGAAAAAAAGATCTACGAATCATTATACGGATCTTTACTTTACGTGGTCATAATTACCTCCGGATTATTATATTCTGAGAAATCCTCACAAACATATCGAATTAAATTTAGGGAATAGAAATTGTGGTTTCAGTGAATAAAGTCACGCGAAGAGCGACAAAGGTAATTTCTTGGTTTCATTCTTTGCTTCTCTATTCTTCAAGACATGAATCCAGCAACCAGCAGCGGAAATTACGAATACGATAAACTGGCTTTAAGCCTCGAAGACCTTTACAAGGGTTGCAGAATCACATTCAGAAACTCAAGGACTGTTTTTGATTCTCTTGGGTACGTATCGTACATAGCTATCTTCTATAATTTTGGTGTACATATCTCTAGGTCTGATATAAGAAAAGTAGGTTACGTGAGTTACAAGATTTAAATATGTAGGTAGACAAATACTAAAACTCTGTAGTAACTTTTAACCTTTTGGTTTTGTGGAAATATGATGACTTGGGGCGCTATATCTTCCGCATCGGAGGCTTAAAGTCATATCTTCTTTTTTTTTTTTTTTGCCAGCGCTTCTATTTTTTTAAAGTCATAGATACACAATTGGTTTTCAATTTTCACTTTTTAACTACTATATTCTTCTTGATCATCCGTTCACCATGTTCAAGTGATTAAGTATTACTCCCTCCGGTCCTAATTATAAGACAATATTTGTGAGTTATTTTTAGTCTAATTATAGGACAATTTTTTAATTTTTGTTAATTTCTTCCTAAAATACCCTTATTTTATTCTCTCAAATGTGTTTGGCTTTTGGTGAATAGTGATTATATGTATGTGGGTGTCTAGACTCTTCTAATCATTGAAACTTTTTAATTGCTAGATTTTAATTTATTTATCGATCAATTGTCATTAATTTGCCAATATATATATATATATGACACAGAGAGATATATTTATGTGTGTGTGTGTTTATATGTGTGTCCTATGTTGCATGGACACGGCAAAATCTGGAAAATCAACGAGTTCGACACGCGTATATGCTCGACACGCAAATTGAATCCAAATACGTGAATTAAGCTGGTCAAATTTTCAAATGGCATTTTTGTAATTTATGCAAAGTTGAAGGCATATTTTGTAACACCAAATTTTTGCCCCCACTCATTTCTCGGTCGAGTAGAAGCGAGCACCAAGCTGATCCCAAAATCACTTCTCTCCAGTCACCCCAGTCCCAATTCGTGAGCATTAAAGCCATTTGCTTTGAGAGGTTTGCTCCGTGCTTTCCTTTTCATAGAAGGAGCATTCCTTCATGGAATGCACCTCGCTTGTTGAGTTCTTTTCTCTGTCTCCCCTGTCTCTGAATCGCACTAGCTCGCTTGTGTTTCTTCTTTGGATTCTCAGAGCTACTTCCAAATACTTCGTACAGGTGAGTTATGCAACCTGATAAGTACTCTTCCCTTCCTTGATTGGGCTCTGCCTCTATTCCTCTGAAGATTCATTTTATGATCAACGTGAAAGATCTCGTGGAGAGATTTTCAATTTTGAGTATCTAGTTGGTTCACTGTTTTGTTACAATGTAATCCCTGTGGATTCTGTTTTGAAATACACTCTTTAAATTAAAAATATTATTTAATACTAAGATGTGTCGGAACGTGTCGAAATATTAGTATTTTTAAAGTAACGTGTCGACGTTATGAATCGGTAACGTGTTGAAAATGCCATGTCAGTGTCGGTGCAACATAGTGTGTGTCCACACACACACACACTCTCACATTTGTGAGTTTGTGTGTGTGTAGATGTGTGTGTTGTCAATATATATGTGTATGTGTACATATATAAACACACACACACATATATACATATATGTGTGTGTATTCATATATATATATATGTGTGTGTGTGTGCAGATATATGTATGTGTGTGTGTCTATATATATATATATGTGTATATATATCTATGCGTATACATACATACACACATATATCATATATGTGTATATAGTAAGACCATTATTTCAATTAGAAAAGTGTCGAAAGGAAAATTCTAGGTCGGAGTGGTATGTGGTAAGAGTTATTGATTCATTTTTACTTTTGTCGTTTTAAATTTATATAAGGGTATTTTAGGAAAATGAGTAAAATTAACTAATTTAACTCCTCTCCTTAATCCCCCCAAAATTGGTTAAATATGTCCTATAATTAGGACCGGAGGGAGTACTATTTTCTTTTTCATTTAGGTTGCCTTTCTACCAAAATACTTTAGCCAATTGATATACCTCATATTTTGTATACTTTTAATTCAATATCGATGTTACCTCAAAATGATTCATTACCCGCATTTGAACCACAATATTCTTTTCTTTCTCCTCCCTTCTCTATTATCATAGCTCTATACATATTAAATTTTAATGATATACATGTTTAGATTTTTATTTCTATTAAAATAACTCATTACCATTTGATCCACAATATTCTTTTCTTCCTCCTCCCTCCTCCTCTTGTTGTCATAGCTCGATACCATATTAAATTTTAATGATATATATAAAGGCTTAGATTTTCTTTCTATTAAATAACTCAAATAAGGGACATAATTTTTTTTTGCCTGCGCGTCTACTTTTTTTTTTTTTTTTTTTAAGTCATAGATACACAATTGGTTTTAAATTTCACTTTTCTTCTTGATATACCTCATATTTTGTATACTTTTAATTCAATGCCTGAAGTTACCTCAAAATGACTCACCTGCGCATTTGAGCCACAATATTCTTTTCTTTCTCAAAATGAGCCACAATATTCTTTTCTTCCTCAAAATGACTCACCTGCATTTGAGCCACAATATTCTTTTCTTCCTCCTCCTCTATTATCAGTAGCTCTGATACCATATTAAATTTTAATGATATACATAAAGGTTTAGATTTTCTTTCTATTAAAATAACTCAAGTCACTTAAAGGGCCATCAATGCCTTTAGGATATATTCTAATATTGATGTCAAATATATTTGCAGAAGAAAAAAAACTGATGAAGAAATATTGAAGATAGACGTAAAGCCTGGTTGGAAGAAGGACACAGTAATAACTTTCGAAGGAAAAGGAAACCAAGTACGACGAAATTCTGCTGCAACTGATCTAGTTATTGTGGTGGAAGAGAAGCCTCATCCGATTTTCAAAAGGGAACAAAATGATTTGATAATTACTCATAAGATTTCCCTTGTAGAGGCTCTCACGGGGAAAACAATCAAAGTTACAACGTTGGATGGAAGAGAAATCGAAGTTTACGTGACGGATATTGTGAAACCCGACAATCGAGATTGTGGTCCAAGATGAAGGCATGCCCTCGGCAAGCAGACCAGGCCAAAAAGGAAACCTCCGAATGAATTTTGATATCATCTTTCCTTCACAGCTCTCCACATTACAAAAGTGTCAACTCAAGAAGTTTTTTAGTGAAGTTGATAGTTATATCTGATTCATTTTTCTTTGATAATTATAAAAACTCATTGATTCATAAATTTAGTGTATTCCAAAACTTCACACCATTTACATGGGCATTTCTTATATATGCAATTTAAGTGAAAAGAAATGATTCCTATCCGTTGATCAATTATGAAATGTTGGCAAAAATTTTCCTTCTCCTTAACTTCGACAAACTCGGTTCGTGGTGAGAAAATGACTTGTACAAGTTGAAAATTAAAAAAAAAAACAACAACTTACTGCTAGGAATAGGAGTTCATCTTTCTCCCCATTTTATGATGAAGTGATTTTTGCTCCTTGCAAGTTTATCTGCCATGAAAAGAAAGCCAATCCCAAAGCAACCCATAACTTCAAAATTAAACCAGACATATGATGAACCAAAAATTTTCCCATCATTGACATTGAAAGATTAAATAATTGAACCATAACTTCATAATTAAATCATTCAAACAGATGAAAATGCAAAATCAAGAGATTCTCACTTACCTTTGTCGTCAAAGCACATTGTGAATTCCTAAGCACAATTTAGTCAATTCCATTCCTATCTTTCGTAGTTATAATAGATGATTTATAGCCCCATTCCCATACAGCCTAGAATGGTCCATCCAAAAATCAATGGCTTGGGTCTTGTACTATCTCAAAGCAAGTGTCTTGTACTATCTCAAAGCAAGAACTATGAAGCTCCTTAAAGTCAAAACATGCTCAAAGAAGGGAAAATTATGCTAAATATACGTTAAAAATCTTATATTAAGTACCGGACATAGTATATTTGAGGTTTTCCTCATAATATTCTCTTGTTTCTATTTTTTTCCCACTTTTTCCTTCATCAAAACAAAAAATTTAGTGTTTTGGCTGCATGGATGTGATTGAAAAACATATAAGTATCCCATTTCTCAAATATATAATCAAAATGAAATTAAAAAAAAAAACCAAATCTAGACGTTATAGATAATTGAAATGAAATTATAGAGCCATCAGAGAATTTGAAAAATAAGATCTACAGAAAAATCTAGATGGCTTCAAGCTACAAGATGACAGAGACCGGACTCGGTTGATGAGTTGGTGCCAACGGCGGCAATGGTAGTGGAGGAAGGTGGTGATGCGAAAATACCCTATGAATCACCATAAGATCAAGCTCTCTCTTTGGTTCAATCCCACTTGTCAAAGCTCTCTTCCCCGCGGTCTCTCAAGGTCTCGAAATCTCGGCCCTTTAAACTTAGAAGCGAAAAAGTCTGGATCAAGTACGAGAGAAAGGAAAATGGACAGAGGCGGACAATGGAAGAAGAGGGAAAAATCTGAATTAGCTCACCGTCCTCCATTGCCTTCACCGCCCATCGTTGCCTTTATCTTCACCATGACAAAGCCAATTGAAGAGAGAGTTGTGATGAGCACCGAGACCGAGAGATAAGCAAAGACCTTGCGATTTCATTTTTAATTGTGTGGGTGTGAAACTGAGAAGAGAAAGTTGGAGCACCAAAAAAAAGTCACAGGATGGGAGTTTGAAATGACATTGGCGTCCTAAAATCAATTTACAACGCCAAAAATACTGACTTTGGTGTCTTAAAATCTATTTAGGACGCTAAAAATACTGACTTTAACGTACTTTTGGCGCTACACGTGGTGCTAGGGTTCACTTTTGACTCTTAAATTTAAATTAGGAAGCCAAAAGTCCCTTGTTTAGGTGTCCCAATTTTAAATTACGACGCCAAAAGTAATTTTTGGCGTCCTTTTTTAAAATTAGGACGTCAAAATCCTCCACATAATTATAAAAATGTCATCGTTTTTATGTTTTACTTCCCTTTTCCAAAAAATGACGTCTGTTAGAGAAGAAAAAGTAATTTTTTGTAGTAGTGTATGGACTCTTTGTTTTCTCTCATTCATGAATCTAATTGATTCAACTAATCTAATTAGTATCAATACACAGAGTAATTACTCACAATATGCCAGCTTTAGTTAGAGATTCGTCTAAAAGATTTAGCATTAAAAAATGGTTTGGAACCGGTCTCGATACAGACAGTCTTAAAAGTTTGTTACTTTTTAGACCGGTTGAGCAACCGGTCTTAAAAAATACTTTTTAGACTAAACTTTTAAAATATAAGGTTTTAAAAGCTAGACTTTTATGACAGGATTTTTAAAATGTTAGGTTTTAAAAGTAAGACTTTTAAGACCTCATGTTTTAAAAGTCCGGTCTAAAAAGTAAGTTGGCAAAAAAAAAAAAAAATCTCCCCCTTCCAAGCAAAGCCACAACCACCATCCGACCAAATTGGACCGTACAACCCCATCATTAAAGACCTTCTCCTCCATCAATGGTGGTTATTGTTGGTTAAAATTTGGGTGTTGCATGACATTCAAGTGTAAACTCATGAGATAGAAAAACAAGATTTTTCTTCTTCACTATTTGTGGTGGAATTTATAATTTATAACCGTAACTCTTTACGGTACTCATGAGAACCCGTAACACTTTAACACTTAAATAAGTTAATCTATGAGAACCATTAACTCTTTATGGGTGCTTTACGGTACTCATGTAACATAAATATGTTAATCTATGAGAACTACTAACTTTTTATGGGTGCTCATGGAGCTTAATATTATAACATAAGAATGTAACCTTTTCAAATGAGAAATGATAACTTTTATGATACTCTTGAGTTACTTAAATAAGTTAATATATGAAAGCCCGTAACTTTTAAGGGAGAGCATGTATTTAAATATTAATATTAATATAATCATTATCAAACCCGTAACTCTTTAAGGGCGCTTATGAGAACGCATAACTTTTATAGTACTCATGAGTTATAACCCATAATTACTCATGGTACTCATGAGAACTTGTAACTATTTACAGTACTCACTAGTGCAAAAAAGAGCTTTAAGACGGGACGGAAGAGGTATCGTAAGACCGGATCTGCGGCCGGTCTTGTTCCGGCGGTCTTAAAAGTACGTAACTTTTAAGACCGATGAACGACTGGTCTTAAAAATTTAGACCGAACTTTTGAAATATCCGGTCTTAAAAATGTTTCAAAATAATAATAAAAAAAGAAAAAAAACCCAAATGAAACAACCGGTAATCACCAGATCGGCAACATTTTGAATGTCCCTCCGTCATCATGACGGAGAACCAAGAGAAGATTGGAAGCAACACCAACAAGAAAAACGAAAAGATGAATACAAAGTCCGAAAATAAGAAAATATAATAAGAAATAGAAATTATTCACCATAGAAATCGAATTTGAATCAATATAAAATCGAGAGGTGAAATTGAAGTCCGGATCTACAAAAAAAATCACAAGCTTAAAGCAACCAAATCGAAAGCGGGATCCTCTTGTCGGGGCGACAAAGCTTCAAGCAACCAAAATCAAAGTCCGAGATCTGAGCGGGAGCGGTCAAGGTAGGAGCAAATAGACTTAAGCAAGAAGAGATATGGGTTTGATTTTAAGCCAGATCTGTGCGAAGGCGGTGTGGGAGGAGCCATAGATCGAAGAGGAAGAAGCCGCCGTCGTCCAGAATCCTCGAAGCATGTTGTTGAAGATTGGAGTTGATGCCATCGCGAAACCCTCGAAGCATCTCACTGCCAACGTTGCCAAGGATTTGATTGTGTGGCTCTTAGGAAGACTTACGAAGATTGCAAGTAGGTTAGAGGAAGAGGATGTCATTTTTGCTAAGGATTTGGCCCATGAGGCTCTTGGGGCACTCGTTGAATCTATAACTAAGCAAATGTTATATCACCAAGAAGACAAGTAGCTCACGGACTTAACGAGTTTAGCGAATTTAGTTTTTTTTTAACACTTTTAAGACCGTTGTTTGTAAAAACAGTCTTAAAAGTATATTTTTTAAGACCGGATCCTTTATAATTCGGTCTTAAAAGTGTTATATATATTTACGAAATGCCACGGTCATACTTTTAAGATCCGGATCTTTTATAATCCGGTCTTAAAAGTCTTCTATATATTTATGAAATTGTCACCGGTCATATTTTTAATATCGGATCTTTTATAATCAGGTCTTAAAAGTCTTCTATATATTTATGAAATTGCCACCGATCATACTTTTAAGACCGGATCTTTTATAATCCGGTCTTAAAAGTCTTCTATATATTTATGAAATTGTCACCGGTCATACTTTTAAGACCAGATCTTTTATAATCCGGTCTTAAAAGTCTTCTATATATTTACGAAATTGCCACCGGTCATACTTTTAAAACCGAATCTTTTATAATCCGGTCTTAAAAGTGTTCTATATATTTGTTGAAAATTCAGATTTAATTAGTTAGCATATACAATTATATTGTGCAATTATCTTAATTAAGTTGTTAGAGAGATTTTAGGAATTAAGTAATTAGATCATATTTTTTGAATTTCGTAATTATATTCTGATTGTAATCATCTTAATTAAGTTGTTGGAGGAATTTTTTTTGAGGAAATTATATTCCTGTTGTAATCATCTTAATTAAGTTATTCATTTTAGGAATTTTTTGAATCATGATTTTTTTGAATTATTATATTCCCGATTTTAATCATCTTAATTAAGTTGTTAGATAGATTTTAGGAATTAAGTTAGTAGATCATGGTTTTTTGAATTTCGTAATTATATTTCTGATTGTAATCCCTAGATTATAGGAACTGCCCAAGTGAGAAGATTATTTACTTATTAGCATCGGTATATAATTCCAATTAAGTAAGGGAATAAATCATTGCATTCTCAGACTCATCTCTTATCGGCGTCTTCTCACAATATTTACGAAATTGCCATTAGTCATACTTTTAAGACCGGATATTTTATAATGCGGTCTTAAAAGTGTTCTATATATTTACGAAATTGCCACTTGGTCATACTTTTAATACCGGATCTTTTATAATTCGGTCTTAAAAGTGTTCTATATATTTATGAAAGTGCCACCGGTCATATTTTTAAGACCGGATCCTTTATAATTCGGTCCAAAAAGTTCTTTATATTTACGAAACTGCCACCGGTCATACTTTTAAGACCTGATTCTCTATAGTCCGGTCTAAATGAGGCGATTTTAAAGCCATTTTTTGCACAGTGACTCATGAGTTATCATTACATAATTTTCATATATATATATATATATATATATATTAGAGCCGGGAATCACGGGCTTGGCTCGTTTAAGCCATGGCCCCGTAGGGCTCGGGCTTAAAAATCGATCGAAATTTTGAATTTGGCCTGTTAGGCCCGTTTCACTTTGTAGCTTTTTTTTAAAAAAAAAAAAAAATAATTACTTGGTCTTTATCTATGTATTTTATATGTTATAGAGTTATTTATCCATTTAAGCACAACTACATAAATACATAATAACTATACTCCGAAAGTGACAATTGACAATGATAGTTGTATGCTTCTTATATTTTATGTGAGTAATCTAATCTTGTTTAGTTTAATGCTTCTTATGTTTTATGTGAGTCAATTGTAGACAATGGTTTTTTTTGTTTTTTGTTATGAATTAATGAATGTGTTTATTTGTTGGATGATTTGTATTGTTTAGATATTAATGTTGATAATATTTATTTGATAGATTAGAACTTTAATGGTTGCAATTTACTAATTATATTTCTCTAGAAAAAACCGGAAGAAAAATAGTTAAAATTTGGAATAGTAATTTTCGGGCCTCAGTAAGGCCGCCACAGCCCCGGTACTATCGAGCTAGGGCTTTGAAAAACAGACATTTTCGTTCTCCCAGGCCCCGTAGGGCCGGGTCAGCCCCGATTCTCGGCTATATATATATATATATATATTTCTCATGAGTTATATTTGAAAACATGTAACTCTTTATGGGTGCTCATAAATTATCCTAAATTAAATGATAAAGAAATAATCATGGGCTCTTTCGGAGAATATTGATCATGTGATTCTCGTAACACTTTACAAGAGCTCATGAGATATTCCTTTTAGGATCCACTCATTAAAATACATTAGGGGTTTCAGGATTACTTAGATCACCAAGACCTCAAATGTATGATGTCCTTTAATCTTGATCCATATGGCTATCTCCCGATTGCCTTGAAAACTCCTTCTCTTTGATTCCTCTCTTTCCTTGGATGCTTGCTAGGCAACGACAAGGTTAAGGAGTCAAGGTTCTTGGGTTTTCTTTATCTCAAGAAGATTAGGTTTAGAATAAGATAAAACTTGGTTAGACTTTTTTTTTTAATTGGCGGCACACACCAATCAAATTGGCATCTTGTTTTTGTTTTTTTTTTTCTTTTGAAAAAATGTCCAAAAAGGGGCACCAAAAAATCAACAACTTTATCAAAGTTTAACCCAAAGTCAAGTGCTTACAAGAAAGATCCAACTGCTTAAATTAAAAAATCCAAGATAATGGATCACATCCATATTTTTAATTATTTCTTGAAATAATAATTCAAGATAATGGATCACATCCACATCTTTAATTATTTCTTGAATTAATAATTCAAGATAATGGATCACATCCATATCATTAATCATTTCTTTATCCTTTATTTATCCAATCTTTGTTGCACATTTGTTTATATACATATATCTATATATAAATATTTTAGATAATTCAAAATTATCTTTTATAACCTAATCTCTTGAATTTAAAATTCAAATTCAAATTGGTCTAAGACCTTGTTTGGTCTTGTAACATATTTGGGCTCATTAGTGAAGAAACTAATTTCCCACTAAGGAACCATATATGGCACCATTATTGTATATTGGGCTTTAAGTCCCATTTCAACCCAAATACACCTATTATCTCAAGAAAGTCCAACAAAAATTATTAGCCCAAGTTTACTAAGTTTAAGCAATCAAGAATAATCTTTGTGTTTGACCCATTAGGCCCAATTAATCACTGACATAAATAACCTTGGACCAATCAAACTTCTTTAATGGGCCTATTTATCTAATGACCACATAAGACACTAGCAATGCTCTGTGACCCCATAATTAATTGAGTTGATCAAGTGGTCTACCTTTTCTAATTTGGATACCATGCCGGCATCATCTCTCACATCGTCATTCATATTTAGTCGAGAGCAAAGGTAGAGTATCACCTCTCTTGGTTGACTAAATGTAGCTTTTCATGGAACTAGGAATCTTCTTCTATTGACTCTAAGATGGATCATGACTCTTCATGATTACTTACATCGCGTATTCCCGAGTAAACTAAAAGTCATCCAAGCCCTACCGGTCCTGTGAACGACTACTCCCTAGTAGGGGACTGTGAGTCCTTTCGGCATGTCCATCTACACTCATGCATTCGAGTCATACCCAAGAGTACACTGTTTTGCCTATTCTCAGACGGATAGAGTTGTACAGTCAAAGTATGACCCTTGTACACAATACTCGATGACACCTTCAAGTCTAGGACGATTCACACTACAAAAGGTTAAGAGACTTTTATATCTTATGATACTTTCTACAAATCTTTATGGAGTCCCTAGGCGGGTCAGTTTGGTGCTATATGTTCTCCAACAGATCTACCTACGACATCAGCTAACACATTATCATGCCTATATTCCATGAGGTCCCTACCTTGCATCTCTATACATGTAGACGATGTCGTACTAGTCTTATTGAGATCACCAATACCCTTTCTTGGTGATTCAAGACTATGAACAAGTTTCAGGCAATAGACATTTAGTGTTCTCGAGTCCTCATGGTCATGATCCCTATCATAAATCCTCGAGTAAACACTTGTTCTGTTCCTAGGGTTTTTATGGGGCATGGGAAATATTTTGAAAGCTAAATTTTCCATTTATGGGGCATGGGATCATTTATCTAAACTCAAATTAACTCAAAATAAGTATCCATTATTTTCCTCAATTATTTGAGGACTTCTTGTATTTTTCATAATTAAATTTGGCTAATCATCTTTTATTTACCCAAAATTCAGTAATTATTTAAAATTTCTATTTGAGGTAAATTTTCTCATTTATTTCTCAATTATGCCTCAAATATAATATAGAAAAGTTTTCTCTACCTTCTTGTATCTCTAGGAATTTTTCCTAAAATTTTAGGCATAAATTCCAAAATTACCCTTACGTAACCGTAATTTTCAGAACCTACGCTTTTGCCCAAAGCCGAAACAGTAGGTAACTAATTTTACCTTTAATTTAATCTTTATTCAAGAAGGGTGAATGTTACATAGGGTCCTTGAGCATTATTCTATCTTTTGCAACACTTTTAGGACTCATGCCACATTGAGCTTGGTAGCCTACTTATGTCATGCTAATTCTTGAACTTCTAAACCCAAAATCTTGGATAGAACATTTTTTATTCTCCAATTTAGATTTATTAATTATCATCTCACCACTAGCATTTCCACCAATCTAGTTACTTTTTTATATTGGCTTTCAGTTTGATTTTCTTCTCAACCAAGACCTCCTCACAATACCACATACACACAAATATAAAATCCAATTATTATAATTGTATATTAACTTTGTTATACTCAACTTCATTAAATAAGAATATTCTTCTTTATTAGCTCAGACTGAGGTAGGGTAGAGCTCTATTTTATATTGGAGGTCTAGAATGATCAAAACGTATAAGCATGGTAACATGGCACCAAAGCCAAGGCTGCTACATTCCACTTTAGGGAGGCTCACAAAACGAATCATGCATCAATAACATGCATATGCCTAGCTTAGAATTGCATCCACTAGATCCAACACTCAAAAATTATCTAACTACTTTGGAGGTAGGGAAAATACAAATGAAAAAAAGGTAAACATTCAAAAAAATTCCAAAAGTAAGATTTAATTAATAATATTGGTAAAATACATATATTAGTTATAATTATTATTTAATATCAACTGCACTTGGTTTTTTTCAGCTATCTGTTGAATATATATATTTTTTTGATATAAAATTTTTAAAAAGGGTTGGGTTTACCCACGATTCAAAGGCAAGGTGAAATCTCCATTTCTCTTAGGTCATACTGATGTTGGGCGGGGTAAACTATCTATTACCTTAGGCATTTACCTAGACACTTAGGAGCTAGGATGCCTCTCTCAAGACCTTGACTAACTTGATGATCGAACTCCCTCCCTTTGGTGAGAGTGTCCCACCCCTTTGTCGCTTGAGCCCAAGGGCAAGGGGTCTCATTGAATTTATATGACTTCATATGGATTTTAGATATAATTCAAAAGGGCCTCTGTTAAACAAAGTAAAATTCATTTTTTTTAAAATTTTTTTTATCCACTTTGTAAACCGGGTATAAAATCACCTCATCAAGAAAGTGGGCATTTTTATTATAAATTTATACTTTTTAAGACAAGTCAATGAAACAACCGACCTTAAAAAGTAACTTTTTAGACTGAGTTTGGTCTAGAAAAGATAGACTTTATATAGACTAATTGATATAAGATATAACCTAAGTCCGGTCTAAAAATCCAATTTTGAACCTGTCTAAAAGGCCTTTTTACTGATAGTGATACTTAGTGGAGTCATAAATTTTAGACAACACAACATCATTAAACTCAAACTATAACACACACACACATATATAAATACATAGTCCAATCCCAAACACATAAATAGCTCAACAACTATGATCCAGTTTCAATCTCAACAGTATACACACAAAAGGAACTAAAGAAGACTCTCCATTGATGCTCAAAATTCAAACCATTTGAAGCAATTCCTTATGAGCGGACTCTTCAGCTACTCATGGAGTTCGGTTTTGTCACCACCAAGATCAAACACACAGTAACCATGGAGGACAAGGGACGAGAGAATTGGAATGTTGGAAGAAAATGTTGAAATGGAATGAAGTGGAGGTAGAGGATGATGGATGCAAGTCGACAATGAAGAGGGTGAAATTGAATGGGAAAGTGACGGCCTCGTCAAAAATGGAGAAGGAGTTTAACTAATATGAGAAGGAATTCAGGTTGGCCAAATGGGTTTCGGATTTGGAGCCATAATTTGTCAAATGGGTTTCATGGATTCCATATTTAATTTTTACCGTCGCTCCTACTGATCTTGTTGCTATTTTGATTAAGGACGCACGGCTGGTCATGCAATCACATGGGATGTAATGTAGGTTTCTTTTGTTATGAAAAAGGGAAGTGATGTTAGATTGCGATTTCATTTTCTTCATATCACGAAAGGAGTCTTCCCAATATCATGATTTCTGCTATGTCTCACGATTTCTAGTTTCTACTGCTTCAATATTGCAATTCTAATTTCCCTCACGATGCGTTCGCTTTTGGGCCCAATGTTGTCTTCTGTTTGGGCCATTGCACCTCCAATTTCGATCTCTTAAAAAGGATCAAACCCAAGAAGCATTATAGGTCCAAAGACTGATAACAAATAAAGAGTAATTGAAATTTAATTAATGATAAAAATGTCCCTTTTAATTAATACAATTTTCATGCAATCACTCCTTTATCCAAATTATTATAAAATATGTAATAATTCCAAATAATATGGTAAACCCCCCCCCTGAAATGATATGAAATAACATAGTAAAATTGGGTCAGATCAGTTGTTAACTTCTTTTTAATCATGAGAGTTTTTCTAAGCTATGATTTTCTTTTTCCTATCATGGTTTTTGATGATGTTTAGTGAAATTCTTTGTTATCCATGATAGTATCTAAATATTAAGTTTGTCTCTTTTATCTGTTGTAGATAAACTTCAATGTTTTAGTTTAAATTAAATCTTTTTAGCAATGGCAGGTATGGTTTTCAAATGTTGGATCATATTCTTTTTCTACTATGGTGGACGAATTTCAACAACCTTTTTCCCTTTCTATCATAGTAGTCAACTAATTATTCTTTAAATGGCTAAGTCTTCGGAATTACAAGGTGAGTTTTACATGTTGTGACCTCTGTCAAACCCCTTTATATTTTGACATATATAAGAGTAATATAATAACGCACAGTTCAGTGAATGAACAGAAATATCATAAACATATTGATATAAAGAACTTGATTACATTACGTGAATTCCCAAGGGGTTTGTACATAATATTTAAAAATCTCAAAAAGGTATTATAAAACGTAGATAACCAACATCAACAATTACATATGACTTGGAGCCTTTAGTTGCCGGTATCTACCTCTCTATCCTTGGAGCCGCTTCCTCTAGCTGAATAAATTTTCTTTTTTGATATAGTAGCTGAATAAATTTTAAATTTGTGGAAAGGAATGAGATTCATATGAATATCAGTAATAACAATCAATCATAGAAAAAATGAAAAAAATAAACATGCAATGCACCATATAATGTAATAGATTAGAAATATTGTAACTTGTCTAGATCTAATGATTGTTTGACCCGTGCTTGCTATAATGTTTCGAAGTAGACAATAGTCTGTCCGTATTTGTCTCACTACCTCAATTGGATCTTGCTTGGTCTGATGATACTTGTGCTTTTTCTACCGGTGATAATTGTGTTTTTCTCACACAACTAGGTTTTGTAACAACAATTCTATTGTAATGTTCTACAACACAACCGTTTGTTCGTACTAGTCTCACTATCTCGTTGACCTAATGGTACTTGTGCTTTTCCCACACCACGACTAGGTTTTGCAACAACAATTCTCGTTACAAAACATGGCACACTACTACAAAATACCTAAAAAAGACCTAAATAAGACCCAATTAACTTCCCTTTTCGAGGGACATCGAGAGAGCGTAGTTGTTTTGGTTATATTTAGCGACCTGAATAAAATTAAGGTCACCTCTGAATTGTTTCAGGTCGCCTCATAAGAGGCAACCTAAATACTGTTGAGGCGACCTGAATACTATTTAGGTCGCCTCTTATGGGGCGACCTCAGTGGTATTCAGGTCATAATAGGCGACCTCTATCCAATTCAGGTCGCCTATTTGATCATAAGAGGCGACCTGAATATTATAAGAGGCTACCCGAATTGTATTCGTGTCGCCTATTATGCATATGAGACATCCTAAATAGATTTCCGGACGCCTTATATTAGTTTTTTTTTTTAAAAGAAAAGTATGCTTGCTGTATGTTTGGCCAATTTACTGCAAAACGTAGCATCAACATTCATGCCCTTCAATTGGCAATAACACTTATATGCGACAAGAGGCAAATATATATAGCAGCAATGACTTTTGCACACAAAGCTCAACAGAATTTCAAGGTTTCAGCATATAGAATTTAGCAATTCTCTAATGCTAATAAAGTGAATGAGAGCCACCTAGTAATAATCACATCACCACACAAGCAAGAAGCATACATAAAACTTTCAAAGAAATCATTTATGATGGTATGATTCAACAAACTTCTCAAGTCTTGGTTATTGGAAAATCAAATGCGAGGCATAATGGCAAAATCAAACCTCATATGACGATCTATTTCCCAATATTCACGGCAGTTAAAAAGGCAAATTCAAGAGCACCAATAATTTACGAATTAAACAAGTAGATGTCACATTTCATATTGTAACAATTCTAGAAACCGAAATCAAGACAGACTTAATAAGTTTTGCAACACACGACCAAGAAGACAAGTAACCCATACAAACTGAATTAGCTTTCAGGACACCTTATATTAGTTTTTTTTAGCAAAAAAAATATGCTTGCTGTATGTTTAGCCAATTTGCTGCAAAACTGAATACAAGCCCAGACATATTGCTCAAAATATAGTTCAACTCAAGTTAATAAATATGCATTGCTAGCAAACCCAAAGACAAAAGAAACTCTATACACATATATAAAATTAACATTTAACCTTTTTTCTCTAAATTTCAACATTGAGTTTGAGCTTTTTAATCAACCCAATGACTTGCCTATTCACATTGACAATCACCCTAACAAGTAATGACTTGCCGTTTCACATTGAGCCATGTTCAAGAAGATATCTAGCCAACAAGTCTCGATTCGAATCGATGTCATCCTGTGAGTACGGATCCTCAATACCAAAAACTTGTAAATTGGAAAACAAGGTATAAGATAAACCAATTAAGTGAATGAAATAATTAACAACCAAGTACCACAACAAAAAATATCATCATTTGAGGATCACGGAGCATTACGTACGTTTTGAAAGCCAGTAGTACGTCCAGTGGAAACGATAGATTGCATCCAACTGATAACGTAGTATCCGCATTTGATGTTCCCTGGTTGTCGATGGCACTATAAAACGAAAGCTACTCTGTCTCAGAAAAAACTTGAATTGAAACTACTTACCTTCGGATAAAACCACTTCGGTCCACCCCGCTCGTGCTCCAAAGAATAACTGCCTATATGTCCTAAGACCCCTATCATTAAAATGGAAATTAACGAGACATGAAAACAATTCATTTAAAAAAGAATCGATGATTTAGAAAAAAATTTACTTATTCGGCAAACATGTTTTTGATATCCTCAGTTGGCCTGCCACCTAGGGAATCGAACCAATAACATGCGTTCTTGGCGGGACAAACAACATACAGGGTCCAATGACCACTACAACATATACATATTAATATTAAACTAAGATAAAAAAGCATTTTATTCTTAAAAATCTTATATAGACAAAAAAAATACGCACCTTTCATGTATTGGCGCTAGATAACAAGACGATTTTATGTCGCCCATTGTTAAACCAACATAAATGGCCCTCCCGGCTAAGATATTGCGAGCCGAAGCCGTGGATCCAGGACATAAGAATCCATACAAACCCAATCGGTTTCCTTTTTTGCATAAGTCGTGGCAGACACTATGATCGAAATAAAATGATAAATGTTGTTGAATATATTAAACAAAAAAAGAGTACTGGCATAATTAAAGGGTAAAAAAACTTACAAGATTGCAAGTTGAAGCCACTTTGTATATCTAAACAAATTCATATGCATAAACTCTGTCAAATCTTTCTTGTCAACATTGATCAAATATGTCTTGTCTGCACCAACAATGCCCGGAGGCATCTGCAAGCCTATAGAGACGATGTCCTTGTAGAGCTCTCGCAGCTGTGCCAAGTATAGAAATCTGCTCACACTTGTTCATGCTATGAAAACATAATAAACAGATTATGAGTGGGTTAGCAATGAAAATCAATCCTAAACCCTACTCATCGTCAATCAGTAATGTATTTCCTACCATTGGAGGTGTCATCCCCATCTCAATAAGATGATGCGGCCAAAGGATGAACGATGTGGTGGCAGCGTCTAGCATGGGAACCTCCTCATCATCAATCGGGATGGCTGTCTTTTCTTCCCCCTCTCGCACACTTTTTAGAGTCACTCTACGTTGGTCTTGTGGAATTTGCATATTGTGGTGTGTGGTTTGTTCTTGGTAAACAAGACCATCGGCAACAATACGCCGGTGTGGGTCATCCAAATATAGAGTGCAGGGTTGTCCCCCCGGTGTGTGAGAAGGCTCGCCAATAAGTACATCCGAGAGTGACGAGAAGGTTCGCCAATAGGTACATCCGGAGCGTGAAAACTTTCTTTGCTACTTGGGAAGGCCGGGATTCCCGGTCGTCATGGTTGCGTATTTACCTTCTCTTGTATCATAACCCTCATTTCACCCCGTAGTTGTGTCATAACCTCATCTACGAGGACGCTCGAATTTTGGCTACAAGCCGAGGACTAGGGTTGTCATCGTCATGCGAACAACTAGAACTCCCTAGGCTCCCCTCGAACAAGATCAAGGTAATCGGCTTCCCAATCGCCGTGGACAAAATGTCTATCCATGTACCGGCGTGAATGAACCTTAGCCGCTCTCGCTCAAGTGCATCCCGTATCATAGGATATTTCTTAAATAGTAACTAAACTCTAAAAATATGAAACAACAGAGGCTATATTTAATACTTCTAATTTAACTACTTACAATCTTTAAGGCAACTTCTCACCACATCTTCATTTACGTATTTGTCACCCTTCTTCCTCACGGCTATCCATTTTTTGTGACGAGGAGGACGCTCGTGGGCTGGATAACAGGTGGAAGGATCGGATTGGGCAGCTTCCTTCATTCTCTCGCAACTCTTCTTCCATCGCTTCCGTTCAAGCTTCTTATAGCCACCTCTGCAGACATGCAATGCAGATACTTATTTCTCGCTTGCCTCTCTCTATTGGCCCGACTTTTTTCCTATGACACAAAAACAAATAAAACGAGCCTACGATGTCAAATAGATTCAACAAAAAGATAAGATATGAAAGAAATTTTAAAAGAAATTCGGGATTCTCGCGTGACGCCACAAACTCCCTCCGTCCTGGAGAAATGTAATCATAGTCCCGATATGGGTCCTTGTCCCTCTTTGCCCCTCGAATATACTTTTTAGTGAGCTTGTTCTTAAAGTCTTTCCAACGTAGACGAACCTCGCCCATCCAATGGTTGTACATGGCCTTATTGTTAGGCACAACATACGTTTGCTGCAAGGTAAAAGAGAAGATATGAAAGAAATCAAGTAATAAAACTAAAGATACAAATGCAGAAGATATCGAAAGTGAGATACCAAAGTTGTGCCCAGATCAACTCCTTCGTTTTAGGAGGAACCAACTTCCAATGAGGGAATACAATGCGAACTTTGCTTCGAGCCAGATAGCCTACATAGCTAATGAAATTGTCTTCCTCTTGACCAATTGGATTCATATTGGCATCGAACTCCACATGCAGCCTCTTTTTCTGACCGCCACGACGTGCAATTAACGCACCCATATGTGTGCTACCTCTACCTAGGGGTGAGCAATCGGTTTTTCGGTTCGGTTTTCGGTGAAAACCGAAAAAACCGAAAACCGAAATACACACATTCGCACAACCGAACCGAAACCGAAAACCGAATAGACCGAAACCGAAATAACCGAAATATTTCGGTTCGGTTTTTCGCTTAATTCGGTCTTTGGGCCTTATTGTGGGCCTTCTTCTATAAAATGTCCAATCTTTTTTTTTTTTTTTTTGGAATCAATCTGGATATGGATATTGACTATTGAGTGCAAAAAACTTTTTTTTTTGCTCAAGGGAGAAATAATATTACTACGAATCAAAGAGTTACAGTTCAAGTACTACATCATCCGAATAGAAAGGACAAAGCACAAACGAGGCAATACAACGCCATATAAAAAACAAAAAACCCGATATAAAACAACAGAACCCGCTAAAACAACTAACAAACTAAGCAAATTACATCAAATTAAATCAGTCCCGAGAACTCAATATCGGAAGTCAAAGATTCTTAACATTATTAGAATCCTTAAAGAGACCGACATTAATAAAACAACATTACAAGGGGGAATTTAATCCCATCAAATCGTGTGCATACAAATCCTCGGGCAAAATCGGACATTCATTAAATACAAGAGACTCCAAGCATAGTGCTAGCGATTCTACCTCTTCATCTCGTGGTGGCAACTGTGGAGCAAGAAGATCAAGCTTGAACTACAAAGAAGAAATACTAACTATCGAAACATGGAAATACTAACTATCGTGGAAGAAAAATGCAAGGAAGAAGATAGCGCTTTGCAGATCATAGAGTCAAAAATCGAAAGACCTCAAAGTGTGAAGGTCGAAGATGAACAGATCAAGAGAGCATAGGGCTTCGTTCAAGAAATCAAAGCCAACAAAAATCAAGAACAGCGAGAAAATAGAACAACGAAAGGCGTTCAATCAAAGGCACACAAAAATCGAGAGCGAATCGGTCAAAGACACACAAAATCGAGTGAATTGAACGACGAAAGGCATTCTAGGGTTCAAATGCACAAAAATCCAGAGCACAAGAGAAGTGCCCTAGGCCGAGAGGAATAAACTGAAGTAGAGAGATATAGAGAGAGATGATGCTCGGGATTTCACAGAAATCATGGGCTGATCGCCGAGATTCCGACGGTGTTTTTGCTCGGAGAGTCGGAGTTGCAGATCGTAGTTGCAGATCCTATAGTAACTCACCAAAGCAAACAGAGTGCAGATCGTAGGTTTTGCGATCGCGAAGGTGAAGACCGAAGGCGAAGTGATTGAGCAAGGTTGCGTTACGTTCGGCAAAGCCGCGAGGCAAGGGGCATGTGGCGGATAGTCTCATGAGTCGACGTGATTAGGGATTAGGGTTTTCACCGAGGAAATAGGAATTGAAGAAGGGGAAATTGGGTTGGGTTGAATTGAGGTGGGCCGAGGGTCTGTGGACTGTGGACTGTGGACTGAGAAACAAAAACTGAAAGGTAAGAAGGAAAAAAATAATACAATACATGCTATCCTATACGACGTCATTTTACACATAATTCGGTTAAAACCGAATTAAATTTAAAAAAACCGAAAACCGAAAACGCCAAATTAAAAACCGAACCGAAAACCGAAAACCAAAATAACCGAACCGAATAGACCGAAAACCGAATTAGTCGGTTCGGTTTTCGGTTTCGGTTTTGATTTGCTCACCCCTACCTCTACCCCTTCTCACCACCGGTACATCATTCCCACCATCACCCGATGACTCGTCAGAGCTAGACATATTCCTGTTCATCAAAGACAAATGAATAATGTTAGATAGGGTTATTATTAAATAATAAACAAATGAATAAAATGAACTAACATGTTAAACTAGTACAAAAATAACATAGAACTTTTTTATAACTTCAGATCTTACTTTATATGGTTTCCCATATTCCTTCAGAATGATCCTTTCTTGGAGCAAATTCTTCATCATCTACCAATTCTACTTCACGTGTTGTCGGTGGATTTGTTGTGAAAGGGAGTGTATCGTCCGGTTCAAGGATTCTTCACCATACGTCTGTTTTTTACTTTGAAGTACAATGGACATTTTGTTATTTGCGTGGTCTGTAACATAAAACACTTGTTTCGCCTGGCTTGCTAGAATGAATGGATCATCTCTATGACCAACTCTTTGAAGATCAACTGAGACAAATCCAAATTTAGCATCTATTACAACAGCATTATTGCTAACCCACTTACATTTAAATAAAGCAACTTTGAACTTGTTGAAACTCATCTCCCATATTTCTTCAATAACACCATAATAGGCCATTGATGCTAACACTGGGTTTTTGTCTTTCGAACTCGAAAAGTGCATGGATTCAGCTTCAACCATCACCCCACTATTTTGCACAGAACTTCTGTCATCTTGGTCTTTTGTGTAGAAAGAATATCCGTTTATATCATAACTTGTCCAAGTGATGACCTGAAAAGAAGGCCCCCAGGCTAACCACTCAATTGTAGCCGACACACCGGTCTCGTGCAATACCTTCTCCTCGAACCACTTTATGAATGTCTTCTTTTGCTCATTAGCTATCTGCATGTCATTCTTCCTTGGATTCATATTCTTCAAACTCTTTCTCGTGTTCGTCAATGTATGGTTGAACTTCTTCCGTATTATTCAAGATGTACAAGTGTGCTTGCAAGACCTCTTCACGAAACATATTCTTCAGTTTGATTCCTCGAGTTCCCTCACTTATCCCCTTATCATGCCGAGATTGTAACATCGCCCCGATAGATAATCTTTACAGAACTCCATAGCCTCTTCAACTACATATTTTCAACAACTGAGGCTTCCGGTCAATAAGGATTTTTAGAATACCCTTTTAAGATCTTCATGTATCGCTCGAAAGGATACATCCACCTTAGGTAAACTGGACCGTAAAGCCTTATATCCCTTACCAAGTGCACTATCAGATGCACCATTATATCAAAAAATGCAGGAGGAAAATGCATCTCTAGTTGGGACAAAATAATATAACCCTCATTTTCCAATTCATCCAACTTTTCAATGTCAATGACTTTGTTACATATAGCATTAAAGAAAATACACAATTTTGTTATAGTGGTCCGCACTTCATCTTTCATAATGCCCCTAATAGCTACCGGTAATAGTTGTTGCATCAACACATGATAATCATGAGACTTCATTCCCACTAACTTCAAATCGTCCATTGAAACACACCTTCTCAAATTTGAAGAATATCCTTGTGGAACCTTAATGTCATATAGACACCCACACAAACTTTTTTCTCCACTTTTGATAGTGTATGAGCTGCGGCTCCATGTATGCCCTCTTACCATCTTCCGTTACTCGTGGATGTAACCGTTCTCTTATTCCCATATCAACCAGGTCTAGTCTCGCACTAATTCCATCCTTAGTCTTCCCCGGTATGTGCAAAATAGTACTAACAAGGCTATCGCAAACATTTTTTTCCACATGCATCACATCAAGACTCGTGTCTCACATCAAGACTACGCCAATATGGAAGATCAAAGAAAATTGATCTCTTCTTCCATATATTCTTCTCACCTGCAATCCTTTTCGCTTACCCAATGTGACATTGATATGCATCACCCGACTATAGACTTCCTCTCCTTAATGCCTTTGGAGCCGTTCTATGCTCCGGTAAGCCGTTAAAACGCTTTCTTAACTTACGATATGGGTGGAACCGATCAAGAAACCTCCTGTGACCGAGGTACCCTTTTTTTCCATGCTTTAATTGCTAGAAGTTTGTGTCAGCTTCACATATTGGACATGCTTTATGCCCCTTCACACTGTACCCAGACAAATTTCCGTATGCAGGAAAGTCGTTGATCGTGGTAAAAATCATTGCACGCAACTTGAAGGACTCCTTCTTATATGCATCAAACACATCTATGCCTTCCTCCCACAATTTCTTCAAATCCTCAACCAAAGGTGCCAAGTACACATCAATATTGTTACCAGGCTGTTTTGGTCCAGAAATCATAATAGAAAGCATCACATACTTGCGTTTCATACATAGCCAGGGAGGTAAGTTGTATATTACAAGGAGAACCGGCCATGCACTATGGGTACTGCTAAGAGTTTGATACGGATTGAAGCCATCTGTACAAAGCCCCACCGAAGGTTTCTTGGCTCAATGCCAAATTGCGGAACATTTCGTCTATTTTCTTCCATTGGAGAGAGTCACCGGGTGCCGTAGATATTTTCCATCGGATATTCTCTCATCGAATGCCATCTCAACTTCTTTGCTGTTGCTTCACTAGTAAACAGACGCTTAAACCGAGGAATTATGGGAACATACCACAAGGCCTTCAAAGGTTGCCTTTTTTTTTGTGTGATCTCCAGAACCACCACCTTTCTTCACTTTGTATCGTGAAGTTTTACACTTCGAACAATTACTAAGGCCTTCATACTCATTTCTGTACAATATGCAGTCATTAGGGCAACTGTGTATCTTTTTATACTCCATACCCATTGTAGCTAAGATTTTCTTGGCCTCATACATACGATTTGGATGTACATTATTATCTGGCAACATATCACACAACAATTCAAGCAACGACGTGAAACTGCTATCAGTCCACCCACATGTTGCCTTTAAGTTGACCAAATGTAAGGTCCCAGTCAACCATGTATACTTAGTACACCCAGGGAACAAAGGTGTCTCGCATCACTCCGCATGCTATCATATTCATGCGGTTGTGCAAAGGATTCGACCTCAACATCATGAATCATTCTCTCCATTTCATCATCATCTACCTCAACTTCATTTTCGTAGGATGCACTTTGGGAGTTACCTCCTCACCATGCCATATCCACGTTGTGTATCGAAGGTTTATTCCATCACAAATTAGGTGGTCCCTTATATCAGCAATATCCCTTCGAACCCCATTTAAACAATTAACATATGGACAATAGTACATCCCATTTTTTGTAGCCACATTCCTTCTAGCAAATTCAATAAACTCTTCCACCCCATTCTCTTATTCTTCACTAGTTCTCAAAGCATTCATCCAACTATGACCCATTTTCTTATCACCTAAGACATTTCCAACAACAAATCAAGTTCATAACAATTTCAAGAACGACATGGTTTCTTTTAAGAAAATTTCGGCAAAAAGATTTCCCCTTAAAAGTAAGACATCCCAAAATTTTAATAACAACCAATTTTAGCTTAATTCAACAAAACTTACTAACTAAAGCAATTCAGAACAATATCAACTATTAAATCCAACAATTTCATCAACTAACGAACATTGGAATTATTCCTACCGACATATACTTCAATGGTAATGGAAATGGTAAACCATGAAGCCATCACTTTTTTAATCAAGTTCACGTAGTTCATATGGCTAATAATATAGGAAAGACAAAAAAAAAACACGGACTAGATTAAAAACACTTAAACTAATAATGGTAAACCATGAAGCCATAAGACAAAAGTGTTGTTCTCTCTCAAGAAGGTATCATATAAGGATAATATATGTGTGTGTGTATAAAATGAAAACAACTCGACCTAATTTGGGAGCGCAACCGTTTGCTTCAAACCTTTGACCAAGATTTCTCACGGGTAGTCAAAAAAGACAAAGATGACTGTCCTTTGATCTCTTCTCGTCTATATCTGCATTATAACAATACAAAATTATAACATACGAAATCACATAACTAATCTCAAAATCAACAATATTCCACAAACATAAGGGCCCTTGCTCCAGCATGTTATATAATATATCAAAATATTAAAAGTTAACAATGTAATTTATAATACAAAATTAATAAAACACTATACTAAATGAAACAATTAAAAATTACCTCCAATTAAAAATCAATGTAGTGCAGAGAAATCATTAATACTCAATTCAATTCTTAAAAAAGAAGAATTCATGGAAAGATATGGGAATAAGATAACTCACATCGATGAAACTAATACACAATTTAAAAGCAACCAATCAATGGTACTAGAAATTGAAGATAAAAAACAAAGAGCGGTGGCCAAAAATTATCCGTTTTCTATTGCTTGTATGGTTCTCAAAAAAGTAATACATGTATCAGATTAGTCACTGTATGATTACTTTCAAAACTAAAATCTTATGATATAAACAAAGGCATTAGGCTGGATTCTTAATTGGCATACGTATGACACCATTGTATGCCTTGTTTATATGAAGGAACAATATGATTATGCATGATTAACATGTACAAATAGAATTATTGTTTAATCTTACGGAAGGGAGGGGTATATCGGGTGACAGTGTTGTCTACACAAGTCTTGCTTATGCTTATTGGAAATCAGGGAATGTAAAGTTTGAATCAAATATATTAGAAGAGATGACAAGAAAGAGATTGATGATAATAAGTAAAATCTATAAATGTTTTGATAATCCTCTTGGTAGTGAAAACAACACTTAATGTTCATTATGGAATCATGTAGAGTCCTAACTGAAAAATTAAACTTTGGAAGAATCTCTAGAATTTAACCGAGACTACCATAAATTTGTAATCACACATCTTTGCATGCAACATTGCTGGTTTTTTCAAAGAAATGCTTACTTGTAAAGGACACTAGCAAATCCACCACACTTGGAGGTACTTTATTTCATTCTTACTATGATTCTAAAACACAGCTCCTTTTTTTTTAATAGTTTTGTCTCATATAACCACATATCCCGATTCCATATAGCTAATAGCTCACCTATATCAATCAAAGAACATGGTCTTCAATGTGCAACACAAATCAAACAAGCTTTTCCAATACGAAGCCTCAAGTTACTACTCCATAAAGCGATAAAGAACTCATTGACCTATAATACAATATCTAAAGCATTCGGGATATAAAAGTAAATGCATGTACTAATGTTAACAAATAAAAAAGGGGGAAAACTCGTTTCCAAACTTCACTCGGATTTTTCCATCCAAAAAGGAAGAATTAGACACATCTATATTGTATCCTGGTGGTGCATAGACAAAGTCCGATCAATGACCATCCATTAGATGCCCTATCTTCCCCATCACTGCCGATACCGTTCGTGTTATGCTATCCCAAAAGATAAATCCATCACAAATGAAAATGAAATTGAAAATATACAATTGAAAATCAAAATAACGAAGATGAAAACGAAAATGTGCCAGTCCTAGTGAAAGTGAAAACAAAAATATGAAAACTATGACACCCTCGATATACACGATAATTATCATAGTAGTAGGGCGCATCACAAATGGGTTATCGAGTGTTACGCGTAAATAACACTACCTGGAGCACGAAGAAGAAGGAAGACTGGAGGAGAGTTGACGGTCTCAATCAGCAGCGGCAAGGAAGAAAGTAGAGTTGAGAGCTTGGGAGGAGGGTCGGAATGAGAGACGAGAGAGTTGCGGCTGGGAGGGGCTGAAATGAACTGATCGAATAGGGTTTTTGCGGTTTTTTATTCTTTGAAAGGCGACTGAAAACCAAATCGTCGCCATTTGTGTATTTTAGGCGACTGATTGGCTTTCGTGTCGCCTTTTTTTTTAAAATTGAGGTGACTGAAAGTCAATCAGTCGCCTAAAATACACAAATGGCGACTGTTAAGTTTTCGTCGCCAAATTATATTAAAAAGAAATATGTGGTAAAGAAATAAGTTTGGGACCCAAAAAAAAAAAAAAAAATTTGGGCGACTGAATAATATTCGGTCGCCTCAATTTAAAAATAAGCGACTGATTCCCTTTTCGTGTCGCCAATAATTATATTTAACAAAAAAAAAAAAACACATGTGGCCAAAGAAATAAGTTTGTGACCCGGAAAAAAAAGAATTCGAGCGACTGATTTTTTTCGTGTCACCAATAATTATATAAAAAAAAAAACCCATGGTGCCGAAGAAATAAGTTTAGACCAAAAAAAGGGGGCCAAAGGAAATAAGTTTCGAGACCAAAAAAAAGGCGCCAATGAAATAAGTTTCGGACCAAAAAAGGCACCAATGAAATAAGTTTCGGACAAAAAAAAAACTTTATTCCAATAGGCGACTGAATAGTTTTCGTGTCGCCAATTTGAAAAAATTAAAAAAAAAAAAAAACATGGCGCCAAAGAAGTTTTAGACCAATAAACAAAACCCATGGCGCCAAAATTAGTCAATTTGGGCGACTGAATATAATTCAGTCACCCGAATTAAAGATAAGGCAACCCGAATATTTTTCAGTCGCCAATATTAATAAAATTACAACAAAAAACCATTCGGCGCCAAAAAAAATAAATTTTATACCAAAGAAAATTGTATGGCGCCAAAATTTGCTCCAATTTGGGCGACTGAATTAAATTCGGTCGCCCTAAAATCAAAAATCTAGCAAAAAACACATGGCGCCAAACAACAAAAAATTTTTAATGGCTATTAGGCGCCCTGAAACAAATGTAGGACGACAAAATCCAATTTTATAAGTCCTAAACTCTAATTCAGGACGTTGAAGGCTAATTTTCCTTCAATATATTTACAAGATTGCCACTACCATCATTTTTTACTTCCTGTTTTGAAATAAGGACTTTTTTAGGGTAGTGATATCCAATATTTGTAGTAGTGGCACCTTCGTCCTCTGAATCTTCTCTTAGCAATACAACACATCTTCAATGGAACCAACAAAAGCCCTAATCCTTCCTTTTCTCTTTCTGTTTTTTGTCCTCAATAGTATCCATCCTTCGGCACAAAATCCATCACTTTCCACCATCTCCCGCGACCGCCATCACCGACCATTACACAGACTCAAAGCTCTGAAAGCTTCTCACGCCAGGCTCAATGCTTCCATTGCTTCACCATCACCGTTGGCTCTACCGGTAACTTAACTAACTGATTAACTAACTATACATTCTTACATACATATCACTCTCTTATTTTTCCATTGGTACATATCACTCTCTCATATAATGTGATAGCACTAGAATAATCGATTTTTGTTTGGGTTGGTGTGAAGTCGGGTACCAATGGTTCACGGGTATACCCAGCGACATCGTACGGGGCGGATCCAACAGGGAAAGTGGACAGTACAGATGCTCTTCTTGCAGCGATAGCGGATGCGGCGGCTATTGGTAATAGTGAAGGGTTCTTAATCAACGGAGTTGCTAATCTTGGAGGCGCACAACTCAATCTTTAGGGCGGGAACTACTTGATCAGCCGACCGCTCCGGCTACCTAAAGCCGGTGTTGGAAACTTCATGGTGTGTTTCTCCTTGTTCATTTCATTCATTTTACAGACCATATAATTTAACGAGCAACATAAGAAGATTAAGAAAATTGCATTTAAAGACCTAGAGTCTTTAAAAGTTTTAACTAAATAATCTATAAAATAATTATTCCTGAAAGTGTCAAACTAATGCTCCTCCTAAATCTTTACCGATTTGCTGTTATATTCTATAAAAGGTGATTATGATGCAAGCTTATTTTAAAACAAATGAACTCTAATTTTTTTCTTCTAAAAAATAATTATGATTTTAATTGTTTCAAGAATTTCGGGTCTTTTTGTGTGAAAACATGAAACATAAGTACTGAAAACACTGAAGAAAAATATGTAAGATGTGTATTGAAAAAATAGAATTTTTTCATAACTTCAATTCTTCATAAATTCTCCCACTAAAATAGTTATTTTGGAAGACATTTAAGAAAAATAAGTACCCAAAATATATTTACAAAGACTATGCATAATGGCACCACGGGTCATTTGTTGGTAAGGTTGCTTTACAAACTACACAAAAGTGTTGTCTGCATTTACTATATTTTAAAAACTTACTACTTCATGTTCTAAATGTTGGACCAAGTTTGTATTGCAATGGATAATATCAAACTAGGTTCTACATTAATTAGGATAGGAGGAGTATAGGTTAGAGGTAATGGTAAATGGTGGATTTGGCATTGGATAGCATCAATATTGATTAGGAGTAAATATGAAAACTTATTCAATTTTAATACCGACAAAATTTACAGTTTTGGATTTACATGAGATAGTTAGAAATGAGTTACATTTCAGATTAGAAAAAATTTTATGGTAAAAAATGTTATTTAGCGATTTACATTCTGTGAAAATAGATATATGGCGGCAGCTTACGAGCCTCAGACAGCTTTCCATCAGATGGCTACCTCATTGATTTATCAAACACCAATAGACCTCCTTCTTTATCCTACAATTACGAGTTCATCACCTTCAAGGACCTTCTCTTGGACTCCAACTTCCACGGTGGAGGCATCTCAGTCATCAACTCTCTCCGAATCTCCATCGACAACTGCTACATCATTCACTTCACCACCAATGGAATCCTCTCCCAAGGTGGCCACGAAACCTACATAAGAAACTCCTTCATCGGCCAACACATCACTGCCGGTGGCGACAAAGGCGAGAGGGGCTTCACGGGCACTGGAATCAACCTCCAAGGCAACGACAACTCTGTCACCAACGTCGTCATTTTCTCTGCTGTCACAGGAATAATGGTCTCTGGTCAGGCCAATCTAATCTCCGGTGTGCATTGCTACAACAAAGCCACCGCCTTCGGAGGCACCGGCATTTACCTGAAACTTGGAGGGCTGACACAAACTAGGATTTTGAACTCTTACATGGATTACACCAGTATTGTTGCAGAAGACCCAGTTCAGCTCGATATTTCCGATACTTTCTTCCTTGGAGATGCCAATATCATCCTCAAATCAGTCCGCGGAGTTATCAACGGAGTAAATATTGTCGATAACTTGTTTTCTGGTTCTAGTGGTTGGGTTGAAATTGTTCATGTGGATCAAGTGGTAATACTTTCAATCAAGTTGATCAGGTTGTGGTGGATCGGAACGCTGTGGAGGGGATGAGGTTGAAGAGTACTGTGGCGAAGAAGACTGTGCAAGGGATCGATGAGACTTCATTAACGGCGGATTTTAATGATGTTCTGATTTTCCCTAACCTTATCAAACATGTTCAGTATTCATTGAGCTTCCAGGGCAACACATTCCCAAGTTATGTTCTGAGGAATGTGTCAGATAATCGTGTCGTGGTTCAAACAAGTGAAGCAGTTCCTGCAAGTTTATATGTTGCTGTGGATCAAAGTATATAATTGAAGTTCTTCCCAGAGCTTTTAATTGGCCTTTTATGTTATATTGGAGAGGAGGGAAATGAATATGAATATAATTAAATAAAGCAAGTTGTTTAAAGTTTCAGATTTGATGCTTTTTTTGGTATAATATTTTTAATTACATCTTTATAATTTTTATTATTTGGTTGTTATATTTTCCTCAACTATAGGCATTAGTTCTTATACATATAATAATTAGAACTAATATGGATGCTAATCAAGTGAGACGCAAGTTGCCACAAAATACAAAAAAAAAAAAAAAGTTTAATAAAAAGCGATGATAAAATAATATTTATTTATTATCACATAAAATAAAAGTAAGAAAAAGAAGAGAAAAGTTCCCTATTAAAAATTTAGGGACCAAATATTTTTTTAGGGGTAAAAGTAATTATGAACTTTCAAAATATATGCAAAAATACACATTGACAATTAGTTAACTATTTGTTTTAATTTTCAAGGGCTTTAGGTGCAAAAATATACATGAGATTTTTATAAAAGTATGGCCAACACAAAATACTTTTTTTAGAAGTAAAGGTAACTATAAATTTCCAAAATAGGTGTAAAAATTGACCATGTTGACTGTTTGCATAAATATTTTAACTAAAAGTAGTGACATTGAGTGGATGATTAAGAAACAACTTGGAGAGAAATACTTATACACTCTATGAGTACCATGTTATTTGAATTATATCAAATGAAAACATAAAAACTCAAGTTATTTTAATCCTGGTTGGCCCATAGTTCATCTGAAAAAATAAAAATAAATTTTATCCTGTTTTTAAGAAAAATAAATTTCATCTTGCTTTTAAGGAAAATATTAGTTGATTATTTATTTTAATTTTTTTAATTAATATTTTTTTCTAAAAAAAAGATAAATTTTCAATTTTTTCAGATGGTTCATGAACCAACTAAATTAAAATGATATGAGTTATTATATTTTTATTGGATTGAGTTAAGATGACAAGGTACTCTTGAAGTATATTAGTGTTTCTCCAATTTCTAATGATAATTTGCTGACAGAGTTCAGATGACATGCACTTTTATAAAAATCTCATGTATATTTTTGTATTTTAACTCAAAAATTTAATTAGTAAGAATGACTAAAATAATATTTATTTATTGTCAACATAAAGATAAAAAAATAAGAAAAATTGGAGACAAGTCTCACATTGAAAATTTTATCCATGAGAATGACCTTCTCATGAAATAAAATTTTGAATGAGGGACTTTTTCCCTATTTTCCTAAAAACGTATTATGCTCATAACCCGTCTTCTTACATTTTTATCTAATATATATAATTTAGTTAATGTTAATTTTTTTTATACCAATGCGGCAAAATTAATTCAAGTGCATATTAAGTAAGAGCTACAACATTAGCTGCTAATTTTATTTCTGTGACAAATTAACACATTATAACTTTAAATACTGGTACTTATAATTTCTGGACATTTTTCCATAATTATACTTCACGCAATATTTATTCTTATTATACTTCCCCCTGAACTCCTTATATTTTTAAATTTTGGGCCAATTTAACTTGTTTAACTAGTATTTAACGTAAGGGATGTTAATATATTCTTTCCCTACTCCTTTCTTCCATGTTACTATACTTTCCCCCTGAACTCCTTATATTTTTAACTTTTGGGCCAATTTAACTTATTTAACTAGTATTTAACGTAATGGATGTTAATAAATACCGTTTCCCTACTCCTCACTTCCACATTAGTATAGATACTCAATCCTAAGTCACTGCTATTAAGGTCTATTTGGTTCAATGAAGGGGAGGGGAAGAGAGAGATTTTAATATTACCTTGTTTGGATTGATAAAAGCAAAGAGGATTTGAGGGATTTCAACATTATTTTGTTGGTTCAGAAAGGGAGGGAGGGAAAATACTTTTATCTAGATAACTTTGCCCATGTACTTTATTTTCATACTTTTGTTTAAATTTAATAAAATTAAATTTGAAATAACATTTAATACTAAAAATAAATAAATTTATAATTGTAAAAATTGTGTAAATACAATTATAATAGCTAATATATGTACAATAGAATATATTCAATAGTTATAGTTATACTTAATGTACACACATATAAAATAATTATTATAAATATTAATTGATAAAAAATTAGAAATTCTATAATTATAATATAAAGACACAACAATAAGAAAAAATTGTAATGAGCTTGTGCTCTAATGCAGACATGCAATCACTGTGTACTCGCACAAGCATCCCCCTCCCCTCCATTCCCCTCCAACCAATCAGACCCTTAGAAGGCTAAACAATAACTAGCGGATAATGTGTTCTTTTTGCTTCAATAAGAATATTTATCTAGATGTCATGTGATGCTGTTAATAGTAAATAATATACAAGTCTACAAAAGATTTTTGGCATGAATTGAGGTAACACCTTAAGCTCATCTGATCTCAATGTTTATCCTTCCAAATCAATGTTTTAAAGGCCAATCGGACATTTGGTTAGGAAGGTTAGCGGTTCATGTTATGGTTTAAATGGTGGAGTCAATTGGGCCAATCAGTTGGGCGGATGACATAATAAAATGAAATAAAAATGAGTTAATACCATTTTTAGTTCTTATAGTTTACAATGATTTTGATTTTGGTCCTGAAGTTTCAAACATGGAGTTTTGATCCATCAAGTTTACTCCATTAACAGTTAGTTCTTGAAATGTGTAAAGGACTTAAAATTAGAATTAACACCGTTAATTAAACTTATGGGGCACTAACACCATTAAATATTCTTATGTCGATGCTGACTGGGAAGCTGAGATGGAAAAATTTATTCTTAACAGCTGTTATATTTTTGAAAATGAATTATAAAACCACCCTCATCCATTGTCCGTTGCCGTGGGTCTGAAGCGCATGACTCTGACAGAAGACGATCTGGCTGAGCGCTCACTTATAATCTCTTCTTCCTTTTCCAAATCCAGTTTATAAAAGCAAACTCCAGCTGTTGCATTTGTGCCATGAGAAAACAGTCCAAAATGAAAGTACAGAGAAAAGGTATGACTTCCCGATGAGAGTAAAAGCAGAAGCACCAAGATAACATTTATCTTCTTCTCTTTGATATCATCAGTGAGTGAGAAGCTTTAACTTGCTATATAACATATTTAACTAATTCTAGAAAACAGCACTACTAGAAAATTGAAAAATAGCGATGGAATTTGCGACGGAAAAAAATCTGTCACAAATTGTGACGGACAAAATTCCGTCGCAAATCTTGCGACAGAAAATGAATTCGTCGCAATTTGCAACGGATTTCTAAGTCCGTCACAAAATTTTGCGACGGAAAACGGAATCCGTCGCAATTTGCGACGGATTTTTTCCATCACAAAACAAAAAAAAAAAAAAAATCGGTTTTTTGGTGGGAATAAGCCCCGGTTTGCGACGGAAAATGGATTCCGTCGCAATTTGCGACGGATTTTTTTCCGTCGCAAAAACTAAAAAAAAAAAAAATTGTTTTTTGGTGGGAATAAGCCCGCCGGTTTCCGACGGAAAATGAATTCCATCGCAAAATTTTGTGACGGAAAACGAAATCCGTCGCAATTTGCAACGGATTTTTTCCGTTGCAAAACTCAAAATACAGACAGATTTAAGTCCATTTCAAGTCCGATCTGGTTGTCTTCTTCGCGCGTCTTACACCTCCAGCCCTTTGCTCGTTCGTCTCGCAACTCTCATCCTCCACCTGCTCATGTCGCGTTGTTCAACCATCCTCCCGCGCTTCGCGTTGTCTGGCCGTCCGCATCCTCCTCTCCCATCGTCCGCTTCTGCTATCCCTGTTAGGTTTTTTTATTGCTCAATACAGCTCTGTTCTTTTGGGTCCAAAGTCCAAACATAAAAATTTCAATACCTTTTGCTTTGCCTCTAAGTTGATAAAAAAATTTAGTCTTAGCCTTTTGATATAGTGCTTATCTGGTTGTCATACCATGATGGACTTAGAGGAAGATATGGAAGTGCTTGATGAGCCCCTTTATGCAAATTTCCTAAGATGATTCTCTCGTGGTTTATTCTTTGAAGAGCATGGAGCCAATATGGTTTTGTTAGGTTCACTCATTTTACACTGAAGAAATGTCTACATATGTAATCCTAAAATTCTTGTGTTATTGCTTTCCCTGCGCTTTTCACTGAAATGTTGATGTTCCAATTGTAACAGGAACCTGATGGTTATGAAGTAATTTATTATGGTACTTACATCTTGGATCTTTTTTATTAATTAGCAAAAACTTAAATCCTTGGTTCAGTGTATACAATGAGGACCATTTTATACCCATTTTATGTTGCTCCGCATGTGAATTCTCTTCAGAAAGACTATAATGGTTGACAAACTTAATTTATTATTAGCAGAGAGGATTGTGTATAATGTATAATCTTGGTAGTTACTGTATATTTTAGGATCTAATCGGATTATGGAATTCAAATTTTGTAATTGCTTTTTTGTTTTATAATTCCTAGATATTAGAATCTTCCTTTTATAATTCTTAGATATTAGGATTTACCTTTTATAATTTTTAAATATTAGAATATGCCTTTTATAATCCTGGATATTAGGATCGGCCTAAATCAATCAATAGATTATAGAATTTGAATTTTGTAATTGCTTTTCTGTTTTATAATTCCTAGATATTAGGATATGTCTTTTATAATTCCTAGATATTAGGATTTGCAATGGGAATAAACATTTTTTTTAAAAATGAAAATTAGCGACGGAATTAAAAATCCGTCGCTAATATATAAAAAAACCGAAAATATAAAAAAAAAAATTAAAAATAATGATTTGCGACGGAAAGTTATCCGTCGCAAATATCGATTTGCGACGGAAAAATATCTCGCCGCAAATTTGCGACAAAATGTTATTTCCATCGTAAATTGCGACGGAATTTCGTTTTCCGTCGCAATTTGACGACACTTTTTGCAACGGACTAATTCCGTCGCAAATACGTTTTTGCGATGGATTTTTTCCGTTGCAAAAACTGATTTTTTTTGTAGTGCAGTACTCATCAAGCTAAGAGAAAATCAAGGAAGTAAGAAAGATAAGTTAAAGTATGCAAACGATTATAGGAGAGTTAAGAGAATCATAGATGTATTGGACTTGTGGGTTTAATAGTACTCCTCAAGCTGTTGAAGTTCTTGGGAGAAATTCTGGAAATATAGGAGCAAGGGCCATATATTTCTCCAATACAAGCACACTTGAGAAAGCTAAACTCAGAGAACTTCAAGAAGACACAGAGAGTGAAAGTAGGGATGTCCAAAAACCACGTAGTCTAGGTGGTCCTGGTCGACCCAACCCGATCTCGAAAAAAAAGGGTTTGGGACCATATGAGGCGGACCAGACTAGACTGGTCTACTCAGGCCAGACCGGACTTCAATTCAAGGGCTAAGACCCCTTGGACTAGTCTGGTCTGGCCCGATATTTATATTATATATATATATATATAGGGGTTTAAACTTCTCATGTTGCATGAGAAGATGAAGATTCCTACACATACATGAAATAGTGGGAACCACATATATATAATGCTAATTTTATATATATATATATATATGTGTGTGTGTGTGTGTGTGTGTGTGTGGGTTCCACCATTTTATGTGTGTGTGACATGAGAAAACATTTCTCCTACAACATGAGAAGTGTTTTTCCCATAAATATATAATCACAACTTAACCTAACCTTCTGTCCTTTCTTACTGTCTTCTTTGCGATTCTTCATCACTCATCAATGAGTCTTCTTCTTTGGCCAAAAAATATCCGGAGTCTTCTTCCCTTTTTAGTCTTTTTCTTTTTCCCTTCTTCAGTCTGGCACGATAGAATGTTGCTATTTTTTATTTTTGTTCAATGTTGCTGGAGATTCTTATAAGTGTATGATTGGATTTAAGATGTT